>OY979642.1:10527097-11727097 GCA_963855885.1 Coenonympha glycerion
AGTTGACAGAAATTAAAGAACATTTGGTGTTGTCAACCCAATTAGGGTTCCATCCATCACCGCGCCTCGCCTGTGCCAGCTCATTTTAATTGTGGAGATGATCCGTGACTCGGCGTTAATTCGATTTCAATTGCGGAGTAATCTTCGGATCATTTAGCATGAGATATTACGTATGATGGGAGAATTTATTGCCGTGTTAATGATAATATACAATTAAGTCTGCACTTGATTTAGAAGACAGAATTATATAGACCACCCAATATAATAGGTACCTAGACTACTAACGGGAAGACGTGAGTGAGTTTTAAGAACAGTGCGTATGTCGTGGCCTTACGTAACAAATTCCATTCCATTCTTTTTGATTCGGCTCTCCAGATTAGCACTTCTAAAACAAACAAACAAACTCTTTTTCTTTATAATATTAGTATAGATTTTAGTAGGCTAGACAAGTAGCTAACTTATTAATTCATAATTCCATTTCATTTCTCCATCTTTTCTTTTCTGATAGAGTAATTATTTACAGTTCAATATTTTGATTCCAATTTCGGTACCTACAGACAGTTTAGGGCGGACTGCTCAAAAAACAACTATCCGAACTAATATTACGAGTATATTAAGTAACCTTTAATTTACAATTCTTTTTTACCCGACTGCAAGAAGGGTTATGTTTTTCGCGCGTATCTTGTATGTATGCATGTAAATTCCTTTATGACCACGTATCTTCCAAACGGCTGGATGGATTTTGACGTTAATGGTATCGTTAGATTCGTCTCATTAACCCAAGTGTTCTTAGATAGGTTTTTGAAAATAAAAACCAAAATGGCGGATTTTGGGCCTAAAATTGTCAGTCATTTACAAAATATTTATAACCAAACCTATCGAGTGGGGTATCAAAATGAAGGGAATTACAAGGAGATTACAAAAATATATATAAGTCATATGTTTCGAATTAATTTGGAATTATAAACAGTCGATCAATGCGTTCAAAACGGTAATATTTGTAGTTTTTGATAGCGTTAATCTTGTATTGACCAAATGTGTGTCGTACTTTATATTGTGCATTTTTACTTGGTATATCATAGCATAAATCGAAAACATAATTTAATATAATCATTAAACAATTATTTAACATCTATAATTTCGCTACTCGCGCTAGATGGCGCTGTGTGTACTTTAAGACGCGCTCCACTTTGTCGAACGATGTTTTTCCCGAACGATCCGCTTAAAGCGACGTGAGTTAGATACGCCTGAGCCCTAAACGTACACAAACTACACCTATGAAATGTTACTGATCAGCTTATATATTTCCGGGATAAAATCCAGGTTTGCGTTTGCCGACACTGTTTACAACTTTTACTTCTTCCAAGTGACTGACTGACTTGAACCGACATAATTTAATATATAACCAAATATACCCACTTTACGTCTTTGACATTGTGTAGATAAAAGTGCTTAGGTTTCGCTCGTAAAGTGTGGCAACTAAAAAGCCTAAAATAAAATAAATAATTAAAAAAATAAAAAAACCCGACTGCAAAAATGCAATAACTTAAAAGACTGAAACAAGGCGGACAACGAAAACAAAATTATAATAAACTTAAAACGATGCAATTTTTACTTCATTTTAACAAACAACATTATGAGCTGAAAGCTTTAGTTAAATTTTCGCATTCAATTTAAAAATAAAGCAGGCGGGACCTATTAATTTTCTCTATGTTAATTTATAATTTGCGAAAATAGGTCCCGCCTGCTTTATTTTTAAATTGAATGCGAAAATTTAACTAAAGCTTTCAGCTCATAATGTTGTTTGTTAAAATGAAGTAAAAATTGCATCGTTTTAAGTTTATTATAATTTTGTTTTCGTTGTCCGCCTTGTTTCAGTCTTTTAAGTTATTGCATTTTAGTTGACATTTTTGCAGTCGGGTTTTTTTATTTTTTTAATTATTTATTTTATTATTTCTCTATCTTTTCTTTTCTGATAGAGTAACTGTTTATATCTTAATATTTTGACGATTGCTCGTAAAATTACTAATAAACTAGTAAAATAACTATAGAACTAAATATAAATTATACGGAAGGTGAGACTGACATGTGTATTGTGTAAGCTATTTCTGATATTGACAATAGCAAACAGAAACCTTGTCCTATATAAATGTTTTCTCCAATCCGAGCTATCTAGACTCCAGAGCAATCAGTGCACTATCTTTCTGATTGTGGCAGCTAATAGACCGCCACAATAGAACGCATGTGATGTAAGCGGCCGCTCGCTGTTCAACGAGTATCAATTTGTAAAACTGCCAACACCGTATCCCAGTGAGTGCGGTCGCGAACAGCGCGGATAAATTACACGAATTAAAACCGTGATCGGATATAAATTGCACATTCACCCGTTTCGAATGAAAACCGAATCTCGGCTGCGGCTAATTGATATTAAACCATTTTCGAAAGTCACACTGAACTCTTCAATGTTATGCGCTTCTAGTCACTAGTCAACTAGTGGTATCTATTTTTTCATTTAAAACTTTATGGGTGATACACCACCTACAAAATGTGGTGTTTCATATGGGCGGTGTTCCTATGGGCATATTGTACCATACAGTTTCATTTCAAGTAGCAAAACAAATTAATTAATCTATCCTACTCATACGACACTTGCAACCACAAACACTACTTTTACAAGCTACGAGTACGTACCAACAAAACATTAATTTTGATATTGCGGTATTTGTACGTAAATGCGATAGTGAACAAGGATTATTCTCATATTAACTCTTAAATTATGATTAATACTATTATACTATAGTATTTATTCCATGGTTAACTATCCATGGTTAACATGATATGGTTAACTTACCATCGTGAATTGGTATGGAATAAATACTCAGTGTTTAAAGACGACACGTTTTATTCGCATTTTCTTATTGAAAATCCAGCCTCAACACACAAGAAAAGTTGATTTAAACTCATTTCTTCCTCAAGAATAATATTGTTAAAGCCCTCGAGCGTAATGAGCCTTTCAGCATAAAAACAAACAACCAAATCCAAATTCAGGATTCAAATAAAATCTCTAAATAGGCTCCGCGTTGCTTAATTTTCATAAAATAGCTGAAATAATAAGTAATGTAAGCAGCAGTCGTAAAATGAAATGACCTTAATTTGGTGATAATTTGAAGCACCTAATGGGATTTTGAATTGGAGATTCCTTCGCGCGTATACAAATTACCGAAATGGGAAGCTTAAATACATTAATTCTGTAGTTAGAATGTCGCTCTTAGGTTGTTTACATCCAGTAATTGGTACTAGATACTTTATGTAATTTACTAGTGATTCGAAACAAGTTAAGAGCTTGTAGTCTAATCGTTTGACATCTTAAGAATGCGCTGACATATACGATTTCTTCATACATTCGTATTTCGTAATACCAAAATCATTTGCAATTCGTGCATATTTCGATAATGTTGTGATGTTATTCGGGTTAATATAGTAAAAATCTATGCTCCTGGCTATATTTGGTTTGGAAATACTTCTCTAAAACGAAATATGAATACATCGATTTGCTTATTTTTGCTACAAAAAGGACATGTTTTCAGCTTGTTTGTTTTGTAATAAAAACAACACTATCTCACGTCGCATTAGTTAAGGAGCGCAGTTTTTATTGTCTAGCTAAAGAAAAACATAAGTTAAAAGTTTTCATTCATAATTTTTGGTATTACGGAACTCGACCGAAGTTATAACAATTTTGACCAAAATTGATTTTTGATTTATACTAACATAAATGGCGTCACGTTACTTGTCCGTGATGAACACCTAAACTACCTAGGTACTTAACCGATTTTAATAAAATTTGCACACTGTGTGCAGTTTGATCTAACTTAAAAGATAGGACAGCTAAAATAATTTATATGACCGAACAACGCTTGCCCGGTCAGCAGAAATATCAACTGTGAAAATTTCAGCTGTCTAACTATCATGGTTCAAGAGATACACCTTGGTCACAGACGGTCGGCGAAGACTCAGTAATAGGGTTCCTTTTTTACCCTTTGGGTAGGTACGGAACCCTTATAAGCGGCCGTCAGAAGGAGCATCTGAATTAATAGGATCCTCACTCGCAGCGATTATGGTACATTTTCTAAAGCTAGAACCGGAGCAGTAAGCAGCAAATGTCATACAATAGTGCTTTTTCACTTGAAGTAAAGTCGTCTTTATACCGGCAAAGTCTTTGTGCATTCCAGATGCAGTACAAATAACGTTTGAGCCCGTATCTCCCGCAGGCTCCCGAGCCGTTTGTGTATTTAGGACAATTAAATTCTAAACTTTATAAATGGCGTTTTGTGAAGCTACAAAGTTTCGAAAACCTTGTCATCCCTTTGCTTCACATAAGGACGCGCGGGAGATGTAATCTGGATGATGTAGATGGTGGATACACTGGCAATATATACCTAATATCTATACGAGATACTTACTTGTATCACAGTTTTTGTTACTCCAGGAGGCTATTACACACTGAGTGATGTGAACAAGTTACTCGTCTTGTTCTCATCCCCGTGTCTGATACGAGCCGCTAATTGATAAAGTATTATTTTTAAATCCACGATAACAACTTCAACCGCTAAATTGGTTTTGTGAAATTGCTCCGGATTGTGGACTTATTAAAATACGGGGATCTTTAATTAAAAATAAATATTATTGTCTAGCAAGTGAAGCAAGGTTTGTTTGATTTTGAAATACTTTTCAAAATAATGCTCTATTTTAGCCTACTGCATTCTTTCTTCAGTTATTTCAAAAACTCTGAATGACGCTTCGGATATGCCTCTGGAAGAGCAAAATAGGTAGGATTGGTACGTACAAAAGTTTTCGCTTCATAAATCTATCAATAATGGCAGAGCGCCTAATACTTAGGTATAGTTACGTCATGGTGATCTAAGTTAAGAAGTAAAACACAAGTATTAGTCCTAACATAAACGGTATTTTCATTTGGTTTCATTTCTTATCTTCATATTTGTTAACTGTGTAATCTACTAGAAGCACAAAGTTAGAAACTTGAGAGAGTTAAGAGTGATCCGAATTAGCAATGAGTTGTGTTCTAGAACGTAGAACTTTGTATTTTATGGTGTTGCATAAACCAGCAAATAGCAACGTACAGTCAGCAAAAATAAATTAGCGGTTTTAATGATTAAAGATTCCCTAAAATGTAATAAATAAATATTTAATAACTTGTATTCCATGAAATAACGTGTCAATCCAAAATGAAAATGAATTTATTAATTTAATAAGAAGGCAAGTTATAAAATAATGTTTAAACGCGTAAAATAGTTATTGAGTTTTAAACAAAATTCCATGAAGCCAATGCCTGTACTCGTCTCATGCTGTAAACTTTAAGAAGAGGAATTGGCCCCTATAAGTTAGAAAATTGAAACTAAAGGAAAGTTTTGAAAACATCTTGTAAGTCCTATTAGATGAAAAACTTCTGTAAAAGTGATATCGTTAAGTTTAAAAGTTGATTTTTAAAAGACTTGATACAGTTTCAAAGGAGGCATTGTGTTGTGTGGTGTAAAATGTGGTAAGTCTCAGACCTCTCAGTAACAGGGTCCTAGGAGACTTCGCCGTCTGTCCGTCTGTCACCAGGCTGTATCTCTTAAACTGTGATAGTAAGACCGTACTAGCCTATAGCCTTCCTCGACGAATTTACTATCTAACACAAAAATATTTTTGCAATTCAGACCAGTAGTTCCTGAGATCAGCGCGTTCAAACAATAAGCACACAAACGAAAAATCAATCAAACGCTTCAGCTTTACAATATTAGCGTATGTTTATAGGAATTTTGTACATTTCAGTAGAAATTACATCCTTAGTGTGTGAGGCAGCATAGTAAAAAGATAATAATTAGTAAATATTACACACAATTATAGTAACAAAAAAAAAATTACTGCCTAAATGTTAGTCCGAGTGTTATTTATTTTTATTTTTTAAACTTCATTGCAACACTTACAAAGAAAAATGCAATAAGGTGGACTTAATGCAAATGAGCATTATCTGCCAGTTGACCTTAGGACGTAAGAAAGAGTGTTAGCATATTGTGCTTATGTTAGCTTGTCTGTCTAACTGCTATGACGAAATCGCAAACAAAACCAATTAATATTTCACGAATGCGCGCGTTCGTCAAGTTAATTTCATTACACACATACAGTGCCAATAAAACTCAAATTGGAATTAAAGTTCGAGGATAAATTAATCTTATTTGCACTTTGTCCAGTTGACTCGTGCATGTTTGAGCGCAGTTGCCAGCAAACACTAAACATTGAAACTCAAATAGCGAGAAATACAAATACAATAACGACTGTTTCGCCAACTGAAAACATACTCGTACAGTATTCACGGTTTACAGTTACAGTGTAATCGTACTTAAAGTCCGTCGGTTCCGTACCCAAAGGAACCTTCTACTAAAATGGTACCCTATTACTGAGACTTCGCTTCGTCCGTCTGTCACGAGTCTGTATCTCACGAACCGCGATTATTAAAATTTGAAATTTTCACAGATAACGTACTCGTGTTTATGTTGTCGCTATAACAATAAATACTAATAAAACAGAATAAAACAAATATTTAAGAGCACACATCAAACGTGATTTTATTGTAGTTTAATTTAAATTAATAGGTACTATTAAATATTGGTCTATACTACCGAACCCCAAGAGCGTAAGCCCAACTCGTACTTGACCACCTTTCTTACAATTAAAGTAAAGTTACTGTTAAGTACAGTTGACAACGATTTGAAAAATTTTGTTCTTAGTTTTCGTTGAATTTAGTAGAATAAGAAAATGTATTTATTTACTTATTTTGCACAATGAGTATTACTATATATATAGCTGCTTGTGCTGATTCATTCACTCATTGATCACCTCTCCTGAACAATTTTGTATGAAAAAAATTTTTTTCAATGACCGTTTCGTATAGAGAGGCAAAATTCATTAAGAACAAAAATATGGAGAGAGCTGATGATTGAGGATTACGGAGACGGGTGAAGAGCACAGCCAGGTTATTGGAGATAGGTGGGGGGTGCTCGACCAAATGTCACTCCAAATGTCAAACAATTGACAGTTAGCTGAAAAAAAATTCAAAATGGCGGATTCAAAATGGCCGCCATACGAAATTCGTCGATATCTCGGAAAGTATAAAAGATCGGAGAAAAGTTTCTTGACAAGAGTTGATCAGGACAAAGAGGTCTATTTGATAGGTAGAAAAAAAATTCAATATGGCGGAAAAAAAATTCCATAGAAAATGTATGGCGAATTTTGAAGAGACTAAATGTTGGTAACTACTAACTATACAAGGTTTTGATGTGGTTTTTCGGAGAATTACTAGAGAAAAATATGGAATGAGATGATGATTGAGGGTTTTGAAGACAGTCGAGGAGCATGGGCAAGGTATTATAGTTAGGTGGGGACTGCTGAAACAAAAAATACTCGGAACGTCATGCAATTGGCAGTGAGCTTAAAAAAAATAAAATGGCGGATTCAAGATGGCTGCCATACAAATTTCGTGTTGTTCTATCTCGGAAAGTATAAAAGATAAGAAAGTGGTATCTTAGCAAGAGGTGATCAGGATCTCAAGTTCTACGGGATGAATAAAAAAATGTAGGAATTTATTTTCCCATGGAAAATGTGCATGCTACAATAAGTAGGGAACTATCCAAGGCATTGACGCAGTTCTTCAGAGAACTGCCAGCGAAAAATGTGAGAAGTGATGATGATCTAGGATTTAGATGATGGTTGAGGAGCACGGTCATGGTTTTAAAGATAGTTAAGGGCTGTAAGAGCAAAAAATACGCTGAACCTCATCTATGAGGTTCAGCGTATTTTTTGTTCGAACAGCCCTTAACTATCTTTAAAACCATGACAGTGCTCCTTGGTCATTTTTTAAGCCCACTGCCAATCGGATTCCAATTGGCGATGGAGATGACGGCAATACCTTTATAGGCGGGAAGACTGCACGCGGGCCACATGTGGCCCGCGCACTCACGCGCCCTACTAGTTAATATATATATAGCTACTTGTGCTGATTCACTGACTGACTGACTCATTGATCACCTCTCCTGAACAATTTTGTATGAAACATTTTTTTTTCAATGACCATTCCGTATAGAAGGGAAAAATTCATTCGGAGGAAAAATACGGAGAGAGCTGATGATTAAGGACTTCGGAGACGGGTGAAGAGCACGGGGAGGGTATTAAAGATAGGTGGGGGGTGCTCGACCAAATGTCATTCGAAATGTCATGCAATTGGCAGTGAGCTGAAAAAAAGTTCAAAATGGCGGATTCAAGATGGCCGCCATACAAACTTCATCGGTGTCCATCTCGAAGAGTATAAAAGATGGAAGAGTGGTTTCTTGACAAGAAGTGATCAGGACCCCATGGTCTATTCCATGGATAGAAAAAAAAATCAAAATGGCGGAATTTATTTTTCCATAGAAAATGTATGAGGAATATTGAAGAGACTACGAATTGTAAATCATGAAGTGCTTTGATGCGGTTTTTTGGAAGACTACCAGAGAAAAATATGGAATGAGGTGATGATTGAGGATTTTAAAGACAGACAAGGAGCATGGGCAAGGTATTTATAGTTAGGTGGGGACTGCTGAAACAAAAAATACTCGGAACTTCACGCAATTGGCAGTGAGCTGAAGAGAAACCAAAATGGCGGATTCAAGATGGCCGCCATACAAATTTCGTGTTGTTCTATCTCGGAAAGTATAAAAGATAAGAGAGTGGTTTCTTAACAAGAGGTGATCAAGATCACAAAATCTACGGGATGAATGAAAAAAATAAAATGGAGGAATTTATTTTTCCATAGCAAATGCTACAATAAGTAGGGAACTTTCCAAGGCATTGACACAGTTCTTCAGAGAACTGCCAGAGAAAAATATGAGAAGAGATGAAGATCTTGGATTTGGATGATGATGGAGGAGCACGGTCATGGGTTTAAAGATAGTTAAGGGCTCTTTGAACAAAAATACGCTGAACCTCATCAGATGAGGTTCAGCGTATTTTTGTTCAAAGAGCCCTTAACTATCTTTAAAATCATGACCGTGTTCCTAGGCATTTTTATGGCGATGGAGATGACGGCGATACCTTTATGGGCGGGAAGACTGCACGCGGGCCACATGTGGCCCGCGCACCCACGCGCCCTACTAGTTACAATATAAAACACACAAACATAGAGAGGTCATGTACAAGGACATCTTATCGCTACAAATGAGGATCTCTTCCAGATGCCCTAGATGTGGGAGCATTAAACATGATATGTGGAATTGTGACTTTTTGGAAACTACCGTAAATTGTCGATGAAAAAGTCTACCCATTAATCACTGAGTTATGGTATAACCCTGACCTATTGAGTACCGAGATCGTCGCATAAATAAGTGGCAGTGGATAGCTGTGGCCAGATTTATTGCTCGCATCCACCGCAGAAATGCTAATACCCATGTTTGGTTTCAATAGTTTGACGTGACATGGTTTTATTGAACCCTCGTCAAAAGGGAAACAATAACTGTTCAACCATAATAATGGTGGTACACACAACATTTGATTTTATCTGTGTAAGTGGGTTGGAACTTGGATTCTACTTGAGTGTGCGTTTTGCAACCCTTCTGGATCTATTGTGCTCGTCCCTTACTATTCGATTCTCTAGATTGCAGAAACTTTAACTTTTGCTATAGAAATACGATAGGTGTCTAGAAGGGTATAACAAATGATAGTTCAAAACTGTGTTCATTATGCAAAGAGTACCTATCTGCCGTTCATAAGGGTGTATTTATCGTGTAGGAGATAGATTACTTGTATTAGTGTTATGTCTACTTACTCGTATATACGAGTATTACAAGGATAAGAGGTAACTGACAAACTGGCTGACTGATCTATCAAATTGTAGCTTAGATAGAAGCACTATTGCTTAATATTGCATTTAAGTTTGCCTAAAGATAGGTTTAAGTTTTATATAAAATCGCAGTATTGAATAATTTTATATCTATTTGTGTAGAACAACTTAATGATTTTTTTAGTACTTGATTACCGGGATACCGTCTTTGATTGTGATATTGGTGCGCAATGCATTCCTGTTGTATCCACTAACGAATTCGTAAGAGATGGGAGAGCAAAACTGCTGGGGTCAATATACACCCTTAATCACTAGGCCATAATTTATCACTCTTAACGGCGTAGACGGTTCGCCGGGCAGCAATTTTTAATCATAGTAGTTAAACGTCATATATTTTGCGTCTTTAATCTAAATACACTGGATAAAGTTAACACGTTAGAATTTTCTAAAAACTATAATGTAACAATAACAATACGCAAAAACGCTCAGAATAGATTTTTGATAACTGGCTTAATTTTGTTTGAAATAAGGTAATATCTACGTCGTTTTTCTGTTATATTCTTCCGCAACGCTGTATGTCGCACCCACCAACGTAAGTATTCATGAGAGTGAGGAAGACAAAAACAAATTCAGTATATCACCTTAAGTCCTATTCAGTTATTAGTTCAGAGGGGTTAGTACAGGTTTCTTTACGTACTCGTATTTCGAGTCTACTCGCATCGCACAAACTTTCTTTCTTTCATTTATTTACTCAGACAACAATTCGGTCCATTTGTGTTAGTAAAACAATAACTTATCACTATGTTAGTACTTACCTAGGTTAGTAACAAAAATAACTTAATATCTATGTTAGTACCTTATCACTAACATGGATTTAGTCCTCTGAAGAAGTACATTCATCAGAGGACTATCCATTTTATCTGATATCATGCGCAGGATGCCGTTGCTGCTTCCACGGATCCTGCTCAGCAGCGAGGCGGTTTTTTTACGCCAGATAGCGTCAAAGCTATCTGTTCGCGCCTCAGCGAACATCGCCGACGCGCTGCAGAACCGTGGCCGCCGCAGCAGCACCCTGAACGCATTATTGTATTGGACTCGCAGGGCATTGTAAGCCTTCCGCGTATACCGGAACCACAGGCTCGCCGTATATAAAGATGTACAGTACGCTTTGAACAACGTAATCTTCACCGCGTCTGTACATCGGGCAAACCTGCGGGCCAGCATATTCGCTCGGACTGACAACGCCCAGCGTTCCCTCTCCATGTCAGCATCATCACCAAGATCCTCAGTGAGCAAGTGTCCAAGGTATTTGAATCTATGCACCCTTTGAAGAGCTACACCGTTGATTTTTACTGCTGGTATATATTTTGGGCACTTGCTCCCGGCCCTGAAGATCATGATCTCCGACTTCTTGACGTTGTACATCAAACCATGCGATGCAGCATACTCCTCACACACCGCGAGCAACTTCCGCAATGCACTGATTGAGGGAGCCAGCAGCACCATGTCATCGGCATAGCTGAGGTTATTGACACATACTCCATCTACATAGAAGCCAGCCTGCGTGCTGCTGAGTCTCCCAATCAGCTCGTTCACGTACAGGCTGAAGAGCAGTGGTGAGCTCAACCCGCCCTGCCTGACGCCGCACTCCAGCCTGTATGAGTCCGAAAGCCCTCCAGCCCACTTTACCTGATTTTCCTGGTTAAGGTACCAGTATTTGAAAAGTGAGAAGACTTCAGGTGGCAACCCTACCTTCTTCAATTTTTCCCAAAGTATGTCATACGACACCATGTCGAAAGCCCGAGAAAGGTCTAAGAAACAAGCATAAACAGGGGTGTGTCTGTCCGTGTAGTACTTCACAGTATGCTTTAAACTCAATATAGCAGCCTCAGTGGACAGCTCGGGCCGAAATCCAAATTGAGCATCATGTAGGTCCACTTGCTTAGTGAGAGACTGGTTAAGCACACTGTCAAGCACTTTCGCTATGATGGTAGCAAGCGAGATTGGCCTGTAATTACATTTGTCAGACACATCCCCCGTTTTATTCTTCACAACAGGCACCACCAGGGTCCTCATCAGGTCTTGCGGCAGGTAAGAGTGGCTAAAGCACATATTAAACAGCATTGCCAGCACTCGCGGCAGGTGACAGCCCGCGTATCTTAGGTGCTCGATACTGAGCCCATCGTGACCAGGAGACTTGCCCCTCTTCAATTTATTTATAATTTGTCTTACGTCTTTGGCCAGAATTACTTTGATTGTCTCTGTCCCAATGGGTACACCATCCAACACTTGACACGCGGGCCCCAAGAAAGAGTTCACCGCAAAATGTTTTACAAACAAATTGGCAATATCTGTGGGGTTTGATACCCCATCGATGCTTCCTGGAATGCCAGGCCTAAGATTAAGCCGATTGGTACACTTCCAGAAACTCTTGAAATCTGCGTTTGAGTGGTGTTTCGCCAGCATGTCCATCTTTATTTGGTCCTGATGATTTTGACACCACTTAAGCTTTCCTTTAAAATACTTTCTGGAATCAACCATATCTTTGTATATAGGACCGCTAGAAGGCTTGCCAAACCACACCCACATATTAAATTTTTGTCTAGCATTCCAGTAGCAATCGCTCACGTGCCTATTCCAGCCTGCCAGTGGCTTAGTTTTCTTTGGTTTAGTGTTAGGCTCACAAGTTTCACTGGCAGCCCGGCGTAGTACGCCCACAATTTGACTATATATTTCATCTATAATACATCTATGGTCAACATTGTCACAGTATCGATTGTCACAAACGAATCGAATTCCTCCATACATTTACAGCTAGCGCCATCTATTAGCGCATGTCAGCGATTGTCCATAGATGGCGCTGGCGATTCGATTGTGCGATGCGAGTCGACTCGAATTTCGTACAAAAACTTGTACTAACCCCTCAGTAATCTTAGCACGCACGAGCGATCCACCATAATAACCATTTCGCCACTTCATTTCGTGCGACGCGTTAGCACCAGTGATAAATGACGCTATACTATGGTTACGACAACAATCCTCATAATGACACTCGTGTGAATAGTCTAAGTGCTTACTAATGGCGCGATTTCGCTTAGCTGTTACCCTGTTTTGCAGTACCTGAAGTAAACTAGTAGGTACTTGAGTTTCAATTACGAGAAAAAAAGAAAAATGAGCGAAGAGTGTGTCAAGTTTTCTTATGAACCAAAACCAAAATTTTGTAGTTTTTTTAAGAACTAAGTATTGGTAGGTACCTACGTATTATTCGGAATTAAATTTTGCATATTTTACTTTACATTTACTTTCTTTTCATTGCATATTTTCCGTCACACAGAATTTAATGAGCAGTACAGTTTGTTTATTTGCCTGTAACTTCGGTAATTAAGTTAAAAAAATAGTAGTTCCCACAACTACGTTAATGTGGGGACCGTAGTCTATAAAAAATGGGAAATGCTTTCCAAAAAACCAACTTCAAATGCCACTACAAAGAGTGAAATAATTTTTATTTAAATTTTAGGTACCTACACCAATTCGAAGTCGGGCAATGTTTCATACAATCCCTAATAGTCCGTCTTACTTACTTGATGTGCGAAGAAATGACGAAGTCATAGACAATCGCCCGACTTCGAATTGGTGTAGGTACCTAAAATTTAAATAAAAATTATTTCACTCTTTGTAGTGGCATTTGAAGTTGGTTTTTTGGAAAGCATTTCCCATTTTTATTTTATACTTTTTAGTGGAAAACAATAAAATGCACAAGGCGTTGTAAAATACCCAAATTGCTTGAGGTGTGTTCATAAAATCTGAAGAGATACCTCAAATTCACAGATCCCATCATCAGACCCTGACTTGATGACTTTAGTCATCAAATCAGTATAGCTGCTAGCAAATGCACCAGTAACTATAAAAAATACCCAACTCGCTTCAAGTATACTAGCAAAATTTGAAGAGTTCCCTCGATTTCACCAAGATCCCATCATCAGACCCTGACTTGATGACTTTAGCCATCAAATCAGTATCTGCTAGCATATGCACCAGTAACTATAAAAAATACCCAACTCGCTTTAAGTATACTAGCAAAATTTGAAGAGTTCCCTCGATTTCACCAAGATCCCATGATCAGATCCTGACCTGATGACCATAGGACAACTTGGAAAATATTACTCTTTCTAATAATACTCAAATAGTTTCATGTGTCCATACAAAATTTGAAGAGTTCCCTCGATTTCTCCAGGATCCCATCATCAGATCCTGACCTGATTAAAATGGGACCATTTGGAAACAAAACCCTCTTAAACAAAAAAAGAATTTTTCAAATCGGTCCACGCGTCTTCGAGTAATCGGTGAACATACATAGATAAAAAAAAAAAAAAAAAGATTCCGACGAATTGAGAACCTCCTCCTTTTTTTGAAGTCGGTTAAAAAATACAGTTTGGATCAGTCAGCTTGGTACGGGATTTCATACATCCATGGTACTATGATTTCCTTGCATCAAAAGCAATTAAATTGTTGTGATATAAATTATATCAAGTTACGTTTGACGACTTGTACCAGAGCGGTCGTGTGCGTTCTTTGATTGGGAGGTCACGGATTCGATTCCGCCTCGGGTCACTAGGTATAGAATTTTATTTCTTTATTGTCTAGTTAGGTGGGAGGCTTTGGCCATGCCTATATTTAGGCGTTTCGGTGCAATAATGCGTAGAAAACGTAAATTAAGGTAACTTACCTTTCAAAGTTAGTACAAAAAAAAAACCGGCCAAGTGCGAGTCGGACTCGCGCACCGAGGGTTCCATACCATAAAAGAAGTAAAACATTCAAAGAATCACTTTTGTTCATAAATTTACGAGTATAATTTACATGTAGGTACTTTTGATGGCAAACCGCAAACGTAACTTTGTTTTTGGCGGTTTATTGTTATTATCAAAAAAAGTATAGTAGTTAGAGAGTTGGTTTTATTTTTTCTGTAAAATATACGTTTATTCCTATTGATCATAATTATTTCAGATTTTTTGATTGGTAAACTTCGGAGATAAGGGGGGGAACGGTATTTTTTTCGACAGTTTGCTCAATAACTCAAAAACTATTAGGCATAAAAATAAATAAAAACTGGTTTTAGAATACACAAGTAACGCTCTTTCATATAATACCCCACTCAATATTGTTATCTTATTTTGAAATTTTGACGACCCGGTTTTCCCCCTTTTTTAAATAAAAATAAAATAGATTTTAAATTTTTTATGATTGCAATGGCGGCGCGCCGCAATTACCTACAACTATTCCAAATTTCAGTTCGATAGCTCCCATAGTTACTGAAATAATCGAGTGTGACAGACGGACGGACGGACGGACGGACGGAAGGACGGACGGACGGACGGACGGACGGACGGACGGACGCACGGAGAAAGTCTCACCATAAGGGTTCCATTTTTACCATTTTGGTATGGAACCCTAAAAAGCATCTTCAACTGTATCAGGTGAGTTCGCCATCAAGAACTAACTGGTAGTGAGTAAATATGTAAACTAGAGTATGTTACTTACAGCAAATGTTTATGAGTATGACGATCGTAATATAAGCAAACAGTTACCAAAATTTAATATCATAATTACTGAAGACCTATAAGTCTGTTACTTATAAGCATAGGTATTTGGGCACTTGCCTATCCTTTCTTTCAAATATATAAAATTCTCGTGCTAATTTTTGGTACGAAACTCCTCCGAAACGGCTCGACCGATTTTTATGAAATCTGTGTATGTTCTAAAGTTGGTCTAAGAGTAGGTCGAGCTATGTATTATTTATAGCCCTAAAGGCAAAACGACGTCGTTGTGCCGTTGCCGTGTCAGCTAGTAATGTAAATAAATCTTTGAAAAGTTAAAAAAAAACAACCGTTGTTACTACGGGACTAAATCGAAAGCTTTCGTATGCAAGACACGTTAATCTTTTTCGAAGTGAATTTGTTCGATCTCCATACGAGAACCTACATCTGCTCAACCCCCGCGGGGATAGATCAATTTCGATCGCTCCTGCTGGGTTCCTCTGGCAGGAAAATTATAAAATATCTAGAATGTGTACATACGAGTAGGTAAATATGTAACTGAGCGCCTCTTAGGTAGTCTGTAGGGTTAGTACAGGTTTTTGTACGAATTTTGAGTCGACTCGCATCGCACAAACGAATCGAATTCCTCCATACATTTACAGCCAGCGCCATCTATTGTCAGCCGAATGTCAGCGATTGTCCATAGATGGCGCTGGATGTATGTATGGAGAAATTTGGTTCGTTTGTGCGATGCGAGTGGACTCGAAATTCGTACAAAAACCTGTACTAACCCCTCTGATAGATAGCCTCAAAACTTGGAATAGTTGAACCGCTAACACAAGAGCCTACCCATAGTATAGAGTAACGTAACTAATACGAGTATTATGTATTCGGTGCTATAGGAACTTGCCGCAGCCTTAGCTATATTATGACTTATCTAGAATTTATTAAGTGATCTGTTGAATGTGGAACGAAATAAAAAAATGAATGACAATGACAGTCGTCATCTATAAATCACGTGATTAATTTGATGTACAGATATGTTATTCCTATCATCATCAATATCATCGCAGCCTGCGGACGCCCACTGTTGGACATAGGCCTTCCTAAGCGCGCGCCACCAAACCTATTCTCACCCTTCGTCATCCAGTCGCTTCCCGCCACCTCCTGTCATTCCCATAGGTTCAAGAAACGTATTTTATTTGCATATGGATGAATGATGAATGGTTTTTATGACTATCGTAAATAAGGTCAGGCCTAACAGCGGTGTCCAAAGTTCTTTTTGTCAAAAGTTACTGCCCGGAACGCATTTATGCAAAATACAACGAATGCATCCGTCAATTAATCAAATCCGTCCATAAATCCAAAAACTGACTCTAGAATTTTATATGTTAGAGAAGATAGACTAAAAATAGAGTCATCATATTTTAACTTTATCTTATCTTTATTGAAACATTCTGTTCACGCTACCAACATTGATTAGGCCGTTGGCCGAGTGGTCATTATACGGCCATTCGAACCCATTACAATGTTTGGCACACAAGTCTACAGATTTTTGAGTTTAATGTAGTTAAAAAAGCATTGGATTTTTTTGAATAAAGTTAAAGATAAAACTCCGATGAATCCGCAACATAACGTAATAACAAGCTTAAACTTCCTACATTCTATATATTAACAGCATTAGGTGCATTACGTCCAAGTGACACTCGATGCAGCGATTCCATAGTGTGGCAACTTGAAACTTTGCCAAGTGCATTCAATAACGGGGCCAGCTATTAGTTACCATAGTCAGAATCACCAAAATATACCACCTACCAATAGCACCTAACATGGCTAGTCTAGCCTAGCTTATAAAGTACTCGTACGTAATAAGCAAGTATTTTTTAAGTAACGTTTTATCCTGGCTGTTCAGCGTGAAAATGCAGACATAATAAATTCTTGGGATCATCCCATGCAAGCTTTAATTAAATACCTTTTACCTACTCTGAAAAATGCTTTCATTATATAGATACTAGGAAAAATGTTTACAACGACCCATAGATGATAGAGGTAAAAATTAATGAATCTTTTTGGGTAAAAATTTCTGTTGTCTCGATCAAAAGAGAGATTAGGGTAACATTTAATGTTTAATTTGATATCAAAGATAAATAATACAAAAAAATATATATAAAAGTCAAAGTTATTACAACTTTATACTCATGTCTGTTTTGAGCTGTACCTAAATCTATTTGTATGGTATGCGAAGGTAAGAGGCTTATTTCAACAACTATGTGTGTTGGGTATTTGCCAAAGGTTTACCAAACTTCCACATCAAAATAACTTTGTCTGACCATGAATTTCAGCCAATTTAGTTAATATTTCGTATTTATGAAAAGTATGTATCCAAAATAGGTAATCTACCTATACACAGATATACAGATACCTTAATGGTATACCTGTTTTGCGGGTAAAAAACTATAAAATTAACTTGGCAAACGTCATGTATTTTGGGACGTTAATCTAATTCGCTTAGAAGTAGAACCCCATTAGAAGTCTCGACAGAAAGTTTTCCCTAAAGTTTATACTAAATTGTGTTACTAATTTGTGTTAGTAGTTAAGTTCCAAAAATACTCAGATTTTTTTAATCATAATTGGCATAGCTTTTAATAATTATGCAAAATATACTCGTAGTTTTTCTATCACATTCTCTCGCTATAAATGTCGTATTCACCAACGTATTCGCAAGAGTAAGGAGGACAAAAATAAATATCATCTAAGACCTTAATCAATGAAATATAAGAAATAAACATCCTTTTCTACATGTTGAATACCATTGTGCAGGCATCTGTTAGGTCAGTGGCAGCAGCTTACCACAAACAAGCTACCATTGCGTCCATAAATTAATAATAATTATATTTTTAAAGCAATTAAAATACTACGGGAAAAGCCACAAATATAAAATGCAACAACAACAAATATAAATAATTGCAACTATGGCAATAATTATATCGGTCATTTGTAATAGCAACACAAGCCAAAGCACTATTACCCTTTATATTAAACCGCACACGTAATGTTGCAGTTGGTATCGTTATTCTACGGTAGATTTATTGAATAAAACCCGACGTGATAAATTGTGGTGTGACACGTGACACGCTTGATTTCCCCTGAACTTTTGGTGGTTACGACGCGTAGTTCGTACCTTTCAAAACATTTACTGGTGCCCCAGAGGTGAAAGGGAGCGAATATTTTATAATATTAAGTAAAGAAGATAAATGGGCTTAAAGGAATTTAGTGACTATGCTAATTGTTTGGTCAAAAATGTAAAGTCTTGTATTTTAGGTCTCAAATTTAAACCCGTTTTAGGCAGAGACAAGATTTAAAAAAAAATAATTAAAAGATCTCCTAGAAGTTGCTTCAAAATCTCCATTTTTTATTTAATTTTTATAGGGAACCACAAAGACTTTTCGTGTATTTTTATTAGAAAAAAATCTAAGAAATAAATATTCCATAATTGTTTAGCGTTGTTTTTCTGTGACATTCGCCAGTCTGTCGCACTCACGAACGTATTCTTATGAGTAAGGAAGGCAAACATAAAATCCGTCTGAGCACCTAATGGACCTATCCTCTTGGATTTGTCCGACTGATGAAATATAACTTTTATAATAAGTAGTTACTTTAATAACATACTCGTATTTAGAAGTCAGACATAAAAAACAAGTAAAGAGCTATAAAGCGTCGATCAAAAGCTCTGGTCCGAGGAAAGTTATGATACTAGTTTAGAATAATATTCTACAAAATATACCTGGTACCTACCTCGTACCTACCTACAGGGCAAGCTTCACTAATAGGCAGGTATTTAAAGAATACTAGACGCTGCTAAGTCGTGAAGGTTTCATCCACGTGTAAATAAGTTATGTCAGAACGGTCTGGAATCATATTATAATAACATTCATTTTAAAACTTCCACGCAGCCCCAACCCAAAACGGTTGCAAAATTATTATCAATGTCCCTATTTTTATTATACTTAAATTGAATAATAAAGGGTCCATCAAAGAATTTACGCTAACAAACCACTGCATCCATTCAATTATGTCGAGGACACTGAAAAATTTTCAGTATAACAAATAACTTTGGCACGTAACGAGGGAAATCACTCGTGAAACTTTCATAACTTTTGCTTCGCGTAAAAAAATTTCACGTTTTGCATATAAAGGAATTCGGTATTTTTTATTCGTTAGTAATTATTTTGGTTGTATATTGTTTCCAGAGCTCACCTACTTCGATTTCATTTTGTTTTGTTTTAGTTTTGGATAACATGTTAAAAATCATTTTTGTTTTAAAAATAAAATATTTCGCATCGGTAGGTCCTATTAAATGTAAATTAGACGTTGATATTTGCATTTGTTATGCTGGTACTATCACTAACAATTAGTCTATTATTATAGTATCCAGTATAGTAATATTATTATAATAGAAATTATTATACGTCAATTTAATTATCTTTTTACAGCTTTTACCTCTATAACGAGCTTTAAAATAGGTAACTTATTTTATGTATAACCCACGACCGCCTTAACTGCCTCCATAAAGGTCTGGGTATAAATTAACTATTACTGTACCCGACTCGAATAACCCTTTTACAGGCGTAAATGAAACAACGACATGTCCGCTTACCATTCCGAGTCGGCAACCATTGCAAAGAATTTACATGTTGTAAAATTGTTGACTGTACGCATTTAATTTAAATATACACGAATGTAAGGCCCGTTATTTTTTTTCACGATGTTCATAGATACCTACCTACTACCACAGTTTGAAGATATTCTAGTATCTTTTAACACTGCTACTAAACATAATATTGTTATTAATGTAAAACTTCGTTATTCAAAAAATAACTATAGTGGATTCCCGCAGTTTCTTCTTAGGCGTATTGGCATACTATTATGTATTCCGTGGCATTGGGCGTATATTTTTGTTTGAGTTGGAAATAACCATTTTACTCGTGACTCTGTTACTGTTACACCTCTGTATTTAAGTCTCTTTTTTACTATAGAAAGGCTTGCGCTCGACTACAATCATGTCTGATGAACAGAAATGATGAGGTCTAGGATGGAGCGCGCTTGCCTAAAAATGCCTATTTAGTATTCACTCTTCTCTTGAAGGCAGATAATGTACTTGGCTGGGAACACAGAAGCTGGAAGGGTACGTACCAGGAACCTTACAACACTTTAGCGGTACGTATCAGAAACGTGGAAGAAAAATGTTTCGTTCGAGTTAGCTGGACATCAACCACATACGGATCTAAATATCAGCAGTAGATGTGTAGTCTTTTGATAACGATGTTCATATCAATTGTTACCACTATCACTTTTGTCAGCACGTCCGAAGTGCCATTAGGGTTTAATTTTTAAAATCAATCAAGGTAGCTTTAAAGTATGTTAAATATCGACAGAACAACAAAATTTAAATAAAAATCCTGACCAATTTAATGTACGTCTAAATAAAACGTTAAAACGTTTCGTAAAAACCCTGTTTCGTATCTAAAACGCATATTTCCGACTCGTCCCAAAAGGGTAGCATAAACATGTAGGTATCTCTAGCTCTTCACACGGCATGCATGGAATAACAGGAGGCTGTGTAAACAAGTAGTCCAAACAACCGATGCATTCATTCAATGTTATAAAAAAATCGCGAAGACTTGATATGATACAGGTAAAATCACTCTTAGTATCGATTTTCTTTTCTATTTTTTGGATAATCTAACCTAGCAAATTCGCTACTGCTGAGCTAATTTAAATTTTTCTTCATTATGAAGTACCATTGCGAAATGATTACTTTAATATACCACGATCTAGCTTGTGAGCAAATTAGTAATATTTCATCGATTTAAAGTTTTACTTATAATTATTTTCTTCAATCTAAGTTACGTCCAATAACTGCTCTTATTATTTCTATTTTTTTACTTAAAGTCCACTACGTGACTGTGACCTGCACAAGTAAACTATAATAATTGGTAAAGTGCGAGTCATGCTAGTGCACTGAGGATTCCGTACTATCAAGACCAATTATTCCAATCAAAACACTTCTGCTCAACAAATTCAAATCACGTTTGTTGTCATGGCAGTGCCCCTTAATTTTTTTTAAATTTAACTGTTTATTTAGATAACTCAATATTCTGCGAATATTTCAAGTGTCTACCTGTTTCCGTTATCAATATCGAGCAAAACCAAACCAAAACCTTTAATATTTATTTTCTTCTTCTTGAGTATTTGTTGTAGCTTGTTATAGTGACAACAGAAATACATGACAATCATGGCAGAAGGCTTTTATCCAGCTGAAGACGTCCGTCAGCTGAAACGAACGAACAAAGTTTTTTCTTGGGTTTCATAATTTTCTTCTTCTTGAGTATTTGTTGTAGCTTGCTATAGTGACAACAGAAATATATGACAATCATGGCAGAAGGCTTTTATCCAGCCGTGGACGTCCGTCAGCTGAAACGAACGAACAAGGTTTTTTTTCTTTGGTTTCATAAAGAAATATAGAGTTGGTTTGAAAAATTATTCAATATTCCTTGTTTTCGTCCGTGGATTATGCAGAATATAGTCGCATCATAAAAGGTTTACAGCTTCATTTAGTTGCAGTAAAATTCCCGTAAAACGCTTATTGCTTCTAAAGATAGCACTGTAAACTCAAACATAATAGTAAAAAGTAATATTTCAAGAGAATTTGAATAAAATTAATTTTGACATTTCTACGAAAGGTTTGTTTCATTGAACATATTTTATTTATTTATTGTAATCACAAAATAAAATAAAATACTTATAAACAAATTGTTAGTTTAAGATACATAAGAAAAAGCAACAAACCGAAGAGTACACATTACTATATTATTGGATATGAATACCTATCAAGGTTTTAATTTATTAAAGACCAAAGCAACACAACAACGTATGCAAGCAAAATTTAAAATATTCAACCTATTTAAGGCCGGTTTCCACCAAAGTGGAGCTGTGTTTAGTAACCAACCAGATTTCGTCATTATGACATCTCCGAAACTGTGGGGAGAAGAGATGTCGAAATGTCGAAATCTGATCGGTTACACAAACACTGCTCCGCTCTGTCTTGGTGGAAACCAGGCCTTACTAAAAGATTTTTATTTCGTGACAGAGATAGGCTCAGACTACATTAAAAAGGGAGATAGGTATCAATTTCAAGATCTTGTTGAAAGTAAGCTGCATTAAAATCTCAGGGTTATACCAAAGTCTTGTGCTGGGTTATTTTCTCCATTTATTTTTCTTTAATAAGTGTAATAAAATTGCAATGCAAAAAGGAGACGGTGGAATTAAACGTCGTATAAGATTAACGATGTTGCACATACTTAAACCAACCTCTCTCACCTATCTCGTTGATAAATTGTATTACGATCTACAGCTATCCAGTTAATGGGGTCTTACACTACTTTTGAATTTGATAAAAAATATTACTTTATTATAAACTAGGATAAAAATAATAACGTGCAGTGAAAGAAATATTAAAATCCAACGAAGATTTACAAAGTTACAGGCGTTTAAACTTTGGAGTGGGGGGATCTTCTATCCCTTTCTCGCAAAACGAAAATTTGTATGAAGCCGCACGAAGCTACTATGGCATTGGTACGGTGTGACGTCACAATGTCTCTGTTGCTATCTCTGTCTAATCACAAATCTTTAAATGCTTATAACTTTTTTGTTATTTGATCGATTTAATTAGTTCTTTCAGTGCACGTCGTTATTTTAATTCTACTTTATAATAAAGTAATAAAAAAATTGGAGTCAAATACCCTATTACAGAGGCTTTAACTTTTACTCGTACCAATATGTGCTTTAAGTTAAAGTTTCATTTTTATTATTATTTTATTGATTTGTCAAACCACATAGTTTGATAGCGAAATCTATACTAATATTATAAAGAGGAAGCGTAACGATGTTTGTGAGTTTGTGACGTTGTAAGGGGTAATCACTGGGTCCACTGAACCGATTTTCAAAATTCTTTCACCAATAGAAAGCTACGTTATTGTGGAGTGTCATAGGCTATAATAATTTCCAAAATTAATTCAGTATCTTTACTTTAACTTGAATAATGTAATCCAAGTCGTAACAAAAATTACTTTTATCGCGTACGCTGCGGAAACTATTGAAGATAGAACAAAACAATGTTCTACAATATTAAAGAACGTATTAAAATCTGTAAAAAAGTCCGTGATAGCATATGCCTATCTCCTACAGGTAACTCACAATAACTGCTTTTACTGTTAAAATTGTGGATTAAAAATAAATAAATTTTGTGAAGCTCATTTAGCCCATATAGTATTAATTTATATCTTTGTAAATATGTTTTTTAGAACGAAAATTTAATGTAGAATGTTTGTGCCCGTTACTCTATGCAGTTAAAACAAATATCTTCAAAGATATTAGCAAATTAAAACGTGTTGCGCGCTGCCGCGGCCGTTGCGTGGCGATAGGTAAGTACCTATATAGGCAGTATGATATCTATCCAAATGCCTCGCATTCTATGGGCTGTGGGTATAAGGCCCGGTTTCCACCAAAGCGAATGGAGCGGAGTTGTATTTGATTAACAATCCAGATTTGTCATTTTGACATCTCCGAAACTGAGGGTAGAGTAGATGTCGAAATGATGAAATCTGGTTGGTTATTCAAACAGTTCCGCTTTTGTGGAAACCGAGCCTTACGCGGGACAAACGGGCCGGGACAAAAATATTTCTAACGCGGAACGGAGTCCGCGGGCACTGTTAGTCATTATTATTTTCATCGCAACAGTTTGCGGACGTCGACCGTTGGTGGTTGGGCTTTTATTGAGTTCCAATTGCTATCACATCATATCATCAGCCTTTTTCACCCAGTCACACCCCGCCATCTACTTCATATCGTTCAATCGCAATTCGCAATACTTACATTTAGCACCAAAAAATAATTAAAAATACTTACACAACACACACACAAGACATAAAATATTAGTCAATAACTGGGTGACTAAGCTTCGCTCGGTGGCCAATAGATGGCAGCAGTAGTCATATTTTTATTTTCTTGGTAAATTCGACATTTTCTAAAAATGAGTCCTAGCTAGATCGATTTATCGCCCCCAAAACCCTCTGTATACTAAATTTCATGAGAATCGTTCGAGCCGTTTCCGAGATCCAGATTATATAGAAATATATATACAAGAATTGCTCGTTTAAAGGTATAAGATTAGATCTTTTTAGAAAGATACCTTACCTCAATAGAAAAAAAAAACGAAAAAAAACTGTCTGTCCGTCTGCCACAACTCTTTATTTCAGTAACTATTAAAGATATCGACGTGAAATTTGGAATAGTTGTTGGTCCATCGTCATTGCAACCATAAAGATAAAAAAACCTTTTTTGATTTTTGTTTGAAAATGAGAAAACCATGTTGAGTGATTGATAAATATATTGAACAAAATGTCGAAAAATACACAAACGTAACCCTTGTTACAGTAGGTTAGTAACAGTAGCAATAAGCAGTAGCTTACAAAATATTTAGGTATTAACGGCTCCATATTTCATGAACCATGTAATTTGCCTCCTATTTTTTGCGGATATACTTACTTAATTGGGAAATTCGAGGAAAAAGTTGAGATAATTAGCCCAAAGTAAATAACTTATGGCGAAAGTGTAACATAACAATTTTATCGTCAAGTCACGTCCGTTTCATTTGCTCCTTTATATAGAGTTATTTAAGTAATAATACGTTTAATGGTTGGCTGATTTCGTAGGAGCAAAGACGTAGGAGTTTGTTAATTAAGAATAATTGACTGGAGGGAAGTTATGTCTAAGAAAGCCAATTATTACACGCAGATACTATTTCTTCGATGAGACGGCGAAAATTCAGTAGATATGTGCGATGCTGGAAGAAAATAATGTAATTTTATTTGTACACAGAGTTTATCGAGTGAAAAGTTTTGATGGCGGTTCACGAAATAATTTTAAATTGGTTGTTTCTGCAATGCAAGAAAGAGCTCGAGCTCCTAGGCCTATTTGTGCCGAATCAAACGAACGCCAAAGTTGATCAACAAACGGAGCATCCACTGACCAACCCTAACGCCTTTTAGATGACTAAGATTTGAACTACTTATGACTTGAAACACAGAATATAGAGACTATAATATTTGGCTTACTTTGTTTCATTTCATTCTTATAATAAGAAAGACCTTACGATCCCACGTAAGAATTTTTTACGGAAAAAAATGGTACCTAGTAGATATATTACTTCAGCTGTAAATTGAATTTCCAATAGCTAAATAAACTTATGTAATTTTTTATTATTGATAGGCTTACGCTTGACTACAATCATGTCTGATGAACGGAAATGATGAGGTCTAGGATGGAGCACCTCTGCCTAGGTAATACTTGTTCGCTCTTCTCTTGAAGACACCCAGATTATACTTGTCTGTGAACACAGTCGCTGGACGGGTGTTCCACACTTTAGCGGTGCATGTCAGAAACGTGGAAGAAAAATGTTTCGTCGAGTTCGCTGGACATCAACCACATAAGGATGCCACTTCTCTCGGCGTCTTGCGGTTCTGTGGTAGAAAGGTGAAGTAGGTATAGTTCCTGAGCACAATCTCCAAAGTAAACTCTTTAAGCTCAGTTAGTATTAATTTTCTCCATCGATGCATCAGCATTGAAAAACGACACATACTTATTTACAGAATATTTATACAGTTTCCCGTAATGAGTACCGAAAAATACACGTAAAATGATATCGACTAAACATTAACATTTCCCCCGAAAATCTGCTTCGTGGAAGATAATTAGGGCTAGTCTAATTAAATGTTTTATTAAAAGCTTGTTTATTAGGTGCTCTATAAAAGGCTTTCAAAATCTGATTTATGTGAGTTGTATTCACAGACATCTAGACAAAAATGCGGACCGATTCTCGCGCAAAAAAGACCGAAGCTATTGACCGAAGCACTTAAAAAAGATAGTCTATCTTGCAACCTTGTATACTTCTTGTACGTTGTGCTTCTGCGGTCGTAGTTATATGACATATTATTGCATTTTTATGTAGTAAGTACGTATAGAATGGATCGAAGTTCAAAAATGTATGAGAATTTACGGTAAACTTGAAACAAGAACGTGTTGACTTGAAACGTCACTATACGTCAAGCGTTTTTAACGCGTTTTGGTCCGCGAATTTTTAGTTTTTCAGGTTGAAGACTGTATTAATAAGAGGGCACATTTTTCAATTCACCTGAAATACGCCGATATTGGAAGAGGGGAAATATTAAATAAACGTACAGCACCCGGCTCTGTTTTCATAAATGAACGAAGCGCACGTGAAAGGCTTTTTGATTTTGAAAATGAATTTATAAATCGCTTTTAAGATCATGAGATTTACATTCATAATATATTTTTTGATTAAAAAATGGGGCATTACTTTCACTTGATAGCCCCATATTAATTAGTTGGGAAAGCCCGGTTGATTAGCCTGGCATTAAAGTGTATACCTAAACTTTATTTCAACTATAATTGGACGTCCTATGTTTCGACATTTAATATTATATCATTTTTCGTCAAAGTTAGTACTTGCCTGGTTATTACAGGTTTTTGCCATATGTCAGTGAGTGTTCATTGATGGCGCTGGCTGTAAATGTAAGGAGGCATTCGATTCGTTTGTGCGATGCGAGTCGACACGAAATTAGTACAAAAATCCGTACTAACCCCTCTGATGTTAAGTGACGATGCAGCCGAAGATGTTATCGTACTAACTTGGAAGGGATGTACTTTTTTTTTTACGCTATACAAGTTAGTACTTGACTGCGATCTCACCTGATGCTAAGTGATGAGGCAGCCGAAGATGTTAGCGTACTAACTTGGAAGGGGTAAGTTATGTCACCCCAACGGTTTCTACACAGCATCGTACCGGAACGCTAAATCGCTTGGCGGTACGCCTTTGCTGGTAGGGTGGTAACTAGCCACGGCCAAAGCCTCCCACCAGACCCGACCTGGGCCAATTTAGAAATTATAAAATTCCAAAGTGGCCCGTGGCGGGAATCGAACCCGCGACCTCCCACTCGAATCCGAGTGTGCGTCCCCTGCGCCACGGAGGTCGTCAAAAACACAATACAGTAGCTACACAGCATCGCACCGGAACTGTAAATCGTTTGGCGATGCCTTTTTGTCGGTAGGGTGCCACATCTATGGTAGGGTGGTAACTGGTAACCTGAGTCAATTTAAAAATTTTAGCCCGTGCCAGTTATCGAACCCGGGACCTCCCGCCAAATGCCGTGCTGCCACCTGTGCAAGGGAGGTCGTCAAATATTTAAAAAAATTCACGCCTCTCCACTTCATTACTATTTCCTCTTTCTCTATTTTCCACAAACTATAATAGTGGATCTTAACAGTGTGATTTTAAAGGATAAAATTATTTCTGCGGCCCGAAAATTTAACAAGGGTCAAAATAGACTATCCACCGAACATTTGAGAATCATGGGGCCTGTTAGACCTGTTTTCATCTCAGAAAATCTTACAACAAAAATGAAGAGACTTTTCTTCCTGACTAGAGACTTTGCGAAAACAAATGACTATAGGTTCTGCTGGGTGTCACACGGCAAGATTTATTTGCGTAAGAGGGAGGGCGGTTCTCTGCTTCGAATCCTTAGCGAATCTGACCTTACCAAATTACAAACTGAAAAATGACTAGATCCGCAATCTCAAAAAAATGATGTCGGGATCGCTGCGTTCGAATCGGATGGTCACTCTTCTATGTGGATATGTGCGGTGAATTTTGCTTGTATTTTAGTTGTTTCCGTTTCTGATATAGATTTTGTGTTTTTCATTTTCATAAACATACACTCTGTACACTCACACTTTACACGCATGCTTATACGTACGTTTACTCTCAAGTTTTCCTCTCATTCAACTCCCAATAACACCAAATACAATAACTTCATTTTCTCGGTAATGGCTCTGAAGTGTTTTTTGTTTATGGTGAGATTTAGTACTGTTCCTCTGTTAATTTTTAAAACATATAATGGATGACATCACTGATATATTTAATGATATCGAGTGTGTGGCGAAGCCTAGATCTATAGTTTGCTCACCTGAAGACTCAATACTACACGTAAATAACATGCAAGAAGTATTTAAAGTTTTGCATGTTAACATACGCAGTATAAACTGCAATTTTGATAGCCTATTAGTTTTACTACATAGAATAAAACATCGTCTTGACATAATTGTTTTATCCGAATGCTGGCTCACGAAATGCCCCCATCTTCCTCCCCTAGATGGTTTTACGTCACATGCATCAAATCATAAAAGCCAAAATGATGGAGTCGCTGTATACATTAGGTCCGAGATAACATATACGGCGGAATCTGCTGATATTATCGATGCTAATAATCTTGCAATAAAGTTCTCCGACACATTCGCAGTAATAGCTATCTACCGTTCCCCATCTTATAAAAACTTACAACCGTTTATAGTAAGCCTCGACCAAACCCTTAAGATGTACAACTCCTATAGGAACCTAATAATCGTTGGCGATTTGAATATTAATATAATACCAGATAACAGTGATTCCTCTGCAGACGATTACCTTAACATGCTCGCTGGGCACGGTATGCTTCCTGCGCACCATTTACCCACAAGACTTAACAATTGTATCGACCACATCATCTACAGATCCCCAAATCAAGTCACAACTTTGGTTTTAGACTCTTACATCACTGATCACGCTCCTATTCTATTCTATTGTGATACCAAAGTTAGAGCACAAATTTTCAGTCGACCATCTCGAAAATTGGATCTCCAAGGAATTGTTAGTTATATGGAACAAGCAGATTTCTCCTCCATTCTTTCTTCTTCGGACCCCAATAAAGCGACCAATGAGCTCGTTAATACAATTTCAGAGGCTATAAAGGTAAATAGTCACACTCTCAACATTCCAAACAAGAATCGTATAATTAAACCCTGGATTACTCCTGGTCTCCTGAGATGCATCCGTCATAGAGACAAGCTGTATAGAACATTCAAAAAACAACGTGACAATTTAATTCTTAAAGCCACCTTCTTTCGCTATCGAAATTTTTGTAATAACCTCCTTAAAAAAGTAAAACATGAATTCGAACGGAGTGAATTCCAAAAGATCAGAAATAATCCAAGAAAAACTTGGAACTTAATAAAAAAAGTGACCAATCTTAAGCAGAAGGAGTCACATCCTTCTGAGTTGTTGACTTTATGCAGGAATCCATATGATTCTGTTGATAAAGTTAATAACTTTTTCTCAAACGTTGGTAAAAGTCTTGCAGATAAGATCACTCAACAACCTCAGATATCGACTGACGACATTCGTCCCCCCAACCGTAGTGGCCTTAATGGAATGGCTCTACCTGCTGTAGAATCGTGTGAAATAGCCAATGCAATCAGCAAACTTAAAGACAAGTGCGCCGAGGGCTGGGATGGTATTCCTGCTTCAGTCATTAAAGCTTGTGCACATGTTCTTATCCCTATCCTGCACTATATTTTTAATCTCTGCATCTCTTTCGGCACCTTTCCCCGTGCTTTTAAAAAAGCAGTCGTGCACCCTATCTACAAAAGTGGAGACAGAGGCAGTGTCACAAATTACAGACCAATCTCTGTACTCACTACATTGTCCAAGATATTTGAAAAAATTCTGAACAAGAGGCTCCTTAGTTACATAAACCAAAATAACATATTATCAGAAAATCAATTCGGTTTTCGTAGTGGTATATCGACCGAGGACGCTGTTCTGACACTTTCAGAAAATATTGTGAAAACTATTGATACCAAATTAAAGACCGTGGCCATTTTCCTAGACCTTTCCAAAGCCTTTGACACTGTCTCTGTCCCCAAGTTGCTTACCAAGCTCGAAAATATTGGTGTTAGAGGTTTTGCTCTGAATATTTTTAAAAGTTATTTGACTGAACGTACACAGGTCGTGCGGATCAATGACTATGACAGCAAAGAGTCTCAACTTAATTTCGGTGTTCCGCAGGGTAGCGTCCTCGGACCTACCCTTTTCCTCATTTATATTAACGAGTTGTGCATGCTTCCACTTCCTAAATGTAAGATAATTACTTATGCAGATGATACAGTACTTCTTATTCAGGGAACTAGCTGGAAAGATGCCCAAAATCTCTCCGAATCTTCATTAAGATCCGTCTTGAAGTGGCTGCAACAGAACCTGCTTACTATAAATGTACCTAAAACTAAATTCATTTCATTCGCTTCTTCTTCACCTTCCCAAGCCCCTCCTTCGTTTAACATCCGTGCCCACACATGTTTAAATGACAGTAAACTTTGCAATTGTGAATCAATAGAGCGCTCGCAAAGCACCAAGTACTTGGGTGTAATAATGGATGGATCGATGACCTGGAGGCAACATATTGACTCTATTGTGCCTCGGGTCAGAAATCTTATCTTTATTTTTAAAAAACTAAGGAACGTAGTGGATTCCAAATGTTTAGAAACAGTATATGATTCATTGGCAAAATCTGTTCTCACATACTGCATTACCTGTTGGGGTGGTTCTGGGTCAACTTTGATGCTGAGGCTGGAAAGAATCCAAAGATCAGTTCTTAAGGTCATGTACAACAAACCCATCTATTTTCCTACGTACCAGCTTTACAAAATCACCAAGGTACTAACAGTGAGACAGCTGTTTGTACTGTCTACGATCCTCCGCAAACATCGTGAGATCCCATATGATCCCAACTTACTAATTAAGCGTAGATCTTATGCTGTATGCAAAATGCCTGCAACCCGCACTGCGATTGCTAGTCGCCATTATCCGTATTTAAGTAGCCTTTTATACAATAGAATTAATAAATTATTGAATATATATCCATTAACAACTAAATCTTGCAAATCAAAATGTCTAAATTGGCTCCAATCACTCTCTTATGAAGAGACAGAGAAACTTTTGAAAGTAGTAAAATAAAAACCTATTTTCTTATTAAGCTTTTACACTCACACTCACACATTCACACACTCACACACGCACACACACTCACACGCAACCACACACACACACACACACACACACACACACACACACACACACACACATACACACACACCGATTTACACGCGCACATACACTCACCTAAAATTTTATATTTAAGTTTTGCATGCTGCACGTACCTTACTATAAAGTTAAGTTATACCTTTGTAATAGTGAACAGTTGCTACATTGATTGTTTCGGAGGTGGGCGTGATAACTGTAACGCAGTTTATACTTTTACAGTTGTCATCGTTCATGATAAACTGTGTTCAATTGTTAATGTTCGAATCAATAAATAAATTTCATTTCATTTCAAAATTTCATTTCATTTCATTTCATTTCATTATTCTTTCAACGTCTAAGCATAAACACTTGGAGGTGCGTTCATTGAGACAAGATGAGCTATAACGGTGACTTCGGTTAGTGTTAGCGGATGTGTCCTAAATACCTAATTTGTTTAAGGAAGATTATATTCATAATAATTTGTTTAAAAAAAAAGGTTTATTCCAAAGTGGTCAGTAAATATTCTTCTATTGTCCAAGAAGTATTTACTAGACTTTGAGAATACTAATTTCAACTTTGCCTTTGTTTCTTCAAATAAATGCGACTCTGTTGTTTTAATAAGGTGTTTTAGTTCAAGTCTAGTTTTAACTTAAGATAAAGAAAAATAAATAAATAAGGTATGTACCAATGTTGTCGTTAATTATATTTTATATTATTTTATCTTAGAATTAATATTTTTTGAACACATTTGATTTAAAGTAGACGTTATTCTTTTGGACACCAATGCTTTTTGTTTTCCTCATAGATTTATAATAAAACTAGCTGATGCCCGCGACTTCGTCCACGTGGGATAAAAACTATTCTATCTTTTAAGTTGGACCAAATGACAGATATTCACGAAGTTTGAACTAAATCGGTTCAGTAGTTTAGGAGTCCATTGAGGACAAACATTGTGACACGAGATTTATATATATTAAGATAATTGAAGGTCGCCCGTGCTCCGGTTTTCATCCTGCATGTATAATAATATCAAAATGCACGAAAGAGATGTTTACTTAGTCCAAAAGTTTTATATACGAAACTATTGTTTAAAATGACTATTTTACAGCTTAAATACAATTCATGAAAAAATCCTTTCGTCTTTTATTTTTAAAATGGATTTCGTTAGGTTTCTTATGGTTGTTTTCAAAATGTACTGTATATGCACCTGAGTTAGGTATGATACCTACCTTATAATGTACAGTTGATATGGAGAAAGAGTACAATAAGATCATAATATGGTCGAATCTCGAACAATGTCCTCTAGTAATTGTAGGTCAAAAATGGGAAATGCTTTCCAAAAAACCAACTTCAAATGCCACTACAAAGAGTGAAATAATTTTTATTTAAATTTTAGGTACCTACACCAATTCGAAGTCGGGCAATGTTTCATACAATCCCTAATAGTCCTTCTTACTTACTTGATGTGCGAAGAAATGACGAAGTCATAGACAATCGCCCGACTTCGAATTGGTGTAGGTACCTAAAATTTAAATAAAAATTATTTCACTCTTTGTAGTGGCATTTGAAGTTGGTTTTTTGGAAAGCATTTCCCATTTTTATTTTATACTTTTTAGTGGAAAACAATAAAATGCACAAGGCGTTGTAAAAATACCCAAATTGCTTGAGGTGTGTTCATAAAATCTGAAGAGATACCTCAAATTCACCAAGATCCCATCATCAGACCCTGACTTGATGACTTTAGTCATCAAATCAGTATCTGCTAGCAAATGCACCATTAACTATAAAAAATACCCAACTCGCTTCAAGTATACTAGCAAAATTTGAAGAGTTCCCTCGATTTCACCAAGATCCCATCATCAGACCCTGACTTAATGATTTTAGTCATCAAATCAGTATCTGCTAGCATATGCACCAGTAACTATAAAAAATACCCAACTCGCTTTAAGTATACTAGCAAAATTTGAAGAGTTCCCTCGATTTCACCAAGATCCCATGATCAGATCCTGACCTGATGACCATAAGACAACTCGGAAAATATTACTCTTTCTAATAATACTCAAATAGTTTCATGTGTCCATATAAAATTTGAAGAGTTCCCTCGATTTCTCCAGGATCCCATCATCAGATCCTGATTTGATTAAAATGGGACCATCTGGAAACAAAACCCTCTTAAACAAAAAAAGAATTTTTCAAATCGGTCCTCGCGTCTTCGAGTAATCGGTGAACATACATAGATAAAAAAAAAAAAAAAAAGATTCCGACGAATTGAGAACCTCCTCCTTATTTTGAAGTCGGTTAAAAATATGAAATATCTGGGTCAAAATGCTCTTACAAGGGTTGTTAATTATCAAATGCAAAAGATAAAAACAAGCTTTTAAGCGTTTCGTCCATCGCAACGAGATTTCAGAACTCTTGTGGGCACTTGAAGCGTTCTTCGCTCTACAATTTGTTTTGCTGTCGTGTACCGAAAATTCTTAATTAAGCAGCCTTGAGAATTAAATAGATAACAGAGGCATTGATATAATGAGTAAAGATTATGTTTGTATATTTAGAAACCCAGCTTTGATTTCCTTTAAAAAATTCATGTTGTGTACTTCATTTCATATTCATGAATGGATGCAGGCAATTGATGATTTTTTTACATAAATCCGCACCAGTTGGCGCATTCAGTCTTTCTTTGTGGTCTTCCATGTACGAATGAAGAAAAGAAGGCGCCTAGAATAATTTTGAGAGATATCACAGATTAGGAACTAATTTTAGTGTCATAGACCTAATATTATAGTGAATTTTATTCCTGAAAACCATAGAGGTCCAAGAGGCCACCCTCGACTTCAAAGGTGTTGCAAAAAGTACTTTGCCAAAATTAGCAACTCTAGCCGTCACTACACGTTTTTAGGCACAATAGAATCCGCACACCATACTTTCAGATTTACACACTCACAATACAAAAAAGTTGCTGCAATCACGGAGCTTTTTTTACGCTATACAAGTTAGTACTTGACTGCGATCTCACCTGATGGTAAGTGATGAGGCAGCCGAAGATGTTAGCGTACTAACTTGGAAGGGGTCAGTTATGTCACCCCAACGGTTTCTACACAGCATCGTACCGGAACGCTAAATCGCTTGGCGGTACGTCTTTGCTGGTAGGGTGGTAACTAGCCACGGCCAAAGCCTCCCACCAGACCAGACCTAAGCCAATTTAGAAATTATAAAATTCCAAAGTGGGCCCCGTGACGGGAATAAAACCCGCGACCTCCTGCACTCGAATCCGAGCGTGCGTCCCCTGAGCCACGGAGGTCGTCAAAAGCTGTAATTATTGTTAGGTAGGTCTCTAGTAATCTAGTCGGAGCGCCAGCGACGACGTTCATAAATCTATGCTGAATTGCTGAAAAGTTGAAAACCTTATTTATTGGATTGAAGCAGGTGTTATTTTGCGGTAGTCCACTATAATCAATGCCAAACAACAAAATTATTTTGCTCCCGTTAGCGGTACCTCACGGTATCTACGCGGTATATCGGGTTTTTTATGGCAGTTCCACATAATACTTCCCCTTTACACTGGAGCATCATCATGAGATGTTGGCTTGACAAATATTAATGATAAAAATTGAAATCTTTTGTTACGATTGCTTACAATTAAAAGAATAATATGTAAGTAAGTATGTGTAGCTGATATTTTTTTAAACAAAGGTTGTTCAAGTAATATTTCGATTTTATTAAAACAGTTAAAGATAATAAATTTATTAACTTACGCTTCATCGAAAGATCTGGCTATTCTCGGACCAGAATTGCCTATTAGACTAGCGGCATTGCCCCGCTGTATGGCGATGAACCTTTGGGCCAGGAAGTCCCCAGAGTGGGATCGCAACCTCTCTCTATCAAACGACGCCCAGTAAAGTCTCTTTTCACTGCACCAAATCGTCCTCGCCTCCATCTTTACCGCCAAAGCTGGGACGAAGAGATAACCTAAGTTAAGTAAGTACTCGGCAAGTTTTCGAAGCATTTTATTTGTAAAATTCTCTGCTTATCTTTTATTTTCGTTAGTATGTATAGGTACTAAATTATTTTAAAAACTCAATTAAAATCCTCTTGTAACAGTACCAAACGCAGTCGTAGTGGGCACAATGAGATCACTGAATAACGCGATCAAACGAACAAAGGCTCGAAAATCAAACTCCGGAAGTGTATGAGAATTGAGATAGGATAGCATCGAGCCCGTTTCAAGGACTTTGTTCAGCGACAAATCAAATGCCATCCGACTTGAACCTAATCAGATGAATGCGTTTCGTACGGTTTTGTGGAATAATGGGTGTCATACAAAGGCTTGGAAATTGACTTCATTTCCGTATTCTTTGTGACATTTTTTGATTGTCAACAGAATATTGTCATTCAGTTTTAAGTTAATACGTCTTTACTGAAAGCTCATCTGATAGTAAGTGGCGATACAGAAACAGGCGAACTTACTGCAACTTCCGATCCCTATACTACTAGGTACTAGGCATTACTATTTCGAATTCTACCTAATTACCTACTTGGTACTATCGGTGGTTTTACTACTCAGATACTACAAGCAGGAACCCTGAATCTCATCCTTCCGAGGCTGTCTTTTGCGGTTTTAGCAGTCCAGCTGCGATTCAGTCGCACCAAAAAGTTTGGAATAATTAACACATTGTATAAAATCTGTGTGTGCGTGTGGCCTGTGCTTGGAATTGGAATAGGTACCTATAGAATAATGTGAGATATCTACACTATAAGAAAAAGGAGTGAGTGAACTAAAATGAAAGAAGTACAATCATACAAATAAAATTGGATACCTAGTAATCTAAATAAATGTTATGATTGCATAGTGGCGTGGCATAGCAGAGGTCTGTGAAGCTACCAAATGTTGCGCCTTATATTTTCATTGCCGCAGTGTTTTCACCTTAAACATCTTCTCGGAGCAGCTCAGAGGGGTTAGTACACGTTTATGTACGAATTTTGAGTCGACTCGCATCGCACACACAAATATAAATTTCTCCATACATTACAACCATAGTATGTATACTAATGCCCGGTTTCTTCAACTACTTTTACTGAAAAGTAAAAGTTAAATATGGTGGTCTGACCCTTATCAGTAAAGACATAGGATCAGACCGTAATATTTAATTTTTACTTTTCAGTAAAAGTCGTTGAAAAAACCGGGTGTTAGTCGCTGAAATGCTGTCAATAGATGGCGCTGGCTGTAAATGTTTCGAGGAATTCGATTCGTTTGTGCGATGTCGACTCGAAATTCGTACAAAAACCTGCACTAACCTCTCTGGGTCTTCACCTCATTTCTGTGCAAATTTTTCAAAGAAGCTCTTTCAGATGATATTTTCCGTAAAATGTTTATTCCGCAAGACTTCCACACCGTCAAATACTTTACACAAAACACTCCCCAGCTCACCTCGTCTAAGGAGTTCCACCGCTGTTTATTAGGGTTCCATACCAAAATGGTAAAAATGGAACCCTTATTATTAAAATGAGATCAGTATTATTAGATTAAGCCGACTTTGTACCAGACCTGCATCATAGCGGAGTTAAGTTTTTGTACAAAGAGCTACCAGATTTAGTTCTTGATTTTCTTTATACTTGCTAGTACCTAGTTATTTTCCTTCTCGAGTCTTTCAAAACATTAAGTAACACAAATAAATCCGCACAAAAATAGGCTCAAGAATAAGCTATTGGCACGCTATTGGTACAACTATTGGTATAATAATAAATTTTGTTTTTTTTTTCCTGCTTCTCTCTTTATGACATTACTAGCATTACTTAAATAATGTATGCCAATTTGAATTTAAAATATTTGCACACTGTTATTAGCGCTACATTGAGAGAGATAGTTGTATTTTATGTCATCTTGTTGTAACCCACAATTCATGCGAATAAAATTTGTTTATTTATTAATGATTGATGATGTTTCTGTCCAAAAAATAAGGGATAATTTAAAACGACTCCTCATGCAAATATTTTAACATGACTCGTTTCCTGTTTATAAAGAAGAGGTTGTGAGGGCAGATTTAATATTTAATGAGATATTCTGTTCGAGATAAACCAGGCTTCCCCGAGAGCAGCCGCTGCTCCGAGCATTATGGATGTATCCATTAAGTATGCATGCGAGTGGGAAAGTATCATTTAATAAACGTTTATATTAAAAAAAAAAAAATAAAACAAATTTTATTAAAAAAGTTCCACCTTAACCAGCTACTTGATTTTATTTATTTAGATCGTGTACCAATTAATTATTATTAATTTACGATTTTATGTACGAGTATATTATATCATTGCCATGTGCCTCTTGGCAATTGTTATTATTAATTTTGTGTTAGGTGATTCGTTAGATTTTCTCAAATCAACTGGCACTTCTTGGTAACCTACTTTTTAAAAATCTTTATAGAATTGGTTTATGTATAGATTATGCCTACATATATTTTTGTCCAGAGATCTTATAGAGATCTTCCATATTATATGTATAAGAATGTTCCTTACATTCTAGTACGGGAGTGCCTTTATTATTCTCTATATTTATATTTTTTACGATAAAAGGCTAGTGTTGTCCTTCTTATACGTAATAGGGCTGATTAAGTAATAAAAAGAAGTACAAGGCGCTGCGGGAAATGGGGCAAAAAGGATAAAATCCTGCGCTGCTATAATTAAGATTATGAACTCTGACAAGGGTCTCCCACGACACTTGTTAGTCACAAATTAAGCGCATCTTTCCGCCCTTGTCACTTTGTACATCCGACGAATAACTATTAACTTATTTTAGTTTCGGTTAATTTTTAAACGTTGATTGGGATCTTTAATCTTATCTTATTTTTAGGGTTCCGTATCTTAAAAGAAAAAAAAAACGGAACCCTTGTTAGATCACTTTGTTGTCCATCTGTCGTCGTAACCCCTAGACTCCTTTATATCAGTAAATATTAAAGATATGGACATGAAATTTGGAATAGGTACTAGTATTTTTAAAATACTTACGTACTAAATTTTTGATTCTTCAAATTTTAGTTGAGTCTGAGTTACAATCATGTAACTAGTGGCTGTAGTTGATGATGAAAACAATTAGCGTGCATTCAATATTTTTAATTTGCAACCTAAATATTTCCTAAAGTTACTTTAGAACGACGTAGGTTTAAATACGTCCAACATTTGAAGAGGGTAGGTAGTAGGTACCTATTGCGCATGTAAATCGTTTTCTGAATATTTGAATATGCATTAGGAAATATTTTCCCAAACGCGACAGTAGGTTTTACTACAAATAATCCTACAAGGGAAATAATATTAGATTCACTTTGTATGTGGGAGAGCACGTTTACTTATCAGAAATTGAATTTATAACATGTATTCCTAGTCGTGACAGTCCTGCTTTAGGTGTATTACCTATATATTTATTTATGGAATATGGTATCCTCAGAATTATGGTAAAAGGATATAAGTAGTAGCATATAAGGATATAAGTAGTACATCCTTATCGGATGACGAGGTTGAAGTACTGCTGAAAGTAGATGTAAAGAATGCTTTTAATTCAATGGACAGGGCAACTCTACTGGCCGAAGTATCAACCCAACTACCAGAAATTTATCCTTACGTTTGGCAATGTTATAGTTCTCCTTCAAAATTATTTTTTGGAGATAACGACATTAAGTCCAATGTTGGTGTCCAGCAGGGGGATCCTTTAGGTCCAGCCCTTTTCAGCTTAGGGATACATAACCATATATCAAATTTAAAATCTAAGTTTAATATATGGTATCTTGATGATGGAACGATTGGAGGTAACGTAGATGATGTCCTAGAAGACCTTAAGCAAATTAAGCTAAAGTTTGGTGAAATTGGTTTGGAACTAAAGGAGTTTGCCTCAAAATGGGCTATTTTGCGTCCACACTGCGTCTGAAGCACGTATGCATGAAAAATCTTATTTCAAATTATAATATCACATATATTTTTCTCAATGATGTGCGTACAGGGGTTTAAAAGTTTTATGAAAATAAAAGTAATTAAACGTCTCGATAAAAGCGGAACTGCCGTATAGGCACTGGAAACGTCACTCCCACTACCACTTGGCAAATGACACCAGTTTTTTTATAAACTCACTTTTTTAGGGAAAAAGTAGGATAACTATTATAGTAAATAAATCAAATGAAAACCCAATTACAATTGTAGATATGTAAAACATAATAAAGAAACTATAATTAAATACCTAAATAATAAAGCCAAGCACACTGTACGGTATTGCTTACATTTAATTGAAATTGTCAAAAGATTTTTTTCAATGAAAAAAAATCTTTATTGACTAGCAACTCCCTCCTGACAATGTCATTCAAGTACCAAGAGAGCCTTGTTGGACTGTACATACTCGTATATCTCTACCGCATCTATACAGATTAGATTTGCACCTTCTGTTCAAATTATTTTTATAGCTGTTTATTGAAAAGCAAGAAATGCTTCACTGAACATTTTAATTGCGGTAAACAAAAGCACTTGCAACACCACAGAGTACATCAAAATCAAAATCAAATCAAAATCAAAATATCTTTATTTCACATAGGCCTAACATACAGGCTCTTGCGAACGTCGGTATGACATTTCTTGCATAATAATGATGATAACTACAAGTCGACTTAAAACTAAGTTTACGAGGGTTCCAAACGCGCCCTGCCGCTGAGAAGAAGCCCACAACAAACATCACGTTCATTGTGTTGTTTGATCATGTAATGTGCAGCTAATTATAACAAAAAGTAAGCACACCATCTTGATCGTGACAAAATCCTACGTGGCTTAAAACCTATTCATAAGTGTATTTAAATTATGAAGAATAATACTTTTATTTCCAGCATAACCTTTGGCTCATAATTATTGAAACGATTCTAATGTTATCTGTCGCTAGGTTCCTAGGTACAACAATATGGATGGGCCCCGTCTACAAAATAAGCGTGACTATTTTTAATGTGTAAAGTGGCGCATAAGATGGCGTCACCTAGGGAAGTACCACGAACATTTGACAGCAAATCTTGGCGCTCACCATGGCGCTGCATGTCACGTAAAGCTATGCTACAAATGGGGCGCCTCCTTAATTTTCTTATCTCAATAATCTGTCGCGGCGCCACCGTCGAAACTAGGGTAAAACCAAACTCGTAAATAGAAACACTGGTTTAAATGTCATCAACTCTTCAGTCGTAGTTGTCTATGGTCAGCGTCACTGTTAGTTGTCTATGTCACTAATCGTCAACAGCGACACCACACAGAAGTTTTAAGGAACTACGGGGTGGCCATTATAAAAAATAAATGCACAATAATATAATAAATACTATTAAATATTATTTTACGTAGATAATAATATATATAAAGAAAAAATATTAATAAACTTACATACTTTGGTAACGTTTCGTTACATAGGTACCTACCTACTATGATATACCAATGCCTACCTAGATACTTGTGAAGTAGATCTGCTTTATAGTAATGTAAACAGGTGTAGGTATGGCCGTAGGAATAATTATATCTATATGCATCATCCAGGGTTCCACGGTAATAACGAGGTCGCTTTAAATAAAGTAATCATTATGGGCAAAAATACCGATAAGTACTTATAGTGCGTGAAAACAACTAACCTAACCTCAAAATATCAGAAAAATAGAAAATAAGATTGCTCCAAATTCCCGGTTTTTATCTTACTGATTTTTTTTTAACGTAATATTGGGAATATTTCCAATGTTTTACCGATGATTTGGTTAAGACGCAAGTATAGCCCAATTTTCATACAAGAATCGGCAATGTCCTTTCTCTAAATGCGAATTATTTTTTACGGAAAAACTGTCACAAGAACAAATATTTTTGGCCTCCCAACTTTTTAATGAAATTGCCCCTGACATTAAAATAGTAAATAAACATACACTTTGCCTCCTAGGCGCTCCACTTTTTAACGAAGCCATACAACCACTCTTGGATAGTAAAATTAAACTTTTTTCTGATAATGTTAACAAATTGGGCACACTAAATACTCACATAGCATTTTCGATTCTAAAATTTTGCCTTTTTGTTCCTAAATTAATGTACATACTGCGCGCGAGCCCAATTTGGAAAGGACCTTGCCGATTCTTGTATGAAAATTGGGCTATACTTGCGTCTTAACCAAATCATCGGTAAAACATTGGAAATATTCCCAATATTACGTTAAAAAAAAAATCAGTAAGATAAAAACCGGGAATTTGGAGCAATCTTATTTTCTATTTTTCTGATATTTTGAGGTTAGGTTAGTTGTTTTCACGCACTATAAGTACTTATCGGTATTTTTGCCCATAATGATTACTTTATTTAAAGCGACCTCGTTATTACCGTGGAACCCTGGATGATGCATATAGATATAATTACTCCTACGGCCATACCTACACCTGTTTACATTACTATAAAGCAGATCTACTTCACAAGTATCTAGGTAGGCATTGGTATATCATAGTAGGTAGGTACCTATGTAACGAAACGTTACCAAAGTATGTAAGTTTATTAATATTTTTTTCTTTATATATATTATTATCTACGTAAAATAATATTTAATAGTATTTATTATATTATTGTGCATTTATTTTTTATAATGGCCACCCCGTAGTTCCTTAAAACTTCTGTGTGGTGTCGCTGTTGACGATTAGTGACATAGACAACTAACAGTGACGCTGACCATAGACAACTACGACTGAAGAGTTGATGACATTTAAACCAGTGTTTCTATTTACGAGTTTGGTTTTACCCTAGTTTCGACGGTGGCGCCGCGACAGATTATTGAGATAAGAAAATTAAGGAGGCGCCCCATTTGTAGCATAGCTTTACGTGACATGCAGCGCCATGGTGAGCGCCAAGATTTGCTGTCAAATGTTCGTGGTACTTCCCTAGGTGACGCCATCTTATGCGCCACTTTACACATTAAAAATAGTCACGCTTATTTTGTAGACGGGGCCCATCCATATTGTTGTACCTAGGAACCTAGCGACAGATAACATTAGAATCGTTTCAATAATTATGAGCCAAAGGTTTTGCTGGAAATAAAAGTATTATACTTAATAATTTAAATACACTTATGAATAGGTTTTAAGTCACGTAGGATTTTGTCACGATCAAGATGGTGTGCTTACTTTTTGTTATAATTAGCTGCACATTACATGATCAAACAACACAATGAACGTGATGTTTGTTGTGGGCTTCTTCTCAGCGGCAGGGCGCGTTTGGAACCCTCGTAAACTTAGTTTTAAGTCGACTTGTAGTTATCATCATTATTATGCAAGAAGTGTCATACCGACGTTCGCAAGAGCCTGTATGTTAGGCCTATGTGAAATAAAGATATTTTGATTTTGATTTGATTTTGATTTTGATGTACTCTGTGGTGTTGCAAGTGCTTTTGTTTACCGCAATTAAAATGTTCAGTGAAGCATTTCTTGCTTTTCAATAAACAGCTATAAAAATAATTTGAACAGAAGGTGCAAATCTAATCTGTATAGATGCGGTAGAGATATATGTACAGTCCAACAAGGCTCTCTTGGTACTTGAATGACATTGTCAGGAGGGAGTTGCTAGTCAATAAAGATTTTTTTTCATTGAAAAAAATCTTTTGACAATTTCAATTAAATGTAAGCAATACCGTACAGTGTGCTTGGCTTTATTATTTAGGTATTCAATTATAGTTTCTTTATTATGTTTTACATATCTACAATTGTAATTGGGTTTTCATTTGATTTATTTCCCTAAAAAAGTAAGTTTATAAAAAACTGGTATCATTTGCCAAGTGGTAGTGGGAGTGACGTTTCCAGTGCCTATACGGCAGTTCCGCTTTTATCGAGACGTTTAATTACTTTTATTTTCATAAAACTTTTAAACCCCTGTACGCACATCATTGAGAAAAATATATGTGATATTATAATTTGAAATAAGATTTTTCATGCATACGTGCTTCAGACGCAGTGTGGACGCAAAATAGCCCATTTTGAGGCAAACTCCTTTCCTGGACTTCTCGAAAATATGGATGCCAGCTTGAAAATCGCGCTAGAAAAAATTCTGAATTTATCTTTTGATGAACGTTCTTGGACCCAAGCTACTTTACCGGTCAAATATGGTGGCATCGGCGTGAGAAAAATTTCTAGTGTTGCTCTTCCGGCTTTTCTGTCCTCTGTGCATAGTATACGTGAGCTCAGTTCTCAAATTCTCGGTTCCAATTCGGTTTCTTTGGCCTATGCCACAGAGGCCTTAGAGAGTTGGAAGGTCAGGTGTCCCAATGCCCACATCCCAGAGGAACGTACTACACAAAAACTTTGGGATGAGCCGTTGGTTCGGCTGACACACACAACTTTAGTACAAAATCTTACAAGTGCTCGAGATCGTGCAAGGTTTTTAGCTTTGTCTGAAAAAGAATCTGGCTATTGGCTCCACCTCAGATCACTCAAACACAGGAGATATCGAAAGGAGGCGTGGCCGGTGCGAACGCATCATGCTACAAAGGAGCTTGTTATGACTTTTAGCCGTCAGTCGCGAGTCCCCTTAGGTTGTATTAGGTAGATCCAAAGATTCATCGATTTTGGGAAAATGCCTCATTGTTCGGTAGTTGTATGTAAAAATAAGAGCACCAAAGTGAATTACTCCAGAGATGGTATATCATTTCATACGTTAGTACCAGAATATTATTATTTTTGTGAGGTTTTTATTAAAAATCAGCAAATCTATTTGCTTGACAATTTTGTCAACGCTAAGTCAACATTTTTAATACAAACAAAAACCATTGCGCGCTTAGTGCAAATAAATCAACGAATTAGCTGCGAAAACGAGCAATGGTTACTAGTTATTTTCGATACTGTCGCATAACGGTGCAGCCGCTGCATGCATCCGTGAAGTAGAGATGCGACCTGACATGGTTTCGCCTTGTATATTGTCGATAGTCGACTATCCGACGCGACATAAAATGGTAATGCTCTTGTACGCCAATTGAAGAATAAGATATTAAATTTAATTATTATAACTTATTAATCTTATTATACAACTGGAATACAAAATTTATTTTTATTAATAGGAACTAGTTTTTCGAATTGTGACTATTTTCAAATTAGTTTATTAGTAGCCTTAGTTTCCATTATGAAACAATGTAATTCCCATCTAAGTTCGTTAAGGTTTTTTTAAAATATAAGTTGTTATGGCTCAACGACTTATTTTTTGTCTTGCTAAATTGTGCTAGCGCTGTCGCTGGCTTCTTAAGTATATTTACACAGTAAATTGTTTATAAACTTATCTGTTATAATAAACTTCATGAAATTCAGATATCCAAAGGATCCTACAACTAAAGAGAAATTGATAAATGCTACTGGAAGAGGTCCAGACTGGTTTCCGACAAAAAATAGCACAATCTGTTCATCTCACTTTGAGCCAAAGTGTTTTCAACCGTACAAGAATGTTCATCGGCTTTTCGAATGTTCAGTTCCGAAGTTAATAATTTTTTCTTAAAACCAGTGCTTATGTATGAATGAAGGTATCTTACCTACTCGTATTTTAAACGAAAATCGAAACGTACGTCGAAGCAAGAGTTGGACGAATTGTGTCTTTTCAAGTAGCGGATTATAGCAAAACAAATTAATTTGTCCTGTATACATTTTGTTGACAGGAATATACAGAGCCTTCAACTTCTACAGCACAATATAATACTGGTGTGAATATTGAGTACCCCGAAATTCCAGATACCTTGGTTAGATATTATTAAAAACTATCTAAAATACCATCATTTAATAATATTATTTATACACTCGTATCTGTCAAAAAAATAAATAAGAAAATATTATTTATGTGTGTTTCTTATTTGAACAACCATTTTACGCAATCTAATTTCGAATCGATTTATTTATCGACAACTCCATTTTTCATCTCTAGTTGTCAATGTGTGTGTACTATGCCCTTGTAGATACAGGATGAAACCACGCCTCTTTTTTTTAATGTGTGCTATTTTTATTGCATTGGTGTTTGAAAACTTTATTGTAGTAGGCGTGAAAAAATGTGTATGTGTGCTATACTAATTGTTTTTGTCAATGGCGTAGTGAAATTAGTGGAAGGGACAAGGAGAGAGTTGGTCCCGAACAAAATATAGCATGTACGATATCTCCTGTGTTTGAGTGATCTAGATAGTGATAGATTTGCTGATTTTTAATAAAAACCTCACAAAAATAATAATATTCTGGTACTAACGTATGAAATGATATACCATCTCTGGAGTAATTCACTTTGGTGCTCTTATTTTTACATACAACTACCGAACAATGAGGCATTTTCCCAAAATCGATGAATCTTTGGATCTACCTAATACAACCTAAGGGGACTCGCGACTGACGGCTAAAAGTCATAACAAGCTCCTTTGTAGCATGATGCGTTCGCACCGGCCACGCCTCCTTTCGATATCTCCTGTGTTTGAGTGATCTGAGGGTTGGGTGCACCACTGTGCCACGAGCACAGGTGTCCGTGTGGAAAAGCGGTAGACAAGTTTGGAATTCACGGACTCTCTTGCCACAGGAGCGCCGGTAGGCTTTTTCGGCATGGTTCCCTAAACGATGTTATTAAAAGGGCTCTTTCCACCATTGATATTCCTGCCCTATTGGAGCCAGCAGGAATTAGTCGTGATGATGGCAAGAGACCTGATGGATTGACGCTGGTTCCCTGGGAACGGGGTCGGGCGCTGATGTGGGACGCAACATGCGTTGACACATTGGCTTCGATTCATATCAGGGAGACAGAATCAAAGCCGGGAGCCGCAGCTGAGACTGCTGAATCCGGTAAGCGTCGCAAGTATGCCTCTCTTTTAGAGAGTTACATATTTGTCCCGTTTGCCGTGGAGACCCTGGGGCCATGGAGTCATAGTGCCAAAAAATTCCTTCGAGAGCTTTCCCCGCGGTTAATAGCCTCAACTGGTGACAGAAGGGCTGGCTCATTTTTTGCGCAACGTATCAGCCTAGCTGTTCAACGCGGAAATGCAGCCAGTATTCTTGGCACCATTCCCCGCGGGCAAGATTTGTATAGTAATTAGAATAAGCTAATAATAAGTTTTATTGTAACATTAAAAAAAAAAAGTAGTAGCAATATATTATTTGAATCCTAGAGCTACCTATGTTCTTTTCAAATAAAATAAATAGGTAATTAGTAGTAGGATTCTTCCAGTTTCTTATCGAATTAGAATTAAAGTAGATAATATCTACTTATAATATATTTTCTAAAGCGGTTCGACCGATTGAGTAGGTCTGAGCTATTTTATCCCTAATTGCAAATCAACGTAAGTCGGGTCAGCTTCTCTAATATAATATAGAGTTCTCGTGTTACAGTGTTTGTAACCGCTAACTCCTCCGAAACGGATTGACCGTTTTTAGGGTTCCATACCAAAATGGTAAAAATGGAACCCTTATTTTGTTCATTAAATCTGAGAATAGGTCGTTATCATCATATGTCTATCATCATACCTCAAAATGGCAAATCAACGTTTGCTCGGTCAGCTAGTTATTTTATATTTTTAATCCAATGCACGCCGCGCGGGTACTCTAGTACTAAATATAATATTGTTGTTATATTTAAGAGTATAATACCTATAAACAAACCAGTACAGTTGGCCAAACAACAATAACGCAGTGAACGAATTCAATCTGCGTATATTTGATTCCGGCTGATTCGGTTTGCAGCTCGATTTGATTGCACAGAAGTTGGATTCATATTTGACGTTCAATACGCGCATTTGAGACCGCAATGAAAATCTAGATCTACTTAGAAGTTTGTTTTGCCGTTGAGACTTCCATTCCACCACTATGATACTGTAGCGTACAATAATGCACTATGGCTGTGTTTAGGTTTGAAGGCCGCTGTGGTTACTTAGTACAAGTTGATGAATGGCTAGGTTCGATTCGGTTTTGCCATACAATATATTTATGTGTGGAAGAACCAAAAACGTATAATTTTACACTTTACCGACTCCGCATATTATAAAGTTTTTACTCCTATAGAACATAGGTATATTAGATATTCATACATACCTACTTAGTATGAGAAAATCTCGTAAACCCTGCGAGCAAAAGGATGGCAAATTCTTCCGGATCTGGGGAATGCGACTACAATCGGTTCATTTGCTCGTATAAATATGAAAGGCGTCTTGAAGTACGTACTTTGTGTCTACTCGGAACTCATGTCCATTGAGATACTTTAAGAATATTTTAGTGATAATATAAAAGCGAATGTAAATCCAAAGTAAAGTTACTGCTACAAAATAATCCACAGTAATCGCACTACGAATTCGCGCCACTGGAAACGAATGAAACCCCGTGATGCCAAGATTTTAGAGTATTTTAGAACCACCGAAATATTCTCATAATTGAATTTTTAGGTATATATTATGGAGAGATGGAGAGAGCTTTGCTCGGAGTACCTTTGCGCGGCCGAATTAGAAACGAGTAGATTCGCAAAAGAACCAAAGGGACCGACAAACCTCAACGGTCGCAAAGTTGAAGTAGGAGTAGTTTTGGGCGGTGCCACATATACGAGTAGCTACCGATAGATGTTAGGGATAAAGTTGCTGGAATGGAGTTGGAGAGCGCAGTGTTTGCAGACCCCCTAAAGAATCATGGTAGCTAGCTATCATTTCAGGAGGCCTATGACCATTAGATAATGCCAGCTGGACCGCTGTGGATGAATATCGTGCGAAACGACGAAGTATGGCATCGTACTCGTGATTGCAGAGATAATATAATTATTTTACTTCAGCTTAAGTTGCCCTAGTCAATTAGGAAAACGTGAGAAATGTAGATACTCTATATTTTCAACTTTAATAATATGTAGAGGACTGAAGTTTTGTATCCATATGTAATTAAATGAGAAGTCTATTATCTCGAATTGGATTCTGCACTTCCCATATTCGAACTGCTAGCAGTTTCGAGTTTCAACTGTCTCTCTGACTATAAAGTGGATACGTTCAGTATTGCTTCGAGTCGAGACAAAGGCGAGATAAGGCATCCTGAGTTTGTGTGAATGCCGTGTAAATGAAGATCGTCATCTGGAGCGCAGGATTCGTGATATGGGTGCGACATTTGAGATTTAGATGAGATACGTTTATAGACGGCTTTATTTGACAAAGCCTTGTAAGGCTGCCAATCCACCGAATCGGAGCGAGGCAGCGGAGCCAAGAAACGGAGATATATTACCCAATAGGATTGCACAATATCTCCGCTCCTCTTAAGTGGAGCAATCGTATTGGTTAATATTTCTGCGTTTCTCGACTCCGCTGCCTCGCTCCGCTTAGGTGGACTGGCTTAAGAGGGTATTGATGATTTTATTTTTGTCCTTCTAACTCTTCTGAACGTGGCGGTGGGTGCGACATGCAGCGTCGCGGAAGAATATTACAGAAACACGACTTTTTGCCTAATTACCTACTAAAAAATTATGCCAGTTTTCAAAAATATTATATGATTCTGAATGTTTTTGGATATTATGGTTACCAACACATCAAAACAAAAGATGGATGGAAAGATTGGAGATGTTTTTATCAAATCGTATATCTGCTTGACAGCGAATTTAGACTAAAGACACATATACATGCACGTTTACATTTGAAAGTAATCGACTTTATAATTTTTTAACTGCAGATAACTAAAACTCGCTTAAACGGACGGTTACGCCATGATGAACTTAACGGATCTGCCCGCCAAATTCAAGTTTTATTAGTTTTTCGCGATTTGTAAGCTTAAGACAGTATAGGCTTACGGCAATTAAATTTCCAGATTTGTCTCCAAATCGGAGCGTGAGCGACGACCTTTTATAAATCTTTGCTCCAAATATTACTCCAAAGAGAATGACAGCTTTGCTTTCTTTTTCCTACACATCAAGGAAAAGTTCGAGTATCCAGTGACGTGAGTAAATTACAAAATAGCCAATTCTCAGACGAATTTCTTGAATGGATCCGTTTAATCCGCCTTAAGGTACGGATATATGCAGCATCGACCTTCGTACGGTCAGTTCTGTTCCTGATTGTCGTTTTTATTAGTTATGTATATAAACGCACTCATTTGATACAAAGTATATCTATACAGGTGCTTGAATACTTCAAGAATTACATTTTTTCAGAAACAATATTTAAGAACGAAAATGGGGAGGTAACCTTTCTGTGCTATGGATTCTAATGTTCTTTAATTTAGAATATCAAAATTAAAATGGAGTTTTTCGCATTTCGCAGGCAGCTGAGTGTTAGAGTTTTTTATACTTTTTAAATAAAGTTCTAGCACGTTTAGCTAAATTAGTCTGTGGATGTATTTGCATTCATGTTTTTTCTCTAGCTTTTGAGATTAATTTTAAAGTTTACATTTACCAACATTGACTATAATATATTATACATCATACAAATACTTAGATAGATTAATATCATTAATGTACTAATATAACTAATATTCTAATTTCTAGAACCGCTGCCTAAATACGAGTATAATCAAACAGAAACCCAAAGCTACAACAGCATATCTAGCGGAAAATTCAAACGCGATAACCGCCATTGTTAGAACATTTAAACTAGAAATACCTATATTTGTAACCTACCTACAGCCATGATTTACCTGAATTAAATTATGGCTCCGGCTCTATACAATCCTAACTTGAACACTAGTCGGGAAGACGAACTGAATTTCAAATGGCGTAGCTGCCTCAACTGCGATTTAGTTGACATAATCATTGTTTCCACTAAGCATTATCTACTAAAATTACTAACTCTAGAATGAAACATCTCTTTAGTTGTGGAAAACTTGCAACAAAATTACTTAGGCGCATTTTGTTGCAAGTTGTTATGCTGATATTATGTCTCTCGCAAGTTTTCAGATCATAAAACTTAAACGATTGTAAAGACATAATTATAAGCTTTAATATGACGTACTGTTTGTCGATGGCCATGAATATTTTTTTTCGAGGGCAGAATCCGGCCATGTCACTTAAGAAATAAATCTCCAATTTCTTAAAAAAAACAAACGACACTTACTATTGTTTAGACAATGCAAGACAGACATTGCTTCGATGGAGAATGCCAGAAAATGGGCTAGATTTGCGTCACTCTGCGTCTCAAGCAATCTTCAAAATTTTAAAATGGCATATATTTATGTTAGTGAAATGTGAAAAGGGGTTCAAAAGTAATAAATAAAAGTAATTAAACGTTTTGAAACATGTGGAACCGCCATGCCACTTATAAAATTTAGAAAATTAACCACTTAGAAAATCAGATTATTACAATTTCCCTGTTAATATCTTACTAATCTTTTTTTTACATAATATTGAGAATATTTCTAATGCTTTACCAATGATTTGATTAAGACGCAAGGTACAGCCCAATTTTCACAGAGAATCGGCATTCTCCTTTATTTTACAGGCAAGAAAATGTTCTATACTATAATAATATAATCTAAGTAGAGTAAGTCGTTAATGTAAACGATTACAGGCCGAAAGCGATTTGGTATTTTTATATAACTCTGTATAAGAATAGCTTTGCTCCACAGTTCTCAGAAAACCAATTAATGACATTTTGATTTTGAGGTGCATAATCCATAAATTAATTTAATTTTAGAGAAGAGACCCAGAAGTGGAACGTTGGTTGAGGAAATTTTTATTAATGTAATAAAACTTTTAATTAACCACAGCAATTATGCAAGTAAATTACACTAATTTATATGAAGGCAAAAGTTTGTATGTGTGTGTGTGCACTGTGCATGTGCGAGTGTTTGTGTGTATTCGTGTTTGTTACTCTTTCACGCAATAACTATTGAACCGATTTGGCTGATTTTTGTAATAGAGACGGAAATCATACTTTTCATCTAAATCGGTCCAGCTAGTTTTTCAAGCAACGGGAATATTGGTTTGTACATGCATAAACCAACCATAAACAAACAAACAAACGGTCTGTCGCCCTAAATGCATGTACCGTACTTTGTTCTGTCAAGGGTAAATAAATGAAAATCTATGTTAACTCCTATTATGTTCCTTGAAAATAAAAACATTGATGATTCTTTATCATCAAAAGGATAGTTGAAGAATTGTGAATCCCATGCGGCTCCGGATGAAAACTGTGGGCATAAGCTAGTAATAAAATAATTATACTCGTAGGTTCACGACATTTGCGGAATTCAGAACGATAACACATACATATTTCCTGTAAATAAAGTGAACAGATTCATTCAAGATCATTGACATCGGAAATTTTTACCTACATACTACCATATTCCTAATTAAAGCCTAAATTGCATAGGGGCATGAAGATAAGACGCGAAAATGTCTGTTTATACATATTTGCTCCTTATGCAGTTGCACAATACTAGAGTTATTACAAATCCGTGAGCCCCTATGACCGGTAATTTATAAATTGCAGTCATTATGCAAGCTGATTCAAAGAGAATTCCATTATGTATCAAAATAAATCTTTTACGCGTGCATCAAACTCTAGAATAAGATCCCAGAATATTCATGCTCCAGACCTATACGTTATTATTTGACGACCTCCGGTTGAGTGGTTACCGTGCCGGTTTTCAAGGCGCCGCTATCTCTGAGGTTCCGGGTCCGATCCCCGGTCGGGGCAATGTAGAAAAATAAGTTTTCTATATTGTCTCGGATCTGGGTGTTGTGGTCCCTTCGTTGTTTCTGATTTCCTTAACACAAGTGCATATAAGCTACTTACTAAGGGATCGGAGCAATGTATGTGATGTTGTCTACTATTTATTTATTTATTATTATTTATTTATTTATTAGCAAGATTAGATAAATTAATGGTAACATTCGTTTGCAATATGAATATGTTTATTATGACCCCCGTTATGCCTATCTACGGACCATCGCCAAAGAAAAATAAACATTATATTATTATAGAAACTGTAGAGATATCTAAATCGGTCCAGCTAGTTTTTCAAGCAACGGGAATATTGGTTTGTACATGCATAAACCAACCATAAACAAACAAACAAACGGTCTGTCACCCTAAATGCATGTACCGTACCTACTATGTTCTGTCTGGGTAAATAAATGAAAATCTATGTTAACTTCTATTACGTTTCTTGAAAATAAAAATCAAGATGTGATGGATGAAAATCTTTTAATTTTTAAGGTATAGCGTAACTGTATGAAAAGCCAATTCTGTAACTTTATGTTTGGATAGACTTGTTAATGAATATATTATTGTAACTAGGCAAGTCTAATATAGGTGGATTATTTTTAACTTTGGTAAAAAAATTGAGCTTATTTGAATACTTGCAAATGGACAGTGAGTGGTAAATTACGGTAGACAGACGGACAAGTTTATTCTCGGTTCATTTTTTTGAGGTACAGAACCTTTTTTTTACACATTTTTCCTTCTGACTTAGAAGGCAAAGCGACTCCTAATGGTTTCTACACAGCATCGGGTTGGAGCCTTAAATCGCTTGCTAGTGCGTCTTTGCTGGTAGAGTGAACTAGCCACGGCCGAAGCCTCCCATCAGACTTGAGTCAATTTAGAAATTTTTTAAAGGGGTCCTTGGCAGGAATCGAACCCGCGACGTCCCGTTCAAATCCCAATGCGTGCCACTGTTATAAAAAAAATATATCGGATGTAACTGTGGCTATTCTGAGCATACTAATAGGTATCTTGTTTATCCATGATCAAATAAAAAATATGAAATCAAAGAGAGCAAACTCATTGATCTTAGAACGGGAAACCCAGCTCGGTTCTTTGATGAAATCTCGTTTGTTGGCAACCCACGTCATTGGTATTAAAAATTAAACCGGGCCCATTATGTCCGCAAATAACAAAAATAATTTGCAGCGATCAAAGACCCTGGGGATTTTCTAGAAATACAACAGAAAAGGGCACTTGCTTTAATCGGATCGTTTAAGGGCGTTTTAATTGGTACGTTTTATACTTTAAATAACCCTAGTTTATACTAACTAACTAAACTATCGTAAAAATTACGACGGCAAAGTAGCGATTTTTAGGAACAACATTATTCGCGTCAGTCCAGCGCCTTCCGCTTCTCTGGACCTTCTTCCCAATTACTTCCTCCAGGCTGTCCCGTGCAGCCATTATTATAAGGTGTCATGTGGTAATCAAGTTACAGCAAAATTGTCGTAAAATTTACGAGAGTTTAGTGGAAAATGTGTATTACCTAACTTTTACATAACATGTATAAAAGCTTTATAAATGTAAGACGCATGATATGATTTTTATCATATTATGGAATAAAAAGACAGTATTTTCATGATATTTTTGTGATCCTTTAAAGCACAATGTATATAAAAAGTTTAAAGTTTATGATTGGTAACTTTATTTCATTTCACAATAACTGTCGTATTTTTTACGAATTTTTATACAATTTAATTATTATTCAAAGGGGGTTAACTGCCAGTATCTTCGGAACCTTGCCTGCAGGGACTTCCCTTAAAAATATTTTTAGTTTTTAAATTGTATATATTTAGTTTTATACGTAGTTTTTAATTTAGATATAGTTTAATTTTATAACTACTTTTAATTTTTAATATAAGTTAATATAATATCTTTATATTCTTTCATTATGTTAATAAAAAGCATTGTGATCATTTAATTAGTAACAACGTCACTCACTCACTCGTTAGTAACCTAGGGTTAACGAAACAAAATGTTCAACAATAAATTGTTTCGTTGAAGATTCCACCATAAAATAAAGAAGGCCTTGCTACGAACTCATCGCAGAACGCTGTTTCTCTGTTCTGCCGCAGTTCTCCAAGTTAGATTATTATCGGCAAGATCAGTTTGCGAATTTATGATTAAACTACGATTACCTAGAATAATATACTGAATATTTTGGCTGTCAATTTTAAAATTTATTATGCAGGATATTATCAGTAACTAGACCGAGGTTTTTGTCGGGGTCATCTGGGGTTACTATTATGTTTGACCATGTAAACTATTTTTACACTAATCAATCGGTAATGCATAAGTTACACTTACTTATTATAAATGCAAAATAATATATTTCAAGGAATACGTCAGATATGACTTAATTTCCACCTTAGGTAATGACTACAGCATCCTCTAAAGATTTCCATTTCATGACGACCTCCGTGGCGCAGGGGACGCGCGCTCGGATCCGAGTGGGAGGTCGCGGGTTCGATTCCCGCCACGGGCCACTTTGGAATTTCATAATTTCTAAATTGGCTCAGGTCTGGTCTGGTGGGAGGCTTTGGCTGTGGCTAGTTACCAGCCTAACTACTACCAGCAAAGACGTACCGCCAAGCGATTTAGCGTTCCGGGACGATGCTGCGTAGAAACCGTTGGGGTGACATAACTTACCCCTTCCAAGTTAGTACGCTAACATCTTCGGCTGCATCATCACTTACCATCAGGTGAGATCGCAGTCAAGTACTAACTTCTATAACGTAAAAAAAATCTCTCTCTGTCTATCGCTATTTTATTCGATTCATAGCCGACGACTTTTTTTGTATTCAGTAGTATTATTTTGTAGTAATTTTCCCATCGTTTTGTTTGTCGCTGTTGGGACCATTTTAAAAATGTATTTGACCATTTTTCGTTCTTTTCTAGAAGATTATCCTTGTAAGTTTCTAGCGTACTTTTATGCCTCTGTTGCACTACCCTTTCTTCCGATTCCAATTCAATTTCTCTGTCCTATTTTAACATACATTTTTTACGGTCCACGTTTAGCAACTATATTGTGAAGCATGAGAAATAATCATTATTACATTTGAAGATAGTCTGGTATTAAGGTTGTAGAAGATAATTTAGGGATGTTCTTCCAGTTGGTAAACCAATCGTTTCAATGTTATCAAATTTAATGGTCTTCAAAGTGAAAACTCTTCCAAAGACACTCTTGTCTTTGATGAGTTTGAAACTCTACGTCATTATTATTCATATAATTAAGCTTTTGTGCGTACCTAACAAACCTGTCTTGAATACCGCAAACAATAAATTAGTATGTAAATCTCTGCGCTCTTCAAGTTTTTGTTTCATCAACCTACCTACCTTTTAAGATTAACATGCCTTTTTTTAGGTAAAGAAATCCGTCATGGATACCTACCACTGCACTATAGGGAATTCAAATAATGCTCTAATAGAATTCCGACATAACCAATTTATGGCGGACTTGCACACATATGTGATTTGACTTGCCTGATCGAAAGTGGCGGAATCCTTTTGCACTCCCCAAATGGTGGCAACTCAAACAGTGGGCGCTTACAGAAGCAGTCTCTTCTTTGGGACACTTATAAAAAACCTTACAATACACAAGGGCTAGGACGACAACTCCAAAGTCCGCAAATGGCCGCAACTCAAACAGTGGGTGCTTACGGAAGCTGTGTCTCCTTGGGGACTCTTATAAAAAACCTTACACTACACAAGCGCTATGACGACAGACTCCAAAGTCCGCAAATGGCCGCAACTCAAACAGTGGGTGCCTGCGGAAGCGGTCTCTCCTTTGGGACTCTTACACTACAGGCGCATGGACGACCAACTCCAAAGTCCAAGGTACGGCTATCAAGGTTAGGCTTTTGTTTCACACTATACAATACTTGACTGCGATCTCACCTGATGGTAAGTGATGACGCAGCCGAAGATGTTATCGTACTAACTTGGAAGGGGTAAGTAAACTCAACCCTAACGCTTCTACACAACGCACGCAATGGAACGCTAAATCGCTTGGTGGTGCGTCTTTGCCGGTAGGGTGGTAACGAGCCACGGCCGGATCCTCCCACCAGACCTAAACCAATTTAGAAATTATTTAAATTCCAAAGTGGCCCGTGGCGGGAATCGAACTCGAGAATCCGAGCGCGTGCCAATGCGCCAGGGAGGTCGTCAATAAGGCAGATGGTAATCATGAGCAAGGTACCTTCATCCGAATCTCCTTATATGGGAAAATTATTTTTCCTTAACAACTTCTTCGGCGTGGAAACTTTGATTTCCTTTGATCATAGAATCACTCATGATGAATTACTTCATAGTTTATACGGCATACCCAAAATAAATTAATTGGTAGTGATAAAATATATTCATTCTTCTTCTGAAGAATATCAATTGCGTAAGTGTTTTGTTGGTTATAGAACAGTAACGATTTGTTACAAATAAAATTCATTGGGTATTTATTACGTTGTTTATATCTTAACAATTAAGTTTTTGTTTTTTTCTGTAGTATTTATCACAATTTGTCCTAGACAAAAAATCGACTTGTATCCATAAGTTTGTAGACATGGTAAGGACAAGAATAATGAAGCCATGTATGGATGTTTAGAATTTCAAAATTTGTGCTGCATAATTATAAAAACACAATGATAGCTCAGTGGTTCTAACTTCTGCCTCTCATAAGGAGGTCGCGGGTTCGAATCTTGGGCACCTCTGACTTTTCCGAGTTATGTGCGTTTTTAGGAAACTAAATATCACTTGCAAGGAAAACATCGTGAGTAAACCTGCATGCCTGAGAGTTCACAAAAATGTTATTCTGAGAGGAGACTCGTGCCCAGCAGTGGGACATAAAAAGAGGTTGAGATGGTGAAGTTGATGAAATATTTTGCTCAAAAATTTCTGAAACGATAACATTCGTGTAAGCAGAGTTTTAATTTCCTATAGTGAGATAAATTTTTGAAGAGAGGTTTTAGAGCACTCTCAAGCTTGAGAGCTTTTCTTAGAGCGAGTATGGAACGTTAAACTACTTGAAATTTGTACGTCCCGGTTTTATTTTTTCGTCAATATCCCCAATAAAGTTTATGGTTGTAATAAGATAGCCTTTCTTGGCATTTTCTGCTGTAATTATTTCAGAACTTATTATTTACTTTATTATATTACTTAATATAATATAATGTTTCTAAATAGTTTAGTTTTACTCCTAAAATGTACAATGAAAGTTTATCTTAACGTTTATTAGCTAGTGGTAACTGCAAAAGTTTTGCAAATCATTGCCTATAAGCGGGCAATAGTAGCCTTATTAGAAAAGTTTGCCTCATTTTATGTTACTCATTTTATTAAAATATCCAGAACTAAATTCATAGTAAGGCTTAAGTAATTCTTTTATTTATCATTTTTTAGCTAAGTTTGAAAAGTATCTTGTACTTAACATGTTTTTTCGGAATAAAAGTAATATAAAGTTGTATATTAAAATTTATATTATGGTTGAATTTTAGAGGATAATATAATCCCAGCAAAAACATTTTCATGTAAAATGTTGCCAAGACGAGAACATGTGGCTCACACTATCAAAAAGTTATCAGATCTTATGTAGAGCAAGACTTCTAACTCTACACGCCCTAACTCTATAAATCCTAACTTTATAAACTCTACACTTTAGTCAAAATATATTATGTCTTGGCTGTTTCGGTACCGTCACATGGGCGTGCGTAAAGTGAAGAATTTATTCACTGTTCAGTACTTTTCTAATAGAGTTTTGCAAGTGGCATAATGGACCATGCAAAATTCAAGAAATTTCACATTAAAATTAAATGGTATCACCATTGTTATGGGAAAAAACTTCCATTTATTAAAAATATCCTCTAAAGCAAAGGAACACACTTTTGCAAAGTGTGATAAAGATAAACCAATGCAGTTAGTAAAACCTAAGTGCAGTTTCTGAGAAGACTCAATACCTATCTAATAAATAATTATTACTACAGAAACTAGGTATTGTATATCAGAAAAGTACAAAGTCAGTGAATAATATTTTTACTTTACACCAATGTGACAGTAACGAAACAGCCAAGACATAATATATTTTGACTAAAGTGTAGAGTTTATAAAGTTAGGATTTATAGAGTTAGGGCGTGTAGAGTTAGAAGTCTTGCTCTACATAAGATCTGATAACTTTTTGATAGTGTGAGCCACATGTTCTCGTCTTGGCAACATTTTACATGAAAATGTTTTTGCTGGGATTTCACTTCTTTTTGTAAGTTGTTTACGACCATATTTTTTATTTGGTTAATTTCCTTTTCTTTGGTGTATTTCTTGAATATCATTGCAAAGTGGATATTTGTCCGAATCAAGTATCCCCCCTCTATCATTTAAATGAGGGAACCCTCCTTGGTTCACCTAGTTTATTTTTTTCCTTATTTGTAGAATATGTATTATATTTCTTACGCATCAAAGGTGCCTTTTTTATAGCCCACACTACCTATCTTCTCGTTTATCTTTTTTAGTTTGGTCTGGGGTGCTATTGAAGTTCAACTAAGGAAAACTATCACGGTTTAGTAACGAGTTAACGAGTATTGGCCTTAACTTACAAAATATACTTGAAAATAGTAAGAATTTCGTTATAATTCCATGGAAAATATTTATCAAATACAAGATGCATACCTACAGTGTCTATTATTTATACTTTATAATTTATGACTGCGCGTGGCCCTTTTTTTAGAGTTCTACTCGTATATTAAAATGTTAAAAATGCAAACTTTATGTTGAGACTTCCTCCGTCCGTCCGTCCGTCTATCACAAACAATAGAATATTTCAGCAACTACCTACCTACTTACGCTATCTACATGGAAATAGATGTCGGCGTTAATGGCCCAAGGTCATTGCAAAATCACCCGGAGCAATATTTCAAGAACAAAATTCCCAGCTCTGAACTTGCAAGTCTTTCTATACGGGCATGGGCATTGGGCATAATTAACATCATTTTTGAAAATACCTACTCGCTTGCGCTAAGTCACTGGACGATTTTTTTTAATAATCCACACGTGCGTTTCCACAGGGTCGTCACTAGACGATACTTTTAAGTTTTGTCCGAGTGCAGTCTGCCATTTAAATGAGAGAACTTAGTACCTGCCTACTTGGTTCTTGTAGTTCTACGTAGGTAGGTATGTAACGAAATTTTTGAACGTGATTTTAACCCACTTTTAAGCATCGGATTAAATTAAATGCGTGCGTTTGGGCACTAAGCAGGTATTTGAGCGCTATATAACGCTATTCAAAATCAGATTTGACGCTTGGCACGTTCGACAGCTCACGCTGGGCACTGGGCACTCGGCTCAATGTGGGTTTTTGTCACTGAGCACTGGATCATGGTTACTCGACGTGCAGTGAAATTCGGCTCGTTAAACATGAAATGCTTGGAACTTGGGCTTGAAACGTGTAATATTACTGGGCACGTGGCACTGGGCACTTGGACGCTTGGCCGCTTGGGCACTGGAATCAGTGGAAAAAATTACGTGTTTTCCATATGTTTACTAGCATTACTAGCAGATATCTAACATGAAATTAAGTTTTTATTATACCTATATACTTATGGGAAACCCCATACGAACTTCCAACCCCCTAATTTTATGGATGTGGGGTGATTAACTAAAAATCCTGAAACACGTATTTAATTGTTTATTACAAAGAGTCCCTATATCAATTTTGAGACCTCTAGCATCAATATTTGCGGTAATTTCATACAAACTTCCATCCCCTATTTTAAGGGGTTGGGGGGTTAAATTTCCAACTTTTGGAATTTTTTTTGTTGGTTGTGTGCTAATACTAGCTTATATACCAAATTTCAGCTTTCTAGGTCTTCAGGAAGTACCTAGGAATGGGAAACCCCATACGAACTTCCAACCCCCTAATTTTATAGATGTGGGGTGATTAACTAAAAATCCTGAAACACGTATTTAATTGTTTATTACAAAGAGTCCCTATATCAATTTTGAGACCACTAGCATCAATATTTGCGGTAATTTCATACAAACTTCCATCCCCTATTTTAAGGGGTTGGGGGGTTAAATTTCCAACTTTTGTAATTTTTTTGTTGGTTGTGTGCTAATACTAGCTTATACACCAAATTTCAGCTTTCTAGGTCTTCAGGAAGTACCTAGGAATTTTGATGATCATCAGTGAGTCAGTCAGTCAGTCAGTGACGAAATTTGGGTTTTTTAGACGTCAATAAAATCTAAAGTATAAGACCTATAAAATTGAAACTTTATAGGTTTAATAAGTTCACTGGCGACATCATTTTCTGAGAATTTTGATTATCTGAAATAATTCAGGCCTAAGTTATAAGGGTTTAAGTTATAAGGGTTTAATTAGATCTGGGGACACTACCGTGTCCCCAGATCTAATTTGACACTCCGCAGAGACCGTTGTGTGAGGGAAGTACTAACTAGGTTTTAAAATTGTTAAAGCACAGATTAGAAATATAACTGTATAACTCACTAATAGTGAGTTTCTCAAACAGATTAAGAGATAAGTCTAAAAATGTACAAGAGATATAAGATAGCCTGATTGTCCAGCGCGGATATGCAGCCAAAATTCTTGGCACCATTCCATGCTACAGGATTGTCTGTTTTTATCCATTAAAAAATATTATTTATGAAGTCAAAAAACTTTTTACGTAGCTTCGCTTGGCTCGTCTTGGCAGAACACTACCGTGTCCCCAGATAACTAGATGGGTGGAAAGTTTAATAGCATCGGTATCAACCAGTACACATAGGTATACATTTAAAATGAGTCACTTAATTATAGGAAATAATCAAGATTGCTTTTATAATAAAAACCTGTACGCGTGGTTTATACGTAGCACCTATTCGTACCTACATTACGGAGTACATCGAACAGTACACAAAATATGTAACAGGTACATAAAGGATCTACTAAAAATGGATCGTATTTCTTTGACCTAAGTGTTAAAATTGGTCATCTGGTTTAATGCTTCATTTTTTACGATCTACTTGTGTATGTGGAATATTTTAACCTAGGAAGGACAGATGTCGAGTGCTCTAGATAAAGTCCATTATTTTGTCATTTTTTATAGTAAGTTTTTTATGCCATATTCGTTTGTGTTTGAGAACAAAAAAAAGTTAGGGGTTTTCACATCTCATTTAAGTTAATTGACATTGATAAAGGTTACTTGTTTGAATGGTTTAACGGCGTCTTAGGTGCAACGAAAATGACTATAATACAACTTACGTTAACACTTGGTCTTGGTTTACATTCAAAAGACAACATCAAAATATTATCTTTAGACTGTAAATTAGACCTATGTGAACAAAGGACAAATTTAAAGGCTCTTGTGCAAGGTTAATACGATGTTGTATGATATTTGGTGACAACTTAGTCATAATCATAATTATAATTTATTTGCTTAAAACTATCGTATACGAAGGTACTAACGCGCCCTGCAATTAAGAAGAAGCCCACAACAAACAAAACCGAGTTTTGTTTTTTATTATCACCATTTAACTTTTAAAAACACCATAATATCTTTAAAAAATTAATTGAGCTAGTATATTTACAGCAGTTCACTCAAGGATTTGATTCACTTAAACAAAATCCTTAATACTATTAGCAGCGTTATTAGTAAGCTTTATACGATAACCTAAGGTAGGTCTAGGCTATTAATCTAACCTAACGTAGGTCTATAATGAAAATAATTTGTTCCTATACAAAAATTTGCAACTAACAGGATACGAAACCAACGTAAGTTGGTAACTTGTGCAAAAATAATACAAAAAAAAAATAGGATTTTGCCTCCGTTTTTTCAGTTAGGTATGACATAATTGTATTTGTATTATATTGTATTTGTATTGTATTGTATTTTGGTTTTGTGCCCTCCTGTCTCATTTTGCCATAAAAACTCTACCTATGCCTAATCTCACATCCCTTGCAAGCAATAGTTTTTTCTTCGCGTATGAGGTATGACTTTTATGAGTAATGTCTACACCTACCATTAATTTTGTGAATGTACTCGTGTTATAAAAATTAATCAAAACAAAGCAGTTTTCAAGGTTTGAATACAAAATGAAAAGAAATACATGTAAGGATATCCGTATGGGCATGCGTAATAATAATAATAAAAACATGTAAACAGCCTCGTTAATTTAGTGGTTATTAAGTTTAGCTGTAGATTCAATCCCAAAATAAAAGGTTTGGGTTTATCTGCCATAAAAAACTAGATGTAAGACCGGAGGGTTCATTAACGGTGTGACATAATGTACTTAGATCATAATATTATTACATATTGTAAATACTTAGATCATTTATTTATTTATTGTTAAGTTACATACATAGGGAAACATTACAGAGCAATCTAATTCGTTTCCCTGGGTCACATAGTCCTTAAAATTTAAATACACCATCACATTAAAATAAAATTAGTCATTACATTACATTACACTAGCGACGACGTTTACAAATATAAAGCATTACATTAAAAAAAATGTAATGCGTCTGCAACATGTCTCCGACTTGTATGTATGGACACACTAGCACGTCCTACCGATACTCTTGCCAAAGTGTCGGCAGCTGAATTTCGGTCACGTGACGCATTGCATGTTTAAGTGTCGTTTGCTAAGCAAAATACATGAATGCGTACGCGTAAATGGTCTCTTGACGGAAATTTCGGTGCCATGGCGGAAGATACGCAGTTTGTCTTATGTGACATAGGCTTGTTTGAAAGACATTACAAATGAAGGTACCTACCTTTCAAACCGAACTTTCGGTAACGTAAATTACCCGGATATGTCCCGACACTAAAGCCCGGTTTGCACCAAAGCGGAGCTGTGTTTGAGTAACCAATCATATTTCGTCATTTCCACATTTCCTTCGTCTTTTTGACATCTCGATACGGAGATGACAAAATGACGAAATCTGATTGGTGATTCAAACACAACTCCGCTTTGGTGGAAACCGGGCCTTATTCTAGACGTTACCGAAAACTTCCACCGTAGTGTGCTCGAAAAAAGAGTAAGGTTACCAAAAATGTATATTTGCATAAAAACCATATTTACGTTCTACGAGTATTGTATTCAAATCAGACATTCTGGTACGACATGTGAAAGGAATGTAAATTTTTGCCAGACAAATTTGTATTATGCAGAATTCTTGATGTTTTCCTGATTTTATTCGGAAAAGTAGTAATTATCTTTGAAATACTATTTATTTGTCTCATTATCATGTATGTGGGACATACCATCTTCTGTCACACAGTTGCAATAATATTTCATTATTTAAGCAATGTAGTTTCGTCCTGCGGTTTTACTCGTGTTTTATTTATAAAGTTATCTACTTGAAAAGCTTAGACTTATTCCTCTATCAACGCACATCCTAAGAGCCTGTTCATATACAGATAATTTTGTCTACTTCTGACGATTTCTTTTATATGGAAAAGAAAGTAAGAGAGATTGAAAAAAGTATGGAGAAAAAAGACCATAAAAGAAGAACAGTAGAGAGAGCAACATCAAAAAGAAGAACAGTAGAGAGAGCAACATCAACAATCATTTTGTAAGAACTGAGCTAACCTGGAGCTGGAGATTGAAGGAAATGGTAGATTTCAACTCCAACTGAGTAGCGTCACATGCAGGTCTGTTAGCCTTACGTGTTTTCACTGGTATGGGGGGTGAAAAATCCACGAAATTCCATCCTCGGGAAGACTGAGAACTTTTTGACGATATTTGATGACAAGTCCACGTAAATGTGTTTAGTCTGAATCGGAAAATGCTAATCTTTCTCGACTGATACTACAAGTATCTTAGAAGTAAAAATAATAAATAATTAATTGGTCAATTGCGAGTTGGACTCGCGCACGAAGGGTTGCATACCATTATCTATAGAATCCACGTAGCGAGATGATTTTGCAGAACCCAGAACTCTCAATAATACCCTACTACTATAACCTATGATAATAACATCAAGATGAGCCCATCCGAACATTTTACGTAAACCATCTTCATACAAGTAAATGTAGAGCCATGTGTCGAAACTCCTACGTCGTTGTGTACGTACGAAATACTGCGGGCTTACAGCTTACTACTGACGCCGGAGGGGGGGTTTTGCTCCCATAAACTGGCGTCATTTTTTCGCGCAGTCCGCCGGGTCTTAGTATAGGTGTCTTTGACTATAACTATACAAGTAGAGATTGAGAGTTCTGTATCATCGACCAAAAACGAGCAAAAAATCACATTTGTTGTATGGGAGCCCTCTTTAATCTTTATTTTAGGTATTCTATTTTTTAGTATTTGTTGTCATAGCAGTAACGGAAACACATCATTTTTGGGAATATTTCAAGTGTTTAACATCACGGTTATGCGGCCTGGTGACAGACGGACGGCCGGACGGACGGCGAAGTTTCAGTGATATGGTTCCGTTTTTTGGAATCCTAAAAATCAGTGTCAACATACGTCTTTCACACGTAGTAAAATAAATAATGCACATGCTAAAATTTGAAATTCGGTGTGAATGAGGCTCGTTACCCAGGTGTCGGTGTGACTGGTCATAAAGCAGGAGAGTGGCATGGTCTAGGACCGTAGTTCGAATCGCTTAGCCTTCGCCTGCGCACGCGGCGTTGCTTTGCGAGAGTTATAAAACTATACTTTTGTATAAACGCAACTTTTTGTGATAATTTTACATACTCTTATCTTAAGAGATAAATAAGTTAAAGTTCATTCAGTGCCAAATATAATCAGGTAGGTGTTATACACTTTTATTATTTACTGTTATAATAGATAAAAATGACCCCAAATTATATTTAGTTTTCAATGTTTGCTAACCGAATACGGGCCGTGTAGAGTTTGCGAAACTTTTAAATTTATTGGTTCAAGACCACCGTATAGTATGTAGCTGTTTGTTATTTTTTATGATAGGATCAAAACGAGGCGAAAAATAAAATTGAAGTTTGTATCTACTAAGTACCTAATTATTTTTCAACTTAAACTACTTGCCTACTTAAAGCTTGGGAAGTAGGTAAGCGAAAATACTCATCTCTTAAAAAAGATTCTCGGTCGGCTTTGTATTTGGTCCAGTGAACTTTAAAGCCGTGGTCACTGGTCAGTAAATACTCGTACCTACTTAAGGCGAACTCAACAGGTCTGCCCGCGAAATTCAAAATTTTCGTGGTTTTTTGCAATTTGTACGCTAATTACACATAATAGGCTTATGGCAGTCATTTTGCGAGAATGGCAGTTACTTCTTTACATGTTTATATCAAAATTTTTGCATAAAAATGTGTATCCTAGGAAATGAGTCCGAGTAAAAAGTTTTAAGTGAGTAACTCGCGAATCTCGAACTAATTTCTTTAACTCGACACTTTCGAGTAGAGATTTTTATATAAACACGTGAAGATGATATTGGGATTATCGCAATTTGACTGCCATAAGCCTATATATGTCTCATCAGCTAAAAAAATCGCGAAAATCCACAAAAAATTTGAATTTTGCGGGCACACCCGTGGTGTGCTCCTTAAGTAGGTTTTGTAGCTTTCTGTTGGGCACAATTACCTAGCAAACAAATAAAAATGTGTGACACGTAACACGTTGGGACTTTTTCGATCGCAAAACAGTTAACACTTCGGATTTTTTTCATTGAGACAAACTGTTAGATACTCGTTGCAATTTTTTTTGTTGGAATTCTTAACCCGTCATACTTACTTTTGGAATTTGGGACAAAAATTTCAATGAGATTCCATTTTCCAACGTTTCAATACATTAATTACATTACATATCAATAAAGTAATACATTTTTGGTTATATTTTAACGTTTACTAGCTACTCAATTATTGTAAAATTTGGTTTTATGGAGTTTTCAACATAAAATGATAGAATGAAGATCATGGAGTTGACATTTTTATTAAAGCAAGTATATCGTTTTTACGAGTATTTTTATATCCCATATTTTCAAGACAAGCGCGGATTTTCCTTCTAAAACACATTGTTTATAAGGCCTTTGATCAGAACAATATTTATAAGTACCTAGTTGCCATTGTTAAAGGCTTTGTAAGGCTATCTAGCTAAACAATAGATTCATTTGGTATTCCAGTCAGCAGCTATCAAAGCAGCCTCACAATAGACATCAGATAAACAGAACAATAACTTTGGTGCGGCAAAAGTAATATTTCTGCAATGATATTTTAATTAACATTAACTACAGTTTTCTAAATGATATGAAATTTTCCGAAAAAAAAAGTGTGGTTTTGTTTTTTTGGATTTAAGATTTTTATATTTTTATCTTGAATAAACGAAAAGCTTCATTCAAGCTTTTCGTTTATTCAAGATTAGATTTAATAGGGAATTACCGCGTTTTCCGCAAAATAGGTATTCTTAACTACCTGTACCTACATGTATTAATGTATTCAGTTACAGGTGTATTGTTGTCTGTGGTATAGTGCAATAATACTTAAGAGTTGTTGTGCCAAGGATTTCGAGGAGTTCAAGGGTAGAGTTAATGAAAAAGTCACTAGAATCAAAAAACCAAGTAATATTTCATATGTAATTATTAGGTACAAATTATTCCTACATTAGCCACGAATCATTATAGTAAATACATTGGATATTACCAATTGATCTCATTACTTATGGACACATAAACAATGAATAATTTATTGCATAGTAATTATATCAAAGCTTCCGCGAACTGCGCAAGCGGAATGACAATTATTGCAAACACAACCTTAATGACCCAACCTCCAAACCAAATGGGTTCTGTTGAAAGAGCAATTTGGGCTGAATCACTAAAAATAATGAGACGTAATCATCATTTTTACGTATCTACCTATGTGGGACTTGCTGGTCTGTTGTTTGTTCCTTGTATGTCTTTGTACATGGTCCGATCACCAATGTGATATTGTAGGAACAAATTTTTATGCACCAAATACAATTGGAAAAATAAACATGGAGGCGTAGCTTGTCTCTATAATAAAATAAATTTCCAGCTAACATGAGTATGAGTAAGCTAAAGAGAAAATGATACTATGAATATTTTTAGGAGAAAAAATCCTTAGTAATGATCCTCATTAACGGCCCATTATCCCGGTTTTTAGCGACTACGCCACTTTTCAAAGCAATTCAAAGTCATGAAAAAGTTGTTTTTTTTTCACTGTTAAAAATACATATTAAAGATACATGCTTTATCTCTATAATGGCCTCATGAAAACACGATAAGTTAAACTTGCCTCGATCATAAAAATTTTTGAAAACAGGTCGTTTTTGTTCATTTTTTTAATGGTATTTCCAAAGCTTTAGACTAAATTTCATAAAAATTATACGTAAAGTAAGCTCATTGTATTGCCTATCCATTGAGCAGGCAGATATTAAATAAAAAAATTGCTGCAAAATTTCGCCTAACAGAAGTCATAAAATGGTCTAACGCATCGAATAAACGATGTACTCAGTGGCTCACGAGCCTCCATACGAGACGGACCTGCGCAAGTTTTCACGACTCACGCTCCTTTCGCGCTAAAATTATTTATTTTTTAAATGCGCTGGAAAAAAAAACTATCTGACAGGAAGCGAAGGAGAATTTAAAAAAATTATATAGTAAGTGTTTCTTGAGTTTATCAAAATACCTAGTCCTCAAAAGCTCCGAAGAAACTCTGATACGAACTAAGAAAATTATGGTAGGTAGTGTAAATTCCACCACGTGCAAATAACATCACGCGTACCTAACCACAGTCTAAATACCACCAGTGTGTCCGGGATCGAACTAACGATAATTTAGGGGGTGTTCTATACCTCATTACAAACAAAAAAAAACCCCCACAAAGGGGGGCGCCCCCTCTCCCCCTCCCCTGTAGAGCCATTTCAATTTTGTATGCGTTTTTTGGGTATGTGCACACAAAATCAGTAATAACTTTAAAGTCTGTTGCTTCACATGTCCTTAAATGGTCTTATTCGACTGGATACAATACTCTCCATTGCTGGATACCTAATAATAGTGTAAAACGTAAAAATAAAAATAAGTAATTAAAAAACACGATTGCCCTGTTATAAAACGAACTAAAACGTAAAAAACGAGATATTTTAGTTGAATAGATAAATTCATATGGCAGTCGGGGGACCTCTTAGAATAGAACTTGTTCCTTAGAACAGCCCCCCGACTGCCATATGAATTTATCTGTTCAACTAAAATAACTAGTTTTTTACTTTTTACACGACTGCCCATAAAAAGGAGTGTAATGTTTTTAGGGTTCATGTATGTATGTATGTATGTATGTTTGTATGTATGTAATGAAATGAGTGACATTTCATTCATTTGAATTTGCCACGCTTCGCGTATCTATGCTGTCTGTCGCGTGCCTGTGATATAGTGATTGGTGATCTGTGTCTATGATTTAATGGCGTGTGACGCTCGGATTGTTTTGTGCATTTTATCGTTATAATAACTTGTAGAAGAATGTGATTGAGGACTCGATATATAGTGAACTTTAAATGTCGTTTCTTTGTAATTTCAGGTGAGATAGAAGTGTAATTGTCGTAACTTGATAATAACTTGATGATTGTAAAGACTTGTTAAATAAAACAAAACTTTGTAATTTCAGAGAAACAATTTGTGGTTTGTTTTGGAGATCCTCAATACCTTATAAAACGACATTTTTGTGAACTAAAAGAAGATGGACCGGCTTCAATTTGAGTTTACAATGATAGCCTCAAATGATGGCAAATCAAATGTATTAGCCATAACCTCAATATCTACTGAAGAAGGAAAATGTTATGTTTTACCCGAGGAACTGAAGCCGGTGAGTCATCATACATATATTGTTAAAACGAACACTTTCACAAAAGTAAAAAATAGCATTAAAAAAAGACACCAGAGTAGAAAAGTATGGATAAAGTTGGATGAAAATCTAAAGAAGACATATGTAGATGAGGAAGGTAATATGCAATTTTTAGATCAATATTTAGATGAAATGAGCACAACACAAGCAAAGGACAAAAATGACACTTTGCAACAAATCTTGGAACAATTAATAGAAACTACAACTAAGAAAGAAAGTCAACATAACTTAAAACATATCTCAGAAAAATTTATTATTGAAAAATTCACAAGCAAAAATCCTAATGCGATGCAATGGATAGAAATTTTTGAAAAAGAGTGTGCGCGCTTTAATATAACAAAAGATGAGACAAAAATAGATATTTTGAGGTTATTTTTAGATAAACCTTGTTTGGATTGGTATAGCTCGATGATCATAAAACTAACAATAAATTCTGAATGGAGTGAATGGAAAGACAAGTTTTTAGAAACTTTTAAAAACCAAGGATGGGACATAGTCACATATGCTCTCGCATTTAGGTATAAAGAAGGACAGTTAATTGATTATGCCATAAAAAAAGAACGGCTTTTATTAGATATAAACAAATCTATAGATTCCAAAACAATGATAGATCTTATTGCAACTGGTTTACCTGGATTTATCTTAAATAAGTTAAACAGGGATGAACTCAACAACACTACTGACTTGTTCAACGAGATAAGAAAATATGAAGGCACGATGTATAAGAAAAACAGAATCAACATTATTTCATATAACAAAATTGCAACCTGTCATAACAGAGGCTGAAGAAGATGAAGGAGATGATAATGAATATGAAGATGACTTATAAGTACATTTTACAGATATATTGCTTAGAATTTTCGCTCTTAGGGGGGAGATGTAATGAAATGAGTGACATTTCATTCATTTGAATTTGCCGCGCTTCGCGTATCTATGCTGTCTGTCGCGTGCCTGTGATATAGTGATTGGTGATCTGTGTCTATGATTTAATGGCGTGTGACGCTCGGATTGTTTTGTGCATTTTATCGTTATAATAACTTGTAGAAGAATGTGATTGAGGACTCGATATATAGTGAACTTTAAATGTCGTTTCTTTGTAATTTCAGGTGAGATAGAAGTGTAATTGTCGTAACTTGATAATAACTTGATGATTGTAAAGACTTGTTAAATAAAACAAAACTTTGTAATTTCAGAGAAACAATTTGTGGTTTGTTTTGGAGATCCTCAATACCTTATATGTATATATGTATGTTTGTGTGTATGTGTGTATTTGCAAAGTATGTAACTATGTATGTATGTATGTATGTATTTATGTATGTATTTATGTATGTATGAGATGTTTCTTTATTCCTCCGTAACTTCTGAACGGCTTAACAGATTTAGATATATGGGATATCGTTAGAATCCTTGGATCCTCCCGAGTAACATAGACTATAATTTTTTGGGAAAAATCAATATGGCGGATGTGAGGCGCCATTTTCAAAAGTGGAAAAAAATTTTTTTCATCAACTATCATAATATGGGTATCAAAATGAAGGTATTGGAGAATAGTAACAGAAAATACCTTCACCTAACTGCTGACCATCACTAAAAACATAAAATAAAAATAAGTAATTAAAAAAATTTAAAAAAAACAGCCAAGTGCGAGTCGGACTCGCGCACCGAGGGTTCCATACTATAAAAGAAGTAAAACGTTAAAAGAATCACTTTTGTTCAAGAATTCACGAGTATAATTTACATGTAGGTACTTTGTTGGCGAACCGCAAACCTAACTTTGTTTTCGGCGGTTTATAGTTATTATCAAAACAAAAGTATAAAATTAAGGGAGTTGATTTTATTTTTCCTGTAAAATATACGTTAACTTCTATTGATCATAATTATTTCAGATTTTTCGATTGATAAACTTCGGAGATAAGGGGGGGGGGAACGGTATTTTTTTCGACAGTTGGCCCAATAAATGCAAAAGTATCGGGCATAAAAATAAATAAAAATTGGTTTTAGAATACACAAGTAACGCCCTTTCATATGATACCCCACTCATCACTCACGGATTTATGATAATAGCGTAGATAAAGTAGTGTATGAAACTCTACATAATTTGGTATTAAAACACTCGTGTGATACTATTAAAAAACTCACACTCATGTTTTAATACCCCCCATTATGCATCCGTTTCATAAACTACTATTTAGTTCGTTTTATAACAGGGCAGTCGTGTTTTTTAATTGTTGAAACTGAAATTATTTTAGAAGGATTCAAGGCTTCTATTTCTATGAACGGTCTCATTTACAACAGAATGATTGGAGATGGTGATGCGTCGACATATGTAAGGATACTCAATGCCAAACCATATGAAAATCAAAATGTGGCCGTTGAAAAAAATTGAGTGTCGCAATCACATATTACGCAACTTTTGTAAATAACTACGCGGACTGGCAGCAGAAACAAATGCCCTGAGACATCGAAAAACACTTACCAATATAAGAATTATGATAATGAGATAAGCTATCGTGAAATATATATATATATGTAATGAAATGAGTGACATTTCATTCATTTGAATTTGCCGCGCTTCGCGTATCTATGCTGTCTGTCGCGTACCTATGATATAGTGATTAGTGATCTGTGTCTATGATTTAATGGCGTGTGACGCTCAGAATGTTTTGTGCATTTTATCGTTATAAAAACTTATAGAAAGAATGTGATTGAGGACTCGATAAATAGTGAACTTTAAATGTCGTTGTTGTATTTTCAGAGAAACAATTTGTGGTTTGTTTTGGAGATCCTCAATACCTTATATATATATATATATATATATATATATATATATAATATCACAAAACATCTCAGAACCCTAAAAACGTTGCCATATCAGTTCTGCACAACGATATTCAATGCCACACTCTTATGGTGATCACAGAATGTGTCAGAACTACCTACTACTATGAAAAGAAAAATGCGGACGGTAGCAAAGAAGATGTAAAAAAAATACAAAACTCTTCATTTCCCTAATATGTAAAAGAAAAATTTCTACAAATCCTGCTAAAGTAATACATAATTATTATAAATAAATACCTCGGTTGAGATATCGATTACCATAAAAAAGTCAAAATATAGGTAAAAAACGCAACTTCCAGCATATATTTCGTGAAGCGAATTATAATGACTAATAGTCCAACTGCAACAGTTCATACTGTGACGCAAATATTTTTATGATATAGGTTAACGGAGTTCATTCTCACGGCAATGATCGCTAGGTATCGTAGCGCGAGTCTGAGTGAGCGACAAATACCTAAAGTGCTGGGATATAGTCGCCTTAATTAAACAAATTCAAGCCAAGGTCAACGAACCTAAATATTCGTATAGTGGAGACATTATAGTTCTAAAAACTTTTTACTCCAAAATTAAAAAAAAATCCATTATCCATCTACTTCATCGTAGGTATGTACGTAATAATTTGTATTGGGCTGGTTTTGATTTAGGGTTTATTGTACTCTGAGGGTCAAGGACTGAGAGAATTTTTTATGCTTGCGTAAACTGACAAAGGGGCAAATAATATCAAAGAGATTTTTAGTCTGAAACGACAGATCATTATTTACAATTACATGTTACAATTTTTACAAAACCTTGGTAAAATGTATGTAAGAAATAAACATACCTACGTTATTTAAACTAATAATACGGAAGACTATTAAAATTGTTATTCTATACATCGGTCAATCCATTTTCGAAATAAATGGGAACATTGGTTTTTATTGCCAAACAAACAAACCAAAAATTTATTGGATTGGTTTGTATGCACAAATAAACATACAAACAACCAAACATATCAACAAATTGATGTTTCTACAAACGGTCTCTCACCCTAAACGCATATATACCCATTCGACGGAACGGAGTACGGGTAACGTGTTGCTGTTTCAAGAATCTATTTCGTAATCGTTCTACTATAATAGCACTAGTCGATATAATATACTTTGATACATAACAGAATGTCACGTAGCATCTTGAGGTAGGTCTTGTTATGCATCCCGGTAAAGAAACTGTGTCTATGATGATATTACTATGATAGCTTTGTGTGGGTGATACGTGTGTATTGGTGTTATTGGCAATTTCCTTAGAAATGATTTTTTTGAAATGAAATGAAATGAAATGAAATTCTTTATTTCACATAGGCTTAGATATAAGCTCTAACAAAATGTCAAGACTCTACCGCCAGGTTCGGAAAGCAGGTTTGCACCGAGAAGAACTGGCAAGAAACTCGGTACTTGCTCTTTTCAAAAAATGTCTCAATATACAATTTTTAGTAAATAGTATGAAACAATATTTTTAAAATATCTCGTGTGGAGATGGAAGCATATCGCTATCGTTCGAAGAATCTTTGTTATTAACAATTCTTCAATGGTGTAGTAACCCTGATTTATTAGATATTTTTGACAATATCTTTAAACCGGTGCAAAGGTAAGTCCAAGACAGACTTCGGGATCATATTGTAGAAGCGTACACTCAACCCCAAAAAGGACTTCTGTACCTCACGCAAACGGTGTGGCACTACAACTAACTTATGTGCTCCACTTCTAATTGGACGGTTACTTATATATCCATCCTATAATATTTTGACGTACAAACAGTAAACAATTATAAATGTATTGACACGCCACTGTAAGAATGCCTATTTCTTAAAATTTTTACATGTATGAACAACGTTGATGATATTATAATGAAAGCCAAAAATAAAGAAGATTCATTAATTGTTGTCCGTAAAAATCTATGGCGTTTTCCCGTTGCCATAGGGGCTAGAAATCATTGAAACAGAATGGTTTCACAGGAAATGTATTATGTAAAGGGAAAAACCAAAACATTAACAAACCAAATATTATGAATTAGTAAAAAAATATTTTGTTTAGTAAAATATATAAAGTACCTAAGGTTTATTGTGGACTCTACCTTGAAAAAAAAAATTAAAATCTTGGAATTAGCTATGGCCGCTTTATCAAAATATAATAATAGATAAAAGGGGCTGTGCCCTGTGCTATGGCCTATGGCTACAGAGCCATTGACAACAATTTTGCAAAAAAAAACGCTGTAAAAATTTCATTTCTAACCTGTGTTTCTAACACAGTCATTTAGACACTGGCACAAAGTATCTGAATAGTGGAAACATTATGACTTCATAATTACTCAATCAATTCTAAAACCGAGTTTACAAACACGCTAGAAACAACAAGTTTTTATCGTAGTTAATAATGATAAAAAATATATCGTACATATAATTTTGGTGGCACGGACTGTGCCTGTGGACTCAGTGCTACAAGTTTGACTTGCACTTGGTCGGTTTTTTGAAATGAGATTGTTTACCGAGTTGTATTTTTTCCTTTTTGTATAAAAGTACAAGTTATATGCATTTCGAAGCGGTTATACTGGTTACCTAGTCTACAAAGAGACATGTTTAACTTGATTTTTTCGCTCTATTTAATTCCTTGACTATTGCCCTTGCGGTGTATAAATTCATTTTAAATATGAGATGACGTAAGATGTTAAAGTGAAAGTAACTTTAGTGACGACATATTGTATCGAGGTAACCGTTAACCACAGACACTCGTACCTATTCCAGTGAATGCTAAGAAAATATTGCCTTCCAAGAAATAAGTCCAGCAACTTCAGAAAACTTTTTTTTTAATTTTCAAAATCATACCTTACTAACAATTTTTTGAGCTTCATATTAGTACTATATTATGTTGTGGATTTTTTTTGAGTAGTTAAAATCCTACGAAGAGAGCGAATACTAGCATATTAATATAATACCAAATTAAACAAAAAAATAGTATGTTTATTTTTTAAACATAACATCATTTTCTTTTTTTGTTTCAGTCGAGATGAAAACAACTTTCATCATATTACTCGCGGCATTTATTTCACAAACACAAGCTGTAAGTACAATTTCATTTCTGCTTAATTTATGAAAGTGCTATGAAATTTTCTTTCTTAGTCGTATAATTTTTTTTTGTAAATAAGTAAATACGAAATAATAATGGAAAATTTTGGAGTTTACGTAGGATTTGACATGGTGGAAATTACTAATAAGTCATACAAGTAATTACTAATACGCGGAGATGCGGTTATAAAACGTTGAAACGTGTTTCAAAATACAAATCTTTAATATTATGACATACCTAAGATATTTAGATATCATACCGTTCCGTACCGAAGTGGTAAAAATTACTCAAATCTTCGGTTAATATGTGCCAAAATTAATTTTGTAAATAAATATTGTTATCTTGGGTGTCTATACTCCCTTTCACCATACTTACCATACACCATACGGCACGAAAGTATCTAATGTCTATACATATTATGTTCTGGAATAAATCAATAGCATTTTGGTACTAACCCTACAATTAATTGAAAAAAAAAGATGTGAAAATAGAAGAGTAGATAGATAAAAAGTTGCAAAAACTTGATCCATATTAGTGCATAGATATCAGATATTAGTAGGAATTAATTAATTTACCTACATTAGCATAGTGTTGACAGCTTGAGACACCTTTAATTAAGACAGCAGCTGAAATTAGCTTGCTCTGCTTTAATTATATTTCCGTTTCCACGATAGAAGTTATAGCCTAATATTGCGGAACTCTAGATTATAGATAAATAATTAATATAACTGTTGCTTATATAGTAAAACCATATCCATAAATAATAATAATTTTGTTATTAATTATTCAACTGAATATGAGTATAATATTTAAATACTTACTGCTGAAATATTATATTTAATTACCACTATAATTATTAACTAAAAAAATATTTGTTTTTTATGGATATTAAAATGTAATCCCTATACCTATATTTAATTTAAGATTATTATTTTATCACTGCAGAAAAATATTCTACAAAAAATACGATTTGGCGCTTGTTTAAAACGAGTCTGATATATAATAAAACGTTAAATATTCAAATCACGTTTTACTCGAATATAAATGAATCAATACAAACATAAGTATGCGCAACATATACGTACGTGAAAAACATAAAGCCTATTGCAATAAGCTTACTGTTTACATTTACCACTAGGTACGGCCTGTATGTTTATTGAAGTGGTTTAATAATAAAAAAACCGGTCAAGTGCGAGTCGGACTCGCGCACCGAGGGTTCCATATTATAAATAAAAGAAGTTAAACATTAAAAGAATAATTTTTGTTCCTTAATTTACGAGTATAATATACATGTAGGTACTTTTTTGGCGAACCGCAAACCTAACTTTGTTTTTGGCGGTTTATTGTTATTATCAAAAAAAAGTAATAGTAAGAGATTTCTTTTTATTTTTCCTGTAAAGTAGGTAGGTATACGTTTATTTCTAATAAATGAAAAAAATAAAAAAATCATAATTATTTCAGATTTTTCGAACGATAAACTTCGGAGATAATAGAGAACGGTATATTTTTCGACAGTTTGCCCAATAAATCAAAAACTGTCGGACACAAAAATAAAAAAAAAATTACTTTTAGAATACACAAGTTACGCCCTTTCATATGATACCCCACTCAATATTGTTATCTCATTTTGAGATTTCAAATACCCGGTTTACCCCCCTTTTAAATAAAAATAAAATTCATTTTCACTTTTTTATGATTGCAATGACGTTGGGTCACTATGACCTAAAACTGTCAGACGGACGGGCGGACGGACGGACGGAGAAAGTCTCATCATAATGGTTCCATTTTTACCATTTTGATATGGAATCCTAAAAAGACTTGATGTCTGGCATATTCCAAGACTTATAACCACTATAAGTTGCTTACAATGTTCTTTATCTTTTAAAAAGGTAATATCTGGGTGACTGAGCTTCACTCGGTAGTTTAACGACTGGCCAATAGATGGCAGCAGGAGTCATATTTTTTTTTGGTAAATTTGACATTTTCTAAAAATGAATCCTGGCTAGATCGATTTATCGCCCCCAAAACCCCCTGTATACTAAATTTCATGAAAATCGTTCGAGCCGTTTCCGAGATTCAGATTATATAGAAATATACATATATACAAGAATTGCTCGTTTTTTTTTAATTTATATATCCTAAAAAAGGAATAAGACCATTTTCATGCTTTATTATTGTATTCTATTTAATTTATTTATGTACTTGACAAATGAAATTAGTTATGACTAGCTTTTGCCCGCGGCTTCGCCCGCGTGAATTTCGGGGTTTTACAAATTTCTGGGAAAAAAACAGCATATATGTTAACCTAACTTCAGAAACACGATTGGATAAAAATTTCTCGACAAAAAGTTCTCCCAAAAATTGCTCCAAAATCTCCATTTTTCTAATTTCCATCGAAAACTACGATGGACATAATTGTAATTTTTGTTTTAATTTATCGGTAAAAAATAATTCCCAAAAACGCTCAGAACGACATTTAAATAACTGGCTTAGTTTTTGAAGTAATTAGGTAAAACGACGTTTTTCTGTTATATTCTTCCGCAACGCTGCATACTTACCTAACCTAACCTAACCCACCAACGAGTGTGAAGGATAAAAATAAAATCAACTTATCCGCTTAAGAGTGAAATAATTTCAGAACCTTTACCTTATAGGTATCCATTTTCGCATTTATAGCATAATTACTATCACATATTCTATTGTTCAACTAAAACACATATTTTTAATAGCGAAACAGTTCTAATATCAGAAACTATACAGGAACACCTTTTAAGCATTATTAACCTGTATCCCATTGCTTAACCAAAATACACATTATAAATAGCTAAACAATTGTACTTTCAGAACCTTTATGGATAGGTACCCATTTCCACATTTAAAGCATTACTAATTACTATACCATATCCCATAGCTCAACAAAAACATACATTGTCAGTAACGAAACAGATGTTAGTTCAGAACTAATATCATATAGGTACCCGTTTTCATAGTTATAATATTATTAACCTGTATCTCATTGCTCAACTAAAACACAAAATGCTAATAGCGAAACAGTTGTAATGCCGGAACCTATAATACAGGTACCCATTTTCACATTTATAGCATTATGCATTATTTGTAGCATTAAAGCATTATTATTTATAGCATTACTATCCCATATCCCCTTGTTTAACTAAAACACACTTGTTAAATGCGTACAGTGCTATGTTCAGAATGCCTACATAGTGGCCATTTTCACATTTATAGTGATAATATCATCAGTTTTTTCCCCGTGGCCCCGCCCGCGTCAAATTCGCTATTTCATGAATACTAAGGGAAACGTCATTTTGCCGTTATCGTTCCCTATTCCAACCTTTAAACATGCTTTCATGCAAGTTCGCTTGAACAATCTATCTATAGATGTAGCTATAGATTGCTCTAGAAAAGTTGGTATTTTGAGTATCCCACGGGAACTACGGATTTTTCCGGGATAAAAAGTAGCCTATGTTTTAATCCGGGATATAAGCTACCTATGTTCCAAATTTCAGCTAAATCGGTTCAGTAGTTGAGCCGTGAAGGAGTAACAAACATACACACACACAAACTTTCGCCTTTATAATATTATTAGGATTATTAAACCCACTCATAACAAACCAGGCTAGTTCCATCGAATTATCTTTCAAGCCACACTTTTTGATCTCAGGTCTTGTGTTTTCATAAAAATAAATACCTATTACTAAACATGAAGGATTTTTGTCGGTTTTTTGTAAAGCCGTCAAATATAATAAATAATGCAATTAGTTAGGTATTTGACAACTAAACAAATAGTTCATTACGAATATTATTTGCTATCCAAATTTTAAATGACATGTTGTATGAACAGGCAATTTGCTAGCATCTATACAGTGTGTCCGGGATCGAATTAGCGATAGTTTAACGAAGTGTTCTATAGCTTATTACAAGCAAAAAATCCCCTACAAAGGGGAGGCGCCCCCCTCCTCCGCTCCCCGGGAGAGCCACTTCAATTTTGGTTGCGTTTTTTTGGGTTGTGCACACAAAATCAGTAATAACTTGAAAATCTGTTGCTTCACATGTTATCAAATGGTCTCATTCGACTAGGTACAATATTTTTCATCGCAGGATACCTAGATGCAGAAGCGCAAATTCCAAAATTAAGACTAATGCATATAAAATACATCTTTTTATTAACTATTATTATTTTTGTGGAGTCCAAAAAATATTCGATCTTTATTGATGAAGGTTTACTCCCTCCTATTTCTCAAAATATATTGCCAGACGTTCATTATATTGTTATGTCAATATTTAACCTCTGTTTATTACGAGGATAAAATTGATTTGCAATGGGCTTTGTCTTTAATTTTCGAGTTATATATTTTGCTGATTGTTTAACATTTTTTTGTACTGAGGTGAAAGCTGTAAACAGTAAAAGTAGAATGGTTTTGAATTAAAAATATGACCTGAAGATATAATAAATGGAAAAAAAGATTCCGACGAATTGAGAACCTCCTCCTTTTTTTGACGTCGGTTAAAAACCAGGTGTTACAGCAGCAGCATAGCAAATAACGACTCTCGCACGACTATTAATGTTTATAATATACTCGTAAATAAAAGTTTGTTTGATTGTATCATTATTGTAAAGTTACTTATGGATATCAAAAACCAACTGGGAGTGATTATTCCTTTCATGATTTTATCCCGAGTTAAAGTTTACAAAAGGCTTTATAAACTGTTTGATCATAGACATTTTAATTTGTAAAGTTCATTATTGTTGGTTAACCAAAAGAGTATTACAGTTTAATGGAATATAAATATATTAAGTTTCTCTCTGATACGAAGTATCTATTTAATAACTTTTTCAATACTTTACCAATAAACTTATTTCTTTGATGAGTTAAACGCCGTTTATGATAAGATTTTGGCAGATGTCGTTTGTTGTATGGGAAATAATTTAAAATGATCTATTTCTGCTACGCGTCTGGATGTATATTCCACAAATCGGCCTCAAAAATTAAAATACTTGTGGATTAATTCGATTGCCTGAGTTCAAACGCGATGTGTACTTGTGTAGCTATAATATTAACACCTGCATTGACATCATATAGACAACAAATAGACGATTGGCAGGGAGTTCCTGAAAACATCTTTCGATGCTAGCATGAAATGCGTGACAAAACATAGGTGCCTTTTGATGACGGTCACATATAGACATAATTGTATGAGAATTTCACAAACTTAAAGTAGGTAATAAAAAAAATGATTTTACACATAATTATGGTTTTAAGGTGTCTCGTTACCAGCCCGCGAAATTCATTAGTTTTTCGCAAATATTAGTAAGTCTAATATTTGTATACACATTGTAGATTTATGGCAATGCTTTATGGTTTTTAATAAAAACTTTGTTTGAAAGTTCCCACTCATCACATATTGGTTCAAGATATTTTTGCAGTTTCCCAGATTTTGAGCTATCGGGAACCAATATGAAGTAAATGAGTATTGTTAAGCAGAGTTTTTTTTAAAACATGTAGATGCATAAATGTTGTGCCCGCAAAACTCATTGCTATTAGCCTTCGATGTATAATTAACCTACTATGAGCGAAAAACTAAATAAAATTTGAATTTTCGCGCCCGGTTGGTACCCATCTCCCTTAATTAGTTTAAGTTCTACAGTGTAGAAAAATTCGTAAAGAATCCTGGCCTACTTGGTAGATTATGGCAAAGCCCCACAATACTAGACACTACAGTATAATATCGGTGATAATAGGGAGAGAATAGTAGTACATGAAAAACACGTCATGGCAGGAATATTTAAAAATTAAGAAAATAATGTTATAGCATAGTAACATTACCTAGGTACCTTCCTAGAACGTAAATACTGAAAATAATGCTCGAAGGTCTAGAAAGTCTACATACATTGATCTCAATAGCTGGAAGAAAATTCAAAACCGAAATCTCATGTTCCTTACCACTGACCGATAGAGAATGTTAAAATTGGCTTTTGTGTAAAAATTACCTAACTCGACAAAGTTTGTTTTGTCATATTAAATATAAAGAATACAAAATGTTAACAAATTACAATCTAATTTCTCTGTCATCAAACTACTCCCGAGGTACAACCTTTCCAATGAAAAAAGAATTTTCGAAATCGTTTCGCGTGATATTGAGTTATTCGTCCATTTGTTAAACACAACAAGACTTATATAGTTTTCTCATAGATGCCATTGCCAGAACTGGACCAAATTTAAAGGAGACCACATGGAAAGCACCAGCTTTTAAATAAAATATAATAAATCATCAGCAGTACATACAATCACTCGCAATTACTGAGGTAACATACCTACATAGAAAATTACAGAACCTCCTGAAGTCGGTTCAAATTAGAGTACTACTAACTAATTCTCTTTTTTTACACAAACACTGCGACACGAGAATTTTATATTTACATACTAGAAAAGATATTTTGAAAAACTATTGCTTTCAGATTGCGTAGGGATTTCTTATATAATATTTGAATGCAATATCGCGTGTTTGGTTGATGTTAATCTTAAGATAAAGACAAATGGAACAATGCTGAATTTTAATTTTGAATAATAATTATACAGCATTTCGTCATTATATTATTACAAACTAGAAACGCTTTATCAAAAGTTGTGCTACATTTGACTTTGTACTAAAGTGACGGAGGTAAAAATGATGCTATCTTTGTTGCGAAAAGTATACAAAATGCCATAGTAATGATGCCTGGAGATGCCCTAAATAAATGAAAGAACAAAAAGAATTGAAATCCCCACATTAAAAACCAAAGAGGCTTTTACGGAAGCTTTTAAATGTATAGTTTCATGTATTTTCTGTAATATTTTTACAGTAGAATTATATTAAAACACGTATTGGCTAAATTTTGGTCCGTAATTGTATCTTTTTATTTAAATACCGCTATTAATAATTCAAGAGAGCCGTGTGATAGTGCAGGTGTATATTATTATCATAATAATTAATAGACAGTAATTATTATAATAAGTATATCATAAAACTCCCTGTCCAGTATTTGCAGATTGGATTACATTTAAATAATGATTTACAGTTAAATCTCAAACAAAATATTAATGATGATTAATCCCTATACAACGAGTAGGTATTAGAACACTATCAGAGGTCAACGGCTTCAGTTACGTGACTTTCCATTTTGTCTTTTATGTGTCGAATTTTCTAGAACTTTTCTATCTATCTATTCTGTGGCGCTACAGCCCCTTGTGGGCCCTGGCCTCCTCCACCGTATTCCTCCATTTGTCGCGGTTCTTCAACGCCCTGCGCCAGTTGATATATTTACCCATGCTCCTTAGGTCTTTTTCTACGCCATCGGCCATCTTCTCGGCTTGTAACATAGTTTGTATAACCATATATTCCAAGTACCAAGTCGTAGGCAAAATTGTTTATTCGTTTTCATTCGCTGGAGTCGTCGGGTTAAAAGTGGTGCGGTATGATGAACCCTCCTCATTTATCCGGGCTTGTGACTGACTATGTTGTGGTCAAGACATCTAAGAGCAGTTGTACCACAGCATACGCTGAGTTACAAAAAAACTTTCTATAGCGGGCAGTTATGTCAAAATCTATCTGTTTTTTATACCGATTCGACCATCGGTTTGATCCGTGCTTTGTTAAATCAGTTAGTGACTTTTTTCCAGTTTTATTTTTATCAGATTGTATAAATTGAATTTCTTTCTGATACCTTCAGTCACTTCAAAATGGTTTTTAACAGAAAAACAAAACAAAGTAGGTTCACAATTCGGCACGTATGTTGCTTTTTATTTTTTTAGTATACGAGTAATTCAAGTTAAGGCTCCCTCCATAAAATATCAGATATCTGATATTTTATGCTCTCGATTGTTATCTATTACTCGTACATAACTCGAGTAGCTATGACATCGATAAAAATATATTTCCATAACATATTGTGGCGAGACAATTACAAGGGGTAATTGTGTGTAACTTAGGTCATGGAAACAATAATTATGTAGATACTTCTATGACCCATTAGTGTTACGTTAGGCTAAAATACTTACTGGGAACACGTTACCAGTAAATAACTAACACCGATATCAGGTTCTACTAGTTGAAGATAAGTAGTAAATGGTTACAACTTGGGATTACCGATGGATTGAAATGTTTTGTACCTGTGAAAACTCAACCCATACCCGTGAAGTACCCGTAAAGGATTTAGAGATACATTACATAAATTACAATTACAAGGGTAAAGCAGTACAAAATTTCACATTTAAATTCACTGAGTTGATATACGACTTCACCAAACTTAGTAAAAGTTTAGGATTCATGGTTTAGGAAGACGACTTCGAAGGTAGAAGACTTCGGCGCGGATTCCATCAAATACACTATAGTGATTTTTAGCATGGAATTCCTGTGCGATGCTTTTAACAACTGAAAAGGGGCTATTTATCCCCTTCCATGTAATAAATAATATGATTTCTATTATAGTTCGATCATGACTTATTATAGTAATCAAAATAATAATATACTAGTTGAATATAACAATTTAAATTAAATTATAGGGACAAATAGTACCTATGATGTAGAGACGAATTAGCAAACTTATCGATGATGCATTATTTTTGAATGACAAAAAATGGTCATACAGAATTGTTCTTCATAGCTGTGATAAATAATAACAAATTAAACAGCAGTGGAAATTTTTCTTTATTGCGCGTTAAGAAATCCTGATTTTTTGCCCATTGCGAAGTTGAACTCCGGACATGGCCGCGGTGTTAAGTAGGTACCGTCTATTTATTCATGTTTCGAAGATGCTGTTGTCGTGGGAGAAAATGCAGTGAAGCAAGCGTGTCTATACACTCGGAGCATGGTCCATGACAGTACCAGAAAATATTAAATACATTTGTACATTTGTCATAGCACAATTTGTGTGAGAGGTCATACAACATCTTAAGTAGGGTTGTAACGGAGGCCTACTTAGCGGAGGCGGAGGCGGATGCGGAGGTGAAGAGGTTCGCCTCCGCGGATGCGAAGGTTAACGGAGGCGGAGGCGGAGGTGAAATTTGTTGGGAAAATATAAATAAATTTATGATTAATACTTTAATAGAGTCAGCAACATTTATTTATATTATATATAATATAATGTGTACAATTGTACATACATGTTCATGATTCATCTTAGTAATCAAAATTGACAAGAGGCAAATTATATTTTACGAACAAAAGCTTTGCGGCTTTTTCGCCTTCTAAGCGGTTTCTCAAGGGTTCGTAAATTAAACCAGCAGCACTAAATAACTGTTCGCTTGGCACTGAACTTGGTGGCGCCGATAAGTAAATGCGAACTATGGGAGCAAAAACTTTATATTTAATGTTATATCTCCACCACAATAAGGGATCTTCATTTAGTTGGAGTCTATTTTCTTTATTATATTCATTAATTAGTGTTTTCCATATCATGAGGTTGCTGTTGGTATCCATGCTGTCATTTTCCGATTCCTCTTCATCACTGCAATTCTTCAACATATCAGCCAGGTTGGAATGCACACTTTGTATTGGTGACAAAATCTCAAAACTTGTGCTTGGGTCAACATTACTTGCATTTGATGCTAATCTCGCTCTCTTGGCCACAGAAGGTTCATCATCGTCAACTCGGCTTGCAACATTCGAGTCATAAAGGGATTAGTTCGGACTGAACTTGCTCTTTAATTAAGTCATTAAAAAACTTTAATTTGTACCTTGGGTCCAAATATGTAGCAAGCGAATACAGGGTATTGCTTTGTAGGTCACAAAATCTAGAATTGCGCGTTGTTTGTGATCGTAAATGAACTTCCGATATGACTCCGCATAAATTTTGCGGAGGCGGATGCGGAGGCGGAGGTTAAATTCTTTGCGGAAGTTCCGCAGTAACGGAGGCGGAGGCGGAGTTCCGTTACAACCCTAATCTTAAGAGCTGATCTTAAGAGGATCGTCTAGGTGTGTGTGTTTTAATACAAAAAGCGATAACGTTTTGCTACCTATAAATGTGGTCCGATTTTCATAATTTTAAGAAATGTTGCAGATACTAGAAAGAAGTAATAGCTCGTACGATCTAATTTTTTAGAAATATTGCTTATCCTAAAAATTATTTGCGTCTAAATATCCATATTTTTGACCTAATAACTTCCTCGAGTATTTTAATTCTTTTTAATTTCACTATACTAAAAAAAAATGTGAGCCTAGATTGAGGGGTGTTAAATTGAATGAGACTAAAATTGTCCAAATTGCTAAACGTTTGGTAAAAACCGTTATCATCCGAAGCAATATTTGAAGGACAAAGTGTAGGACTCTAGCTCTGGACTTGCAACTCTACCTACTCGCGTCGTTCTTCGTCACTAGACGATACTCTTAATAATAAAGTATTTTACTCTTATTTTAAACTTATAAAATGTTTTCTTAGGCTATTAATTTTTATTTAGCTAGAATTTTATTAATATTTTAGATAATTCTTCGCTCATTTTTAAATAAGTTTCTGAATATCTGCCTTTCTGTAGTTTGTTAATCTCCAGTTTTTATTGTATCTTTGCCTAGTTATTTGAAATTTATGATGTAATTCTAGATACTTTCAATACACGTCCTACTTACGCTTTTCTAGATACTTTTAATACACGTACTAACTTACGCAATTCCAAAATTTATAGAAGTTCAAAAGTGTTTCACGTCCACAAAAACGGTTTATTTTTGTACCGAACCAGAGTAGGCACATAATCATGTTTCTACTTGTGATTTCAAAGGTAACTTTCGACCTTTTACAAAGGTTCAAAGTGAGTAAGGCTTTCTTTGACGTAGCACATGCCATTTAGTTCGGGGCGACGGTAGTTGTGACAAAAATGAGTATTTTTTTAAATTAACGATTTCATCACTTTAGCGGTAGGTAAAGAGATGTAGAGCTAAGTTATTCTTTGATATGCACCGCAATATAGTATGTTTCATTACAAGTGCGGAAAGGCTGTTATTGCAAAGAGTTCCGACAATTAATGTCTACCCGAGCCGAGGCGCAGCCGAAAGCGAGGGTTGACAGTCGGAACAAGTTGCAATGACGGTTCCGCACGTGTACTGAACGATTATTTTTAATACAGTTGCGAAAAAATGAAGCAATTTAATAAAATAATAAAAACACAATAAACTCAACTAACTTAACATTTTCTGAAAAACTATTTGCTTTTTTCTCTTCTCTCCACGCAATAAATTCGTCGTATGTAGATATGTAGCGACTTTTTGACTTTTCCGGTAAAATGTTCTCCGAAGCATTTTGTGCAATTATACTGAGCTCCGGTGGTGTTAATTCAAAAAAACTAGGGTCGAAATTACTCATTTTGTGCAACAAACAACTAAACTCGCAAAGAAAATTTCTGAAAAATGGCGCCAACCGTAGAATATAAGCAGTTTTTTTTTTCTTCACCCATTCTGGTGATTTAAAAAAAAAAATTTGGTCATAGACTAAATAATATTCTGGTACGCAAAGGGAACTATGCCCATACAGCCAAGTCTTCAGTACAATTTTTTTTATTGATATGAAATGAAAATGAAATTTAATGAGATGAAATGAAACCTAACCAAACTCATTCAATCAAATCTGATATTGAAACAAATTAGTAGCTTCTTTTTAGAAATATACGTATTTGCATGAATCATAAAAACTTCTATGATTTTTTTTAGTAAAAACTTCATGGTTGGTTTTTCTTTTTAATAGACATTATTTTGACAGTTGGGAAAGATAACGCACGAGTTCGGGAAAGGTAAAAAAAAAGCACGAGTATGTAATAGCCCACATCCCGAACGCTATACGTCCCTGCAATACGCCACTTTTTGAGCAACTGTATTAAAAAAGTATTTACAACATCCTCAGTGTCGCAAGTTGCAACACAGTATACCAATGTACTTACATACTAGAAATGAATAAAATAATGATAGCAGCTATAAATAAATAAATAAATAAATACACTTTATTTGCACCACACAAGAAATTGTACAAAACAGAAATAGGTACATAATAAACTAATTTTAGGCACAAAAGGCGGCCTTATCGCTTAGCAGCGATCTCTGCCAGGCAACCTTGAGAAAAGGAAAACAAAGGAACTAGATTTTGCAGGTGGTGAAGATTTATAAACTATATACATACAAATAACTACAAACTAATACATAAACTAGGTTAAACAAATAAACAAAGATATTCAATACATAATCATCAAACTATAAACTAATATATACAATATAATAATATAATGTCCACTAATAAGGACAAGATAATATGAATAAATAACAGTCATCATTTGCATCAACTAGGTACTCAAATAGTGATCTTTGACCGCATTCTTGAAAATGTACAAAGATTTAGACTGTCGTATCTCGAGGGGGAGTGCATTCCATAAAAGAGTTGCCTGTACGGTGAAGGATTTTTGGAACATCTTTGTTTTATGGAATGGCATTTTAAGTGTCAAGGTACGACAGGTTCTGAGGTCTGAATGTTCCCCAAGAAATTTGAATTTCTCCTTGAGGTAAGGAGGGGTTCTAGGATCATATAATACACAGTACAGTAGAGAAAGAACATGCAGATCCCGGCGACGGCGGATAGGGAGCCAGTTGAGCTTTTGTCGAAATTCAGAGATATGATCATACTTGCGTAGGCCAAATATAAACCGAATTGCAAGATTTTGGAGACGCTCAAGTTTATTAAGCTGGTCTTCATTCATATTGAGAAAGCTTGCGTCCGCGTAGTCAAGTATAGAGAGGAGGAGAGATTGTGCTAACATAACCTTGGTAGGAATTGGAAGAAAAGACTGCAACCGCCGCAACGAGCTCATAGCTGCAAAGGTTTTCCTGCTTAATTCTTTCAGGTGTGTGGCCCATGACAGCTCCTGATCTATATGTACGCCGAGGTCTTTAACAGAACCGCAGTAAGCAATGGTAACCCCATTAAATGACACTGTAGGAAGATTAGGCCAGTCAACTCTGGCGATCATCCCGGGGCTACCAATAATTATAGCTTGGGATTTTGCTGGGTTGACCTTCAGACCAAACTGAGTGCTCCAAATAGATATGGCAGCGAGGTCTCTGTTAACAGCAGCTACTGCAGAACTAAGCTCACCAATAGGTGCTGAGCGATAGATTTGGATATCATCTGCATACATGTGATAGAGAGAAGAGATGTTATTTGTGATAGAATTAATGAAGATTGCGAAAAGTAAAGGAGACAACACGCCACCCTGAGGGACCCCAGCCGTAACATCACACCAGGATGAAAAACTTTCATCTACCCGGATGCGCTGTCGGCGGCCTTTGAGGTAACTCCGAAACCAGTCTACCACCGATGGAGATATGTTAATAGAACGCAGCAGCCTCAGCAAGATATCATAGTCAACTGTGTTAAACGCATTACTAAAGTCAAGCAAAGTGAGAACTGTGAGCTGCTTATTGTCCATCGCCAATCGAATGTCATCAGTCACCTTTACAAGTGCAGTGACTGTGCTATGTCCTGACCGAAATCCAGACTGCAACGGACTCAGGAGTAGATGTTTATCAAGGAAAAGCCTCAGCTGATGATAAACAAGCTTTTCGAGGACTTTGGACAGGAAAGGTAAGATGGAGATGGGGCGGAAGTCAGAGACAGAAGTAGGTTTAGCCTTTTTTGGAAGAGGAATAATTTGTGCATTTTTCCAAGCATCAGGGAATTCGCCAGAGGAGATGGAATAATTGAGGATATGAGTCAAAACAGGAGAAACGATGTCAAGGATAGGTATGATCATGTTCCGGCTAATACAGTCAGAGCCAACAGCATTCGAAGCGATGGACAAAGTGGTCTTCTTAACATCACATTCAGTGAAAGACTCGAAGGTAAATGGGACGAAGTCAGGAGTGGAGCAAGAAGAAAGAATACTAAGGGTACGCTCTTTTTCGACACTATCAATTGTGTCACAGGTTGAGAAGTGTTTATTAAGAAGTTCAACATCAATATTGATAGGTGTCTTATGAGAACATTTGCCAAAGAACATGGGCAGAAATGTACGCAAATAAAGTTAAGCGTCTAGATGTAATATTTATTACAAGACGATTCTAATAAATAACAGAATTTTTTCAAGGTATCACCAGTTATTGTAAAGGACGGGTCAAAAAATAAAATATTTAAAGAAATTCAATTGATTACTGATAGGTTCCGTTTCCACATTCCTGACTGCTAGTGTTGCCGGATGCCAAACTTTTCCACTTTTATGCTCCATCTTTTTGACGATCGGTCCACTTTTATACGAGAACAACATGTAACAGACTATATACTAAAGAGAAACCTATTTTCAAGTACTACGATAATTCTTAGATCAGACTGTAGAATACCAGACAATAATAACTGTGTCAAAATTCAAATTCAAAATTCAAAAATTATATTCTTTCACATAGGCCTAACTTACAGACTCTTGCGAAACGTTAAGACTCTACCGCCTCGTTCGGAAAGAAGCACTGTATCGAGAAGAATGGGCAAGAAACTCGGCACTTGCTTTTTTTTAAATAATTTATATAAATGTCGATTTCAATCGTTCTTTTTTTGCATTTTATTTTACTCGAATATATATTTACATAAAAAGATTAAATTAGTTTAGGGGTTTCCATTGCGTTGGAGTAAAACTGAATATTATTTTTCCGTGTGAGCCAGTCTCACTTAAATAAACTGTTTGAATATTTGTGATTTTGTAATTCAATATTAATTTATTAACTCAATTAGATTTTTCTTTCAGTCGATTGGAGTTTTTTAATTCCGGCATCTCGCAACATTGTCCGACAGCTACATGATGGCTACATGTTCTCAACTGTCGACAGTGACAAATTCTGGGACAAGTGACAAGTATTTAGCAAGGAGTATATAGTGTATTGTCTATGCTCTCAGATGCTTCATGGCGGAGGTCGCAGTTGTTATAATACTCAGATACAATATTTTGAAAATAAATATTAATTTTTCTCCACTTTTTTGTAAGAAAAATCTTTTAGCATTGAGTTCAGGCTTGCAGGCCCAACCAAAAAAATATTTTTTCATTTATAGTTGCAATAGCGTAACGTGAGCGAAAGCGATGTATGGGCCCGCACCATTGTTCTTTCCAGGTTTTTGCCATATCCCCATTTTCAACTGAGCTATGTATGTGGCGTCGTTGGGCATCCCTACACAATGTATTACAGCGATTCCGGGCTTTATGGTATTTTTGGCGCAAGGCATCAGTGTCATTAATTTTATATTTAGATTTCGCGGTGTTCTTTTTATTCATGGCGGATTTAATCTCGTCAGATAACCAAGGAGCTGGGAGATGCTTCATTTTAATTGGCCGTAATGGAGCATGAATATCATAAAGTTGTGTTATCAGCGAATTAAATACCTCAACTTTACGGTCAACAGTATCGGCACCAGCGACAACAGTCCAGTCTACCTGCCTGGCATCATCGCAGAGGCTATCTCTATCAATTCCACCAAAGTTACGATGCAGAAGAATGGTTGGTTTTACTTTGGGAGGACGAATTTTATAGGAAAGATAGACTAAATCATGATAAGAGAAAGCTTCAGCAGGGCATTGACCATGCTTAAACACTAGATCTTTGGAATTCACCATGATCAAATCTAGAAGAGAGGGAACACACCCAGGTGAGAAATGTGTGGCAGCGAGAGGAAGGATATGCATGGCACAGGAATCCACCAACGATTGCAGGTTCTTGCTACGCGAATCGTTTTTAATTAGGCACGTATTAAAATCACCCATAATAATAGTGTGGTCGTAAAGGGGAACTACTTTTTCTAACAGAGTTTCAAGGGAAAAGAAATAGTTAGGAACAGAAGGAGGGCAGTAAAATACTCCGAGTAATGTTTTTTTATGGGAGAGGGTAATTAAAAAATTTAACAGTTAAAAGGTTCAGTTTTTTTTTTATTTTATGGCTTAAAATACTATAAAGAGAGACCTTAGGACCTGGACAATTTTAAAATAACAGCACTTTAACTTAGCGAAGATGGCCAATTGTGATATTTAGATTGATTACTTACTTTTTGGAATGTTTGCGCTTTTTGCACGAAAAGTGACTAAATAAATTTAAACAAGTTTTGACTAACTAATTATTTTCTTTATGGTGTTTATTTGTTTTGCTTTTGCACATACGAGTAGTTTTATGATACTTATCTTGTTCTTAGATACCTACTACTTGCTTGCATAATATTTGACAGTATGTACATATTGAACAGTATCTCAACAATGTAAATTAGTCGACTATTGTTTTACTGTTGTTTACTACTATAAATTGCACAACGTGGGGTCATACAAAATTAGTTCTGATGTACAAACATAACCGACTATAGGATATCCTATTGCATATTGTGATTGTGGTGTAATTTATGATCGTATGGTACTAAAACTAAATGCATGCATCCAACTTGTGAAATACGTATGTATTTCTTTAAACAATGGAATATTGGTTCCCTAATTTATTCTATTGTTATATATTCTACGGTCTAAAATACAGAAAATATTAAATGCAGAAACACAGATAGTTTTTGAAAGTTCACTAAAATAGTAGAAAAAGAGAAAATTATACTTAATTACTTAGAATATAATATAAAGAAAAATCATTAGCGGACTTTGTGTCCACACATGTAGAATTAAGTCATCAAGCTCTCTTAACCAAAATACAACAAACGTGATTTTTTTCTTGTTGCTCGATATTGATAACGGCAACAGGTAGACGCTTAAAATATTCGAGTTCTGTCCAAAAGGTTCTGTCCAAGTTTATCGCACTGTAATTGCTGCAACCCTGCAAAGTGGAAACGACTAAGCAGAAAAGCTAGCACTATACCAGTGCTAGATTTTAGCCGGGATTAAAGCTAAGACGAAGAAGATATACAACGCAGTAATTCTTGTATGGAGAACTCTTGGTGCGCGAGTACGACTCGTCTAAGGGTACCTACGCACTACGCGGCTAGCCGCAATGCATCAAAAAAATTCGTACGAGAAATTAGTTTGTATTCGCACTGTGTTGCGGCTGCCGGCCGGCCGCTCCGGTAGTTCTGAGTCCTGCGTCCCGATCGACTGCCAGCCGGATGTTTGCCATTCACACTACACAGATTCTGGTTTTCCTTTGCCCGACATTGACGGTGATAATGTTCACCGACGCTAACGCATGTTCTGATATTAACTATGGATTTCCATAAAGTAAACATTATAATTGAGATACAAATTAATTACCTAATTCCCAGAGTATAATTCAAGGAAAAATTGAGTCCAAGATCCAACCGAAAACCACGACAGTCCCTTCTATACTCACATTCTTTGGCTATCCGCCACCCGGCTAACCGCAAGCGCAACCGCGTCCTAATAGCTGTACGGCTGACCGCATTCCGGATTACCACGTAGTGCGTATGCGGTTAGCCGGTTAGTGCGTAGGCGCCCTAAGCCTGTTTTATTTCCTTCTTGAATCATTTGCACGCATTTGCCAGCAGTGTTGCAAGCAATCAATGCAACCTCCGGCATTTATGTGCTCGCATACAGGCAGTTTGCTAGAAACTGCACATGTGGGTCAGATCATGCGATGCGTTATAACGAGCGTTTCATTCATCAAAGATAGACGGTGTTTTGCTCGAATCATCCGCGCCTGTGTATACGACATACTGCTGTTTGGATTTTTTATTATTGGTTATATCACTAGTTTCTACTGATAGTATGTCTAAAGATCGATAGATTTCTTAAACCATAGGCAACTTTGAAGTTTAATAACCTTTCCAATTTTAAATATTAAAATATTTAATATTCTATTTTATAGTAATAATATACAACAATGGTATGTATTTTTATGTATTTTGAGATGTCGATGTCACATTGTTACTTGTATATGAATTTTATATGTCCTCTATTTTGTTATTTAACCACAGATAAAGTCGAGACAAAACTTTGTTATTTGTAGTAAATAAAATTATTTCAAAATTAATGTCCGTAACATTCTTATAAATAACATCGCACATATTTTAATGATTCGGCGATGGAGCTAACGATTAAATGTAAATTGTTGTGTTTCTCGGAAAATCCCAACATTATATTGTAATAACTGTACGGCTTAATGATTTTTCACATAAACATGTGCAAAGTGCGATTTATTACAGGTTTATCTTTAATATATATATAGCTGCTTGTGCTGATTCATTCACTCATTGATCACCTCTCCTGAACAATTTTGTGTGAAAAAATTTTTTTTCAAGTATGGGTTCGTATAGAAGATAAAAATTCATGAGGAGGAAAAATACGGTGAGAACTGATGATTGAGGATTTCGGAGACGGATGAAGAGCACAGCCAAGGGTATTGGAGATAGGTGGGGGGTGCTCGACCAAATGTCATTCAGAACGTCATCCAATTGGCAGTGAGCTGAAAAATTTTTCAAAATGGCGGATTCAAAATGGCCGCCATACGAATTTCGTCCATATCTCGGAAAGTATAAAAGATGGAAGCGCGGTTTCTTGACAAGAAGTGATCAGGACCCGAAGGTCTTTTCGATGGATAGAAAAAAATTCAAAATGGCGGAATTTATTTTTCCATAGAAAATGTATGGGGACTTATAGGCGGAAAGACAGCCCGCGGGCCACGTGTGGCCCGCGCCCCCACGCGCCCTACTAGTTTTTTATATAGACGTTAACTAACTGTCGTTCATTAACTATCGTTTTATATTAAAAAAAAATATACCTTTCCCAAATTGTTTACCATTATCAGCATCGATTTGCGATACTCATACCTTCGCTCTACACGACTTCAAACAGATTTTTTTGCCAGTTCTTATGAAGTCATTTGTTTAAATTAGTATTCAAATATTGTAGAACCTGAAGAATGTATGTTAATATAAACTGGCTGGTGTGTCAGCGAGACTGTTATAGCTTTATAACATGATTCGGTAAAAATCAATATCAGCTTAAACAATCATCATTCAAAACGAAGAAGAACGAAAAGTGTTTAGTTGTTTAAGGTTATCATATAGCGCCACTTCCTTGCATGTGAATTAGGTATATATTCAGTAGATATAAGTAATATGTATGACATTGCCTGGTATTATTAACTTCATATCCTTTTTGTTACAGGCACCTCAATTTCTCACATTTAAAGATGGGAAAATAGGCGTCAACTTTGGTGGGTATCATGCTGGCATAGGATTTGGAGGCCTACTTGGTGAGTACTGCCATAAAATATTTATTTAACTTCACACCGGATTAAACTCGTTTAAGTGGACTATTCAATCGTAATTTCAAACCCACTGTATGCAAAGTAACTGTTATGACTAACGAAGTTGCAATGCTATTAAGTTTCATCTGCATTCATAACCACGATCTGGATTAATCCATGTATTCAATGATTATTTACGTAAGACTAACTACGACGCAAACGCATCACTTTCGTAATGACATGCAAAATTTTCTCACTCTAGAATAAAATATATTTAAATTTTAATAATATGTAAAATAATAGAATAACTTAAAAAATGAAAGTATAGCTAGGTGAGACAGGTCATAGTCAAAATGCCTCATTTAATTGTAAGAAAAGAGGAGACTCTTGTGGTGATGGACGGAGATAATAATGATGATTGTTGATGTATTCATATAGAATCCATAATAATAGTGTGTTTGTATTTTAAAAGGTGGCAACACAGCTGGAGGGTTATACGCTGAAGCGGGAACTCCGCATGGCCAATCAGCAATAGCAGGTCTTGGAGGCGCTGTTGCCGGCCAAAATGGAGGGTCATCAGGTAAAGAGTTAAAAAAACGTAAAATAATTTAGTTCAAATTTATTCGAAATTAATTATTGTATTAAGTTATTTATCCAGAACTAAAAGCCTAAAACATGACGTTGTAAGTTTTGCATTGTAGTGACTTATATTTTAATGTAAACTAGATTATTTAGGATTTTTTAAATTGCAAAGGTATAGAAAATAAAGCAAATCATTCCAACGACGCTGAGTTGGGTCATTATGCAAACGTATAAGTTAATAAATAAACATTCTATAATGATTAACTCACATTCAGGTGTAAGAAATATAAACTATAGGTACTGTAGTTATTATTAGCAATTCATTTTACACAATACTCATTATAGCATAGCGAAATAGTCAGTGGTAGTTGCTCCCATAGCTCAATTGGAAGATCACTCAGTCACGATATCTGGGGGTATAAGTCTGGGGGTATATCAGCGGGCGATAATTTTGATACACTATAAATAATTTATAAAATACCTAGTGTGTGAGACACTGACAAAAAATTAAAAAAAAATTTTTAAGATGCCATTAATGATTGCAGGTGGGCTCTTCGCTGGAGCGACTGCAGGCAATGGTATTAATGCACAGGCAGGTCTAGCCGGAGGTCTCAACGGCGGCAGCTCATCAGCTGGAACAGGATTTGCCTCCGCCCAAGCTGGCAATAACTACGCAGCTACTGGAATGGTAGGTGACAAACTAAACGGAATGAGAATAAGATGGAAGGAAGAAAAGCAAAAGAAAAAGGAACTACGGGCGAAGGAAAAGGCATTACGTGCTCAACAAAAGAAACTTTAAACGATGTTTATTTTTAACTTGGCTGAGATTCTTTTAGTTTTAAGAGTAGTTAGTTTCTAATGTAGACCTTTTTTGCTCACAAATAAATACTATAAGATACCTAAACACCTATTATTAATTTTTCTCTATAAACCAACAGAATTTAACCCCTGAACATAATCCTCAGGCAAAGGTAATGGAATTTTTAAATATATGCAACATGCATGCATATATAATTTTTTGTGTGGCAATTATACTATATATATACTTACTTATGAAAAAAAAATAAAAGCAATGCATGAGCATACAGAATTATTTTGCTTTCACACATAAATATAAGCATCTGCCACTATATTTGGGGCTTTATTTGAGAATGTATAAAATGTTATTTGGCATCTTCGCTCTTGTATATTACTTTCATCTCTATCTTAAGTTTTGTCAAAAAAATGGGCACAAGTTTATTCAAATGGATACGAATATGAATATGCTATTAGAAAAAAGGAAAAATATCTAGAAATATAACCTATTCATTGCTAATTTTCAGGGAGGTGCAACCGATGTAGATGGATCATCAGGATTTACTTTCAAGACAACTAAAGAAGTTATACCAATACATAAAAAAGTACACACTGAAATTAATGTCGACGCAGCCAACGAAGTGGTACCATCTGCTGAAATAGAGAAAAAAGTTATACACGAAACTGCAGAGCCAGTCGTCGTTAAAGAAGTGAGTAATGTGTGGAGACCAAACATCGTACAAGAAAAACTAAATTTTCAAGTTAATTTTGATAACTTATTTAACACAGCATTTGCAGCAGGGTATTATCTACAGCCTTGGTATGTGCCACGACAAAGTTACATTTATTCTCAGGTTTGTTTTGAAGTCTTATTGAGATAGCACCAATGGCTTTGAGGCAGCCCATCAAAATGCATCAAAACAAATAACTCGTTTAGCACTCGTTTTTACTTGTGTGCATCGATCTACTCAAGACATCGACTGATCGATGTTCTCAAAAATGTATTTGTGATTTTTTATGATTAGTAAATTACAAACCACTTATAGCACATAGTTATCTACCAGTACTTTAGTAGATATCAAAAACATTCCTATCAATACTTCAAAAAGGAATTGAAAAAAATGTGCTAACAAATAAATACTCGTATGTGTATACAAATTAACAATTTTAGCCAAAAAATACTGTAATATTTTTACTTTGCAGGTTTACGTTGCTCCTAAAGCTCATGTAGTAGAAAAAGAAATCATCCATGAACACTACAAGCCACGCAAACACCATTTCCGTAAAACAGCTTTCCTTGGTGGATATGTTAACGGACAAGGGGATATTGTTGGACCTCCTCCACAAATCTCAAAAAGGATTGACACCAATGTTGACGCCTCTGCTAACGTTGAAGTAGCTGCAGGGGGAAGTCATAACGGTGGAGTTGGGACCACGTATACAAAAGAAGTAACCATTGAGAAAAACCCCACATTTTTCGCTGACATATTTAACGTAAGAGTTTTAAGTGCAGATTCGAATAATAAGTTGTATTATAAATTTCATCACATTATTTGTTTATATAATTCCATGATTATTTTAATTACAGATCCCCATATCTGCTCTGAAAGCAGTGGGCACATTCCTCGGGAATACAGCCGCAAACACACATGTATCCGTACATAAAACCGCTGAAGTACAAGCAGGTGGTTACGTTAATTAGCTTTACATTAAATGATTGTAATGTTAAGTAAAATATATAATTTAATGATAAGGTTTACAATAAAATGTGAAGAAAGCATTCCTCAAATTGTATTGCTGACAAAAATCTACGCTTTGGTGTCCATATATTACAATTAAATTGAAAGAATAAAGTGGTGGAATGTATATTTTATTAGGTTTTATTTTCAATTTTAGAATCGTCTTTGTATATTATCAATTTTTGTATTTCTTAAATAAACTAAGGAGTTGATTTAATTTTAGACGTAAGATGATTATAATTTCTCCTTTTTTTTATTGGAAGACTTATTACTGCTCTTATTTGTACATTATCTGAATGAGCAAAATTGTCTTAAATCTGAAAAAATATTTGAAATACATTATTTAATTGTTTAATAATATTTCATTACATTATTTTGTTTTAAACGTATAACTCAAAATAATATTATGAACTTTTTTTATAATCTTTTAACTTTTCTTTCCATATAAGGTTCTTTTGGCTAAGAAATCTGCATTTCTAATAATAACACGATGCTAATCATTTTTCAGAATCTGACGCCATATCACCAAAACATGCTCCATCATCATCATCTTCTTCATCAGCGCAAATATCGGTTGAAACACCGAGCGCTTCGAAATTCATTGACGACATATTAGCTGTAAGTTCATCACAAGGGTTTCTCGCTTCCATTTCTAAAAGTCTATTTCTAACAATTTTATTAATCGCATCTTCTGATTAGTATTAACACCAATTACATTATTTACTAACACTTATATTACTTCCGTCTTTTTTGTTTGTTTAAATATCTTATCATCTATCATTTACTAATACCAGTTTTTACAATTGTGTTTGTATTATTAATATTGCTTTTGTGTGTTTTTTTAATTTGCTGTGCTGTAAACTTGGTCACGTACACTTTGCTAATAGTTTTTTTGTTTGATTAGTGAAAATAGTATTGGCTAACTCATAACAAAAGTGTTTACAGAAAAGAGAAGTGTCGCGTAAGTAACGATTTTATTGATTTAACAATTCTCTAAATATTTCAGAATTGGATATTACTAAAATCGGTCTTGCGGCACCGAGTCCAGTATTTTTACAATTAAATGACAATGAAATTAATGTGTCTCTGTTCCTTTTCAGATTCCAATTAACACATTGGGCGCTGTGAACAAATTTCTAGAAAATAATGTCCAAGGAAGAAAAACAGTGCAGGTAATTTTAATTATTTTTTATTGACAAATATTTTAGATCTTAAATTATCCTGCAAAAAAATAAATAAAAATCAGTTTTAAATTATACCCTCCACGATATACTTTTAGATAGAGAAACTTTAAAATTTCAACCTCCCGGTTATCTCCCTTTTTTTAATTTAATTTTTTCTAATGATATTGGGTCATCGTTAAATTTATTATAAATTTCATGTCAATAGCTTTAATAATTAATAATTAATCGAGTATGATGGACAGAAAAAGTTGCCTATACCTAATGGGTTCCAACTTAGGTACTAATTTGGTGTGGACCCCTTAAAATGATGATATCGCATATATGATATGAAAGTAACGGCAAAATTAACAAAATATGAATAAACAAACAGTCGCATTCCTAGTGGATTATTACTTATGGATTGTTCAATTTTATTAAAGATTGTTTCTTTTCAGGTATCTGATGACGGAACGGTTGCACATTCGAGAGTCAGGCTAGGTCCTGCAGCGAGGAGGCGAGCCAACAAGCACGTGGTGGTCGTCAAAGAAGAAACGCCAGTTGAATCTGCAACAGAACAATAAACTATTATATCATTTAACATTAGATATAGTTTTATACCTTATGTACCTGGATTGTAAAGACATTTTTGATAAACGTTGTTTTTATTTCTTGATAGCAATAATTCTCCGGAATGAAAAAATATCCAATTAATTGACATTTTATTAGTGCCTGTTATTTAGTAAATCGTTTAGTGTTGATTAATATTTTGATTTAGGATGATGATGTTGATAACTTAATAAGTACTATAACCTGGATTAACTAACGCAGCTCCTTTTTCTTGGGATAAACCATAATTTCAGCGGTTTCGATGGAAATCCGCATAGAGGCCAAGAGGCCGCAGTCTACTTCAAAAGTGCGGCAAAAAATAGGTACTTTGTTGTAGGGATCTATTATAAATTAATGGAAATCCGACAACAAATATATATCAAAACCGAGTCAGGTCGCCAGTTTATCAGTGCCAAAAATGCTTGTTGCCACAAAAGTAAGGCGACGCTGTAGTTCGCTCAGCAGCCTATAGAATTATGTCAGATGGCGCTACTGTTTGCTTGTTCGAAAAAGGTTTACGTAATTCGTTTGGATGCCCATATCCTGAGATTTCTCGGTGCTCCACGCAAAAAAACTAGTCTTGTGTATGTATAACAATAATTGAGCGAACAAGCGGGTGTTGCGGTAAACATAAATGTTGCTAAACTGCTTGTTAATTGCTTCCAAAATGAGATTGGGTTGTCCCGGAGGAAAATTAATTTTGCACCCCAATCAAAGTTGCTGAAAGTTTCAGGAAGTTCAGTGTCGTACGTGCGAACTTTCATCGCGCAACAAATGCGTTAGATACCTGTACCGACGAAACAGTGTGCTTACAACCCAAACTCTATCAACTATTTACTAAGTTACGAACTTTACGAACACGCGCTTTGCTCTCTCTCTCTCAACCCTTTTTTTACGTCCCACTGCTGGGCACGGGTCTCCTCTCAGACTGAGAGGGGTTTGGCCATAGCCCACCACGCTGGCCAAGTGCGGGTTGGCGGGCTTCACACACCTTCGAGAACTTTTTGTGAACTCTCAGGCATGCAGGTTTCCTCACGATGTTTTCCTTCACCGCTAAGCAAGTGATATTTAGTTTCCTAAAACGCACATAACTCGGTAAAGTCAGAGGTGCGTGCCCAGGATTCGAACCCGCGACCTCCTTATGAGAGGCAGAGGCCAGAACCACTCAGCTATCACTGCTTACTCTTACACGCGCTTTACTTGTATTAAAAATAAATGATATATTTTGGTGTAAATATTACACTGTGCGCTCAAATGGAACGAAATTTAATAAATTGGTCAAGTGCGAATCGGTCTCGCGCACTCAGGGTTCCGTACCATCAAGAGTATATTTCCATTCTCTATAGTATTAAAGTAAACTAAGCACCCGCCCACTAAATCAAAAACGAGCATAAAAATCACGTTTATTGTATGGAAGCCCCTCTTAATTTTGTAATTTATTTTAGTTTAACTATTTATTTCTACAGTAAGTATAACTAAACATTCTGTGAAAATTTGAAGCGTCTACTGTTTAGTACTGTTTACTGTTATCAATACTAGTAGCGCGCGTGGATGCGCGGGCCGCGTGCAGTCTTCCCGCCCATAAAGACCCCATCCGTGAACAAAAAAAATTTCATACAAAATTGTTCAGGAGAGGCGATAATCAGTCAGTCAGTCAGTTAATCAGTCAGTGAATCAGCACGAGTAGCACGAGTAGTATATAAATAGTAATTATAACACATATTATAAGCGAAAACACATTTGTTGTAGTATTTGTTGTTAGTTATAGCGGCAACAGAAATACATCAACTGTGAAAATTTAATGTAAAAAGTTATCACGGTTCAAAAGATAGAGCCTGGTGACAGACGGAGAGCGAAGTCTCAGTAATATGGTTCCTTTTTTACCCTTAGGGTATGGAACCCTAAAAAATTATGACAGTATAATGCGATTGCTAATTTATCACGTGAGTTCCGTACAGACGACTGTCGTTCTCAAACATTTTTTTAATTTCTTTCCGTTTGAGCTAATCGAATCGAAATAATATGTCGTTATGGCTACGACTGCTGCTCAGAAATAATTTTGTGACGAAACAACTATTTTCGGTGACGGTTTTCGCTACTCAAGCCTAATCTTTGATCTGTAAAGGAATTTCGTCCCAATGATATTCCAATAGCAATAAACTTTTACGGTTGCTAAGAACTTATTAGATTAGGAGCAATATTATTTTGTTGGGAAGCAATTGTATTTGTTTATGCAAACGATATGCTTAATTGGCTAACTTAAGCAATAGAGTCCGTTGTTATACCTAGCAACTTTAAGTACTCCGTCCCTAAACTTCCAGTAAATTGCCTATGGATAAGCTTTTATAATCGGGATTTGCGAGCCGAAGTTTTTTCTCCCTGATTGAGTTTTCTAGTTAAGTCAATTTTACAGGTTACCTGAGCTAAGGCTCAGATTTTCGTTATTGAATCTGTATTTACTATCCCACCAAAAACATTCTGTAAAAAACTAGCCAAAGTCAAAATGGAGCTGCTTGTTTATCTCTAAAAAGTACTGAAATCTAGACAAAGTCGTGCCAAGTCTAAGGTTCCTTACTGCGATTTCTTTATTATTATAGTTAATGTTGCGTGACTTGGCCGTTGAAGGGTACACAAGGGTTCAAACCAGGTGCTCCATGACACCATTGCACCAATCTGTCGCTAGAATTCATCGTCAATGAGTAGCGGTTCTTGGTCTTCAACGGCCAAGTCACACGGCCGTTGAAGACCAAGTAAGGAACCTTAGACTTGGCACGACTTTGTCTAGATTTCAGTACTTTTTAGAGATAAACAAGCAGCTCCATTTTGACTTTGGCTAGTTTTTTACAGAATGTTTTTGGTGGGATTTCACTTCTTTTTGTAGAAACTTCAAAATATTACAAAATATTTCTGTCCGTTTTTCTAGATACATTAACTGCATAAATAACTTTGTAATCTCATATAATTTATATGAAATTACAAAGTTATTAATGCAGTGATCACCAGGTACTCCAGATCTTCGATTATCCTAGTTTTTATAGTTTTCCCTTTATGTGGCCATTAAACCCTAACTCTGTACCAAATTTCAGCTCTCTGAGTTTATGGGAAGTACTAGTTCTATTTTGATGATCATGAGTCAGTCAGTCAGTCAGTGTCGAAAATGCGAAACTTTGCTTTCGCATAACTTCGGAACTATATGACCTACAGACTTGAAATTTTGGGTTTTAAGTATGTGATTATAGCTTACTGGATAGCGAAAATTTCAGCGTTCTGGTCTTATCCAGAGGTTCTCAAATAGGAGCCCGAAAATGCGGCGAAATGGTTCCTGTAAAGATGGTACGGCAGTTTTGCTTCGCGCTTTGACTTTGGCGGGGGCACTGCCGTGCCCCCTGATGTAGGTACTAAGTTATTAGTATATTCGGTTTTCTCGAATTCAGTTTTACAGGATAAAAATAGCTATTTTTATCCTGTATAACTGAATTCGAGAAAACCGAATGAATGACTATAGTCAATAATTATATTAATCTATATATAGGGTATAATCTATCTCCGTTTCAAATTTCAGCCAAATCGGTTCTGTGATTGCGGCGAGAAAGAGTAGGTACACAACATACACACACACACACAAACTATCGCCTTTATAATATTAGTTACAGTATTACATGAAACAGCTAATCAGAATTTTGAAGTGAAATCTTCATCAGGCGTGGTGGCCATTTGGGATGAAAAAAAACCATTGAAGTCGCTACAACGTTACTGCGACCCCTCATACTATTACCGAAACTGACATAATATCTTTTTGAGTTTTCACTACTGTTGGCATTGGGAGACTTGATTTTTTTTTCAAAAATATTCCATAAATTTTTATGCTTTGCTGTATTGGGAGCCATCATAAATCTGCGCGTTCTACAGTGACCAGAGAAATGGCTTACTTTTGTGTCGTTCCTGATTTATAATAGTAATGTGAGTAATGATAATGACAGTCATGTGTACCTACTCTACATTCTATACTGTGTTCTAGATACCCTAAAACAAAGACCAAAGTAAAGTTCCGCATGTAATTCCGCTATAGTGTTGTAGCTGATATACGAGTTTGCGGCGAAGGAGTTTGATAACAATTAAAATAGTTACCCACTAGGGTTTGTTCCCGGGAATTCTCGTCCCGGGAATTCCCGGGAAATCGGTCGGTCTCGTACCCGGGAAATTCAGCTCGAGAAAAGTCGAGACATCGAGAAGTTTAAATAAACATTTTTACGCTTAGCTTTCTTTGTAAATGCGAGGCGGCAGCGGCATCCTTTGACAGCACGGCTCGTGTCTGTCGGTATCCTTTGTTTTTGCCGACAAACGCAAGCGCGACGCGGCCCCAGTTGTATTTTGTTCATTCGTGTTTCAACTCCCGCCGTGTTCGGATCGGTCGGATCATAAACCCAGCATAGTGAGTGTATTTACTATTTAGTGACGCACGAGTAATAGAATCGCAGAACAAACAGGTAAGTATTGTTATTATTTATTTAAATAGTTCAAGTGTTTGTTTTGTTTTGTAAGTACTTTTGTATTACCAAAATAATATTTTTGTTTAAAATGAATAGGTATGTTAAAGAAATAAAACTTATGTTTTTAATCAAATAAGAGAATTGTTAGTGCATAAATATTTACCGATTTCATTAATTGCATTTGTATTGCAGATGTTGTAATAATCCCACAAAAGCCTAAAGTTCTAAACTAAACACATAATATTAAGACGTTGTTTTATGGCAATTCATCTACTACAAATAACACAAAATGACAAAACGTATCCAACCAATCCTACCAAACGTAGTATACAAAAGGACACAGCTATTTTTTCATCATCATCATCAACCTAACCTAACCACATCAACCCCCTGCTGGGCATAGGCCTCCCCACTGTTGCGTCAGCTATTTTGTAGGTACTAAACTAAAATACTTACTAATTCTTGAACTGTTTGTTATAGATTTTACAACTAATGAACCAAAATGGAAACTTCCAAAGTTTGGAAATATTTCAAGAAAAATAAGGACGCCTCAAATGCGCAATGTCTAAAATGTCCTAAAACCATAGCCTCATACCACCCACATAGTGAGATTAGTGAGTGATCTTTAGTTATGATGAGATAAATTATGATTGTTTTTAGTTAAGATGTTTGTTTTAAGCTCATTGTTAACAGAGATTTTGTTTTTTATTACAGATTAGTGAGATGAGATTAGTTATGATGAGGAGAAGAAGTATGATTGTTTTTAGTTAGCAATTTTGTTTTGAGCTGATTTTTTATTGAGAACTTGTTTTTTTTTTTGTTAAAACTTATGTTGATTTTTTTCATGTAAAATAAACACAGTTAAATTAAACTCTTTTTATTAATTAAACAAAAATTTAGACGTATTTTATTTTTTCTCGACAACCCGAGAAGACCCGAGAAATCAGGCTCGAGAAGTCTCGACACCCGAGAACTAAAAAACCTCGAGAAATCGGAAACCCTATTACCCACGGATATGTAAGCTAAGCGCGCTGTGACTAAAGTTTGCTGATAGCCAACTAAGGGGACTTGGAGCAACTTTACTTTGAGTGCAATTACCCGTAACGTTCATAGAACGAGCCAATTTTATGGCCAGTCCAGATGACGTTAATAGAGCAGCTAAACGTACACTATAATCACCATTCTTGCTGCATATTTCTGGTACTCCAATCATCCACATTTCTTGCTTATTTCTGATACAAACTGCTAAGTCTCCGTGGCCCCAGCTAAGTACAAAATGGGTATCTTCAAGAGGAGAGTGAATAAGTATACTCGTAGATATTATTGATTGTAATTGATTCATTACGAAATATGTGTGAAGCCTGTCAACCCGCACTTCAAGTCACAACAACCCACAGGCCGCAGTCAAGTCAATATTATATCATTCCTAGCGTACTAAGCACAAGAAGGGTGACCCTTCTTGTGCTTAGTACGAGTATAATTGTAAAGTGCTGAAATAAAATTAATGGATAAGCATAGCTAGTACAAGGCACAATAATGATTTGAACTCGATAGCGTTATACATTTTCGGTTACTTGCCGCAAATGGATTGTTTGGCGAAATAAATTGATTGATTCCTTAATTTACCCTAAAATAATTTGTACTATGCCCTAAGGTAAAAATAATATTATGCAAAAAAGTTTTAAACTTTTCGGGTAGAGTAAAGTATAATCTCTTGATTATACTTTGCTTCACCTGAAAAGTACCAGTAATTTGTATTGAATAAAAAGTTCTCGTCTATCAAAAATTCATCTCCGTCATATTTATCCGCAGTTTTCACAGTTGTAAAAGTAAAATATGCTGCCCATGGAACTTTTATTTCTTTCTCAAAGCTTACCGTTCTAGTAAAACTTGCGCTGTGGAGAGTTCTCGAAAGTTTTTTAAAAGTTTTTCCTAGTTAAAATGGGAGAATTTGCTCTCCCGCACCGCACTTCAACTGCGAACCTTCTCACATCCATTATCTTTCCACCCTGTTACACATTCTTAGGTAATATTTCATTTGTGTGCAAGAACGAAGATCTTACCATTTTCATGAACCAAACATCGGAACTATAAATAAAAATATTTAAGAATATGTTTTGAGCAGCGATAGTTCAGTTCAGTTAGATACGTTCAGAAGTTTCATAACACTTACGAGTACTTACCTCCTATAAAATATTTTCCGAGACGCAGCCAAAGGTAATTTAGAAGGGGGATACATATTATTATAACTGATAACCATTGCTACACAGTATCACACCAAACACACACACCAAAACGCTCTATCCATAAGGATAGAGCGTTTTGGTGTGTTTTGGTGTGGTTTTTGCCGGTTTTGCCAGTTTAAATTTTTCCTGATTTTGAATATCGAATGCTTAGTAGTGCAAGAGAAATTTCTTTCTAGTTCGCCTGTGGCTCTAACATTCGCATTGTATTCGTGATTCATTGCATTGCAAAATATTGTATTTATGTATATTAAATATTATGTTACATATTATCAGTTATATAGCGATCGCTTACTTTGAGGCTAGATAGCGATGTGTTAATGTTCTGATATATTTATTTATTTAGTTTACTTTACTGTTACCGATTGTAACGTCGTTACTGGATTTTAATTATTAAACATTTATTATAAGTTCAGCTGAGGCCATACTCATAATATTATTACTTACAACCTTTCAGTTGAAAATAAATACCCTCAGGTTAAGAATTGATATGTAATCGTAAACATTTAATATGTATTTATGTAAAAGTAAAACCCCGTAATCCGAGATAAACGGTTTTGTTTGATCTTCATTAGACATGTGCTTTTGTTCCCACGGTCAATCCCTTTTCTCTTCGACTTTTTGCTAAACGATAAAGCGATTTCCTGAAACAGGAAAACAAACAGAAAATACAGTTGAGTTTTTCTACCTAAAAGAAATGATTAGATTAAAGCGGCTGTTACTAGCAAAATAGAATAGATTGATTAATATTATTATTACAATTTAAAAATGTAATCTCTATTGTTTTTGCTAAGCCTTTAAAATTGACTGTCATATATATTTGTCGTCTTTTGTTGTCAAATACAACAAAAGTATATAGATAGCCATAGAGGTCCATTAGCCCGCCTTCGACTTCAAAAGTGCGGCAAAAAATACTCTGCCCAGGTTGACAACCCTGAGCCGTCGTCGCTACACATTTTTCACGTACACTAGCAACCATGTAAATTGACACACTCACACTACAGAAAAAAGTTGCCGCACTCACGGAGCTGTCGATGTTAGGAAGTTCTTTAACTAGTCATAGCGCGAGCGACGACCTATTATAAATCTATGGTTTTGGCCACCGAAGTAGCAAAGAACTAATCAATTTTAATAATAAACGTTTTAATGAGTTTCGCTTAAAGAGTTTACAATGTGCTTTCAAGTTAAACCGAGAAGCATAGACATAGAAATATTGTTACAATGAATTTATCGCAGCATTAGCGTTAATAACGCTTATATTGTGTTGAGTTATTGCCGCCATTACAAATTACCCTGTAATTCAGCAACCAAGCAAATGTTGCATTTGTTCCGTGTGATGTCACAGTTTGACAGATTTATAGTAGCTGAACAGGCGGGACATATTATACACATGCGTTCTATTAGGGTACCGTGTGTAAAAAAGAAAAGCCGAAACCTTATAGGATCCTTTCTTTGTTCATTTATTCCGTTCGGGGGTGTTTTCTCAGGAACGAGAACAAGTTGTAATTGAAAAAATATTTTAAAAACAAGCTCTATATGTTTAATTCGTATTCTACCAAACACTAGACCTTGGTTAGTATCTAGCACTACAGTACTCGTCAAGACGAGTAGATGTAAAGTAGATGAGGTTGTGTCGTTAACAATACCGAGTTTCTTTAGCCACATTCCGATTCCATCATTAGATTAATTCCATGTAATAATAATTTTGCATTTTCATCCGATTTTCACATGCATTCTAAATTCAGCTCGATTGGTAACCGGAAAGTGTGTTAAATTGAACTTGCAAGATTTGGTTACAGGCTTAGTACTTATCGGGACAGGTGAAAGTAAAAGAAAAGTTTGTAAAAAAAAATGGCAATATGGACTACAGAAAATAGTTACTTTCCGTTGTCTTAGATCAAAGAATATGGCAAAAACAAGGTTTCTTAGCATAAGCAAAGGAAAATAATTGTTATGGTTTGGTTGTATAGAGCTACTCGGAACCTTATTATGCGAGTCCGACTCGAAATTAGTCAGTTTTCATTAAATTATGTTTAATTGATGGGGAAATTTTTACGGCTGGATACTTATTTAGAAAGGTAGATACATATTTTGCATAGCAAAGCAGACATTCTGTATGGGAGACTTATCTAATAGGTATTAATTTCATTACAGTATTAAACTCCAAGTTTGTATATTGTAAAGGTTAAACAAGACCGCTCGTGTTTATTTATGTAAACAATGTTAGCAGTTGAGTAACTAGTCCCATGGAAATGTCCGGCGGAACCACTTTAAGCGTTACCACCCTAAACTTTATGTAAATATACTTTGGATTGCCTTTCTCACTATTGAAATCTGAAGCCGGCCAAAGCCTCTTAGCAAACAAACGAGCATTGCAATAGTAAATGGCAATTTGTACTCAAAGGACGATCTGCTATCCAACTCGAACTAGGGACCTGAATATTTAGTGACTACTAGCTGTTGCCCGCGGCTCCGCCCGCGTGCAGTTCGTTTTTTTTTACAAAAATGTTTCCCGTGGAATTTCTTAATTTTTCCCAAGATAAATGAGTGGTCCCTGGGTTCGATGGACCCGTAAAGGAGTCTTCTTCCAATCTCTCCTGTCAACGTGCTATCTTCTTTCACACAATTTACCTATATCTTCTTTGGTCTTCCTCTACTTATACACTCTATCGAAATCGCTTATGTTACTCATTTCGCATGGAGTAAGACAGAGTGGGCCGTGTCATCGTGGATTGTAATATCTATACTAACCAAACTTATCTTATTCTGAGATGATACCAACGCCCAGATATTGTAATTAAGCATTCTGATGCGCTGTTGTGTACGTAGCAACCCGTTCCTGCTACGTACGGGTTATCTTATATAGTTATACCTAGTTGCACGATCAAAAGGACGATTTAAACTGTCGATATTTCGACCCCGTTTTGATTGTGCTACGTAGATAAGTAGCTATAGGTTTTTTAAACATCCCACGGGTGCTCTCAAATTTTTTAGGATGAAAAGTATCTTAAATGTTGACTGGGCATATATATAAAGTAGTAGGATCATAAAATTTCATTTAAATCCGTTACTTGAAAGACGCCTGCTAACGGTTTTTGTAATGTTTTCTTTCCCGCGGGAACTCGATTGGATTAATAAGTTTTACTATATATATTTTGTTAAAGAGGCAACATAAGGTCAGCATATCAGCATAACAAATTTTACTAAATTAAGTTCATTAGTTGTTGTTTACAAAGCTGTTAAATTAATTGCAGTTTTTTAACTATCCCACGGGAACTCTTTATTTTACCGGGATGAAAAGTATCCTATATGTTGACCAGGGACATAAGCTACCACCACACAAAATTTCATTGAAATCGGTCCAGCCGTTCCAAAGATTAACCCGTACAAACAGACAGACAAACAGACAAACAGATAAACAGACAAACAGAGAAACAAAAAAATTGAAAAAAATTTAAATTAGTTCTATTTCACTTCTTACATCCCCCTGACTCCGTTTTTAGCATTTTTTTGATTTGTACAGAAATTCGACCTCTACAGATTTATTATATGTATTGATGATGATTTAGCTCTATTATATTATAATTATAAATATAATAATTATAAAAGGCATTTGATTAATAATTTATTTGTATGGTAAGTTTTTTAAAGCACAGGAAATGAGGCGAATATAAAACATTCAGGTGTATTTAAATCTATATCACACCCACTACCACCACCACCATAATCCATGCAGATCCCACCAGCCATAATGCATACTGATTCTTTGTCTAAATGTTAGCGAAGGCATCCTTTGAACTAAAGAAAAATGTATTGGAATGACAATCTTTATCGATAATTCATTTACGCGACTAACCTATCGAACCGATTTTTCATTCATATACATTTTTAAGCTTTGGAATCTTTAGCGATTGTAGAAAGAGAATCGATAATATTTAAGATGCCTATCGCTGTAAAGGTACTGGTTACACAATCCCAGTTGGGTGAAATGTATACAGACAGTAATGTGATTAATACCAGATTGTCCTCACGCTATCAAATACACATGAAATATCAAAATAAGTTGCCTTTATTGATATGGCAGTTCGCCAATACACAAAATATTCCCTACAGAGAATTCTCACATACAGCCAGCGAATAAACGACCGCTTCGTGCATCGTGTAAAATCAAATAAGATCTGTTTGTCACGACTAAGTTCACGACTTGTTTGTCTGAAATGGAGTACGACGTTGCAGATCTTCTGTAGTTGTGTGCTCAACTGGATGATGCGGTAGGTATCGTAAGTATTATGGTACTCTTTGGACGCGGTGAAGATGGTATAGTTATTAATGCTCATTTCCAACAACATTTTCATTGTCACTTATCTAATAACAGGCAATAATAGTATCGTAATCGAAATCGATGAACTGGCTCTGGAGTACGGTCATCGCGTTCTAAGAATTCCACCGTATCATTGCCAATATAACGCGATTGAGCTAATCTGGGCTCAAATAAAAGGTTACGCCGCCCGCCACAATACTTCCCCGCCATTCAGCACGAAAAAGATGATGACCCTATTAAAAGAAGCCTGCGGGGAAGTCACAAGAGATGACTGGGCAAAGGTTGTTGAGAAGACTAAAAACCTGATTGTGTAACATATTGACCGAGATAACAGGATTGATTCTGTTATTAATAATAATATAATTATACATGTAGGCGAAGATGATGATGAAGAGACACCACCTCCTCAAGCGAATCGGAGTCTGATTAATATTCTGTACGCACATTCAATTCAATGTACTTTATTGCATAGAAATACAGATTGTAACTTTGTAACAAAGAATATATAAAACAATTTTATTATATTAATATTACCCTTTTTTGGTTTCCACTTAAATATCTAAAATATAAATTTTAAATGATTCCGCCAATTTAAAACGAAAATAATCTAACGCGGCGGTTCATTTTGGAGGAACGCTAACGAACTCAGTGTTATGTTGTGCCCATCACTAGTCGTGACTAACTGATAGGTGTCAGGAACGTATTCTCTGAACGGCCGAATAATACTAAACCACACGGAGCGCTAGCGAAGACGTTTATAAATCTACTAGCGGACGCCCGCGGCTTCGCTCGCGATTAACCTCTGGTTTACAACCTCAGGCGTTTAATTACCAAAATTCCTGTCATTTTAATAATTTAATTTTGACGACAAATTCTTTCTCTGTACTTGCTGCTAAAGTCACTTATCGATTTTGAAATAGGAGGTCGTTACAAAAAGTTTAATATACTTAGTTCAATTAGGGTTCCGTACTCAAAAGGTAAAACTCGGGAACTAAGACTACGCTGCAGTCTGCCCGTATGTCCGTCCGTCCATGCTTACTTGCTACTATGGTCAGATACCGATTTTCAAAGCAATCGGCCTAGTTACAAAAAAAATTCAAAATGGCGGCCACTTTTTTTAATTTGACCATAAATTGGTTCTCTTTGCTTGCTGCGATACTCAGATATCGATTTTCAAAGCAATCGGCACAGTCACAAAAAAATTCAAAATGGCGGCTACTTTTCTAAATTTTGACCACAAATTCCTTCTCTATACTTGTTGCGATCCTCAAATATCAATTTTAAGAGCAATCCGGCCAGTAACAACAAAGTTCAAAATGGCGGCCAGTTTTTTTTTATTTTGACCATAAATTCGTTCTCTATGCTTGCTTCGATTCTCAAATATCGATTTTCAAAGCAATCAGCCCAGCAACAAAAAAGGCCACTTTTTTAAATTTTGACCACAATTTCCTTCTTCATGCTTGTTGCGATACTCAAATATCGATTTTCAGAGCAATCGGCCCAGTAACAAAAAAGTTCAAAATGGCGGCCAATTTTTAAAATTTTGACCACAAATTCCTTCTCCAAGCTTGTTGCGATACTCGAATATCGATTTTCAGAGCAATCGGCTCAGTAACAAAAAAGTTCAAAATGGCGGCCACTTTTTTTAATTCTGACCACAAATTCCTAGTCAATGCTTGCTGCGATACTCAAATATCGATTTTCAGAGCAATCGGCCCAGTAACAAAAATGTTCAAAATGGCGGCCACCAAAATTTGTATTTCAAAAATCCCCGAGAAATCTGAGTACGAATTGATTTCGTTACCTAATAAAAATCTAGCTACCAAATTTCAGATCTCTACGTCTTTTAGTTCTTCGGGAATTCCTGGAACAACGAAAAAAATCACTTTTGTATGGGAAAATCCCTTAAATGTATGATTTTTACCCCTTAAAATTTGAATTTCTGAAATCCCCGTCTTAGTACGAATTCCTGACCTAATATCAACCTAGGTTCCAAATTTCAGATCTCTACGACTTTTAGTTCTTCGGGAATTCCTGGAACAACGAAAAAAAAATCACTTTTGTATGGGAAAATCCCTTAAATATACGAATTTTACCCCTTAGAATTTGAATTTCTGGAATCCCCGTCTTAGTACGAATTCATGACCTAAAATCTACCTAGGCACCAAATTTCAGATCTCTACGACTTTAAGTTTTTCGGGAATTCCTGGAACAACGAAAAAAATCAACTTTTGTATGGGAAAATCCCTTTAATGTACGATTTTTACCCCTTAACATTTGAATTTCTGGAATCCCCGTCTTAGTACGAATTCATGACCTAATATCTACCTAGGCACCAAATTTCAGATCTCTACGACCTATAGTTTAGACGGAATCCGTGGAACAACCAAAATGCCTCATTCTTTTATATATATAGATGCACGTCTAATTATTGCCTAGATTTAAGTTTTTAACTGAAGTGGTGGAAATTGGAAATACATTAAATGAATTCGAAATAAACAATATATTTGACAAAAATAACTTTAAGATGCATAGTCGCAAGCACAAAAATTTGTAGTTTTTTGTAGTAATTGTATTTTAATTTATTTACCCGAACGAGGTATAAGCACATAGTATAAAATTAAGTAAACAATTAAATATGCATATAGAACTAGAGTGTTTACAATATTTACAAAATTGGTCCATATTTCTTCAATATCACTGGTACCACTTGATTCTTCGTATTCTTTCGAAACTTTGCATGTTTGTATGATTAAATATTTCAAACGTGTTCCTAAAATTTGTTCATTAAAACTAAGTACCTTATTTACAGATGAAATCCGCTTTTTTAACAATAAATTTAAAGTTATTGTCAAAAAAATTACAGAAGCTGTAATGAAAATCGATCCACTAATAAACTGTAATATCAGAGGTGATTCACTTTCTTCACGGGGTATAAAAACACTAATGATTTCTAATAAAGTAAAATAATTTAACAAACTCACAGTAACAATGCAAATTCGTATATTACACGTCACGTCCAAGAAAATTGAACACCACGTAAATATTGCTAAAACTATCGATGGCACTATAATAATTTCCGCATACCCTAAGGCACGTCTTTTAATCACTAACTGCAATTCAAAAGTTGTTTCATTCCCTCCTGTGACAGTATTATCTAAATGAAGTATATCCCATCCTGAGATATCCGATGTTATGAATCCTGATGTTCCAATATTGTAAGGAAATATAAAGTTGACTCCTTGATTTCTATATCCAAACGTTTTAATTTGAGAGTAGTAATCAGAACTCTTATCTACGAATTTGTATGAGCAATGCTGTATATCGTAGGGCCAATCTCTTAATTTAGTATCACACCTAATTTTAAAGAAAAATTGGCGCTTAGACCGAACTTTCCCATCTTTGGTTACTTCCAATAACTTTGAAGGTTCAAGAAAATGCGTAAACGCTAAGTCATGAAATTCGAATGGAACTTTTGGTTCCCACAAGGTATACGATTTCAATTGTGTCATGTATATATTGTCATAATCTTCTGGTTTCCATATGAGTCGTTTGTCTTCCCACTCCAGATATATCAGAACGAAAATATACAGATACTGTTCTCTTTTATCATATGTGATATATTTTAGCAAGAATCTTACTCGGACTTCGGTAGAGTTTGCGCATGGAGGTGTAATTGATTTGTAATCTTTCATTAGATCACTATGTAGTTTCTGTTCCATGTTTATATCGGTCGATCTATTGTCGATCACACAGTGAGAGGTAGCGTATAAACTGTCACAATTCAAAGTCACGTTGAGAAATACAAGGATTATTAATTTGATTAGCAACATGATTATTGTTTACTGTCGTATTGAATACTGCGATGTACAATACTCTGATACGTTTACGCCCTCCGTGATAACTATATCATATTAGTTATACAGTCACTGACAGATTTATTAACACTGTACAAGTACCTATCTTCTCCAATTTATAAAATTCTCGTGCACAATTATGTTACCAAACTCCTCCGAAAGAGCTCTACCGATTGGTTTAAATTTTTTTGTGTATATTCTGTAAGTCTGAGAGCAAGTCGCTATTTTATTTATTTATATCCCGAATGGCAAAACAAGGTTTGCCGGGTCAGCTGGTTTTACTATAATATTCACTTACGCAGACACAAGTAGGTACTACGTTACAATATTTATTTTATTTAATTTATACTTAATATTTAACAATATTATAATGTTGTTAGTCGATCACGACATACTCGTAACTAGTAAACCTTTTTGGTTTGCTTTTCGTCGTTTAAAAATCCAAAGTTTCCGTAGATGTGAAAAAAAACGAACACTGAAGTCATAAATAGGTTTTCATTGCACAAAATAATAAAACAGATATGAATACCTCGCCCTTCTAAAAGTCTGTTAAAGTTATTTTATGAACATTCGATGTACGACACAAATTAATGAAAATAGATACCTATTTGAATTCTTTGAAGCCCTAATAAGGCCTTGGCCTACATATCTTATTACTGTTACGACCCAGGTTCGAAATTAGTGTTGATAAATGGTAGCGTGGCAAACAATCCCTACGTGCTAGGTCGCGAAAACAGACATTCGGAGGCTGCAGCAGCTCATAAATCGTGATACAAACATCCTCTCCCGCACCCCATTCCCCATTCCCCATTCCCCATACAAGTTAATGGTGTGTCAAGTGAATTGCTTCCAGTAAATACTGCGACGCGTTACCTACTTGTGCAATAATACTAGGTCTTCTTTTGTAACTGCTTTTAAACCCATTTCATTTTCTAAATAAATAAATATATCAGGACATTTTATTTAGACATATCAGAATTTAGCCCCAAAGTAAACGATAGCTTGTGTTATGGGTACTAGATAACTATTATTATATATTATATACAACATGTATAAAATACATAACCGAACATACCGAACCGAACATATGGGCAATCGAACCCACGACCTTTGACTCAGACGGCAGGTTCTCTACCGCTACGCTATTGGGTGATCCAAATATATTTTACATGTCTTTTTTAAAAAACAGCAAGTACTTTTCTGCCAATCCTGCGATTGCAACTGACGGTAAATGATAATACTGCCGAGGACTCTGTGCTCGGCTTGCTAGTATTAACTTGGAATGAGTGTGCTGGTGCTGGGTATACGTGTAGCCCCTAACGGTTTTTACACAGCATCGCATCGGAACTCTAAATTGCTTGGCGGTGCGCCTGGACTGTTTTATTTTTGTGTACATTCGGTAGGTCTAAGAATAGGACGTATATAGATAGCTAAACTATTTTTCATACCACTAAGTAGTTAATAAATCTATGCCCCTTAGTGAGAAATAATTAATAAAGCAAAACAACGTTTGCTGAGTTAGCTAGTATGTGCTTTAAGTAATATTATTATTAAATCCATTACAAATTAACAAAACCAATCGAAAAACACAACAGCTATGAAATATAATGCAAAAGGTCGGGTGCTGATGTGGGACGCAACATGCGTTGGCACTTTGGCCTCGACTCATATCAGGGAGATAAGGAGACAGAAACGGAGAAATATTTAACAATAGGATTTGCTCCACTTTAGAGAAGCAGAGTTTTTGTGCAATTCTATTGGTAAATATTTCTCCGTATCTCAGATCCACTGCCTCGCTCCGCTTCGGTGGATGAAGACCTGAGACCGCTGTATATATACGCAGTAAGCGTCGCGAGCTCGCAAGTATGCCTCACTAACATTTTCTAACACTACCATTATTGTCCCATTTGCCTTGGATACCCTTCGAGGGCAGACTTCTACAGTAATTAGTCTAATTAATTTTTGTTACCGAATTCCTCCGAAACTGCTCGACCGATTGTTATGTGTATGTTTGGTAGGTTTGAGGATAGGTTAAAAACGATTTTTTTATATTATGTCTAATGGCAAAACAATGTTTGATGGGTCAGCTAGTATAACTATAGATTAGTGATAGCTTACATACATAAGTTTTGAACATATTATTATAGTCTAGTTACGTACATTTTTATGAGTTAAGTAAATGAGAAAATTATAAGAAAGTTATTAGAACTTAGGAGGAAAACATTTACATTATCTGTTATTTGAATCGTAGTATCAGTCAAAATATTACAATGTAAAATTTTTGAACGTGGCTTGTCGTGATATGACGCCTTTTTATTTTTCTTAACCGATGAATTTTCCTATCCATTTTTGGCATCATGCCAACTTTTACACAAAGCCGCAATCTGATCTTTGAAATTCCTTTGAGATTAAATACTGTGTTCCAAAATTAAAAGAGTACATGCCGGTAAAACAACGTGTTTTATTATTTTTTTTATTCATCCATATTTTAACGGCATCCTAGTAGTATATATTTATTTAAACAAAGATTATACAGAAATCTGTCAAACACTAGAATTTAACACTCAAAAAATTATGGGAATGAAAATATATCCGATCGTTTAATTGAGCACGTGCTTATCAGAGACAATTACTATCATTCTTAAGTATACAATATCTGGGTGACCGAGCTTCGCTCGGTGGCCAATAGATGGCAGCAGTAGTCATATTTTTATTATTTTTGGTAAATTCGACATTTTCTAAAAATGAATCCTAGCTAGATCGATTTATCGCCACCAAAACCCCCTGTATACTAAAATTTCATGAAAATCGTTCGAGCCATTTCCGAGATCCAGATTATATAAGTATATATATATATATATATATATATATATATATATATATATATATAGAGATCTCTTCCCGCTAAATGTTGATCATTCGCGACGTCACGCGAGTACTTTGTTGATCCGAAAACACATGTTGATCCGACGCCTTTTGTTGATCCAATATGCATCTCTGGTAACTAATGTGGCTCCAACCGGATCAACATCTACACTCATGGAACTTTATACTAGCGTTCGCAGAAGTTGATCCGATATACAAATCCACCTTGCGATGTTTACGGAAAATGTTGATCCAATTCAAATGAGCCAATCAGAGCACGGCAAACGATCGGATTGGCTAAAAGCATCCGCGACGTTGCCGCTTCGTAGGTTTATACAAATATCTTTATTTGAAAGTATCCAGTTTAAGAAATTAGTTTGAGTATAGAGCTTGGTGAGTAACTTTGCGACTAATTCGCTAAGTTGGACTTTTTCGACTATGATTTTTATATAAACCTGTGAAGATACTACTGCCATTGTCGCAATTTGAATGTTGAAAGTAGGCGGCAGAGCGTTAGATGGAAATGCAGGTCACGCAGCCCTCTCGAAGGATACCCACTAGGTGACTAGGCGTTGCCGTGTGCCATCCATAACTTGCCGGCCTGCGGATGACAGACGTTAGGAACCGTCCGTCGTCAAAACCGGTGGGTTATGACCTGGCGGGAGCGTAGTGCATACAAAAGTGAATCCCGTACTCCCGCCAGCGGGTCCGTCGTGGACACAGACAGTTTTAGTGGGTGCAACTTAACCCATATGTTTCCCCTTGCCGGAGTGGTATGCTTTAGGCATTTTCTGTCTATAAATAAAAAAAAAACCGGCCAAATGCGAGTCGGACTCGCGCATCGAGGGTTCCATACTGCAAAAGAAGTAAAATTTTTTAAAGAATAACTTTTGTTCATGAATTTACGAGTATAATTTACATGTAGGTACTTTTTTTGGCGAACCGCAAACATAACTTTGTTTTTGGCGGTTTATTGTTTTTATTAAAAAAAGTATAATAGTTAGAGAGTTAATTTTATTTTTCCTGTAAAATATACGTTAATTTCTATTAATCATAATTATTTCAGATTTTTCGATTGAAATTTTGACTTCCCCCCGTTGGTATTCCCCCCTTTTTAAATAAAAACAAAAATGATTTTCAATTTGATTTTCGAGTGGGACGGACGGACGGACGGACGGAGAAAGTCACACCATAAGGGTTCCATTTTTACCATTTTGGTAAGGAACCCTAAAAAGGTCCTATTGATATTTGAAACGCATAGTTAGTTAAAACTTATTTTCGTGCGAAGTTAAAAACTGGTAGCCAAGTAAGTCCTTAGTCCTTGGTATCATAATATGAATACCCTATTTATTACCATACGTATCCATCACGGAAAAGGGAGTACCTACGTTTCCACTTTCCACTGAAGCGGTCTACTCCGCCCGCTCCTCTTCAATCGTTAACATAATACCTACATAATATCGAGTTTCTAAATAGATAATCTAATATGGATTACTAGCAGATACCCGCGGCTTCGCTCGCGTAAATTTTAGATTTCCTATTCTGACGGGAAGCCATGAATTTTACCGGAATAAAAAGTAGCCTTTGTGTTAGTTTAGAACGAACTCTTTCTCCATTCCAACTTTCAGCAAAAAAAAATCTTAGTTGCAGTTTGAAGGAATGTTTTTCCACATGAATAAACATTTTTCACTATTTCCGCGGAAACCATTGATTTTCCCGGAATAAAAAAATTAATAAAAACCCATCAAAATACACGATATTTCAAATTGTTTTTTAAAAAACGAGCCAAGCGCGAGTACGAGTCGCGCACCGAGGGTTCCATACTATAAAAGAAGAAAAACATTAAAAGAATCACTTTAGTTCATGAATTTACGAGTATCATATACATGTAGGTACTTTTGTTGCCAAACCGCAAACCTAACTTTGATTTTGGTGGTTTATTGTTATTATCAAAAAAAGTACAATAGTTAGAGAGTTGTTTTTTTCAACTGTAAAATATACGTTTATTCCTATTGATCATAATTATTTCAGTTTTTCGATTGGTAAACTTCGGAGACAAGGGGGGGGGGGGACGGTATTTTTTTTCGACAATTTGCCCAATAACTCAAAAAAACTATCAGGCATAAAACTAACTAAAAATTGTTTTAAGAATACACAAGTAACGCCCTTTCATATGATACTCCATTCAATATTGTTATTTCATTTTGAAATTTCGACGACCCAGTTTTCCCCCTTTTTTAATAAAAATAAAATAATTTTTCAATTTGTTATGATTGCAATGGCGGCGCACCGCAATTACCTACAACTATTCCAAATTTCAGGTCGATAGCTTTAATAGTTACTGAAACAATAAAGTGTGACAGACGGACGGATGGACGGACGGACGCACGGACGGTCGGACGGAGAAAGTCTCACCATAAGGGTTCCATTTTTACCATTTTGGTATGGAACCCTAAAAAGGGAACCGCCTTCAAAAAACCCACTGAAAAGCACAAAATAATTTTCTAATAAATCTGGGTACACCTACTTAGTTTTCGATTAAATAAGTTCGATTCACAAAGGCAGTAGCTAACGCATCTTTCTTACCTTATTTCTCTAACGAAGTAGTCTAGTGGGTTCTTTGTCACACGTAGAACGCGACGTTGCCGCTCTGTGTAAGATGCCAATTCGTCAGTTTTGGCTCCGGATCCACTTATTTTAAGTAAATGTCGCATATAAGTTTAATATATTCTGGATCTAAGAAAGCTTTTTCAGTATGATTTTTTCGGCCGTTTTTGGATCAACAAATATTGGTTAAATCGCTGACGAGTATGTCGAAAATCTGTTCGTGCAGATCCACTGACGTCACACGTGCATTAGGGGCGGATCAAAGTATATCAGTTGGGCCGAGGTAGAGCTGAGTAAACACGTGAAATAGGTGGATCAACATTTGTTCTAGCTTCTCACTGGAGCAAAATTTACCGTGAACGGATCTATATATATATATATATATATAGAGATCTCTTCCCGCTAAATGTTGATCATTCGCGACGTCACGCGAGTACTTTGTTGATCCGAAAACACATGTTGATCCGACGCCTTTTGTTGATCCAATATGCATCTCTGGTAACTAATGTGGCTCCAACCGGATCAACATCTACACTCATGGAACTTTATACTAGCGTTCGCAGAAGTTGATCCGATATACAAATCCACATTGCGATGGTTACGGAAAATGTTGATCCAATTCAAATGAGCCAATCAGAGCACGGCAAACGATCGGATTGGCTGAAAGCATCCGCGACGTTGCCGCTTCGTAGGTTTATACAAAGATCTTTATTTGAAAGTATCCAGTTTAAGAAATTAGTTTGTGTATAGAGCTTGGTGAGTAACTTAGCGACTAATTCTCTAAGTTGGACTTTTTTGACTATAATTTTTATATAAACCTGTGAAGATGCTACTGCCATTGCCGCAATTTGAATGTTGAAAGTAGGCGGCATAGGTCAAGCAGCCCTCTCGAAGGATACCCACTGAGCGTTGCCGTGTGCCATCCATAAGTTGCCGGCATGCGGATGACAGACGTTAGGAGCCGTCCGTCGTCAAAACCGGTAGGTTATCACCTGGCGGGAGCGCGGTGTATACAAAAGTGATTCCCGTACTCCCGCCAGCGGGGCCGTCGTGGACACAGACAGTTTTAGTGGGTGCAACTTAACCCATGTGTTTCCCCCTGCCGGAGTGGTAGAAATCTGTCTAAAAATAAAAAACCAGCCAAGTGCGATTCGGACTCGCGCACCGAGGGTTCCATACCATAAAAGCAAAAAAAAAACATTGAAAGAATCACTTACGAGTATAATTTACATGTACTTAGGTACTTTTGTTGGCAAACCGCAAACGTAACTTTGTTTTTAGCGGTTTATTGTTATTATCAAAAAAAGTATATTAGTCAGCGAGTTAATTTTATTTATCCTGTAAAATATACGTTAACTTCTATCGATCGTAATTATTTCAGATTTTTCGATTGTTACACTTCGGAGACAAGGGGGGGAAACGGTATTTTTTTCGACAGTTTGCCTAATAAATCAAAAACTATCAGGCATAAAAATAAATAAAAATTAGTTTTAGTATACAAAAGTAACGTCCTTTCATATGATACTCATTTTGGAAATTTGTCGACCCGGTTTTCCCCCTTTTTAAATAAAAATAAAAACAATTTTCAAATTTTTAGGGTTCCAGACCAAAATGGTAAAAATTAGTTTTAGTATACACAAGTGACGCACTTTCATATGATACCCCACTCAATATTATTATCTCATTTTTAAAATTTGTCGACCTGGTTTTCCCCCCTTTTTAAATAAAAATAAAAACAATTTTCAAATTTTTACGATTGTTATGACGTCGGGTCACTATTACCCATAACCTCTCTAAATTTCAACGGACGGACGGAGAAAGTCTCACCATAAGGGTTCCATTTGTACCATTTTGGTATGGAACCCTAAAAATGGTTTTAGAATATGATACCCCACTAAATATTGTTATCTCACTTTGAAATTTTGACGACCCATTATTTTATCCTCCTCCCTTTTTAAATAAAAACAAAAATGATTTTCAATTTTTTATTGCAATGATGGCGCGCCGCTATTTTCTACAATTATTCCAAATTTCAGGTCGATAGCTTTAATAGTTACTGAAATAAATCACTGTGACAGACGGACGGACGGACGGAAAATGTCTCACCATAAGGGTTCCATTGTTACCATTTTGGTATGGAACCCTAAAAATGGTCCTATTGATATTTGAAACGCATAGTTAGTTAATAGTAGTTTATGAAACGGATGCATAATGGGGGGTATTAAAACATGAGTGTGAGTTTAAAAAACGAGCCGCAGGCGAGTTTTTTAATAGTATCACACGAGTGTTTTAATACCTAATTATGTAGAGTTTCATACACTACTTTATCTACGCTCAAATTATCATAAATCCAAACCATAAAATCTTGCTAACGTTTGTCGTAAATCCTTCACTTTGGTGGTAAAAGATTGTGGGTCATTTTTGTTGCAATTACTCAAATGTCAGGTGGAGTTAAATTTTCTTTAGTACGTTTCACTGCTAGACATTTTTCCGCGCTAAGTTTTGACTAAGTAACAAAAATAACACATTGAAATGTTAAAAGTTAGGTATGGCGCCAAAATTCAGTTGCAAACTGCGTATAGTCTGTTAAAAAAGTCATGAAACAAAAAAGAGTAGAAAAATATTTATACAAGTCAGATAAACTATATTTTTAGTGGATAATTAAATAATCAAAAATTATACATAATTCTTTTCAATATTCTGTATGAACACACTTTTTAATCAGTCATATAAGGCAGGGAAAAATTATTGTTTCCGTGAATTAATTGTTGTCTATGGTCGATCATGACTACCAACTAAATGTTGTCTGTGGACTCCTTATATAAAAAAAAAAAACAAATTTGAGGATTGGCTCTACACTCTCTTTTGGCTATGACGACCACAGAGAAAAGAAAGTTATTCCCTGGTCTGTGATGACGACACACAAAATACAGGAACCCAGAGCCGCGTATCGTAATAGAAATTATTCAACAATCTAGAGATATTTCCATAGTACAGCTATGTTATAATGAATAACTTTTTAATAATTATAGAAGTCTGTGAATAAAGTAGGTCAATATGTGACACATTTTGATTTCATAATTCGAACTTTAAGCAATGAGCGTAGATAAAACTTATTTTCGTGCAAAGTTAAAAACTCGTAGCGAAGTAAGTCCTTAGTCCTTGGTATCATAATATGAATACCTTATTTATTACCATACGTATCCATCACGGAAAAGGAAGTACCTATGTTTCCACTTTCCACTGAAGCGGTCTACTCAGCCCGCTCCTCTTCATTTCATCCGGATTAAATCGTTAACATAACACCTACATAATATCGAGTTTCTAAATAGATAATCAAGTATGGATTACTAGTGGATACTCGCGGCTTCGCTCGCGTAAATTTTAGATTTTCCTATTCTAACGGGAAGCCATGAATTTTCCCGGAATAAAACGTAGCCTTTGTGTTAATTTAGAACGAACTCTATCTCCATTCCAACTTTCAGCAAAAAAATTTCTTAGTTGCGGTTTGTAGGAATGTTTTTCCGCATGAATAACCATTTTTCACTATTTCCGCGGAAAACATTGATTTTCCCGGAATAAAAAAATAATAAAAAACCCATCAATATACACGATATTTCAATTTCTTTTTTAAAAAAGGGAAACGCCTTCAAAAAACCAACCCACTGAAAAGCACAAAATATTTTTTTAATAAATCTGGGTACAACTACTTAGTTTTTGAAGTCAGTGCCAAATCAAAATTCGCATATCATTTTAAGCATGCTGTTTACAAATTCTCCGAACTAAACTAAAATGTTGATATGGCTAATGGCACCGACTTCAAACGTTTTTCATTATTATCATAGAAACCATGGATTTTCCCGGGATAAAATGTAGCTCACATATTAATCCAGGATATAACCTATCTTCAAATTAAATTTCAGCCAAATTAGTTCATTATTTACGGCGTGAAGGAGTATTCCTCCCGCATGAATATCTGTTTTTCTCTATTATCATAGAAAACATGGATTTTTCCGAGAAAAATTTGTTGATTCCAGGATATAATCTATTCAGCCAAATCAATTCAGTAATTACGCCATGGAGGAATATTTTTCCTGCGTGCATATCTGTTTTTCCCTATTATTATAGAAACCATGTAATTTTCCGGGATAAAAATTAGCCTATGTATTAATCCAGGATAAAATCTATCTCCTTTCCGAATTTGGGCAATATCAGTTCGGTAATTACAGCGTGAAGTAGTATTTTTTCCGCGTGAATATCTATTTTTCACTTTTCCTGCAGAAACCATGGACTCTTCCGGGATAAAAGTAGTCTATGTATTCCAGGATATAATCTATCTCCATTCCAAATTTCAGCCAAATTGGTTTGTACTTGCGGCTGAAGATTTTTTGAAATAGTCCATGATAAATTCACCCACACGATAAGAAACAAAAAACCTGCGCAAACGTTATCCCGCAATAAAATAGGTAAGAATTGCTCGTTTAAAGGTATAAGATATTTTGAATTTTTCGAAAACTCGAAGTCAAGAAGACAGTCTTGTATAATCTTCCTCACCTCAGTGAACGTCGTCGTTCCAGAAAATAGTCGCTGTTTACTTTTACTCAGTTAAACAGTTCTGTAAGAAACATAATATTATAGGTATCTTACATTAACTCATTAAAGTATGGGTAGAGTGGTGAGACACAAAATAAACTGAAAGTTTACATCGTATCCGAAGCATTAAAGTAGCGATCCAAAGTCCACACGTACTTCTGTAAGTAATTCTGTGAAAGTGTATCGAGTATTCGAGTGTAAAGCACTTTGCCTTAATTTTATTCGATTCTGATGAAAACAAGTACCTTTATACAAGGTGGAACAAACGAACGGGTTTATAGAACATCGAGTGACATTAAATAGTAAAGGAATTAGAAGAAACGTCTTTTTGTCATAGAGAGCTGAGTTGCATGCAAAAGATTTGTTAATTTTAGTTAATGTTGTGCTGTTTAACACGAGCTTATTTCTAAGGTATTATATATTATACTGGGGTCATACTCTTTTTTCTTTAATATTTTCAGTAAAATAAAATACTTTTCAACGGTCCTCTTGTGCAGCGTAAAATTCGTTGTCTGTCTCTGAAGTATGAGCGCAGTGAAGAGAAGAGGAATTCTACATAAATTTACAGTTATATTATGTCTGCTGAGATGCAGTTAAAAATAAAATAAAGGAACAGAAAATAGCTACGAAGAGCCTGCGAACAAGGTTCTTCGAGAGTTTATTTTAGTTTTGCTTATAACAAATAAGAAAAATCCAAGAGCAAAAAGAAATCTAAATTTCTTTAAACCTATAATTTTTCTTTCTTTATAGTATTCATAACTTTATTTTTTGTTTTATAGTTGTTTGCAGTTTCGATGTTTCGAATGTTTCAAGGTCCAAATAATGTTTGAACTCTTTAGATTTTCTTGGATCATTGATTGGATCAACAACGCTTTTTTTTCAAATATTCAAAAGTAACCAACGTTTCTTCATGAGGAGATTTTCCTCATGACGTAAGAATACTTAAAAAACAAAAATCCTTTACAGCATAGGTTGCCTGGAAGAGATCGCTAGGTAGCGATAAGGCCGCCAAATTGTGTAAGTACCTATTCTTTGTAATTTTTGTGTTTTCCTTTGTTTGACTTTGTGGTGTACAATAAAAGTATATTCATTCATTCATTCAATACTTCAATTATAGCAAAGTAAAAGCAAATTCGCCACAAGTTGTAAGTCACCATTATGTGACGATCTAACACCCCAGTGCTTTCTTATACAATAATATATCAACAGGCTTGTCTTACAAAGTTTACGCTACTTCAAGAAACTCGGACCGACCAATAAGGTCGAGGCTACGAGGCCGAAAGTTTCTCGCTCTACATTATATTTTTCATGCATATTTTCAGGTTCTTTCTCAATGTGGCTATCTTTTTTATATCTTTTGTCTTCAAATCAAAATTTTACATTTAAAGTCTACCGGAGATCAAATATGATTAACAAATAAAATTATTCAATCCTCATTACATCTACGGGAAAAATAACGTAGGGGTAATAACATTACCTTTGTTTCGCCCGCGGTCCATCTCCATCCATCATGGTCGGAGGTCGACAAACACTGCGCTCTCCCGTGCGGGGCCGCCATTTTAAGCATGAGCACTTTGGTTCCCCAACGTCCGTCGCGTCGGTTCTATAAGCTATGTGCCCCGTCCATTGCCACTTCAGCTTCGCGATACGTTGAGCTATGTCGGTGATTCTAGTTCGTCTACGGATCTCCTCATTTCTGATTTGATCAGAGATACTACAAAATACATTATATCTCTAGTATTATCAAGTTTGGGTAAGACTAAAAGGAGGATAAAATGGCTAAGTCGTTCCTAAATACTGCGAATGATTTCCAGATAGGACCGATTAGCGTACAGAATAAATGGCTCTTTGCTAAGACACTCGAGACAAGTCAAGATCGCTATCTCTTTTGTTCAAGGACAAAGGACTTTAATATAGAGCGCGAGAATTTTTTTCAAATGTTCAGCGGATTTGCTTTGTCACGATCAGCATCTGTAGCCTATTCATTCTAAAAGAATAGCTATTGAAACGAAATTTAAAAGTATGAAAATGACGCCATCGATAAGTCACGTGATCAATATGTCGATCGGTCATGTCATTCCCATATTTTTTTAAATTACGATTACATAGCGATCTTAATAATAGCTAAGAAAAGTAACGTAAAATGAAAAGTAAGGAGTAAGTAAGTAAGTAAGAAGTAAAGTTTCAGTAGGATTTGGGGTAAACGAAGGCCGAATACTAAATATATGATGAAAGATAGTACAATATGAGATAATTATTCATTGAATGTTAAAGTTATTATTGAGGCAGAATCAAATGAAGATGATTTTGTTACATTAACACGTGGAATTCTCAAGTTGAGTCTGCTCTTGGCCTTGATGACAGCAATTTGGATCGGTCACAAAAGTAAATTACTTCGACTAGACATCTGGGGCGGTTTTGTGGCACCGCTAATACCCTCTAACTAGCTTCACACTACAAACTATCTGATAGCCCTGATTTATAAGGGCGATTTATAGACCACTTCTTATGTCGGTATCTTACGCAGTTTGATTGCGATAATCACATAACTTTGAGTGGACGAGTACGTATAATTCAAACAGTTTTTACTAGATTTTATTTTAGCTGTGGGGCTATTCACGCAACGCGTCGGCTTCATTTCGTGAAGTGAAATGTTTAAAAAGGTCATGGCATTTACGTATGTATAAGCAAGCAGACAATATTGAAATCCAAACATTTCTTGTGAACACGTCTTCTTCTTTGTGTTTCCCATTTCCCGTTATAAGCGGTCGGGTTGATAAGGACTTGTCAGAGAGCGATGGAACGTAGCATCACAAATGTCAGTAAAATCCAAAAAATACGACTATCTCCACATAAGACATCAGACCAAAGTAACCGACGCCCTATCTTATGCATTTAATTCCAAATGGAAGTGGGCTGGTCATATCGCTAGGCTCACTGACGACCGTTGGTCATTAAGACTGATAAAACCACTGTCAAGAAACATCTCATAAATCAGGGTTACTATACTATTGAAGAATTCTTCAATGACAAAGATTCTTGGAATGATAGGGATATATTTCCATCTACTTTTCATAATATATAAGAATAATTGTATATCATGACATTTTTGAAAAGAGCAAGTGCCGAGTTCTTCTCGGTGCAAACCTGCATTCCGAACTTGGCGGTAGAGTTTTTGACATTTCATGGGCGCCTATTATTTAGGCCTATGTGAAATAAAGAATTTCATTTCATTTCAAAATGGCCAGGTCCAAAAGGCACGCGGGCAAAAGGACCTTATAGTCGATAGAAGAACGGCATCAAAAAAGGTGTAGGAACTAACTGGATTACGATAGCCAAGGACAGACAGCGCTGGCAGTTTCTGGGGGAGGCCTTTACCCGCGAGGGGTTTTCCGACAATTAGTATTAAAATTTTATTTTATAACATTCTTTTCTATTTTAAAACTAGATTATAAGATGTATATCAATAATAGTAAGTTTGATTTCGGAAAAATAATTTATTTTATTTTTATTTTATTATACAATATTAGAGGTCGGGTCTCCTCACTATTTTGCGCCAAGTCGTGCGATCTTGGGTTGTCGAATCAGGCAATTCACCCGCAATTGGTCTTGCTTGAGGTTCCTCTTTATATTCGACCACCAGATCGAAGGCGGACGACCCTTACCTCTTTTCTGTTCTTTTGCGAACACTGAAAAAATAGTTTTAAGCTCTATGTCAATATACATTAAGTTAATTTCTCAGTGTTAATTTTTGATTTCATTTCATGATTACAATTCCTGAGTTAGATAATAGATTTAATATAATAAAGCCACGGGACTATCTTAAATCACGCGGATGAAGCCGCGGGCAAAACCTAGTAAAATATTATACGAAGAAACGAAAGAATCAGTGGTATGCATTAAGGGTAAAATACTTGCCCCTGATTCGAGGCAATGGCTTTTGTTTCCGATTCGTGTTCTAAATTCCATCTGAAGCATATGCGTGCAATTTGTCGTTTAAGTGCAAAATTTTCAAGAAATAACCACCTTAAAGTTTCGTAAATAGAGTCGCATTTCCCTCAGTTCGGTTTCAAGTTACATTTATTTGCAGAGTACAAAAATATCTACTGTTATTCAAAGCAGAAACTTCATTTCCGAGGTGCTTGTGCTTGTGTATTTTGAATAAACAGGTAAATACAGTCACTAGCCAGGGACAGAATTAAGCAAAGGATTTTTTGAAAAATAAATAAATATTTATTTTCCGTTCCCTGACGATGCAGGTACTGAAATATTACTGTACTAACTTGGAACGAGTTCATTTATAACAGGCTACGGTTTACACTGTACGTAAAGCTACACATGAAGTAACTAATAACTAGCCGCGACCGAAACCATCATCAGATCTTATGTCGCAGGACATTGAGTAGTGCAGTGTATAGCATAAGCAAAGTAAAATAATTGTTATGGTTTGGTTGTATAGAGCTACTCGGAACCTTATTATGCGAGTCCGACTCGAAATTAGTCAGTTTTCATAATTCATGGGGAAATTTTTACGGCTGCATACTTATTTAGATAGGTAGATACATATTTTGCATAGCAAAGCAGACATTCTGTATGGGAGACTTATCTAATAGGTATTAATTTCATTACAGTATTAAACTCCAAGTTTTGTATGTTGTAAAGGTTAAACAAGACCGCTCGTGTTTATTTATGTAAACAATGTTAGCAGTTGAGTAACTAGTCCCATGGAAATGTCCGGCGGAACCACTTTAAGCGTTACCACCCTAAACTTTATGTAAATATACTTTGGATTGCCTTTCTCACTATTGAAATCTGAAGTCGTCCAATGCCTCTTAGGCCCGGTTGCTTGACTTGACTTTAACCGAAACGTTATAGTTAAATATGGCGGCCTGACTCTTATTTCGAAAGACATAAGAGTCAGACCGCCATATTTAACTATAACGTTTCGGTTAAAGTCAAGTCAAGCAACCGAGCCTTAGTAAACAAACGAGCATTGCAATAGTAAATGGCAATTTGTACTCAAAGGACGATTTGATATCCAACTCAAACTAGGGCCCTGAATAATTAGTGACTATTAAGCTCCATTATAAATATGGATATATTTATCAAAGGCATTTGATTAATAATATATTTTTATGGTAATGTTTTTTTAAGAATATGAGGAGAATATAAAACATTCAAGTGTAAACTATATCACACCCACTACCACCACCACCATAATCCATGCAGATCCCACCAGCCATAATGCATACTGATTCCTTGTCTAAATGTTAGCGAAGGCATCCTTTAAACTAAAGAAAAATGTATTGGAATGACAATCTTTATCGATAATTCATTTACGCGACTAACCTATCGAACCGATTTTTCATTCACATACATTTTTAAGCTTTGGAACCTTTAGCGATTGTAGAAAGAGAATCGATAATATTTAAGATGCCTATCGCTGTATAGGTACTGGTTACACAATCCCACTTGGGTGAAATGTATACAGACAGTAATGTGTTTAATACCAGATTGTCCTCACGCTATCAAATATACATGAAATACCAAAATAAGTTGCCTTTATTGATATGGCAGTTTGCCAATATACAAAATATTCCCTACAGAGAGTTCTCACATACAGCCAGCGAATAAACGACGGCTTCGTGCATCGTGTAAAATCAAATAAGATCTGTGTGTCACGACTACGTTTACAACTTGTTTGTCTGAAATGGAGTACGACGTTGGAAGATCTTCTGTATTTGTGTACTGAACTGGATGATGCGGTAGGTATCCTAAGTATTATGGTATTCTTTGGACGCGGTGAAGATGGTATAGTTATTAAATCTCTTGCAGTGGATTGAAGGTTCCCATGCATGCATCTCTTAATTTTTGGCCCCAACGGCAGGAAAACATCGTAAAGAATCTGTATGTCTGAGAACTCTACAATATTTTATCAAAAGTATGTGAATCCACATAAAAGGTTGCATTGAAATATTCCGAAGTTCTTTTTTTGCAAAAGCTGTAACACTACACGATTACGATTTGGTTTTGATTTAAATCATGAGGTAGGTAACGATACTTCGGTATTCATCACCATTTATTGAAATATTTGAATGTTTTCTTTATTTGGCAGGTGAAATAGAATTTGTTACTAAACCATGTCTAATTATATTATTTGTTCGTCCATTTACTGAAGTGGTGAAAATTGGAAATACATCATATGAATTCGAAATAAACAAATATATTCGACAAAAATAACTTAAAGATAGTTGCAAGCACTAAAATTTGTAGTTTTTTGTAGTAATTGTAGTTTAATTTATTAACCTGGACGAGGTATAAGTACAAAGTATAAAATTAAGTTAACAATTAAATATGCGTATAGAACTAGAGTGTTTACAATATTTACAAAATTGGTCCATATTTCTTCAATATCACTGGTACCACTTGATCCTTCAAATTCTTTCGAAACTTTGCATGTTTGTATGATTAAATATTTCAAACGAGTTCCTAAAATTTGTTCATTAAAACTAAGCACCTTATTTACAGATGAAATCCGCTTTTTTAACAATAAATTTAAAGTTATTGTCAAAAAAATTACAGAAGCTGTAATGAAAATCGATCCACTAATAAACTGTAATATAAGAGGTGATTCACTTTCTTCACGGGGTATAAAAACACTAATGATTTCTAATAAAGTAAAATAATTTAACAAACTCACAGTAACAATGCAAATTCGTATATTACACGTCACGTCCAAGAAAATTGAACACCACGTAAATATTGCTAAAACTATCGACGGCACTATAATAATTTCCGCATACCCTAAGGCACGTCTTTTAATCACAAACTTCAATGCAAAAGTTGTTTCATTCCCTCCTGTGACAGTATTATCTAAATGAAGTATATCCCATCCTGAGATATCCGATGTTATGAATCCTGATGTTCCAATATTGTAAGGAAATATAAAGTTGACTCCTTGATTTCTATATCCAAACGTTTTAATTTGAGAGTAGTAATCAGAACTCTTATCTACGAATTTGTATGAGCAATGCTGTATATCGTAGGGCCAATCTCTTAATTTAGTATCACACCTAATTTTAAAGAAAAATTGGCGCTTAGACAGAACTTTCCCATCTTTGGTTACTTCCAATAACTTTGAAGATTGAAGAAAATGCATATCCGCTAAGTCATGAATTTCGAATGGAACTTTTGGTTTCCACAAGGCATACGATTTCAATTGTGTCATGTATATATTGTCATAATCTTCTGGTTTCCATATGAGTCGTTTGTCTTCCCACTCCAGATATATCAGAACGAAAATATAAAGATACTGTTCTCTTTTATCATATGTGATATATTTTAGCAAGAATCTTACTCGGACTTCGGTAGAGTTTGCGCATGGAGGTGTAATTGATTTGTAATCTTTCATTAGATCACTATGAAGTTTCTGTTCCATGTTTATATCGGTCGATCTATTGTCGATCACACAGTGAGAGGTAGCGTATAAACTATCACAATTCAAAGTCACGTTGAGAAATACAAGGATTATTAATTTGATTAGCAACATGATTATTGTTTACTGTCGTATTGAATACTGCGGTGTACAATGCTCTGATACGTTTACGCCCTCCATGATAACTATATCATATTAGTTTTACAGTCACTGACAAATTTATTAAAACTGTACAAGTACCTATCTTCTCCAATTTATAAAATTCTCGTGCGCAATTATGTTACCAAACTCCTCCGAAAGAGCTCTACCGATCGGTTTAAATTTTTATGTGTATATTCAGTAGGTCTGAGAGAAAAGTCGTAAGCTATTTTTTTTATATCCCGAATGGCAAAACAACGTTTTACTATAATATTAACTTACGCAAACACAAGTATTATGTTACAACTAGCTGTTGTCTGCGGCTCCGCCCGCGTGAATTACGATTTTTTTTACATAATATACCTTCCTACTGGCATTCCTTGATTTTTCGCGGGATTCTGGTGTGATGTTGTACAGAAACCTGTTCTTACTTTGCACGGGTTATCTTGTGGTGATTTTGAAAACTCCTTTTTCTTAATAATAATATAAAGTTTCATTAATATGTAGTTGAAAGATCAAAAGGACGATTTTAACTGTCGATATTTCGACCCAGTGGCACAGGTCATGGTCACTACGTGACCACGACTTGTACCAATGTATCGAAATATCGACAGTTAAAATCGTCCTTTTCATTGTGATTTTTATTCTGAAGCCACGAAATATGTCAAAAATTATTAAACCATGTGAAAAGTTGTACTGGTGGTAGAACTCTTCTTTCAGAGTTCGGCCGGGTAGGTACCACTGGGATAAATTACTCTACTAACAATATTCCCCAGCCACATAATATAAGAGTCTTTTAAAAATCTTTGCTTCATCTCAATACAATCCAAAACATCAGAATGGACAATGGCTATATATTTCTTTACGTATAAAAAGACCTTAGATGACAGTCAGTCGCTTAGGATCGATAAGACCTAAGAGTTAAAAATATTTGTGGACCATTATCTTACCCTTTCCCATATGGTCTAGGATCCCGCTATACAACGACCTTCACCGAGCTGCTTATTGGATGAAAACTATTTTATATCCAATTAAATATGTCAATAAATATATCGCAAGTGGGTTGCCTAAAAAATTCCAGTCCAGGATATATTTAATTAAGAATAAAAAAAAATCCATTGTAACATGAACTCCTATTTGTTAGAGTTCCGTTGACATCTTAGTTCAAATTAGATTGGATGAGCGACTCAGGTCGCAAATTGCAATTGTGCATAAAACCTACGATTTTATTATCCGTTAACTTTCTTTTGCCAAAAAATATAGAACAGAAATACTTATTCCTCAGCCAGGAAAGTATTTCTGGCAAAAAGCACTATTTATAACATCCAATCTAATTTGAACTACGATGTCAACTAAACTGTAACAAATAGGAGTCCATGTTACAATGGTTTTTTTTTAAATTCTTAATTAATCATACCCTGGACTGAAATTTTTTAGGCAACCCACTTGCGATATATTTGTTGACATATTTAATTGGATATAAAATAGTTTTCATCCAATAAGCAGCTCGGTGAAGGTCGTTGTATAGCGGGATCCTAGGCTAATATTGCGGATGATAAAGTTTAAATCTGTTCATGTGTTAACAGTGCCATCTTAATATAAAGTCAGGAAACAGTAAATAACATGACAGTTAATTTTTATTTTAAAAAATTCGGTAGTACCTATCTCAGAGTTTTACATTCAAGTTCCACATAAATTGTAGAGATGGCGTTATACGGTATAACGTAGCGATAACGCCAGTTAAATGATTTTTGTTCACCCTAAAAGTGAAAAATTTTAAACCATACAAAATCTCCTGCTAAGCCTATTTATTTACGGCTGTAAGGGTACTTCAGTCTTACTTGAGCCCTACATCCTAGCCCTAGGTTCTTTGTGCATTCCGAGTTTCAAGTCACCTACCTACTTGAACTTAAAGGTTCTGATGTCTGTAATTTCTGAACTACAAAAGTGATGATGATAAGATTTGTATGGAATAATCTTTAAAGAACCTCCTTTCTAACAAAAAAAGAATGAATGGAATCGGACAACGCGTTAATGAATTATAACTAAAAAACGTTTGGACTTTGATGCCGTTTTCCAGGGAAACCATCATGAATTTCGGGACAAAAAGTATCCTATGTCCTACCTCGGGGTATGAACTATAATCATGTCAAGTTTCATTCAAATCCATCCAGCGGATTAGCCGTGATGCCCGGTCGTGAAACAGACAGACAGACAGACAGACAGACAGACAGACAGACAAAAATTAAACAAATTACAGTTTTGGCTTCAGTATCGACTAAATAGTGTCCTCCAACAAAAATTTTCAAAATATCTTCAATGTACAGAATTCGACCCTTTACAGTTTTATTATAAGTATAGATATAGATATTTATTCTATTTAATTTATACTTAATATTTAACAATCTTAGGTATAATGTTATTAGTCGATCACGACACACTCGTAACTAGTAAACCTTTTTGGTTTGCTTTTCACCGTTTAAAAATCCAAAGTGTCCGTAGATGTGAAAAAAAACGAACACTGAAGTCATAAATAGGTTTTCATTGCACAAAATAATAAAACAGATTTGAATACCTCCACCCTTCTCATTGTCTGTTAAAGTTATTTTATGAACATTCGATGTCCGACACAAATTAATGAAAATAGATACCTATTTGAATTCTTTGAAGCCCTAATAAGGCCTTGGTCTAAATATCTTATTACTGTTACGACCCTGGTTCGAAATTAGTGTTGATAAATGGTAGCGTGGCAAACAATCCCTACGTGCTAGGTCGCGAAAACAGACATTCGGAGGCTGCAGCAGCTCATAAATCGTGATACAAACATCCTCCCCAACCCCCATTCCCCATTCCCCATACAAGTTTAATGGTGTGTCGAATCGCTTCCAGTAAATACTGCGACGCGTTACCTACTTGTGCAATAATACTAGGTCTTCTTTTGTAACTGCTTTTAAACCCATTTCATTTTCTAAATAAATAAATATATCAGGACATTTTATTTAGACATATCAGAATCTAGCCCCAAAGTAAACGATAGCTTGTGTTATGAGTACTAGATAACTATTATTATATATTCTACCTATACAATATGTATAAAATACATACAATATTTTATACACAAAAATATAATTTAAAGGAAAACACCCAGATATTCATGCTCATCACACCAACGCTTAGTTGAACTAAAACCGAACATACCGAACCGAACATATGGACAATCGACCCACGATCATCGACTCAGACGGCAGGTTCGCTACCGCTACGCTATTGGGTGATTCAAATATATTTTACATGTCTTCTTTAAAAAACAGCCAGTCTGCCAATCCTGCGATTGCAACTGATGGTAAATGATAATACTGCCGAGGACGGCTTGCTAGTATTAACTTGGAATGAGTGTACTGGGTATACGTATAGCCCCTAACGGTTTCTACACAGCATCGCATCGGAACTCTAAATTGCTTGGCGGTGCGCCTGGACTGTTTTTTTGTGTACATTCGGTAGGTCTAAGAATAGGACGTATATAGATAGCTTAACTATTTTTCATACCCCTAGTAAATCTATATATTATATATTATGTAGTTAGTAAATTTATGCCCCTAAGTGAGAAATAATAAAGCAAAACAACGTTTGCTGAGTTAGCTAGTATATGCTTGGTAATTTTGATATTAAGTCCATTACAAATTAACAAAACCAATCGAAATAAAAACACAACAGCTATGAAATATAATGCAAAAGGTCGGGTGCTGATGTGGGACGCAACATTCGTTGGCACATTGGCCTCGACTCATATCAGGGAGACAGGGAGACAGAAACGGAGAAATATTTACCAATAGGATTTGCTCCACTTTAGAGAAGCAGAGTTTTTGTGCATTCTATTGGTAAATATTTCTCCGTATCTCAGATCCACTGCCTCGCTCCGCTTCGATGGATGAAGACCTGAGACCGCTGAATCAAGTAAGCGTCGCGAGCTCGCAAGTATGCCTCACTAACATTTCCTAACACTACCATTATTGTCCCATTTGCCTTGGATACCCTGAGGTCATGACAAAAAAAAAACCTACGACAGATTTTTCTGGATTTAATAACCTAATCCGGTGATAGAAAGGCTGGCTCAGTAATTGCGCAAATAATCAGCTTAGCTGTTCATCGTGGGAAAGCATCTAATATTTTTCAGGCCTTATTATACGAGCGCAGACTTCTACAGTAATTAGTCTAATTAATTTTTGTTACCGACTTCCTCCGAAACTGCTCGACCGATTGTTATGTGTATGTTTGGTAGGTTTGAGAATAGGTTAAAAACGATTTTTTATATTATGTCCAAAACAACGTTTGATGGCTCAGCTAGTATAACTATAGATTAGTGATAGCTTACATACATAAGTTTTTAACATATAGTCTAGTTACGTACATTTTTATGAGTTAAGTAAATGAGAAAATTATAAGAAAGTTATTAGAACTTAGGAGGAAAACATTTACAATATCTGTTATTTTAATCGTAGTATCAGTCAAAATAAATATTACAATGAAAAATTCTTGAACGTGCTTGTCGTGATATGGCGCTTTTTTATTTTTCTTAACCGATTAATTTTCCAATCCATTTTTGGCATTATGCCAACTTTTACACAAAGCAGCAATCTGATCTCCGAAATTCCTTTGAGAACACACTGTGTTCCAAAATTAAAAGAGTACATGCCTGTAGAACATCGTGTTTTGTTATTATTTTTATTCATCCATATTTAAACGGCATCCTACTTAGCATTTATTTCTTTACCTAAAGGATCCCTTATGATCATGTATGTATGGTATCCCGTATCAAGCTGAATCAAGCCCAAACAATATTTTTTATGAACTACGGTCTCCACATTAATTATTCCTACAATTATTTCTTTTTTTAATAAACATCCGGATTCAAACACGTTGTATGTCTAAAATGAGTATGACACGAAATATGACACGAATGAGTATGACACGAAGTATGCAAAATTAAATTCCGGATATGAAAAACAAATTCCTAGTGCCTATGGTTCTTAAAAAACACTAGTTTAATTTCCAAGACTATTTTGGTTTTAAGAAAACTTGAACCTTTGGTCATTCTCCTTTAAGCAAAGATTATACAGAAACCTGTCGAACACTTTAATGGAACTAAACTCAAAAAATTATAGGAATGATGACATATCCGATCGTTTAATAGACTACGTAACTTATCGGAGACAATGACTGCCATTCTCATACATATTTTGAACTTTTCGAAAACTGTAGTAGCCAAGAAGACAGTATTGTAAACTCTTCCTCACCTCAGTGAACGTCGTCGTTCCAGAAAATAGTTGTTTAGTTTTACTTAGTTGAACAGTTCTGTAAGTAACATAATATCTTACATTAACTCATTACAGTGTCGGTAGAGTGGTGAGAGAATGATAAAAATAGTAAAGATAGGTCGATCCGAACATTTTACGTAAATCTTCTTCATACAAGCAAACAGTAGCGTCATCTGTCAAAATACCCGCCGCCGCCGCCGCTGGCCGCTGACCACTACCGCTACCACTGTTGACACCCATAAACTGGCGACATTTTTTCGCGCTGTTTGCCCTGTCTTTAGTATACAAGTCTGTGGGTGAGAGACAAAATAAAGTGAAAGTTTACATAGTATCCGAAGCATTTAAAAAGCGATCCACAGTGCACACGTACTTGTAAGTAATTCTGTAAAAGTGCATCGGGTATTCGAGTTTAAAGTACTTTGCCTTAATTTTATTCGATTCTGATGAAAACAAGTAATACCCTTACGCTTACCTTTATACAAGGTGGAACAAACGAACGGGTTTATAGAACATCGAGTGACATTAAATAGTAAAGGAATTAGAAGAAAAATCTTTTGTCATAGAGATCTGAGTTGCATGTTAAAGATTTGTTAAATTTAGTTAATGTTTTGCTGTTTAACACGAGGTTATGCTTATTTCTAAGGTTAATGATATCGAAATTTTCTTTAATATTTTTCAGTAAAATAGAAATACTTTTCAACGGTCCTCAAGTGCAGCGTAAAATTCGTTGTCTGTCTCTGAAGTATGAGCGCAGTGAAGAGAAGAGGAATTCTACATCCCTTGTCGGAATACAGTTATATTATGTCTGCTGAGATGCAGTTAAAAATAAAATAAAGGAACAGAAAATAGCTACGAAGAGCCTGCGAACAAGGTTCTTCGAGAGTTTATTTTAGTTTTGCTTATAACAAATAAGAAACATCCAAGAGTAAAAAGAAGTCCAAATTTCTTTAAACCTATTAAGTATAACTTTTCTTTCTTTATAGTATTCATAACTATATTTTTTGTTTTATAGTTGTTTGCGGTTTCGATGTTTCGAATGTTTCAAGTTCCAAACAATGTTCGAACTCTTTAGATTTTCTTGGATCATTGATTGGATCAACAACGTTTTTTTTTTCAAATATTCAAAAGTCACCAACGTTTATTCATGAGGAGATTTTCCTCATGACTTAAGAATACTTCAATTATAGCAAAGTAAAAGCAAATTCGCCACAAGTTGTTAGTCACCATTATGTGACGATCTAACACCCCAATGCTTTCGTATACAATAATATATCAACAGGCTTGTCTTACAAAGTTTACGCTACTTCAAGAAACTCGGACCGACCAATAAGGTCGAGGCTATAATGAGGCCGAAAGTTTCTCGCTCTACATTATATTTTTCATGCATATTTTCAGGTTCTTTCTGAAAATGTGTCTATCTTTGTGGCTTTTTGATTTTAAGATTTTTTTTTTTTGGATTTTTTTACATTTAAAGTCTACCGGATATCAAATATAATTAACAAATAAAATTATACGATCCTCATTACTTCTACGGGGAAAATAACGTAGGGGTAACATTAACTTTCGTCCGCGGTCCATCTCCATCCATCCATCCATCATGGTCGGAGGTCTGCCAACACTGCGCTCTCCCGTGCGGAGCCGCCATTTTGAGCATGAGCAATTTGGTTCCCCAACGTCCGTCGCGTCGGTTCTATAAGCTATGTGCCCCGTCCATTGCCACTTCAGCTTCGCGATACGTTGAGCTATGTCGGTGATTCTAGTTCATCTACGGATCTCCTAATTTCTGATTTGATCAGGTAGAGATACTACAAAATACATTATATGTATCTCAAGTATTATCAAGTTTGGGCAATACTAAAAGGAGGATAAAATGGCTAAGTCGTTCCTAAATACTGCGAATGATTTCCAGATAGGACCGATTAGCGTACAGAATAAATGGCTCTTCGCTAAGACACTCGAGACAAGTCAAGATCGTTGTCTCTTTTGTTCAAGGACAAAGGACTTTAATATAGAGCGCGAAATTTTTTTTCAAATGTTCAGCGGATTTGCTTTGTCACGATCAGCATCTGTAGCCCATAATACCTTATTCATTCTAAAAGAATAGCTATTGAAACGAAATTTAAAAGTATGAAAAAGACACTTGCCATCGATAATTCACGTGATCAATATGACGATCGTTAATGTCATTCCCATAATTTTTATAAATTACGATTAAATAGCAATCTTAATAATAGCTAAGAAAAGTAACGTAAAATGAAAAGTAAGGAGTAAGTAAGTAAGTAAGAAGTAAAGTTTCAGTAGGGTTTGGGGTAGACGAAGGCCGAATACTAAATATATGATGAAAGATAGTACAATTTGAGATAATTATTCATTGAATGTTAAAGTTATTATTGAGGCAGAATCAAATGAAGATGATTTTGTTACATTAACACGTGGAATTCTCAAGTTGAGTCTGCTCTTGGCCTTGATGACGGCAATTTGGATCGGTCACAAAAGTAAATTACTTCGCCTAGACATCTGGGGCGGTTTTGTGGCACCGCTAATACCCTCTAACTAGCTTCACACTCCAAACTATCTGATAGCCCTGATTTATAAGGGCGATTTATAGACCACTTCTTATGTCGGTATCTTACGCAGTTTGATTGCGATAATCACTTAACTTTGAGTGGAGGAGTACGTATAATTCAAACAGTTTTTACTGGATTTTATTTCAGCTGCGGGGCTATTCACGCAACGCGTCGGCTTCATTTCGTGAAGTGAAATGTTTAAAAAGGTCATGGCGTTTACGTATGTATAAGCAAGCAGATAATATTGAAATCCAAACATTTTTTGTGAACACGTCCTCTTCTTTGTCTTTCCCTTTTCCCGTTATTAGCGCAGGTTGATAAGGACTTGTCAGAGAGCGATGGAACGTAGCATCACAAATGTCAGTAAAATCCAAAAAATACGACTATCTCACATAAGACATCAGACCAAAGTAACCGACGCCCTATCTTATGCATTTAATTCCAAATGGAAGTGGCCATGTCACTAGGCTCACTGACGACCGTTGGTCATTAACGGCGTTTTTCAGTATCCTATCTATCCATGGTTATCCTTACTGGAGATAGAAATTTGACATAAGCTCCATACAAGTTATGTCAAATTTCTATCTCTTACTAGAGAAATTTGATAATAGATAGAATAGAATAGATAGAATATAAACCATGGATAGATGGGATATTGAAAACCGCCGTAAGACTGTTGAAATGGCCAGGTCCAAAAGGATGACATCAAAAAAGGTGTAGGAACTAACTGGATTACGATAACCAAGGACAGACAGCGCTGGCAGTTTCTGGAGGAGGAATTGACCCGCGAGGGCTTTTCCGACAATTAGTCGTTAAATTTTATTATCTAACATTCATTTTGATTTTAAATTCTACCTTAATATTTAAAACTAGATTATAAGATGTATATCAATAATAGTAAGTTTTTTTTTTCGGAATTTTTTTCTTGCTTGGCTTGCTTGAGGTTCCTCTTTATATTCGACCACCAGATCGAAGGCGGGCGACCTTTACTTCTTTTCTGTTCTTTTGCGAACACTGAAAAAATAGTTTTAAGCTCTATGTCAATATACATTAAGTTAATTTCTCAGTGTCAATTTTTCATTTCATTTCATGATTCACTTCACTTAGTGTGTGAAACGTTTTCAGGACGCGAATCCAGGAATTACAATTCCTGAGTTGGATTTGATAAATTAACGCCACGGGACTATCTTAAATTCACGCGGGTGAAGCCGCGGGCAAAACCTAGTAAAATATTATACGAAGAAACGAAAGAATCCAGTGGTATGCATTAAGGGTAAAATACTTGCCCCTGATTCGAGGCAATGGCTTTTGTTTCCGATTCGTGTTCTAAATTCCATCTGAAGCATATGCGTGCAATTTGTCGTTTAAGTGCAAAATTTTCAAGAAATAACCACCTTAAAGTTTCGTAAATAGAGTCGCATTTCCCTCAGTTCGGTTTCAAGTTACATTTATTTGCAGAGTACAAAAATATCTACTGTTATTCAAAGCAGAAACTTCATTTCCGAGGTGCTTTTGCTCTGTATTTTGAATAAACTGGTAAATACAGTCACTAGCCAGGGACAGAATTAAGCAAAGGATTTTTTGAAAAAATAAATATTTTCCGTTCCCTGGCGATGCAGCTACTGAAATATTACTGTACTAACTTGGAAGGAGTTAATTTAAAACAGGCTACGGTGTTCACTGTACGTAAAGCGACACATGAAGTAGTAACTAATAACTATAACGATCAGACTAATATATACACGTAGTCTGTACACTGCATTAACGGTTATCGCTAACCAATCACAAACGAGTCGATGTTTTCACTTTAAACTTGTCTCCGTAAATAGAGTATAGCCGCGACCGAAGCCAATCAATCAGATCAGATCTTATGTCGCAGGACATTGAGTCCTAGCAGTGTATGGTGTTTTTGCATTCATAATTACGTCATAGTAAATATTACCATTATACCAATTATTATTATTATTCAAGAATACACAGTTACCTAGGTAGAAACAACTTTGACAAGGAAGCTGACAGAAAATTTCAGCTGGGATGGGCAGCATTTGGAAAACTGCGTCAAGTCTCCAACTCGCCGATACCCCAATGCTTAAAGACAAAAGTCTTCAACGCCTGCGTTTTACCGGTTATGACATACAGAGTAGAAACGTGGACACTTACAGTAGACCTTGTCCACAAGATCAAAGTCGCTCAGCGTGCTATGGAGAGAGCTATGCCGGTTGTTTCTCTGAAGGATATTCGCAAAGAGGGTATCCGTAGGAGAACCAAGACATAGCCCAACGGATTAGCAAACTGAAGTGGCAGTGAGCGCCGGGGCGAGTCATATCTGTCGCAGAGCTGACGGCCGTTTGGGATCTGGAGTGGAGACCGCGTAAAGTGCGTAAAGCGCGGTATAGGTAAGCGCAGCGTAGGACGAACTCCTGCCCGCTGGATCGAAGACCTGAAAAAAAAGATTGCAAAGAATTGAGAACCTCCTCCTTTTTTTGAAGTCGGTTAAAAAAGGTCGCTGGTAGCGGGTGGATGAAGAAGGCGGAGGACCGTGTGTAGGGCGCGCTCTCGGAAAGGCCTATGTTAAGATATTACCAAACGTAAAAGCTTTGGAAATTTCATTTCACTTTTAACTGGGAGCTACTCGTAAATTTTCAATGCATTCCTTTCAGACTTAAGCAAATAATTGTATTCTCAAAAAAGACTCTACAAAATATTTGGCCATAACTTGAGAAGATAGGTGCTACCTAAGTGTGCAGTTTTAGTCTCTAAAGTCACATTTTATTGAATGCACTTAGGCAAAGTGAGTATTCCCTACTTCGAAAGCACGTTTTACTTTATCACCGTAATGGCACCTAATGTAAGCGCCATAGTAAAAGCTAAAGTGACCACTCTACTGTATACCTTCGATACAACTTGTACCCAATGGAACTGAAAAGGTTAGCGGGCAATTTGTAACGAACTATTTTAGATCTAGAAACTTTTCTTTTTAATTTCTTTTAAGTGAATAGTTCTCAATAGTAAAAAAAAACATTGCTTGATGAGGATACTATAGTCGTAAAAGTATAATAGGTTCGTTTTGGAGACAGACCATAGAATGTAACTTGGAATGAAACTGAATGAAACAATAAAGTAATAATTTGTTACATAGTGTCAGCGCTACGTTTTCAGTCTTTTTTTAGGGTTCCGTATCCAAAGGGTAAAAAAGGACCTCTATTACTAAGTCTTCGCTGTACGTCCGTCCGACCATCTGTCACCAGGCTGTATAAATATTTAAGGGGGCCCCCATACAACAAACGTGATGTTTTTGCTTGTTTTTGCTCGATATTGATAACGGTAACAGATAAACGCTTCAAATTTTACAGAATGTTTAAATATTATAGAAATAAATAGTTACATTAAAATAAAATAAAAAATAAGGAGGCTCCCATACAACAAACGTAATGTTTTTGCTTGTTTTTGCTTGATACCGATAACAGTAACAGGTTACAATTTTCACAGAATATTAATTAGTTATAGGTATACTTACTGTAGAAATAAATAGTTAAATTAAAATAAAATTAAAATTAAGGATGCTACAATAAACGTCATTTTTAGGGTTCCATACCAAAATGGTAAAAATGGAACCCTTATGGTGAGACTTTCTCCGTCCGTCCGTCCGTCCGTCCGTCCGTCCGTCCGTCACACTCGATTATTTCAGTAACTATTAAAGCTATCGACCTGAAATTTGGAATAGTTGTTGGTAATTGCGGCGCGACGTTATTGCAATCATAAAAAATTGAAAACCTTTTATATTTTTATTTAAAAAGGGGGGAAAACCGGGTCGTCAAAATTTCAAAATGAGATAACAATATTGAGTAGGGTATCAAGTTTACCAATCGAAAAATCTGAAATAATTATGATCAATAGAAGTAAACGTATATTTTACAAGAAAAATAAAATCAACTCTCTAACTATTATACTTTTTTTGATAATAACAATAAACCGGCAAAAACAAAGTTATGTTTGCGATTTGCAAACAAAAGTGCCTACATGTAAATAATTATACTCGTAAATTCATGAAACAAAGTGATTCTTTTAATGTTTAACTTCTTTTATGGTATGGAACCCTCGGTGCGCGAGTCCGACTCGCACTTGGCCGGTTTTTTATGCTTGATTATGATTTAGTGGGTAGGGGTGTTTACGTTTAGTTTCCTTCAATACTATAGAAAATGGAAAAATACTCTTGATGGTACGGAACCCTCAGTGCGCGAGCCCAACTCGCACTTGACCTTTTTTATATAACCCTGTATATCTAATAGTCTATACACACATTAGGTACACGCACCTAGAACATACCCTACTACTCGTATTAAGAATGATTTAGCGGCTAGCAATCTCGATCGACAATAGGAAATGCCTACATTGAAGCCAATATTTCAGCAGCTTCCCTGTATTTCGGGAAATACCGAGACAAAGCGGCGGCGCTCGATGCTCGACGTGTTCGCTGGGGGTTTTATTCGAGTTATGAAACTTCACCAAGCGGTCAAGTGCCTCGAACGCTCTCTCGAGAGATTCAATTCTTGCCACTTGCTTGTGTGAGCTCGTATTTCAGACGCTGTTAAGTGGGTGACTACTTCAAAACCTTTTTCTTTAAGGAATCTTTGGCCGTATTGAACGTAATTAAACATTGACAATTGCGCTTACGTTTAGTGTTTAGCTTGTCTCACTAAGGGCTTGGGGATAAAAGAAACTACATTAAAGTTTCAGACGCTGCATTGAAGTTTTAATGTATTATTGTTGTTTGTTTGTTTCTTTGAGCTATCAAAGCTTAAAAGAAACTTAATAGTATCTAGTCTTCTCGGTGGATGTCCATTAGTATGGTAGAGGTAGGGAGAAGAGATATTTAATTGCATGGTTTCACGCCCGGCCCTTGAGTTGCCCCTATGTGCCTTCATACAATTTAGCTTCACAACGCGATTACTGCTGATACATAATTTTTTATGTCCATATTAGATCTTAATCCATTATAACTTTCTGCACCCCTTCATCATATAAATTGTACACTCCTTTGTATACGCACATTCTTAAAATCAATAATTTAGAATTTTTTCTAATTATATTTGAATCATCATAAGGTAAGATGGCGGTTTTTGATTTCAACACACCCTTACCTACTGTTGTGGCCATTGGTTATAAGATTGTTTTGAAAGAGTCAAATCAATTATTAATAAATTAGTATCAGTAACCAGAAACACTGTAACCATTCAAGACCTCCTGATTTTATAGATGAAAACATTTGAGCGAACATTTATTCGATTTATAGTTTATACGACTTCAGAAGCGGTCAAGTTTCCGATGAGCGTTCTCTTGAGAAATAACATTCCAACTCTATGGCACAGCGAGTTCTTGCTACATCGGAAGTCGTGTTTTATTTTAACTAGGTACATAGAACGAACGCTGTCGTTGGTTTAATGCTGAAAGCAAGTTGACAGAGGATTAGGAGGTGATATTATGTTCGATTATTTTATCATTAGATACTGCATCAAAAAAAATGTAAAATATTGTCACCGAAAATCCGACATTGCTCCTACGAAACATATATAATGTCAAGATCAACAACAAAATGTGTGAAACAAACTTTAATATTATACATACCTATTATTAGGTTAATTGGTTTCATGTGAGAGTGCACATATTAATAACGGCGATTCAACTGTGTAGGAGTAACAGTTAAATAGTCACGTGATAAATCCGACAACGCTCACTGTATTGGATCAGTATTTTAATATTGTTTGTGTGTAAATGAGGTAGTGGAGCGCGTCATTTCAGCTTAGACAAGCTCTACCTAGGATTTTTACACTTCCTAAACTAATAAGTGCAAAATTACAAAAATGAAATTGGTTTTTTGGAAAGCATTTCCCATTTTCATTTTTTACTTTTTAGTGGAAAACAATAAAATGCACAAGGCGTTGTAAAAAAACCCAAATCTAAAGAGATCCCTCAATTTCACCAAGGTCCCATCATCAGACCCTGACTTGATGACTTTAGTCATCAAATCAGTATCTGCTAGCAAATGCACCAGTAACTATAAAAAATACCCAACTCGCTTCAAGTATACTAGCATAATTTGAAGAGTTCCCTCGATTTCTCCAGGATCCCATCATCAGATCCTGACCTGATTAAAATGGGACCATCTGGAAACTATACCCTTTCAACCAAAAAAATAATTTTTCAAATCAGTCCACGCGTCTTCGAGTAATCGGTGAACATACATAGATAAAAAAAAAAGATTCCGACGAATTGAGAACCTCCTCCTTTTTTTGAAGTCGGTTAAAAACAAAGAAAAACATTCTTTACCACAGAGAGCTTCAGTCAACAGCGAATCGGTATCGATATTTTTTTTTTACTCTTACTCCTTTGTAAATAACGGTGAAATATTGCTGACATCTTTGATGTCGGAAAATATTTTACGATCGCTCCTGTCCTATTTATTATTCGTTTGTACACTGACAAAATGTATGTGGTATTCAATTCTACATAATATATGTTTTCCTTTCGAATAATGCTATATTTGTATTGACCTCCCACTGCCGTTATAGGATTTTTGTTTCTCTAATCAACAACATAAATCAGTAACCTAAGCCAAACAACAATATTAAGAAGCGCATAAATACAGGCATTTTAGAAGTTTTATGAAATAAGTATGAGGCATGTGGATGAACAGATGGATCAGAAAATACCTAAGTTGTATTAGGCGGAAAGAGCAAGTCTGTCTGATATCTTTCTACAGAAGTAAAATTACTAAAAACTTGAAAGTATGTCGAGACAATACCTAACATCATATATCATCTATGAAAAACTTATAGGATTTTTTCAACTTCCTGTTTCCTAACTTTATAACTCGCGAGGGATTTAAAAAGGGATACAAAGGTACGGTAAACGACGGACTTTGTAAATAATAAATCAACGTGTACCGTAAATTCGTCTTTCTTGCATAAGTATTGCAAGAAAGACGACCCATGACCATTTGGTTTCTACCTTTGATTGGTGCCTATAGTAGAAATTATTAAGGGACACCATAATCCTAATTTTCCAGTAGATACTCGTCCATGCCATAAACTTATTTCTTCTTGAATAAATTACACGCCCATTCTTGCGCTGAGTCACATTCAATTTTCCAATCGCATCTAAGGAATTCATCGAATCGCATTCAAGCAGAATTGAATTCCATTGTCGTTAGAAATAGTGCGTTTGTTAGAATACAATGCTGCGTGTAATTGTGAGCTGACACATTTGGCAGTGCTTACAATGCTTGAGCAATGAGCGCTGACTATGCTTGCGACAGTGGCAAAGCCATTGATTAAACATTTAAAGGATCAGAACTTAGTGACGTCACGCATGTATTTTTAGGACGGAGCATCCTTTTTAATTTGTCAAAACTGTGAAATGTAAGCGACAATATTATGTGCTGTCAGTGGTACCGTAATGTTGCGAGCGGTAACGACGCCATATTCGAGAAAGGATAATGACCATGGATGTATGGTATCCTGTAACAAGCCGTATCAAACTCAAACTTTATTTTTTAGAATTCGGTTCTACAATTATCACTTTTTTAATTAACATCCAGATTTTTAATCTAAAGGCGAACAAACAAGGTGTACTTCATAGTAAAATCAGTATGACAGTGTGCATCGAAAAGAACGTAAGGTTTTGTTTACAATATTAAATTCCGGATATGAAAAACAAATTCCTAGTGCTTAAGTTCTACTGCACTATTTTATTTTCCTATACCATTTTGGTTTTGGTTCATGAGTAAACTTGATACAACTTTGGTCATTCTCCTTTTTGGCTTTAACATACGTCACATATTTCTCGTCCTCTTAGCATAGCGTACTTCGTCATTGAGCAAAGCCCATAGCCACCCGCTGTATAATGCTTTCCATCAGTGACAGAGTATTGACCAGCTGTGCTATTCTTGAAAATGTACATTGTACATCCGTAATTCCCTGGTCTGTGGTTCATCCCTGAAACAGCTGTCAGATACCTGCCAAACGGAAGACGGCAATTCTATTACACCTGACGAATTCATAGATGCATTGATGTACGCTCGTCGCTGCTTTAAGTATTTTTGCAGAATAGCACGGCTGAAATTACGAATATTGTTGATCTTAAATCTAGCTATTCGTGATTTTATATCCTATACCTTTAAACGAGCAATTCTTGTATATATATATCAATCAATCAATACATATAATAAATCTGTAGAGGTCGAATTCCTGTACAAATAAAAAAAATGCTAAAAACGGAGTCAGGGGGATATAAGAAGTGAAATAGAACTAATTTAAATTTTTTTCAATTTTTTTGTTTCTCCGTTTGTCTGTTTGTCTGTTTGTCTGTTTGTCTGTCTGTTTGTACGGGCTAATCTTTGGAACGGCTGGACCGATTCCAATGAAATTTTGTGTAGTGGTAGCTTATGTCCCTGGTCAACATATAGGATACTTTTCATCCCGGTAAAATAAAGAGTTCCCGTGGGATCGTTAAAAAACTGCAATTAATTTAACAGCTTTGTAAACAACAACTAATGAACTTAATTTAGTAAAATTTGTTATGCTGATACCTTATGTTGCCTCTTTAACAAAATATATATATAGTAAAACTTATTAATCCAATCGAGTTCCCGCGGGAAAGAAAACATTACAAAAACAGGCAAAGCAGGCGTCTTTCAAGTAACGGATTTAAATGAAATTTTATGATCCTACTTTATATATATGCCCGGTCAACATTTAAGATACTTTTCATCCTGAAAAATTTGAGAGCACCCGTGGGATGTTTAAAAAACCTATAGCTACTTATCTACGTAGCACAATCAAAACGGGGTTGAAATATCGACAGTTTAAATCGTCCTTTTGATCGTGCAACTAGGTATAACTATACAAGATAACCCGTACGCAGCAGGAACGGGTTGCTACGTATATAGCAGCGCATCAGAATGCTTAATTACAATATCTGGGCGTTGGTATCATCTCAGAATAAGATAAGTTTGGTTAGTATAGATATTACAATCCACGATGACACGCCCCACTCTGTCTTACTCCATGCGAATCGAGTAACATAAGCGATTTCGACAGAGTGTATAAGTAGAGGAAGACCAAAGAAGATATAGGTAAATTGTGTGAAAGAAGATAGCACGTTGACAGGAGAGATTTGAAGAAGACTCCTTTACGGGTCCATCGAACCCAGGGACCACTCATTTATCTTGGGAAAAATTAAGAAATTCCACGGGAAACATTTTTGTAAAAAAAAACGAATTGCACGCGGGCGGAGCCGCGGGCAACAGCTAGTATTTCTATATAATCCGAATGTCGGAAACGGCTCGAACGATTTTCATGAAATTTAGTATACAGGGGGTTTTGGGGGCGATAAATCGATCTAGCTAGGATTCATTTTTAGAAAACGTCGAATTTACCAAAAAAATATGACCAATGCTGCCATCTATTGGTGGGTAGATATACTACCGAGCAAAGCTCGGTCACCCAGATATTACCCTGTTAATACATTCAAATACACACGTACCGAAAAACATACTGTCAGCAAATTTGCCTCAAGCAATCTAAAGCAATTTAGCCAAGCATTTGTTTGGCTAAATTGCCTGATAATAATTTTTAAGTTGCATTTAAGCTGTACGTATAATTTTTCAATTGCATTGACTATGTTTCCATTACATTACTATCGGACCCTCGATTAAAATTTTCATCTCAAGTAGTGCAAATATTTCTAAGTACTAGACATCTAGAAAAAGAAATAAGAACTTTCAAAGCTCATACATTCCTAGTAGTAGCGCCCAGTGTATAATCTATGGTAGCGCCGATGTGAGAATAGAGAATCAAGGTGCATCTACGATGCAATCTTGTAGAATTGCAGATGTAAAAAGCAATACGTTTTCTTTAGAGAATCACCTTATTAAAAATAAAACTCAGGACTGAAGACATAAATATAGAATTTTGGATCGCACAACTCGCACGTAAAAGTTGTAGGTTATCAAATAAGGGATGAAATAAGAAGTTAAATATCCGGAAAATGTGAACATGTCTTGATACTGAAAGCCATTTTTCTCAGCACCCCGAGCAAGCGGCAATTTTCACGGAGAGCACGGTAAGTTCTTTGAGAATGACTCGCGCGGGCTGAATTCTTAAACCATATTTCACGAAATTGCATTATACATAGGACAATTTGGAGATCTAAACGAATGGGATGTTATAATTTAATCAGCTTTTTATGTTGATACATTAATAGCTACTATTTTATCTGCCCCTCGGGTGTATCTCTTTTTCAACCGTTTCTCATTTCGATTCGATTATTCTTTTCGATGAATCGATTTTGATTATTTTTTTTTATTAGAAAGCTATTTTTAAACAAGAGGTAAACTAAACTTAAATTTCTAAAAAGTGATAACGACTGCTATCCATAAATGTAATCTTGAAATAGCTGCTTGTGTAACGTGTTGTTATCACAATAATTCTTATTTCTAAAACATTCCTAAGGAAGAATAACCAGAGAGAATAAGAAGCCATACATAAGCCATATTTACCACATTTCCCTTACTGTATAGGTATCCTCAATATAGAGCTACGAGTATCTATGCAATTCGATAGACTATTAACCGGCCAAGGGGTGGGACCTGACTATTTATTTTACTATATTTATACTGCAGTCCCAAAGCCATTTATTTTTACAGTCGGGAAAGAAGCCTCACATAATATTTTATTTTTGTACCTAGTAGGTACGAATCTGCTCTTTTGTCAGTGATGGAGATATACTTATACCTAGTCCATATTCTTTTTTCCTATATAGATTGTCATAATATCGAAACTTTGCTTTTTTGGTGTGCTACTGAGTATTGTAGTGGTGAGAAGGAGTAGTTGACTGAATGAGGAGCGATTAATTTCTTTTTCAAATACATTAAAAATACAAAAGTTTGTTCTTACTCGTATGTCAGTTACCTACATAGGTATAAATAGTACGATCTCGGTAACTGAAATGCCGTAATCGTATTTTAAAATACCAATTTGTCTATTATAGCCATTGATTAAACATATTAAAGGATCAGCACTTACTGACGTCACGCATACATTTTTAGGCTCCGCCCTGAAGCCGGATTTTAATTTTTCGAAACTGTAAATGCCGCTAATGTATGCGACCAACAGCGTTATGTGTTGTCAGCGGTACCTACCGAAATGTACAACGCGCGACGCCATATTTGAGAAAATTATGGCTTTAACATACGTCAAATCTTTCCCGTCTTCTTAGCGTAGCGTATTTCGTCATCGATTAAAGCACAAAGGTAGGTACTAGACGTCTAAAACTCTGTTCGTACAATTATTTGTTCTCAACTTTGTTCTCAAGTCCAAAGATCTAGGAACAACTTGATAACCTCTAACTGAATTTTAGTGGTAGAGTTCTAGCGATGGTTCTAGTGCAGTTCATCGACTTATGCTATCAAAACTAATTTAATATCGCATCTCATCTGTCTATAGATACGAGTAATTTAAGAGTTCTTCATTAACGATATAAAATTGTTTAATGTTTACCATTTTTGCAATAAATTAATTTATTATTACAATAAATTATTATTTGAAAGGTAACAAGAATTTATTTACGTCGGTTGACTTTATGAACCACAGAGAAAAGAAAGTCAATATAAAAACTCTTTCGCTGGTCTGTGTTATGAACGCTTACAAAATTGACTCAATAGAAATGTTGCTCATACGAGTGTCATATTTTATCAAGCACTTTCGCCTCGCAGATTGGTCTCTGGAATCCTTTTATATTTTGCCTCACCGTCTGGAAATGTTATAAATTTGGTACCCCGTAACAGGCTCCGTTACAGACATTTTATCCTACCCCTCTTTGAAATGGTGGTTATTGGTTACAGTTAAATAAATTTGGAATTTTCGATGAGCAATTTCGTATGACGGCATCTCAGATTTGCGGAAAAAATAAAACTTATTCTGTTGTACTTGTAAACTACTAATATATTTATCACTCTTAACTTCATCAATAACAAGTGAATCCCGTACTCCTGACAACGTGGTCCATCGTGTCAAATAAAGGTGTACAGGTTGTGTAAATAGTGTGTGTGTACGCCTCACATAACCCCTCAGATTCTCGTGACAAAGGAGTACCTATATGTCAGGCAATACCTGCGCATATAAATAATAACGCACCCCATGCACTCCTTCACCACTTAGGCCCTTCGCACACGGCTCGTAATCGGAAGCGTAGCGTAATCCTCGCGTACGTCGAGAGCAGTACGAGCACGAAAACTTTCAAACGTCATGACCGCAGACGAAGCGGTGTTGCAGCGAATCGTAGGAGGCATGATTGTTATGCGAAGCGTCATAACAATACGCTTACGCTTACGAGCCGTGTGCGAAGGGGCTTAAACTGTAGTCTCTATACTGTGCAATGCCAATAGTTGTTCCATCATTAACTCTCATGACAAGAGCGTCAGATATTATAATATCAGTATATTACACTGCCACAGTGGTGGCTGCGGTTGGTATTGTTTGATTTGTCAAAGCATTAGAGTGAAAATAGATAAGTACGTATCATAATTCATAATCCTCTTGGTGTCCTCTTTGATATAACAAGTAAAATATTGTCAAGTAAAATGAAAGCTTAGGATAAAGAACTTTGAATTTAACACTGATGAAGAAAAACTAAATTAATGACGGTTAATTGAATACAAAGAAACTTACAAACGAGTAGTCTACTCGTAGTGATTATGCTTAATGTCTTCGTTGTGCTAACTGCAGTCCCAGCACTTTTCCACTTTAAATGAGGTAACTCTTCAGGTTCTTTTTCCTTCGCACTAAGTCGAATGTTCATTTAGATCCTTAGCGGTAGAGAAATCTTTCTGTAAAATACTGGTTGTATAAGATTTTTAGATACCTAATTACGTAATTGAAGTGGAATTAGTTATGTTAGGACCTATCTACATATTATGGTAATTGGTAGGATTTGTAGACATATTTCAATGGAGCTAATTTATTATAATCAAATCTTGAAAGTTAAATTTTATCCACTTTGGTCGAACTTTTGTCCACTTGTACAAAACGAAGGTTTAAATATTTACTTTTAAACTAGAGTCAACGTCTCTCATTGGTCATTTTCGTCAACTTCGGGTCGATGCAAGTGGGCCTTCCAGTTACCAATTGAGCTGAAGTTTACATACTTACACGTATAAATCGGATGACAATTCAAAATGATTATAATTTAGAGCTAATCTGATGATGGTACCGGAAGGTAGCCATAGGAACTCGGTAGTTGAATGAACCCCATTGAGTTTGGACGCGTTTGATCCATCTAGACAAGTAAGTAATTTGGTGCTAGATGATCACCAGAGTCTGGTGCTGAGATAAGTGGATATAATGTATGTGCTTGTATTAAAAATATTTCGAAATGATAATGACATGTAACGCTTTCATTAAATTACTTGGAAGATAAGTAGTTTTAAATTAAACACATTGCCTCGAGGGTTCAATTAATGATGCCGGATGAGATTGGAAAGATACGTGGATACAGATGATAAAATTTAATGATAATTATAATAAATGCTGTTACATTTTAATGAGAATAAGTATGCCTCAATGGTAGATAATTAATCATAACAACAATTTGATACAAAGCGCTGAAATGAACATCATTATATGGTGAGACTTCATAAATATTATAAATAAACCCACACCTAGTAATTTTGGGTAAAATGTAAAAAGGTTTTTCTTTTCATAATCGCTTAGGATTACTGACTAATAATTCCTTACGGTAGAACTGTTTCTTTCTAGCCGGAGATTACCAAAGCGGTTGCCCCTGAGGGTTGCCCCAAACCTTTTAGGATAAATTTTAAACAATTTTTAACAGGAAATAACAATGAATACTTTTTGGATTATTAAACAATTCATAAATGAAGATTGTTATGTTACGAAATACGCTACGCTAAGAGGACAGGAAAGATGTGACGTATGTTGAAGCCAAAAATTTCTCAAATATGGCGTCGCGCGTGGTACATTTCGGTACCGCTGACAGCACATACCGCTGTCGGTCGCATACATTAGCGCCATTTTACAATTTTGACAAATTAAAAATCCGGCTTCAGGGCGGAGGCTAAAATTGTATGCGTGACGTCAGAAAGTGCTGATCCTTTAATATGTTTAATCAATGATTTAAGGTGATAAATTAAAACTGTTCTTTGGCGTGAAAATTGCTGTTTTATAACCGCTTTGCTATAATATATATCCTTTTCACTTTTATTCAGACAAAACCAGAACAGAAGGAACACTATTTACTTTAAAGACGGTTTAATTCATTCCACAAAATTCCGATTTGGAGCTTTCGGATCAAATATGAAATAAATGAGTATTTCTGACCAAAGTTTTTATGAAAAACATATTTATATCTTTGATTTAGACAAATAAATATTTTGCTCGCAAAACTCATTGCATAGCCTGTTATTTTCCAAAAACTAAATAAAATTTGAATTTTCGCAGCCGGATAAATCGAACCACCTTAAACTTATCACGCATTCACATTATGCCTAGATGTACTTCTTAATTTCGTACATCTTGTCTTCTTAATTTAGTACATCTTAATGTTGGTTTGTATAACAATTTAGGGTTTTGTACCCGAAGGTAAAAAAGGAACCCTATTACTGAGACTTCTTTATTGTTGGCTTGCGTACGACAAACATGTCTGACGGAAAACAATGATGTGTGGTGCGCGATAGCCATTTAGTACATAGTATCTCAATGGCGCTAGCCTAGAAAATGCCTATTCACTCTTCTTGTCAAGGCATTCTGAATATGCTTGGCTGGAAACTCGAAAGCTGGAAGAGCGTTCCAAATCAAGTGGTTTGCATCAGAAATGTGGATGAGGAATGTTAAGTACAAGTTTTCTGGAAGGATGTTAAACGGTTAACAAAATAATTTCTACCTACGTAGGTGGCGGTGAGTGTGGGTAGATCGTGCTTCAAAAGTTATCAAACACTATTCAGTATTTTCAAGCTGTAATTTAACAAGTACGAGTAGGTATACCTACCCACCAAAAGTCTTACGCTAAAAGCATTCAAGTGAAGTCATTAATTCATGCCACTTAGTAAGAATTAAAGTTCACGATGCTATCTCATGCAATCTCTCTCGGCTTGTGCAAGCGTTGTTTCCTTGCAATTTTGATATCTTGATGCTATTAGAGCGTTATTTCTAGAAGTAGGTACTCGTACTAACTTAGCATTTTAAATAGTTTTACTACTTAGTGATAAGTTTGAGGATTTCGTGCCAAAATTAGTATTCGTAGGTTTGTAATTCTAGTTTGTCTAAAGAGTTATGTTTAACTTCATTCATCATTTCTATAAATCTGGGTACTTTATATTTATGTTATTGGTACCTACTACTTGAAAAGAAAATTCTTTTGCACATACGGTATTTTTAGTAGGTTTTGCAATTTTATTCACTTGGGTTGTTTTAAGGCCCACTTGTTCCCCTATGGCCAATCTCCCCTCAGTATGAGATCCACTTATGGGCGCAGGTCTCCTCTCAAACTTAATTAAGTGGATTGACCTTAGCTTTCTACGCTGGTTAAGTGGAGGTTGACAGGTCTCATACACCTTCATTTAGAAAATTCGAAACGCAATTCACTTTTACTATATATGGCAATTTAGAATCATGTTGGTTGACACTTATTCAAATTTACCTACGTTTATTGATAAGTGCAGCTGTAATTTCTATTCAAACTTAGAGACATTACATGTGAAACTTTTAATCAATTTAAATAATCATGGTCTGTAATAAACGTTAAACAGACACTCTTGCTTGTCAAACACGTAACAGACTTGCAAGTTACGTGTTTGATCAAAGTTACGTATTAAATTGGTTATTATTAGCTGGGGCCTGCAACCCTTTGAGATTTTGAACCTAATACTGTACCGTTTCGGAGCTGTTTTGTTTGGGTAAACAAAAGAGCTCTGAAACGGTTTTTTATGTTTTTTTTGTATTTATTCCGTAGGTGGTCCTATACGGTACTATTCGGTAGGTGACATAATTAATATGGCAAAACAAAGTTTGCCGTGTCAGCTGCAGCAAAAGTTTGTAAGTTAGGACTCTAATCTACTGTACAAAAACAATCGCCATACAAATGTGACAAATATCATAATGACCTTTTACAAGAGCCTGTAAATTAGGCCTATGTGAAATATAGATTTTTTGAATTTTTGAATTTTCAATAACCATGAAAAGCTACGGTTCCCAATTCCCATAGAATTTTGGATACTAAGAAATTTTCTGCAATTTAGCCACCTACAACTATTTTGGTTATCATGGAAGCAATAAGCGGGCAGAGTTTGTAAACGATTACGATAATAACTATGAATACGTTTATCTTAACACAATCTAAGGGTTGGTACCTACAGTCATACGATACGAGCAATTTCCTCGCCTATTTTAGCCGTGGCAGACTGTGTAACAATTCTACAATTTCCCGTCTCAACAAAGTGCGGTTAATCTTTGTTGACCTGTACAAAGAAAGTATTTGCTGGGGGCGTTTAAAAATTTGCGGCGCTCCGGATTACAACCTTTTGTCCGAGTCACGGGCATCCCCTTGGGGAGCAATTTGAGAGACGCTTACTGATCTGGCCATGAAGGAAATCTTCTTAAATACCCTGTACAATGAGTTCCATTGAAGTCAATTTTTACATTTCATTTTCTTTTTACGACTGGCAGCGAGTCGCTTTAATTAAATTGTATAAGGTTTCCGAGGCTCCTAGGTTGAAAGGTTTATGAATCTTTTGCTCTAAGGGCATTTGATTTTTAGAGCATATACACTTGCCATCTTATAAATATGACCAAAATGATGACGGAAAGGATTAGAATAGACGTTATTTTGCGGAAATCCATAATTAGTAGTACAAATTACTTTATTTTGCTACAACCCGCTACTTGAAAGGAATCTGTATGGTACAATATGAAGGAACACCGCCCACATGAAATACCACACACCGATTCGTCCCGACACTGGGACATTCTCAAGAGATGTTGACTTCACAATGCAAAATCACAATGTGAAGTTAACATATTGCATATTGGACCATATAGAATCTTTTCAAGTAGCGGATTATAGTAAACAAATTAATCTGTCCAGATATGGACTATTGATATCACCTTTTATTCTAGAAATTGAAGTCTTTCAAAACTATAACAAACCGTAATGTAATATTAGTTTCTGCAATAAAGCCTTTCTTTCATGAGTCGTGACGCTTAAACTCTACAAGATTTCGGGTAATAACAAAAGGAAACCCTTTTTATGACGGTGTAACTTGGCTGGGCCACAGTTAACGCGCCTTTAACTGTTAAACTTTGACCGTTTCTTGTTACAGCCGTACTTTATGTACGCTTTGAGCAGCTCTCCAAGATAAGCACACAGCTTGAGGTTCTATTACATGTCATTTGACATTATACTACGGTTGATGAAATGAAGAATGCTAAGCTCCTCACTGAAATTGCGGAGACAAGACAGCTGGTAAATAAAATCGGTCAAGCGAATCGAAAGGAATCGAACCTGCGACCTCCCACTCGAATCCGACCGCCAGGGAGGTCGTCACAATGGTCGACTTTGACGCGCTTAGGTAAATATAATCTTAAAATTAGAAGAAGGAGGTGATTACTGTCTTTAGAAGCTTCAGGGTTTCTTTTTTTACTTTGATTGATGGACTTGCGCATGACTGCAATCATAACGGATGGGCAGAAATGATGGAGCGCGCTTGCCTAGAAAATGCCTATTTACTCTTCTCTTGAAGGCACCCAGAATTGTACTTGGCTGGTAATATGGAAGTTGGAAGGGTTTTGCAACTTAGCGGTTTGTAAACCAGAAACGTGTAAGAAAAACATCTCGTTGGAGTACGCTAGTCTAGCGCCTTACATTGATGTTCATTAATTCACAATATAACATCTTGATATAATACTAACCTTTCAAAAATTCCTATTTTTAAGTTATACTTTCAATGTGCTTTCAATAACTTAATATTTTAATTAGTATCAGATGGATCTGTATTGAATCTCGAAGTGCTACTTCAATAAAATAGACCAAAAACCCTTTCGCTAAATACGTTTACATCCTGACATTGATCATCATCAGAAGTTATAGATATTTCTGCAATCCACGATGACGCGCCCCACTCTATCAAACTCAATACGAATTGGATGAAACATAAGTGATTTTGACTGAGTGGGGCGCGTCTTCATGAATCGAAATATCTATAAATCGATAAAATCTATTTACGAGTATATGTTATGTAACTTTACTTTTCGACTAATCAGCAACATATACGACTACCTACCCATTAACGGAATGTATGTGATTAACGAGGTTAGTTGCGAATTCGAACAGCCGCAAACTTTGTTTCCGACTAAACAGATTTTCTGGAAAATGCATTGTGATTAATTGAACAAACTATAACCCTTGATGAAATATGAATAAATTTCGTTGAAAATTATGCAAGCAAAAACAATAGTGAAACACGTGGCAGTAACATACTCGTAATATCTACTTACGAAACTTTTTAAGATCTTATTCTTGTTATTGCATCGAAAACAGTGGATGTCCGCAGGCTGATGTGATAATGATGATGGTACAATATATACCTATGCGATGAGGAACTATCGTACTGCGTACTAGCCATATACTGGTTCGAAACTCAATCTCTGATTTTCGGTAGTTGGGTGCCCTTGTAGTGACGAAGTACCTACCTCTAGCCCAGAGATTCTCAAACTTATTTCTTTACCGCCCCCTTTGAAAATCAATTAGTTTTCAGCGCTCTTTAAAAAACTTAAAACCACAATTTCATTACTTTAATTTAGTTATCGTGGTTTAATTAATTTAGGTCAATCAACCAGCCGATTGGTACCGAATTGCACCAAATGCGTTATTTGACAAAATCTTGTTACAACTAGATTGCGGACTGCGTACAGGCTAAACCACTCCAATGCCCCCCATTTTTCTGGGCCTCTTAAACCCCCTTCTAGGTGTCCAACACCCACAAGGGGGCGTTATCGCCCACTTTGAGAAAGACTGCTCTAAAAAAACTTACTGAGAGCTCTACTTAACGTTCTCAAAGTAAGTGAACCCTGCCAACTCACACTTGGATAGCGGAATTACGCTTACTATGTAATTATATGAGTGCACACGTGTGCGTGTAATTATATACCTATATAAAGACACGTGCTCAACAGTGAGCTGTAATAATAAATTAAATATATATTTATATCAAAGTTTGTTAATTTTCGTGCATTTAAATTATGATTAACGACTTTAGTTTTCAAAATATAAACTGCTGCAAACTTTGACAGCCGCGAACAGATTGCCTTGCTACGCCGATGCATATATTATTATGTATAGTGATATATACTACAAGTTTATTTGCATACTTTATTTATATTATATTTTTGGGTAATAATATGCTTACCCAAAAATATAATATAAATATAATGTAAGTAATGTATATAGTGTATAGTGCAAATTAATTATTATGTAACTACATTGTTAAGGTTCTACAACTCACGGTCATGGATTTCACTCAGACTTATAGAATTACTTTTCTTTTGATCGTCTGTTCGAAATTTACGGTCCTTTTTGTGAGGTTTAATTGTTACATCAGTATATAAAATACTAGTAGGGCGCGTGGGAGCGCGGGCCACATGTGGCCCGCGGGCTGTCTTCTCACCTATAAAAGAATCGCCGTCATCTTCATCGCCAATTGGAATCCGATTGGCAATGGGCTAAAAGAATTACCTCGGAGCACGGTCATGGATTTAAAGATAGTTAAGGGCTGTTTGAATAAAAAATACACTGAACCTCATCTGATGAGGTTCAGTGTATTTTTTATTCAAACATCCCTTAACTATCTTTAAATCCATGACCGTGCTCCTCAATCATCATCCAAATCGTAGACCATCTCTTCTCATACTTTTCATAGTTTTTCATAGGCCTTTGGGTTTATTGTAGCATTCACATTTTCCATGGAAAAATAAATTCAACCACTTTGATTTTTTTTCATTCATCCCGTAGACCTTGAGATTCTAATTACGTCTTGCAAAGAAATCACTCTCTTATCTTTTATACTTTCCGAGATATAAAAACACGAAAGTATGGCGGCCATCTTGAATCCGCCATTTTGATTTTTTTTTCAGCCAACTGCCAATTGGATGACGTTTCGAGTTACATTTGGTCGAGCACCCCCCACCTATCTTCGATACCCTGGCTGTGCTCTTCACCCGTCTCCGAAATCCTCAATCATCAGCTCTCTCCATATTTTTCTCTAGTAACTCTCCGAAAAACCGCATCACAACCTTGCATAATTACCAACTGTTAGTCTCTTCAACATTCCCCATACATTTTCAACTGAAAAATAAATTCCGCCATTTTGGATTTTTTTTCTATTCATCGCGTAGACCTTCGGGTCCTGATTACTTCTTGTCAAGAAATCATTCTCCCATCTTTTATACTTTCCGAGATATCGACGAATTTCGAATGGCGGCCATTTTGAATCCGCCATTTTGAACTTTTTTTCAGGTAACTGCCAATTGGATGACGTTTCGAATGACATTTGGTCGAGCACCCTCTACCTATCTCCAATACCCTGGCTGTGCTCTTCACCTGTCTTCTAAATCCTCAGTCATCAGCTCTCTCCGTAATTTTCTTCAAATTGAATTTTTTTCTTCTATAAGACCCCATCCGTGAAAAAAAAAATTTTCATACAAAATTGTTCAGGAGAGGTGATAATCAGTCAGTCAGTCAATCAGTGAATCAGCACGAGTAGCTATATATATATTAATAAATATGAGAGGTCCTTCAATCACGCCGAACGGACCAACAGTTTTTTCGGACATAGGTTGTTTTTGGACAGACCTAGAGATTGTATCCCGGGAAAATTAATTATTTCCTGGGAATTTGAGATAAACGGTATTTCACAAGGGCAAAGCCAAAGTAAGTATAAATATGATTAATTGATAATTGTGTGATGATGATCTAAACGCATTTCCAATTTATTATTTTCTAATGTGCAGGGAATCACGGCTACAAACTTTATCAATCTGAATTAGCAGTATTGGGTATACTGTCATATATGTACAGACAGACTACGTAGCAAACTCTCCCAGTAAACTGAATCCAGTCACTCGACTTCTCGCTATAGCGATATTGGATTTCCAGACTTAGTCGTAAAAGCAAATAACTTTAAACACAAAAGCGATAGAAATCCATTTCTAACTATGTGTGCTGATGATGGCTGCTGCTTGCAGTGCGGTACATTCCGGCTTCGAGTCCTGGAACCGTACCACCATCTCTTATAGCAGTATTACTGTAATGTTGTTTTGAATTTTTATACAATGTCAATATGAAATTATTTAAACGATATTACAAATAATACTACTATAAGAGATGGTGATAGGTCATAGGCCCCTGGTGTAGACAAGTTCGGAATTTATGATTTCCTTGAGACATTTCAGTTTCGGCCATGGTCTGGTTTAGCGGGCGAAGCTACTGTGGTTGCTTACCACATAAACTTACGAGCATAAGCGTACCGCCAAGCGATTAGGCATTACGGTGCGATGCTGTGTAAGCTAAAGGATTTATTATATTACTAGCAGTGCCCGCGGACTCCGTTCCGCGTTAGAAATATTTTTGTCCCGGCCCGTTTGTCCCCCGCGTAAGGCCCGGTTTCCACCAAAGCGGAGCGAAGCGGAGCTGTGTTTGGATAACCAACCAGATTTCATCATTTAGACATCCCTCAGTTTCGAAAATATCAAAATGACGAAATCTGATTTGTTACTCAAATACAGCTCCGCTCCGCTTCGCTGTGGTGGAAAACGGGCATTATACCCACAGCCCACAGCGCTGGACGCGAGGCATTCAGATAAATGAATGATAAATGCCTATCCTATCGCCACGCAACGACCGAAGCGGCGGCGGCGCGCTCCTGCATACCGCACGTTTTTGTTTTACTAATATCTTTGAAGATATTTATTTAAACTGTATAGACTATAGAGTAAGGGGCAGAACTATTCTACATTAAATTTCCGTTCTAAAAAACATATTTTCAAAGATATAAATTAATACCATATGGGCTAAATAAGCTTCACAAAAATTATTTATTTTTAATCCACAATTTTAAAGTAAAAGCAGTTATTGCGAGTTACCCATAGGAGATAGGCATATGCTATCACGGATTTTTTTGCAGATTTTGATACGTTCTTTAATATTGTAGAACATTGTTTTGTTCTATCCTCAATAGTTTCCGCAGCGTACGCGATGAAAGGAATTTTTTTTGCGACTTAGATTACATGATTCAAGTTTTAGTAATGATGCATAGTTAATTTTGGAAATTATTATAGCCTATGACACTCCACGATAATGTAGCTTTCTATTGGTGAAAGAATTTTGAAAATCGGTTCAGTAGATCCAGAGATTACCCCTTACAACGTCACAAACTCACAAACTCACAAACATCGTTACGCTACCTCTTTATAATATTAATATATTAATATATAATATATAATATAAAATATAAATATAATAATATAATATATATAATATATAATATATATAATATAATATAGTAATATAGTATATAGTATATATAGTATATAGTATAGTATAGTATAGATGGTTTATACTCCTTTCAAGCTACCTATTCAATATCATCAGATAGTTTAGTTAGAGGTTTAGTCACTTATCATCAAGTGAAATTGCATTGAAGTCTCACTGTCAGTTGAATGAAAATATGTCTTCATTTCTTTATTACTACAGAGTTTTTTAAACATACAACAAAGGCTTATACTTTTATTATACCTACTAATCTAGTCTAACCAACGAATGATTAAGAATAAAACGTGAAACATGATAACTGTTTGGAAAAAATCTAAACGTTGGGAATTTATTTAAAGTTTTCCCACATAAAATTTATCAAAAAGTTAAAGTTTTAACATCGTTCTGCCTTTACTGTGTTATCGCACCTTTACAAGGATTAATTTGGCCCTAAATTGTATCATTTGTCAGCGAACGAATCAAATATCTATTTAAATTTGTAAGTCCTTTAGCAAAGCTGACAACAAATGATAGCTACTAATACATTTCAACGAACTTTACATAAAATAATTAGATTTAAAGATTAATAAGAGCCTATTCTTTACCTTACGAGACTTTTCCATAGATTTTAAACATAGCGATATTTAAACCGTGCTTAAAGCTTATACCACCTCACTTGGAATGCCCTTTAAATTTAGGAAATGTGTGTAATAGGATTTTAACAAGTAAACAATTAAAAAATTAAAATAAAAACACGACTTCCTCTTTGGTAAAACGACTTTTTCCAAAAAATATATAGGCTACGAGTATGTTACTCGGAATGATGTAAGGATTTCAATATTAGGTACCCATTATTAACATTATACTCCTATGTCCAAATCTATTCAGCCGTTCGGATGTTCTGGTGGAATAAAGAAACTCACATACATACATACATTCATACATACACAACTACATACACACATATATACATACATACATACATGCATACATACATATATACATACATAAATACATACATACATACATACATACAGGAACCCTAAAAACATTACACTCCTTTTTTGTGCAGTTGTATAAAAATCTACGTAACGCTTATACTAATAACGCTACTTCCTCACGGTATTTTTTTTGTTAAATCTATTTAAATAAACGACATCAAGGTTGGTACTGGACAAATTGCGCCATTATTCTGTTTGTTGTTCATTTGCAGCACGAGTAATTACTTTGACTCTAGCCTACGGGTTTTAAAGTGATAAAGGTAATCTGTTGGATCGTTTAGGTGCTACGAGTAGATAAGTTAGTTTTATTTTCCGATAAAACGTTAGAATATTTTGCAAGTTGTTGTTAATATTAAGATAACAGAATTAACATTTCATTATTGGTATTACAAAGAGTTAGTTTATAAAAAAATTGAACTATAAATTCTCAAGTTCAAAAAAAAATAAGTATGGAATAGATATTTAGCTTTCTTACGAGTATATGTCATTTAGCTTTATCTATGGCTTTATGGAAATAACTATACAATTTCTGAAAATATTTGATGAAAGAATATAAGCAAGAATTCTCAAAGGTATCCTTATAAGTGAACGTAGGATAAAATGTTGCTTACTGTGTTACAGATATAGCGCTCGAGAAAACCAGTAACGATAGTGCATAACATCGAACGCGTACGTGATCGTACTTGAAATACCTAAGCTTTCTCTAATACAGCTATCCTCGGTGTTGCACAAGATACCAATAATATTATTATCGCGAAATCTTTACATGTATACGTTTTTGCTTTTATACTAAGAGGCTTTTTTCATGCAGAATAATGATGTTTTGATATTTAGTGATATCTAATACGCCATGCCCATGTTGAATATTTGAAAAAGATGCATTCAGTGCCTTTTCATTGCAATATATTATAACGCACCTTTAATATCCTGCCCGTAGTCTTGAAAAAATATAATAGGCCCGTTTTGGCGTTTGTGACAGACCATAGAATGTAACTTGGCACGAAACTTTATGACATAAGGTGATTTAACAACCAGTTACGTTTTCAATCGTTCGTTATATTATAATCGTTTAAAAATTCTGCCCACTGTTTGGATCCCTGATTGGAGGGCAAAATTTACTAACGATCACGATAACGATGAATACGTTTTTCTTACGCAATCAGTTTCCTGGAAGAAATATTCTTGATAGAAATTTGACTCAAAAGTTGCTCCAAAGCTTCTTTATTTTTTTTTTATTTGGATCAGCAGAAATAAAGTTCTTAAAACGCGCAAATGTTTATTATCACTATTTTAACTAGCTTAGTTTTGAAGTGATTAGGTAAAACGTCATTTTTTCTGTGATATTTTTCTGAAACACTGCCTGTCGCTACCTCTAAAGTATTTGTATGTAAGAGCAAGTAGTAAAAAGGTCAAAAATGAAAACCATCTTGGCTAGACTTTGTGTCCAATATTCTCTATATTTTCTTGAAGAAATTACATATTTTCCAGGCTTGTATTGAAATATACCTACTATTATACGACATATACATTGATCGCATGAGATTATTGTATTTTGAAGCTTATGGCGCTTATGAATGAGATAGATCTAAACGTGGAAAGCGAATAATCATTTTGCATTCACAATCGCTGTCTGCGTTTGATAGCAGTGGCTATTAGATACAGAAAATCAATTCTTGAACACTAACGGTCGCTTTACGATCGCTTAGCGATAGCAATGTTCACTTGGTTAAGCTAAGACGGATATAACATTGCTAATCGATCTAATATTAGTATAGGTTTCTTGTGATCAACTACGTAATTACCTCAAAGACCGTAATGACGACGAATAATTCCTGAGAGACATTTCTCCGCAGATCTGGTGACAGAACGGCTGGATCATTTTCTGCGCAACCAATCAGCCTAGCTGTTCAGTGCGTCAATCCATTATTTTCACAATTCCACGCGGGAAAGTTTTGTAGTTATTTGCAATTAGTTAGCTATTAGTTTAAGTGTAACATTAATTGTTATGAAAAAATGGGAGAAGGTACCTACTTAGATTAAATAATAATATAACTTAACTTTAATTAAGTACTACTAAATATTAAGATTCTAATGTTAAACTATCACACCTGCTTGTAAGATGTAACTAACCTTGAATAAGAAAAACAAATGCAGACGGTAAAGAAAGTTATTATTTGTTTTATTTATTTTATTAAGCACCTCCTAAACGTAAAAAAGACCATGAAATTAAAAAAGAAATATATAGGGAGCCCCTGAAATATACATTTTATTCTATTCTTCAATATTAATTGTTGTTATTGCAGCAACAACCATATTTACGTCATCTGAGAAAATTTCAACAGTAACTATAACGCTTCAAGAAATACAGCCTGGTGATAAGTATACGGATAGAGGTTTATGGCGGCATACCTGCTAGGTACTTTACTATCTAAGTTATTTTATAAATAGCCGAACTATTTCTCCGTTAAAATTATGTATAGGGGTAGTAAATTTGAGCAGTTTATCATATATACTCCCACTACAAAACTGAAATAAATTGAGTAGGGAGCGTGAGCAGCGAGCACCGCAAGCTATCGTCCGCAGACATAAGTCTTTATTCTTCCTCAGAAAATGGTGAATTCCTGTTGTAATATTCAATTCTGATAGTACCACTTGAATTATTGTGGTTGTAAATATTTCAACTTTGAGATAAGCTCAATGATTTAGTACCTACGTGGAATGATATTACTTTGTGCCTTTAACGTATAATATGGCGTGCAGATTGTCTATGGAGAAGGTGTGCAGAAATCTCAAATTATTTGCTAAACATACATAAACCTCCACGGACACTAAAAACTAGTAATCATAAAACATCTTTATTTTATAATAGTTTCTGATATTTGGTAACGCCCTTTATAAATACTCTCTCTAATCATTAAAGTTTCATACCCATTTGATCACTTTGAAATGTCATCCCCTTAATATTAAATAGAAAAAAAATCAAGGGTTTGTCTTTGTCCGGGTCTGCCCATAAGAGTTCCATTTTTACAATTTTATTACGGAACCCTTAAAAGAGCTTTAATATGTGGCTGCCAGCAGATAACAAAATGATCCAATACTCGTTAAAGTTCTGTTTTAACCATTTATGGTACGGAACCCTTAAAATCGAATATAGTGTAAATACTTAATTGAATTGTTCAACCTAAAGTTCGTAATAAATCAAACTTTATAAACAAGAAGAACTATTTATTATACACTATACATTGGTAGTTTTAACTATGAACACTTCGCTACGTCATTAGCGGCTAACTTGTTTACTTTGCACAAAGTCAAAGATGCTCATATTCCCGCGAACAGAAGAAGCTACGCGAAACCGTGAGCTCATCGACAGGCACTAATTAACGGCTGGAGAGTTCTCGAGCTAGGTTCAATTATGGGTTGAGCCAGGTTAACCGCTAACGTCAAGTTAAAGTACCTAGGATACCTGGAAAACTAGGAATAAATACATATTTTTTATGAGAAGTTTGTTTTACGACTTTTTTGTTGTAGGTGCCAGCGCACGGATAAGATTGAATTTGAACGTGAGGTCCCGGGTTCGATTAACAGTTTAAGACACTTTGGAATATGTATAATTGTGTCAGGTCTACACTGGGAGACGAAGCGCATTTCCTTTATGTACAAGACTAGAACGCAAGGGTGTGAAATTAGTCGCGTATAGATTGGAAGCTACTTTTACTAAACAAGATCGTCCAATCTATACAAGAGCAACACGGAAGTACTCGCGTATACAGTGCTGGTACGCATAGACATATTAAACTAATGCATGGTTTGGAATAAGCTCGCCAAACTCTACATTCCAATCTATACGCGAGCAGTGCATGCTCCTCGCTTTCTTTTGCTGAACTCTCTTAGGCTCGTTTTCACCAACAATTTAAGAAACGCCTAAGCCGATAGGTGACAGTTTTCGCTTACAACAACTGTCACCTAAGGGCTTAGGTGACTCTTTAAATGTTGGTGAAAACGAGCATAAGTATTCTATGGTAATCGTATCTGTGCATTTATTCTATTCTAAACATGGAACACATTGATTTACAAACTAATGGAATATCATCTGTCGGCACGTGCCATCTGTTATTACGAATGTTCAAAATGATTGACGACTTTTTATCCAGGAAAATCCACGGTTTAGAAGTAAAAAAATAAATAAAGCTTGTTTTTCTACAAAACAAACTAATAGTAGGGGAGTCGCTGCGATATTTTAAGCTTGTAAAACAAAAAAGCATTTCCCACCCAGGTCGGGAAACGCAGGTAATTCATAACTGTTGGGAAAGCTCCGGATGTTAAAGTGATATTTTCAAGAGGTGAAGCAGGTACTAAAATGTAACAGTTTTAAATAAAGTTTTAAAAAGCACATTAAAGAGCCATTAAAGTCGCCATTTATTTTGGCGCGGTCATTATTGCACCTTCCACAATTAAAGTGGCCTTTCGGACCGAGGCTATACGTATTTCAAGACTGATCTATTAAGAGATCATTATCCGTCTAATGATTGTTTGTATTTTTTCCCATTTTTCGTTCTTTAGGAGTTTCAGTGCCGTTTATTAGATAGAGATTAGGTGGTGTTTCTATGCACACTCAGAAGGATTTGAAAGTTAGTAAAACAATATTGGGACAATAATTGCGTCCAAACTTAACCTGCTGTGCTATTCTACAAAATGAAATAGCTGCCAGACAGCTGCCAACCCGAATATGGCATGCAAAATTGTACTCTATTACAACTGACAAATTCATAGATGCATAGATGTACCTACGCTCGTCGCTGTTTTGCAGAATAGCACGGCTGTTTAGTGGATTTCGTGCAGGTGTCTATAATTCTTGTATAGAATAAAAAGATGTACTTTATGTAGAAATCATGTGCATCTTTCTTTTTTGTGAAATGTTCTAATTTTCTTAAGTCACCTGAAAATAGTAATAAAGGAAGACATATACTAGGAATCTGCTATAATTTGAAAAATCACATTAAGGATATCACGTTTTTAACCATACCAATTTGTTTTTATTACGTTTATGAGCGACGGGAATGCGGGTTAGCAAACCCACCGAAATTTAGACATAGATTCGTTTATCAGAATTAGTGGATACCATTTGGTTACGTTTCTTAAGGTTAATTACAATACCCTTTATTTGTAACAGTTGTTTTACAATGCTTTGTATTCTTCAGTCTTCTTTGAAAAGTAAGATTTGTAGTTACAGAGACAAAGGACTCATTAACTTACTCACTGCTGAGAGCTGCGCTTACAAGTGAGGGTTTGAGTGTTATAGTGTTTGCAAAGTGCAGTTTACTGGAACCGAAGTCACTCGCAAAACCACTTACGTACCTCAGCAGCACTACCGTCGAAGCCATCCTTCACTTGCGGACAGCCTCAACGACTTAAGAAAACAACTACATTGTAAATCACTGAACCAAACTAGAAAGCTTCCTTTTCCGAAAGGAAAAAACCTCATGGACTTTGTAAGGGACTCAAGATTAAAATAGCCTTTGTATATACTAGCAATAACAGCTCGATGTTTTATGTAGACTAAACAAAGTCACCAATATGAACCTCAGGATGAGCCCATCTCTTTTGTGACACTTTTTGAGCGGTTCTTCGGATCCTGTGTATTGTACCTACAATTAGGTATGTCTATTGAACAAAGTGTATTTGTAAAGTGACATAGGGAGTATCGTCAGTAGATGTTACCTCAACAAAGGGTTGTATAGTCACTGTATTTAAAATGTTTAAAGTTAACTGAAACCAAAGTAACCCACAAAATTACTTACTAGTACCTATCTCACCAACACCGCTCTACCGTCGACTCCATCCATCACTTGCGGACAGCCGCAACGACTTGAGGAAACAAATATAATATACACATCTCTGAATTAAACTGAAAAGTTTTCTATCAATCTAGTAACATTTATCTTAACTTACAAAAAAATATATTTTCTCGAAGTCATTACAAACCGGCCGTCTGCCCTGTCCAGGGCACATGTCTATTGTTCTATGTTTGTATTATTTCCTGTGATTTCTATCCATTTAGCGTAAATGTGAATTTTTGGTTGCAAAATCCTAGCCTGCCAACCGTGCAAAATCCTAGCCCGCCAACCGCCAACACATTGCTAACTCGGATGCGTCAGTTTGTAAACAAATAAAAATAAAACCGTTTTTAACTTTCTACCAACTAAAAAGTTGAACACGATTTTAATTGCTACAGAACTTTTCTATAATGCTATTAGAGGATTTTGTTCATTTCAGGGGGCCTACCACCGTGATTTAAAGCAATATTATTGTAATATTGTTTTGACATTTTAATACATTGTTAGTATGGAAATTTTAAAACAATATTACAATAATATTACTTTAGGTCACGGTGATAGGCCCCCTGGTTTCCGTACCCAAAGAGTAAAAACGGAATCCTATTGCTAAGACTTTGCCGTCTGTCCGTTCGTCCTTCCGTCCGTCCGTCCGTCTGTCACCAGGCTCTATCTCTGGAACCATAATAGTCTTGAAATTTTCCAAGATGATGTATTTCTGTTGTTTGCAATATCGGGCAAAATAAGCGAAAAATCACATGCTTTGTTATAATGGGAGTCCAATTACGAGTAAATATTTATTTTATTCTATTTTATAGTATTTTTTGTTATAGCGACAATAGAGTTACATCATCTTTGAAAATTTCCCGGGTCTCGTTTTTACCCTTTGGGTAACTAACCCTCATAATTTTGAAATTAATCGGTCTTCCGATATTTAAGGCCATGATTTTTGCAAATCGAAGCGGGTAGTCCTTCCATCATACATTTAAATTTTCCTTATAGAAGCGCCACATCTTCTTTCTACTATATAAAAATAAGTCGGGTTTTCCTTCCTGACGCCATAACTCCAGAACGCACGAATCGATTTCCACGGTTTTGCATTCGTTGGAAAGGTCTCGGGCTCCGTGAGGTTTATAGCAAAGAAAATTCAGGAAAAATTTCAAAAGAAAAGCGGGAAAATATTTTTTCACATACAGCGCCATCTCTGATACATAGCATGTACTACAAACCAAGTCGCGTTCAGGCGCTGTGGGGGAAGGGACTGTGGGTAACACGGGACAAACGGGCCGGGACAAAAATATTTCTAACGCGGAACGGAGTCCACGGGCAATGTTTGTTAGGTAATATATTGAGATGGTATTTAATATTTCTCACGGATAAAATTATATAAAGCTCTAAAAATTCTAACAAAAAGCATCCGCAATAGCCATAAATCTGAAAGTAGGTAAAATTCTGTCGACGGAACCGTACTTAAAACTCAAACTTGTAAAACTTTCGAAAAATAAACAAAAAATAGAAATATGAAATCCAAAGCGATTCAAAGCGTTAGAATAAAATTTATGAGGGTTCGAAAATACATTTAAACTATAAAACAAAAGAGGCATGTTCTTAAATTTTAGCAGAAAGACCGAAAACCATAAATCGTTTTGAAACGAATGTTCGTTAAAATATCATGTGCTAAATGCAATCCAGATGGTCTCCGATAAGGTTAAGTTGTATAAAAAAAAATTAAAGAATATTTTACAGTCAAGTACAGCCAAGAGACAGGAATACTTCGCTGTCTCGCTCTAACACAAAACTAGAAGTGAAATTAGGGGCGGGGCAATGAATTAAACCTATCACGCGTCATCTAGCCATCGAGTCACCGAGACATGGCCAATTACAATAAACAGAGTGATTTCGGGGAGGAACTGTTTCTTGCTTACAGGAAGGGATGACGAGGGAGGGGACACACTGCGCTGGCGCTGCGAGGGAGGCATTCGGGCGCCTACGCTGGTCATACTACGACGACTAACAAGTTACTCGTACCTAATTATTGTACGTTATATTATATAGAGTCAGTGTTAACCCTTTTGCAACTTGTATAAATTAAATTCGTAATTCTAAGTCTAAACACTTTGTAATATTTTACTTTGACTAAAATAAAATAGAGTTGTGTTAGTGACAAAGCAGGCGAGACGAGTGTCGGAGATTTTGGTAATGTACTCCAATCATTTTATTAAACTATTACTTGAGATAATTTCACAGCTGAAATTTAGAACTTTGATGCTAGAGTCGTAAGAACAAATTGTGAGTTAAACATAATGGATCCTGGCACGGGATTTCAGGTCATTCATTAGCAGGAACGAAAGAGCGGAAGACAACCAAGGTCTGGGCTAAGTTAGGTTTCACGGGCGTGCCTGTTTTAATAGTTTTGTGCCTTTTATCGATTTTATATGGAAAGGTTAGGCAAAAATGCACCTTATTAAATATCGCACGCACCACGTGCGATATTACACGTGTTATCGGTTGCTTTAAGATAATGATGGGCAATATAAACTAAATTCTATTATTAAACTTGGAATAAACCAGCTGTGAGATTAGATCGGTTATTGTAAATACTTATCTTTAGGCTAGAGTTTATATAATAGAGTATGTGTTTTGTCTCTACCGATGTCGTTGTGTATTATAATGTACCATTTCATTTTGTACTCATGTGTGTATGTAATATTATATTAAGATATACTTACATGATGCCTACAGAGTTTTTTCTTTAAGCGTTGGTTTTCTCTGGATTGGCTAAATAGGAACAGAACGCTTGAATCTAGATATCGATGTGACCCATCGAATCTAGATTCTAAATAATTATAAAGTTTCTTTCTCTCATATCAATAAATTTATTTCACTAAATACAGATGATTTAAAGCTCTAATATGTTCATTTCATTTATATAATTCCCTCACGTTCAAGGGTATTCGCTAATGGAGTCTCGTTTAGAATTCAGACTCTAGTTAAATAATAATAAAATGTAACTTTCAATTCTATTACAAGTACATGTGATTAACTAGATCAAAACTCTCCAATATCGAATGTCTTTATGTACCTATATCTAAATCACGATTCATAATTACATTTGAGTGTGCTTAACATGCTTTGAAGTACAGAACCTAGACCTGACAGCATTTATTTAAATTCAAAAATATAGCTTAACAATTGAATGGCCAGGTGTTCCTTCAGAACCAGACCGGACCTCAATAAAGCCTGAACGTTAATTAATATTGAATTAAATTTGCATAGCAGTAAAGTCAGAGTCTTAAATTGTTTTAAAAGAATCTAGTCAAAATTAGCAGGCTACAGTTTTAGGCTAGTTTTATATTTAAACTGCAATCACCGAAATTGAGTGGTGCTTTTGAGGGAACGACACAGCGCGAATGTGGCAGCCGGGAGATAATAAACCAGTTCCTGGAATGTATAAGGTAAGGATTGTAAGTAAGTAGATAAAAATAGGCTCTTTCTCTAGGGTACTCAATTATGGTTCAATTATATATATAGACGATCAGCCCGCACCATCACAGAATTTGATGCCGAGTGACCAGGGATCTACGTACGTATTCGAAATAACGATATGACTAGATCTATAATAGCATAAAAATAAAACACAACGTAGGAAATCGTGATCGTGATATTGGGTATATAAAGAGTGTATTAAGAAATAATTAAATAGAAACAACACAGAGAGACAAAACACATTGTGCATGTTATGATAAATATAATGGTTATGTTTAAGATATGTACATTTTACAGGATTTACAAAGGAGCCATTGTGCATGTCATTATATTTATAATATGTTTCATTTAAAAATGTCGTAGGAATAGAGGGAGCAGAAATAAACATTTTACAGGATTTACAAAGGAGCCATTGTGCATGTCATTATATTTATAATATGTTTTCATTTAAAAATGTCGTAGGAAGAGAGGGAGCAGAAATAAACATTTTACAAGATTTACAAAGGAGCCATTGTGCATGTCATTATATATATAATATGTTCTCATTTAAAAATGTCGTAGGTATATAGGGAGCAGAAATAAACTTTATACCTTGCAAATGTAAAATTTATAGGATATCAAGGAGACGGCTGTGCTTAAGATATTTTACCTTGTTTATTCTTAGGCTAAATTCTATTATACCTTGAAATCTAGTATACCTATTCGGATAACATCTGGATTCGAGATAGCACCGGGTAGCAACATTTAGTTATTTTCCTGATATTAAACGTAAAGCGCGGCACAAGTAAACAATAAACGTACATTTGACGGATTTAAACGGTTAAAAGAAAAATAAAATAAATGATGCGTTGTAAAAATTTGGTTTTATGGCTAGCAGAGATAAGACGGTTCTAGGTAAAAGTGCCGAGGGGCAAAGCTGCATTTAATGCTTAACAGATGGTTGGGATCGTATCGAACCCTGGCGAGGTTAAAACAATAGGGACGGGTATCCGTAGGTTAGCGCGTTGTAGGAATAGACAAACGAAATGAGACCGTAGGCAACACGTCATTAAAGTTGATTTTGGAAAAATTAGCGAATTCGAGAGAAAGTTGCGTTAGCTAGTGTTGAACGCAGAGAAATAAACGAAATGAAATGATTTATTTACTGAATATAGTTAACATCTTGGTTCTTAAATTTATATAAATTTAATTAAACAAGCGTTTTATAAATCGTTCACTTGCCAATTTCCAGGCTGATTTTAGACGAAATTACTTAGACGACATTATCAATCTGTGAGTTATAGACTGATTAATGCAGTATATACGAGCGATTTAATTACTTCAGAATATATTTGTACACCACGAAACATACTAAATATTATAATTTCTAAGAAGTAAAAAGTAATTAGTACAAAAGGCGGTCTTATCGCTAAGTGGCGATCTCTGTCAGGCAACCTAAAGATTAGGAAAATACGAAAAACCACGGACAGCAGGTAGTGCAAAACTATAATACTTATACCAAAATCCAAATAAGTACACACTATTACAAATACTAGATAACTAAAATAAAATAATAAATTAAATATTAAAATAGTTACAAGTATAAAACGAGTATAGTACATACTCAATACTCAATCATAATTATAATATATTGTGTAGATATACTGTTAGCGATTCGGGCTTGACAACTTTTGAGCGAACGAGATGTAATAAATTCTATTATGCGATACTATGCGATAGATACACAGCGGTTATGGTTTATTAAGGCCGAGGAAATTAACATCATGAGCGGAATTTCTGAGGTAATTTTGACGAGAGTACTAGGAGATGGCCGTGTAACGGTTTGCCGTTGACTCGCCCTACTGCTACGAAAATTTCAATTAATCGGTGCACAATTAGAAAGCATTCAACGATAAGGCGAAGTTATCTTCAGGGACGGTTAGGCCATAGGACAAAATATTTTAGCAGGACGTCATTGCTTGAAATTGAATGAAAGAGAGTTAATAATACCAGGCAGGTTATATTGTTTGTGAAGGAGGGCGAAGGCGCTACTTGGTCAAAAGATGTGAGGGAGAGAAGAAAAATTAAAACTAGGTTCCCCACAACTATAGTTGTACAGGCAGTTATAGGGATATCGGAGTGCGAAAGGATATGTGTGGCTTATTAAATTTTAACTAGCAATGAATAGAAGCCAGGATGGAGTTGGGAGTTTGCGAACCTTAAACGATTGCTGAGAGGGAGTACAGTTGACGACGTATAAACTGTCAGTCGTAAATTTGAGGAATAGAAATGTTACTAAAAAAAAAAAAAAAAAAAAAAAAAAAAACAAGTTTAGCAATGTAGTAAAATGGCTTTACAATAATTTTATTTTATTGACATATCTACTGATGTATCTGATTAAATTGTAAATATTTTGACTTTAACCTGCGATAGATTACTATTATTAACAACATGTATTGAGGGGACAATATTCTTAATATATATAAATCTCGTGTCACAATGTTTGTCCTCAATGGACTCCTAAACCACTTAACCGATTATAATAAAATTCGCACACCATGTGCAGTTCGATCCAACTTGAGAGATAGGATAGTTTAAATCTCAATTTATCTATTTTGTATAACCCCTAAGGGCAAAACAACGTTTGCTAGGTCAGCTAGTATTATTATATGTTAAATTGCCATAGATTACTAGAAATAAATTGTAAGCATGTACAAGTAGGAATGAATAATAAATAAATAAATAAATGCAAGAAAAGAAATAGGCGTTACGCTACGTGTCAGACTTGTATAAAGGGAAACTTTAGCATGAACACACTGTTTCATGAACTCTAAATGGGTTGGATGATGTAAAAATTCATTATCCATTACCTAAGTTATTTAAAGTATGTGTGTGTGTTTGTATGGTAAGAGTATGAATACATTTATCAATACAAGTATTCTGAAACCTTCCAACATTTGAATTTCTCTGTATACCTAATTTGAGTATTCATAAAACTTAACAATGTGAGGCTGCATAGAGTTATATCTATTCTTTTATGACTTTCAATGAACTCAAAGTATTAAGCCTGAATACTTAATCAAAATAGACTAATTAAAATAAGCTATAATATAGCATTTCCTTTGAAGTCTGGTTGAATTAAAATCGGCTAACCTGAATTATTTTAGACAACGTGGATAAATTGAAGTTAATCCTTAAGTAGCCTTCTAGTTCCTTCAGAACTAATCAAGTAACATTAGCGAGATATGCCGAGCTCATCTGGCTCGTTGCTATATTTTATACACAGAACTGTTCATCGTAGGGATACACTTGAAGGAGAGAGTGTACCTGGCTTTACGGCTGTTATACAGATGGGTCATTAACATGACGGAATAGGTAATATCTGGTTATGGGAACTACAGTTGTATGGAGAAAGGGACGAAGCTGACAGAACATTATTCAAATTTTGATTGGGTTTTATATATATACAAGGTTTCTTTCATGGCTGATTGGCAATCCTCGAATGGCAAAGGATGGGAGCCCGAGATACACGCCCTCTCAATAATTCAGAACTTTCGACCGTAATTTGGCCAAATTACAATCATATCAATTAATAATAAAATCAAAATCCATGGTACCTGGGCAAGCCTAAAAGGCTCTAAAAAAAATTCATGTACCTAGCCTACGGGCATGTGGGAATAATACGCTTCGTAGCGAATAAAATAGAAAGTTCTGAATCTGCCCAAATAATCTGATATCAGAGCCAGTTTGCTGGCGCAGGATTTCCCTAGCTTCAAGGTTCCTTTGGTTCGTTGGTGGATAACCTCTGACCCACTCACACAGCCAGCACCAGTCTCATTCTATTTGATTAATTAAACTCATGTCATGTCAACTTTGAATCGACCGAATTCGAGAGTACAACAATGCTATTCCTAAAGCCACATTATGTAACTTCAGTTTTGAGCCTTATTACAAGGAAAAAAAGAAACAAATAGAATGCAATGACTTGCCCTGTGTTGATTTGCCTTGGCGTAATGAAAGAGAATTAACTATAGAATAATAAAAACTCCATTGTCTCAACCGAAAGGGAGTACGGCTTTGTCTCGCCTCCATGCATCTGTCGTTCCATGTTGTAAATAAAATGAAAGTAAATAAAACTAATAATTTCATCCAAGTTATTCAATCATGGTTAGATTAAGTCTAATAAATTAATTAATTAGATCAGGGTGGATCATCACGGAATTTCGATTTCGGCAATCACAAACAAACAAACACAAAGACAAAGTCAGTTCGAATCGCGGACTGAAAGCACAAATCGGATGATTCTAATTAGGTAGTATTTTAGCGGAAGCACCAGTGCTTATTATGCTCCAGTTATCTAGGTCATTGATATTAGGATCTGACTGGCTAGAGCGGGTAAAAGAAGTGGTGAATTCCGGCACTAAACGGACATTGTCGGTTGAACATTTGAGAGTTAGGTTTTGCGTTAGACTGAGTTCAGAGTACTAAGTCGGAAGGGTAGGGGAAGAGACGAATACAGCCGCGATTAAGATGATATTAAACCAACATACTAGGCCAGTTGAGCGTAGCGTGGCGAGTAATTATGTCGGATGATTTGATTGATTTGATTTGATTAAGTTGTGAACAGAGGGAACTTTTACCTGTATTAGACAAGCATTGATAGGTATTACGTTATTGAGTGGGTGGACGAAACTCTTTTGTGGAAAATAGTTAACCGGTATCTTTAGCATATAGGAAACAGGTAAAAGATAACTAGAGTAACTTATGCGTAATCAGACCGAAGGCAACTCCGAATTGCAGCTACTCACATTCACTAGGAAATGAGACAAGTCAATAAAACTTATTCAATATGCGTGGATCTAATAATAAATGATAAGAAACGCGGAGGTATCGCCATTCACACCTGAGATTTTACAATCCTTTGTTGATTAAATTATATCAGTTCAATTGATTTGAATAATGATATATTTCAGGCACTCTTGCATTATGATTCAAGGAAGTATACAGGATTCTCTTATATGAGAAGTATCTGAGCTTACCATGATTTCCATAACATAATGGTTCAAAGAGGGACATAGGATTCTCTTTAATGGGAAATACCTAAGCTTGCCATGATTTCCATAGCATTATGATTCAATGAGGTATACAGGATTCCCTTAAATGGGAAGCACCTAAGTTTACCGTGGTAACCTTGCATAATCGTTCAAGATAACGTTAGGGCAGGTAGTACAGGATCGATAAGAAAGAAGTAGGTAGTCAATCAAAAACGTGACAGGGTCGCTAATGAGATAGCCGGGCGTATGAAAATAACAAGCACACCTGAATCGAAGTATTATGTGCTTAATGAAGGGAGCCGATTCTTAAAAGTAAACAATAGAGCAGATTAGGCGACAGGCATGATTGAATAAATAGTTAGACTGAACATAGTTAACATTATAACGAAAAGCATAAGTTGGTACAGTTTGATATAGGTGTTCGGGAAAAACTTAAGACTTACAAGTGCTGATATAAGGTTAACAAAGAAGTTCATGAGGTTACATGAAATGCAATTATAGGAGGCAATCTCACATATTAATGTGTACACATCAATTGGCGCATATATGAACAAAGTCAAAGGAAACTGCAAATCAATTCACCTGTCCGGCTATAATTAGAATACTTTATAGAATAGGATTTATCATAGAATTGGGGCAAACAAAGAGCACTTTAATCAAAGACTATAAACAAAGAGATAAGGAAATTGAGGCACCACCGACATAAAAACGGGTAGCCTGAGCTACACACAAAAAAAAGGTAAACCGAAGTTGAATAGGTTTATTGCCGTAACGGAGAACAAAATTAAAACGAGCGTGAGAAGTTAGGACTAGCGTGCGTAATAAAGAGAAGAAATAGATTTTTTGAACGACCTAGGTATAAGGGACAGGAATATTATAAATACTAGGTGTTTAAATAAATCTATTCGAGGGAGAATGAGATGGTATTTAATATTTCTCACGGATAAAATTATATAAAGCTCTAAAAATTCTAACAAAAAGCATCCGCAATAGCCATAAATCTGAAAGTAGGTAAAATTCTGTCGACGGAACCGTACTTAAAACTCAAACTTGTAAAACTTTCGAAAAATAAACAAAAAATAGAAATATGAAATCCAAAGCGATTCAAAGCGTTAGAATAAAATTTATGAGGGTTCGAAAATACATTTAAACTATAAAACAAAAGAGGCATGTTCTTAAATTTTAGCAGAAAGACCGAAAACCATAAATCGTTTTGAAACGAATGTTCGTTAAAATATCATGTGCTAAATGCAATCCAGATGGTCTCCGATAAGGTTAAGTTGTATAAAAAAAAATTAAAGAATATTTTACAGTCAAGTACAGCCAAGAGACAGGAATACTTCGCTGTCTCGCTCTAACACAAAACTAGAAGTGAAATTAGGGGCGGGGCAATGAATTAAACCTATCACGCGTCATCTAGCCATCGAGTCACCGAGACATGGCCAATTACAATAAACAGAGTGATTTCGGGGAGGAACTGTTTCTTGCTTACAGGAAGGGATGACGAGGGAGGGGACACACTGCGCTGGCGCTGCGAGGGAGGCATTCGGGCGCCTACGCTGGTCATACTACGACGACTAACAAGTTACTCGTACCTAATTATTGTACGTTATATTATATAGAGTCAGTGTTAACCCTTTTGCAACTTGTATAAATTAAATTCGTAATTCTAAGTCTAAACACTTTGTAATATTTTACTTTGACTAAAATAAAATAGAGTTGTGTTAGTGACAAAGCAGGCGAGACGAGTGTCGGAGATTTTGGTAATGTACTCCAATCATTTTATTAAACTATTACTTGAGATAATTTCACAGCTGAAATTTAGAACTTTGATGCTAGAGTCGTAAGAACAAATTGTGAGTTAAACATAATGGATCCTGGCACGGGATTTCAGGTCATTCATTAGCAGGAACGAAAGAGCGGAAGACAACCAAGGTCTGGGCTAAGTTAGGTTTCACGGGCGTGCCTGTTTTAATAGTTTTGTGCCTTTTATCGATTTTATATGGAAAGGTTAGGCAAAAATGCACCTTATTAAATATCGCACGCACCACGTGCGATATTACACGTGTTATCGGTTGCTTTAAGATAATGATGGGCAATATAAACTAAATTCTATTATTAAACTTGGAATAAACCAGCTGTGAGATTAGATCGGTTATTGTAAATACTTATCTTTAGGCTAGAGTTTATATAATAGAGTATGTGTTTTGTCTCTACCGATGTCGTTGTGTATTATAATGTACCATTTCATTTTGTACTCATGTGTGTATGTAATATTATATTAAGATATACTTACATGATGCCTACAGAGTTTTTTCTTTAAGCGTTGGTTTTCTCTGGATTGGCTAAATAGGAACAGAACGCTTGAATCTAGATATCGATGTGACCCATCGAATCTAGATTCTAAATAATTATAAAGTTTCTTTCTCTCATATCAATAAATTTATTTCACTAAATACAGATGATTTAAAGCTCTAATATGTTCATTTCATTTATATAATTCCCTCACGTTCAAGGGTATTCGCTAATGGAGTCTCGTTTAGAATTCAGACTCTAGTTAAATAATAATAAAATGTAACTTTCAATTCTATTACAAGTACATGTGATTAACTAGATCAAAACTCTCCAATATCGAATGTCTTTATGTACCTATATCTAAATCACGATTCATAATTACATTTGAGTGTGCTTAACATGCTTTGAAGTACAGAACCTAGACCTGACAGCATTTATTTAAATTCAAAAATATAGCTTAACAATTGAATGGCCAGGTGTTCCTTCAGAACCAGACCGGACCTCAATAAAGCCTGAACGTTAATTAATATTGAATTAAATTTGCATAGCAGTAAAGTCAGAGTCTTAAATTGTTTTAAAAGAATCTAGTCAAAATTAGCAGGCTACAGTTTTAGGCTAGTTTTATATTTAAACTGCAATCACCGAAATTGAGTGGTGCTTTTGAGGGAACGACACAGCGCGAATGTGGCAGCCGGGAGATAATAAACCAGTTCCTGGAATGTATAAGGTAAGGATTGTAAGTAAGTAGATAAAAATAGGCTCTTTCTCTAGGGTACTCAATTATGGTTCAATTATATATATAGACGATCAGCCCGCACCATCACAGAATTTGGAATTTCACAATATTATAGATATCCGTTATTCCAATTGGCCATTCCATATGCAATACTCGTAGAAAAAGGCAAGTTTCCATGAGATAAAGTCCAAGCGCCCTTGTACAGCACCAGAATATGTCAAGATGTTGGCCCAAAGCCAAAACCTCCTGACCCTGTTAAGTTACCACCGTAATTTATTGAGTTTCAGATCGATCTGTGGTGTTGTATCCTAGTTTTCTTGTTATACAGTTTGTTTATTGATGTACAACATAGGAGAATGACGATTCTTGTATGAAAATTGGGCTATACCTTGCGTCTTAACCAAATCATCGGTAAAACATTAGAAATATTCTTAATATATATGTAAAAAAAAGATTAGTTGGATATTAACAGGGAATTTATTATAATCTGATATTCTAAGTGGTAAATTTTCTAAGTTTTATAAATGGCATGGCGGTTCCACATGTTTCGAAGCGTTTAATTACTTTTTTTTATAATACTTTTGAACCCCTGTTCAAATTACACTAAAATAAATATTTATATGCGATATTAAAATTTGTAAGAAGATTCTTCATGCATACGTGCTTCAGACGCAGAGTGACGCAAATCTAGCCCATTTTCTGGCATTCTCCTTTGATAAATTCGGTTTTGAAATGAAAACTCCTTTAGGCGCGCTGAGCATTTATGAGATGGAAAAAACATAATTGAACTCACAACATTGTAACCGACAACAAAGTTCAAGTTTTCATTTCCGTCGGCAGTCCCTGAATTATTTATTCTTTTGAAGCAAGAACTGCACGTGAAAACATAGAAAATAGTTAGTTTTCTAAACTGATAATAAATAAATAATTGGAAAATACTTTATTATACGCCTAATTAATACATATTATGGCAATAACAAAGTTGGTCTCGGATCTGTGACAATAACAATGGAAATAGATAATTGTAGAGAATATTATCTCTATAATGTTTTAGGGTCTGAAAAAATGTACTCCAGGTGCCCCAAGGAGGTAGAATCAAAAGGTATAAAAGAAAATAAGATCTAGCCAGCTGTTTGTTATTGGTGGGACTTGAACGTAATTGCGCATTATCACTGGTAGAATTACGCTACAGAATCGGAAATGAAGTTTTGTTAAGGATACATTTAACCTTTGCGAATATACCTTCATCATCATTTTCAAATTCCCTTTAGTTTAGGGTGTTTAGGCAATACCAGCCCTAGAAATTCAAATTTTATTTGGTTCTACGCAAATATTAGGCTAACTACGCATTGTAGGTTTATGGCAATGAATGAATTTTGCGGGCATAATATTTATGCATCTACATATTTTTTTAATAAAAACTTTGCTGGAAAGATTTTTTTTTTCAGAAAGATATTTTTTTGCATTTTCCCAATTTTCGAGCTTTCGGGAACCAATATGAAGTGAATGAGTATTGTTGAGCAGAGTTTTTATTAAAAACATGTAGATGCATAAATATTTTGCCCGCAAAACTCATTGCCATAAGCCTACGATGTATAATTAGCCCACTATTAGCAAAAAACTAAATAAAATTTCAATTTTCGCGTCCGGATGGTACCCATACCACATAACCACGCACTACAAGTATGAATCTCAAGAATAATTAATTAACATTTTAAAATTAGGTTAGCCGTAATAGACATACTCGTATGCCCTGGAACTAGCGGACGGCGCAAAAAAATGTCGCCAGTTTACCGGTGTCCAAAATGCTTGTATTGGCACCAGCAGTAAGGCCACGATGTAGTTCGCTCAGCAAACACCTATAGAATTTTGACAGTTGGTGAAAAAAGGTGTACGTAAATCAAAGATTTAAATCGTTACATGGGCCTACATTGCGCACATCAAAAACGTCCACAAACATGTTGAGTGAGTGCTCTCAACATGCTATAGTTTCCCTTATGACAGAGAGAGTGACAACGTGTCACACACAAGACAAAAATGTGGACGTTTTTGGAGGTTTAGGACTCATCTAGCGATTTAAATCTTTGACGTAAATCGTTCGGATGCCATAACCTTAGGTTTCCTTTTGGTGTTGCAGGCATGCAGATATTATTACTATATTTTTCCCTTTTTAGCCGAGCTTCAAGTTGTAGATTAAAAAAAACTATGCTGTTATTTGGTTTCCGATTGCTTTTGCACCGAACATACAAACAAGCAAGGAGCCAGATCACTACCACCAAAACTTATATCACTACTAGCTGATGCCCGCGACTTCGTCCACGTGGGATAAAAACTATTATATCTTTTAAGTTGGACCAAATGACAGATATTCACGAAGTTTGAACTAAATCGGTTCAGTAGTTTAGGAGTCCATCGCGGACAAACATTGTGACACGAGATTTATATATATTAGAATATTATTATGATATTCGAGTAATAAATTCCATTAATTCCTATATGATTTCCTTTCTTCTTATCCCGAACTGAAATACTGGCTGTGGGCCAAAAGGAACGTGAAGAAATTAGATGTTGTAAGCAGCTAACCTGTGCGTCCTGCAGTCAACCCCTTCCGCGCGCCCCGCTACCCCCTCATTCGAGACAAGCGACTCTCGCGTCGCCCGATTAGTTAGTTCACTGAGGCACGCGGCCCAGGAACCGCGCGCGTTTCGTTAATTTTATACCTATTGTTACATCGTGAAGTCGCTAATTAAATTCATTACCGTTATTAATTATGTATCAGGTGTTTTATTTCAATCTCATAAGAGTAGACACCTTACACTGGCGCTCCAACTTTAGTGGCCCGAAAACTGTGTTTTGAACCCATTAAATTGTGTTGTGAACTCAAAACTGTGTTTGTGAAAAACTGTGAAGCGCCGCGGTCAACTGTTATTTTCGAAAATGCCTCGCGTCGCCGCAGCTAGTGAAACTCATGAGGGAATTGAGGAGCGTATCGCGTCTTTGTTGGCCTCCTTCGCTCAGGCACAAGCTGACGCCAACAGGATGTTGGTGGAAACTTTGATGTCTTCGCGGGCTAACCAGACTGATCTTCCTGTTTCCCCGTCGCCGACCTTGTCCACATCAGCTGTGCAGCCTTCCGGTAACTTTGCGAAGTGCTCGGCGAGATTCAGTGGTGAAGGATCTGCAGATAATCCAGACGTACTAGAGGCGTTCCTCGACTCTATAAAAGTGTACAAAGAATGTGTAAACATGAGCGACACACACGCACTACAAGGCCTTCCGATGCTTCTAGAAGGCCAAGCAGCAGTGTGGTTTCGAGGAGTCAAGGCAACCATCAGCTCATGGGATGACGCAATTTTAAAACTCCGCAGTATGTATGGCGTACCTCGTCCGCCGCATAAGATTTTTCGAGAAATTTTTGCGGCCGACCAAGGTGAGGAACGCGCGGAAGCATTTATCGCCCGTCTTCGCGCTCATATAGCTAGGTTGCCATATAAAGTCGAAGAAGAAATGCAAATAGACATGATCTACGGCTTATTAAATAAAATAAATAAAATAATAAATAAAAATATTTTATTTCAGACATAATTAGTCCATATTTCTGTTTTACATTTAAGTAAAAAGAACAGTCAAACAGTTTAAATTCAAAAAAATAAAAATTAATAAAATTAAAAATAAACAATATTATAATTTAAGAACTGATAATTCGTGTGATATTATATTGTAAAAAATTTGGGTAAATTGAAGTGGTAATTTTTAAGATTCATTATTATACTATTGGTGCTATTATTTATTCTTATATTAAAGCCCGCTCTCGCTTTACGCATAACAGCATAGAAATCGTCAACCCTGTTCATCGCAAACATGCCTGACGCGCTACACCTCCACGGCAGCCCCAGCAGAGCTCTGAAAGCATTGTTGTATTGCACTCTGAGAGTGTCAAATGAGGCTTTGGTGTAATTGTACCAGAGCTGCGAGGTGTAAAGCGCCCGGCAGTAGGCTTTGAACAGAGTGACCTTCACTTGTCTAGAACAGCGAGTGAATCGTCTAGCCAGCATGTTACTTTTGGCTGCCAGAGACCGTCTTTGTCTGTCTAAATCATCGTTATCTTTCATCGTGTCAGTTAATACATGACCTAGATATTTAAATTTAGAAACATATTTTAGCGCGGTACCACACAGTTTTATGGGCAGTAGGTTTTCTGGACCTTTTTTATGTTTAAAGACCATCACTTCAGTTTTCGCAACATTATACAGTAAACCATGTTTTTCGGCATATTTTTCACAAATGTCAATGAGGCTACGTAGGCCGCAGACCGAGGGGCTGAGCAGGACCATGTCGTCCGCGTAGCTCAGGTTGTTGATGCTAACACCTCCAACCTGGCAACCCGCCCTGGTCCTGCTCAACTCCTCGATCAGTTCATTTACATAAAGGTTGAACAGAACTGGTGACGTCAAACCGCCCTGTCTAACTCCGCAGCTGAGCTTATAAGTATCTGAGAAGTCATTATCATTATTAAGGAAAAACATTCGAGAACGTCTTACGCGGAAGAAAGTGTCCACCTTAGAAGAGTTGTACGAAAAAACTAGAGCAATTGAGGAGTCTTTGTCAGAAATTCGGCCTCTCGGCGGAAACATACCTACATCCAACGTCAACGCGCGAGATGGCGCGAGCGCGGACGTGTCGACGCCGCCCGCGTCGGCTCACCGCCGCTTGGAGCGAGGCGCGTCGATCGCTCCGTGCATGTCGACGCGCGATGAAACGTCGGCTACGCGAGATATCAGCGCAACTACGTCGATGAAACGTCTCGGTGGCAACATGTCGTCTTATCCGGCTTCGACGACTAAGGACTCGCGTGCGGTAAACGTAACTACCAGCACGAAAGGTAAAAGTTTTTGTGTTTATTGTAAACGTGGGGGACACGATAAAGACTCTTGTTTCCGATTAAAACAAAAGAGTGAATCGGCTGCGAATAATAATAGTTCTACGCTGTCTTGTTATCGGTGTAAAGCGCAGGGTTTTATTCGTGCAGATTGTGAGCGTTGCAACTCGTTTAGTTCGTGTGATTTTAATAATGACAGTGTGTGTAGTCATAAGGATATTTTACCTACTGATTGTCATAGATATATTGTGTCAAAGAATAACAATGATATTTTACCTACCGATTGTCATAGATATATTGTGCCAAAGAATAACAACAATGATATTTTACCTACCAATTGTCATAGATATATTGTGTCAAAGAATAACAACAATGATATTTTACCTACCGATTGTCATAGATATATTTCGTCTAAGAATAACAACAATGATATTTTACCTACCAATTGTCATAGATATATTGTGTCAAAGAATAACAACAATGATATTTTACCTACTGATTGTCATAGATTGTTTTTGTCAAAGAATAACAATAATTTATGTACCTACGAATGTTTGTCTCTCGGAGACGATGTTCCTTGGAATGATTGTAGTGTAACCGAGGGGGCGCAGCGTGACTCGGTAGTTGCATCTACCACTATGTCTCCGAGTGAGTGGGTAACGGATGCCAACGACCGACCTATACTAGATATAGTGATTTTAGGCTGTCGTGGTACCGGGTTGATAGATACCGCCGCGAAACGAAGCATTGCCGGCTTTAGGCTTTACGAATGGTTAAAAAATAAACGCCACCCATTCCGACATAGTAAGATGACGGTAAGGCTCGCGGATGGGGTTCTACGTACGCTTGAGGTTAAACTTGCGGACGTACAGGTTGAGTTGGCCCAGAGTGGTTTGGTGGTACCTATTACGTTCGTCATTTTCACTCATTCGCGTACCAATGATACACTTCTTGGCATAGATTTCATACGTAAGGCGCGATTAGTTCTTAACGTTGATTCGAACAGCTGGTTCACAGCCGATTGTCCTCGCGCAGTTTATCCGCTACGATGTGAGTCCTCTCGCAATTTCGTGGAATGCGCTTCCGCGAATGTGCTTAGAGTAGACGAAGGCCCGAAGCTGTCGCCTGCTGAGCGCTCAGAACTCGCGTGCTTGATTGACGAGTACCAAGACGTCTTTGAAGAAGGTAAGGAGCCAACCCCTTTTGCCGAGCATGCCATTGACACAGGTGACCACTCGCCGATTGCTGTACCACCTTATCGCCTCACTCCTGCTAAAAGAACTATTATGGAGAAGGAACTCGACAAAATGTTACGAGATGGCATCATTGAAGAGTGTGAATCCGCATGGGCTGCTCCGGCTCTATTAGTGCCTAAGAAGGATGGTTCGCACAGATTTTGCGTGGATTACCGTAAGTTGAACGCTGTCACTAAAAGTGATTCCTATCCATTACCTGTGATCGACGATCTACTGCAGTATACGGGGAAAAGTTGTTTTTTGAGCACCATTGACCTGCGAGCTGGATATTGGCAGGTACGTGTTCGAGAAGAAGATCAAGACAAGACGGCTTTTGTCACACCATTTGGCGTTCATCGGTTTAAGCGCATGCCGTTCGGTTTGCGGAATGCTCCCGCAACTTTTCAGCGGCTACTTGATAGATTCAAGTCAGGCACCTCCCTTAAGGATGTTACTCTTTTAGGTTATATTGATGACCTGATTGTGATTTCTGATAGCTTCACAAAACACCTACAGGATCTTCGTGCTGTCTTTGACCGTCTTCGTGTCTTCAGACTCCAAGCTAACCGTGACAAATGTGTATTTGCGCGGGAAAGTGTGAAGTACCTCGGACACATTATTTCATCAGAGGGTGTCTCGCCTGATCCGGATAAGGTGCGTGCTATACAGGACATGAAACCACCAACAACTGTGAAGCATATTAAGAGCTTCTTACAGACCTGTTCATGGTTTCGTAAGTTCGTTCCGGGTTTCGCGAAAGTCGCACAACCATTAACGATGCTAACTAGAAAAGATCAAGCATGGAAGTGGGGAGAGGCCCAAGACCAAGCGTTTAAAGAACTCAAGCGCTTACTCACCTCTACGCCGATTCTCATTCAGCCAGATTACAGTCGTCCTTTCGTTCTGAGAACTGATGCCAGCAGCTATGCTATTGGCGCTGCTTTGCTCCAGGGGGAGTCAGCTCACGAAGAGCGTCCCATAGCGTACGCCAGTCGTCTACTCACCGGGGCTGAACGTAACTATTCCACCACAGAAAGAGAGGCGCTTGCGGTGGTGTGGGCATGTGAGAAATTTCGTGGCTACATTGATGGACACCCGGTACGGGTAGGTAGTGATCACCAACCTTTGAAGTGGCTTCTCACTCTGAAGTCACCCACAGGTAGGTTGGTTCGCTGGACAATGAAGCTACAAGCATTTGACCTCCAAGTGGAGTATATGCCCGGAAAGCTTAACGTACTTGCTGATACGCTTAGTCGACCGCCCTGTGATGATCAGACGCGGGAGGCTTGCGACGTTTGTACAGTCATTGTGGAGACGCCTCGTTGGAAAGCAGAGTCCGTACGAGCTTCTCAGTTAGCTGATCCAGAGGTGGCTAAAATAATCCAAGGATTAGAAGGTAAGGAAGAAATTACCATCAGCACCTGGACCGAAAGAGGATACCATATGGTCGGAGGGGTGTTATACCGCTATACTGATAATGACACTGAAGAACCACAGCTTGTCGTACCTGATGACTTAAAGAAGCAGGTTATGATTGAATGTCATGACTCGGCCACTTCAGGTCACGGCGGTATAGAACGAACTATACATCGTATTTCTCAACGTTTTTATTTCCCAGGTATGCGACGTTATGTGACAGAATACCTCAAGACTTGCATCGAGTGTCAGCGCTATAAGCCCGCCAACCTAAAACCAGCTGGCTTATTGCAGACACCAGTGCCGTCACAAAGGTTTGAAATTTTGGCGGTGGACCTTTTCGGACCTTTGCCTAAAGGGCCTCAGGGTGAAAGATGGGTGCTCATCGTTGAGGATACCGCAAGCAGGTGGGTGGAGTTGTTTGCCCTCACTGAAGCAACCGCGGAAGCTTGCGCAAAAATCCTTATAGAAGACGTGTTTCTACGATTTGGGCTGCCCAGGAAAGTAATTTCTGACAATGGGGTTCAATTCGTAGCAGATGTGATGCAGCACGCCATGTTCGTGCTAGGAATCACGCAGACTTTAGTCCCTCTTTATCACCCCGAGGCAAATCCAGTGGAAAGGAAAAATCGAGATTTAAAAGGTCAGCTAGCCATTCTGGTACAACAAGAGCACCGACAATGGGCAGAGGCATTACCATTCATTCGGTTTGCTATGAACACTTCCGAAAATAAGTCGACTAAACATACGCCGGCTTATCTTACTTTTGCACGGGAACTGCGATCGCCAATTACTGCACAAAGTGACCTCCGTGCCATAATCGAAGCAGAGAACTACGTCTCTCAGATAACACCGTATCTGCTGAAAATGGCAGAAACATTAAGCTCTACTAAAGAGACGATTATGAAGCAGCAAGATAGTAGCAAGGCTATCAAGGATCAAACCCGTCAAGAAGCAGAGGAATATGTTCCAGGGGACTTGGTTTTATTGCGCAGCCATGTCCTAAGTAATGCCCAGAAGGGCATCACATCCAAACTCGCCCCGAAGCGTGACGGGCCTTACGTCATAACAAAAAAGGTGAGTCCTACCACCTATATTCTAGCTCATTGTGGTAAACCCGATGACGTACTGGGTAAATATCACACGGTGGATCTGCGCCGATATCACGCGCGAGATGATGATCGGCCTGAACCAGTTCGTCCCAAGAGGCGTCGTGGTAGACCGCGCAAATTATCTGCCTAAGTTGTTTGACCCGTTGTGAGGGCACCAAAACTGGTCAAAAGGGGGAGTGTAAGCAGCTAACCTGTGCGTCCTGCAGTCAACCCCTTCCGCGCGCCCCGCTACCCCCTCATTCGAGACAAGCGACTCTCGCGTCGCCCGATTAGTTAGTTCACTGAGGCACGCGGCCCAGGAACCGCGCGCGTTTCGTTAATTTTATACCTATTGTTACATCGTGAAGTCGCTAATTAAATTCATTACCGTTATTAATTATGTATCAGGTGTTTTATTTCAATCTCATAAGAGTAGACACCTTACAATGTTAGGAACAGATATGTGCACATTTCCTGTTTAGTAGTATTAAAAATAGATTATTTATTTTTGTTAGCAGGTTTTTAATTTTTTGATTGGTTAAAAGTAAGTAGAAGTACTCGTAAAATGTATTATTTTTCTATAGTAAGTATAAATTAAAAATAAAATTAACTTTTTAAATAGGTATGGCGTTTATGGTTTTGTGTACGATATAATGAAGAGAGAGGGAGAGAGAAAAAGAAGGAGAGAGATGTATGAGAAGCCGAGTGTAGTATTTCTGTATTATCAACGAATATATAATGTATTATTATAGAGGTATTTTTTTAGTATTATAAATATAATTCCAAGATGGAAAAAGGGCAAAATAAATTTTATTTCAACGTATTGGAAATATTATAGGAAATCCTTATGTTACTCGTATTTCTATTTCTACTATACGTCATGGCATGTCATGAAACTGTTGGAGGCACATTTGTCTGTTGGCTATAAAGGGAATAGTAGACTTTATTTGGCTGGTCATAAATGTCACTCCAATAAAATTTATTTCATGTTACTATACTGCAATAAAGTATTTATACAAAAGACTGGAAGACATTTTATTGAACTGTATATTTATGACCTCTTTCGACACACACGATACCAGATATACCAGAGATACCACGATATTATATCCTAAGAACATGTTGCTAATCCTGATTTCCACTGACGAAACAAACATGAAATATGTTGGAAAGTCTTTTTTCTACGAGTACATCTTTTTCATTGACACATTGACGGAAACATAGAATGAAAAAAAATTGTCTTGAATTAAGTTTTTTTCTACAATTCGAAAATGTTTCTATCTAGCATTATATCCATGTCCCTAATGTCCTAGTCCACACTTTACATAATATATTGCAGTTCATCAACCGCAGTCTAAGGCCCGGTTTCCACGGAAGCGTATGCGAGAAAAAACAAGAGGAGATGCGCTACGAAGCAGTCTCTTTATTTCCACCAATGTGGAGAAGAGATGCGAAGCGGAGATAGGCTGTGCGTGCGAAAATCGAATGATGTTTTCGGGTGTGTGAGGCGCGAGGACATAGGTGTCGGGGAACGAGCCGCGCTTGGGCCAGCGGCGTCGTTGGGCCGCTCTACTAAAGACATCTCCGCTCTGCGAGCGCCGCCGCTAGCTCCTCGCGGCACAAAATTCTATTCCCATCCTGCCCGGCAAACGGTTGCACGGTGCGCAACGGGCAGGATGGGAATTTTTTGTGCCATCCTGCCCGGTACCGGGCAGACGCACAGGGCGAAATGGGAGCAACCCCTATAGAAAAATTACATAATATCTCTTCTCTCCGTTCGATCCATTTCCATCGAAGCTGAGCAGAGAGGAGATGTGGAAACAACGAAATCTGATTGGTCATTTAAAACACATTTCCTCTCCTCTCTGCTTCGGTGAAACCGTGCCTCCGAGTGAACAAAAACCCAGTGTAACGTACATTGAGCAATGAACACCACGTCATTAACGTAGTTTTCAAACGCCGCGTCGACGCGGGTTTTGAGTGTATACTTCAACGTTGCTGACTCAAAGAATAGTTTGAACAACTTATATGCACGAGGAAATATAAATTTCTGTGGAGGCATTTGTATTATTTTTCATCACACTTTTACCGAGTAATGCAGAGCATACATTTTACAAGCTTAAGGGTTGATGCAAGGTTCTGCTCGCGAAATTCCAATTTTATTTATATGTAATAACGGTATATATTTTACAATACAAATTACGTCAGTAAAACTGCGGGAAGTGCAGTTTCATAGTTAAAAAGCTAAGCTTGAAAGTGTTCAGTAATTCAAAAATCAACTATTTTATGAGGTACTCACGTCAAACTCGATACTTGAGCATATTTCTTATAAAAATTATGTGATTAAAAATTAAACAAAAATCCTCTACTTGGTATTAATAACGATTATACACACGTGAAGTACTTTTTTTTGTTATTTTTTATTTTTTATCAGTCCTTTGACTCCATTAGCAGATTGAATGCGTGATTGTAACATAGAGAGAAATCAAATTATTTTGTATGAATAAAGATTGTGAAAACATTAATGGCAAAATGTTAGTTGATAACACCCCAAGAGCATTATGTATTAAATAAATTGCATTACATCAATAACTCCTTTACTGTGTAACAATTTTTTTGTAGTTGTTGAACAACCAGCTGAAATCAAGACATCCGAAAAACACTGAGGCAATTGTTTATTTTTTTCCATCTTCCATTTGGCTGCTTAGCGACATTGGACTATAGGGTCAGACTTACAAGGCTATGATGAATGGGCCCGTCTCTTTCCTCCTTTCTTCGCTTCAGCCGCGCTTTATTTTTTATGACCTGAAAATCTGAAATACGCTTATTCATCCGGCATTTTGTGACGGCTATAAAATGTAGGCACTGAGATTAAACTTGTTATATTTGATGAATACAAATGTTTCGCTGTTTTATGTCGGTACTAAGACATATTTCATACCGAGCAGCTTTGGTAATAACGCCGTAATTGAATTTTAAGTCATATGAAACCGGGGTATTTTATGTCAATTGAAGTAGACACTTTAGGTAGGTAGGTACTTAGAATTATTAATTTACTGAACATTCAATAAAGGCATATTAATTAGATAGATACTCGTATTAATCCCTTTAATTCCTTCATTGCTTTGTTATTAAGTGACTACAGTTATTAAGAAAGCTGATGTTTCATGACATTTTCAGAATTACTAAAATGTTGACATTGTTCTTTACTACACAAGTTTGCACCCATTTGTACCCCTTAAAGTAAGAAGGGCTCTATAGGCACAAAAGGAACTTTACCATACTTTAAGATATATGATGCTTACTTGGAAAAAATGGTGTTAGTTTGTAAGTCTTTTTCTTTTCAAAATTATGTACGGCTCCTTAGCCAAGCTCAAGTGTTTTCTTGATAAAGTAAATATTTATAAAAAAATAGTAGAACATTAGTTAGTTAGTGTTAGTGTAGACACCTACAACCCGAGAGCGATTTGGTATTTTTATATATAACCCTGTATAGCCTATGTGTTAATCCAAATTATTATTTATCTCCATGCAAAATTTTAGCCAAATCGGTTCTGTGTTTGCAGTATGAAGGAGTGACAAACCTGCAACATTTGAATTTTACACACATATCATCCAATCATGCAAAATTTCGCCTATAGTGTGATAAAAATGATATTACATTTTATAAATTCACGCAAGAAATGGCTTCATCCGGAGCGCACTTAATTCCCATGATATAAGAGCCCACTTAACCGTGCTGTGCCTACCTGGCCGACCATGTGCACGGTGCGGTCTGATTTGCTCACAAATCCGGTCGGGCTGAATCTGCAGGATAAATGTTTACGGTCGAGTTTTCCCGAATAGTGGAACTAGGACGTCGAGGCAGGCTGCATTTTGCTCGCCGCTCGTACACCGTAACTCCGGGTATTAACGCAATGTAGTTGCTGCACATCGTGCTGCTAAATATTTTGTCACTGTATGGCTTTGTTACGGCACACAATGCGTAAATACAAAGTCATTCCTCACTGTATCTTATAGATGATGGATCCAATAATTACTAAGGTCTTTAACATAGATTTATAATAGGTCGTCGCTCGCACTCCAACTAGATAGAGCCCTGCCAAACAAGTAACAACGACAGCTCCATGAGTGCGACAACTTTTTTTTGTATGTGAGTGTGTCAATTTGAAAGTATGGCGCGCGGAAACTAGTTTGCGTGAAAAATTGTATAACGACGGCTGGGTTTGTCAACTTGGACAAAGTTATTTTTGCCGCACTTTTGTATTCGAGGGCGACCTCTTGGACCTCTATATGGTCTTTAAGTAAAGAATAAAGAAATATTTATTGAATGGAATCAGGTTATTTAAAAAAAACCCATAACAGTATCGATTCATAATTCCTAGAGATGTGTACGATTTCACATTGTGATGTCAACATCTCGTGAAGATATCCCAGTACCGCGACGTAACGTGCCTCGAATAAAGTGTTGGAAGAATTGTGCGTCGTGTTTCATGTATGAAGCACAGAGCAAAGGAAAATAATTTCTAATGATCAACTATCATGAATCAACAATCAAAATTTTACGTCGCTCAGATCGATAAACCGATCGATTAATTTTCATAAAAAATTCAATAATACTTTTATATTCGTTCCGAGAAATAATGACACGACGCGACGTCAGAAAGGTAAAAATCGACGATAATTCTAGAAGTAAATTGACGGCGCCAACTCACGGATCATAAATTCCTGATATAATTAAAACGACCCTTGTCGGATCTCACTTTACACGTGACCCTTCGCAATGGATAACGACCCTGGATACATGACGGTTCATCTGGGCTTCATCTCAGGAGCTACCTACCGTCGTTGAGTCGCCTCAAAATTAATTACGTCCGATTCATTTAACTACAAAAAGCTTGGAAGGTGCGTATTTAGATTCCGAAAACTTTTAATCAAAAAATATTAATAAAAGACGTGTGGCACTCAGAGACTGTCGCGGTAAAGCTATTGCACAGCATTTTTATCAACTTATTTTTTATCAACTTCTAACAATCCCCACTCTGGGAGGGGTGCTAGGTTATTTTCGTTACGGAATTTTCTCGATTTTGCCTCCACGCTCAAGGCTCGTGATGGAACGGGCCGATCGAAGTGGGGGGTGTTAGGTTATTTTCGTTACGGAATTTCTGGATTCGGTCTCCACGCTTAAAGCCCGCGATAGAAGCTATGCAATAGCTAACTAGTTTACCCTTTTTTTGCCATTAGGGATATAAAAATAGCTTACGACCTACTTACTCTCTGACCTACCAAACATACAGAAAAATTTCATAACAATCGGCCAAGCCGTACGGAGGAATTTGGTAACAAACACGAGACACGAGAATTTTATTTATTAAACAAAGAAGGATGTTTCAATTAAAAAAACCTGAGTTCATTTCAAAAATCACCTCTTCATGTCCTATTAAAATCTCGTTTTTATAGGCGAATATTTCATTGAATATTTTCGCAGTACATCGTTGAAAACTGCAATTTTGCGCCGAAGTTAAATTGGCTTTAGATCAAGAGATTATTCAATTTATAGTTAGCGAATTTTACTAAGTTTGCTTTATTTTGACAAGATAAAAATTCCATGAAAATATCTCAGAAAAAAACATTTAAAAATTAATTTGATATTACTCCACTCTCCTTAGGCAAAACGAATTGGCGCAAGCCAATAGTGCTGAGTACCTCGGAACGCATGGCGGTATGGAAGAGCAAAGAGTTGCATGGCAGATTCTACAGGGCCCTGATGGGCCCGGATGTAGATCCCATTGCTTCTGTATCTTGGTTACAGTTCGGAGACCTCTTTGGGGAAACCGAAGGTTTTGTCTGTGCAATTATGGATGAAGTTATCAAGACGAGGAATTATCGGAAACATATTATGAAAGATGGCACTATTGACATATGTCGAGCGTGCCATCGTCCTGGGGAGTCCCTCAGGCATATTGTTTCCGGTTGTTCCCATCTTGCTAATGGCGAGTACTTGCACAGACACAATCAAGTAGCCAAGATCATCCATCAACAACTTGCTCTTCAGTATGGCCTCGTAGATGTTGAGATACCGTACTATAGGTACGACCCTGCGTCAGTTCTGGAGAATAGTAGTGCATTGCTCTACTGGGATCGGTCGATTATAACTGACAGGTATATTGCTGCCAATAGACCTGACATAGTAATAGTCGACCGTTCGGCGCGCCGTGCAATAATTGTGGATATCACCATTCCACATGATGAGAATCTCATGAAAGCGGAGAAGGAAAAATTATCAAAGTACTTAGACCTTGCTCATGAGATTACCGCCATGTGGAGTGTGAACTCGACGATTATTGTTCCGATAGTCGTTTCAGTTAACGGTCTTATAGCGAAAAACTTCGACCAACATCTTAAGAAGCTTTCGCTCAACTGTTGGATCAAGGGCCGTATACAGAAAGCAGTGGTCCTGGAAACGGCACGCATTGTGAGGAGGTTCCTCACTCTTGAACCCTGACCACTGGTAGCTTGGGTCGTTAAGGCTCCGCGACCAGTGGTGGACTCAATTTTTTAATATTTTTAAACATGTTTTTTAATTATTTTAGGAACATTGTTAAAAATATTATTTAATTGTAATAAAAATAAATGATAGATAAATAGAAAAATATCTAGAATTTAGAACCTATCTACCTAATATAAAGTTCAACTTGGATTTAGAGATAAGTGGATTAAGTGTCTGGCACTTACTCGGAAACAGAAGATTGATTGAAATTTTAAAGAGAATGCAAAGGCGTAAAGTCGAAGTTTGCGCTTTCCAATGAAAGCGTGAAGTACTTTGAAAAGATTCTACCAAATAATTACGATTCACGATTTTTCTAGTGGAAAAGTGACCCTTTCTTTAGTATTAAAAAATCCTGACTATGACAAAAATCGCTAACCATGAAACTGTGTTTAACAAAATTTCAGCATAATCATTTCATCTAATCTACTACTAGTATTTAGAGCGAATCAACAGAAAAAATATTCAAAGTAATCTTAAAAATATGTAATGGAATATTATGAGGTTTGACTCGTAGGAAATCTTACGAGTATGTAATCATAAATTTTCCTTCGTTATTTTCACCTTACTCATTGTTTTCTATAGGGTTTAGCTAAATCACAGTTTCATAATTAATAGATGGTGTAGATTTACTTACGTAAAGTAGCAATCAATTTTTTTTCAATATATACCACATCAAAACCATCAAAATAATATTACCACCTTAAAAAAAATTCTTGAAGAGACAGCGAGAGCAAAATTCTTATTTTTTTGTTATTTTGGGATTTTGAGCTATTTCTTCTTTATTGAACTCCTTGCTTCACTCGGGATTCAACTTTAGAATCCTTTGTTTCACCCTCAATTCAAAAGGACTTCGAGAACAAATTTTTACCTTGGTCCCTTGTAACACAAATAAGTATCCAACAAACTTACGATGAAAATTGGCACCTTCATTCGACTGAAGGTCGTACATAGGGAAATCATCAAAAATATTGCCAAACATTTATTATAAAGAGATCGAGGCGTAGAATAATTTGACCGCATTAATCATGCCTACTGCGTAAAAAACGGATATTGGTCGGATGTTTCCTTGAGATAAACTGATGTTGGATTACTACCCAAGGTTGGAAATGTTATAAATCGTTTCTTCATTACGTTGTAGGCTTGGTATAAAATGTAACCTTTCCGCAACATATACGACGGATGTATGGATGTTTTTGCTTTGAAATCAAAATGAATTATGACAAAGTTAGACCATCAAAAATAAACAAATAGGATTAAGAAGTATAGAGAAGATTTTGTCTGATTTAAAACTAAACTTGCAGGGTTTAAATAGTTGATGGTTTTGACACAAATTTCTTAAAAAAATATAAAGCGTATATCTAGGGCATCTGGAAGAGATCCTCATATGTAGCGATAAGATTTCGTTGTACATTTCCTTTCTGTGTTTGTTTATATTTTTAATTTCCTGTTCGAAATAAATAAATAAAGCTTCTTATATTTCATTTATGTATACCTATCACCTATCTACTATCTATGAGATTACTATGTATTATGTATTCCGTGACTATGTGTACTTACATACAGAAGTTTATCAAAAGCCTTTTGAAATTGTTTTATTTTTATATTTTGAAATCTAAAGGATCCTCGGACGATACTCTGAAGTAGCGGATTCAAAGAAATGGACCTTTGATCCGTTAAAGGTTTTAGATACATTTTGCATGCTTATTCATTTGAGAATAAATGCGAAATCTTATTTCGATCGTGTATTTCTTTCTGAAAAATAAAATATTCATTCAGGTTTAAAAACAAAATTTAAATGTACCTAACCAGTAATACCAGAAAATAATAATATGATAAATAATCCTGACGCCGTATTACCAACTCTTATAGCAGTATTATTGTAATATTGTTTTAAAATATTCATACTGAAATTGTATGAAAATGGAAAAACAATATTACAATAATACTGCAGCTGAGTTGGTGATACGGCCTCTGATCACTAAATCAGCCTGACAAAAATGAAAATGAAGCCATAGTTCGTAGTATCATTCCGATCTTGTATTTTTTCAAGTAACTACCATACGAATACTATTTTGACCCTTAAGCAAAACATAGCCTCTTTAATGCATATTTTTAAGAGCATATTATGTAGGTAAAATTTTTGGGCCCTTCAAATTATTATTTATTCCTGATAATTTGGTGAAACTTCGCGGTAAGCGGGTGCGAGTACCCGTGGTTCACTTCAAAGTGAGTAATTAAGTTTGTAAGGAAAAAATAAAAGTCAGACTTCAGAGCTTTAACTTTGAAAATTGCAAGCGTGACAATTAAGATTTTGGGGAAAAGATTTTTGTCGAGATTTTTGCAACTCAGCTGCTGTTATCATTTTAAATGGGGATTTTTGAAACACATAAATATCTTCTTTGTAAAGTAAATATTTATTAAATTTGTGACAAAACTTTTTTAACAAAAACGTTACGTTATAATATAGACTATAGAGTCATGTTGGTGTCGTGTGAAATGCATGTTTTACGTAAATCAACGCTTGCAACGACTCTTTCTCAAAAACTGTGAACCAAAGAATAACTTAAGTTAAATTTTGTCCCAAACACAGTAGGTACTTTGTATTAAGTTTAATTGAAAATAGAGAACCAATAATGGCCATTATTCTGTATTAGGCTAATAAGTTCAATATCTCCCTAAATATCACAAGTAATATTGACGACATACATTTAAATACATTACTCTGATTATGATGAATGATTTAGACCTAATGTCCAACTTAATAGAAAAAAACAAAAATTGCATGAACTAAAAGTACACCTAAACGCTTCAGCTGTTTTCGACAATGCATAATATGTATGTGTGTCTATTTACCTTAAACACTTCATATAAACTTATATAATATTATATTTTTGTAAATGACTGTATTTTGCCAAAAAAAATTATGGACGTGAAAAGCATTATAATGTTATTACTATAATTAGAAAAATATATTCGACGTGCAAAATTTTGAGTCTAATAATAACAATGGTAAAAAACGTACAATTATCTTTCTTTTATTTAAAGATTTTTTAACACTGGCCACAGCCGGCAACATTATTATTACTATATATATAGCTGCTTGTGCTGATTCATTCATTCACTCATTGATCACCTCTCCTGAACAATTTTGTATGAAAAATTTTTTTTTCATGGATAGGGTCGTATGGAAGAAAAAAATTCATTCGGAGGAAAAATACGGAGAGAGCTGATGATTGAGGATTTTGAAGACGGGTGAAGAGCACAGCCAAGGGTATTGCAGATAGGTGGGGGGTGTTCGACCAAATGTCATTTGAAATGTCATCCAACTGCCAGTGAGCTGAAAAAAAATTCAAAATGGCGGATTCAAAATGGCCGCCATACGAATTTCGCCGATATCTCGGAAAGTATAAAAGATGGAAGAATGGTTTCTTGACAAGAAGTGACCAGGACCCGAAGGTCTATTTGATGGATAGAAAAAAAATCAAAATGGCGGAATATATTTTTCCATAGAAAATGTATGGGAAATGTTGAAGAGACTAACAGTTGGTAATTATGCAAGGTTGTGATGCGGTTTTTCGGAGATTTACTAGAGAAAAATATGGAGAGAGCTGACGATTGAAGATTTCGGAGACGGGTGAAGAGCACAGCCAGGGTATCGAAGATAGGTGGGGGTGCTCGACCAAATGTAACTCGAAACGTCATCCAATTGGCAGTTAGCTGAAAAAAAAATTCAAAATGGCGGATTCAAGATGGCCGCCATACAAATTTCCTGTTTGCCTATCTCGGAAAGTATAAAAGATAAGAGAGTGGTTTCTTTGCAAGACGTGATTAGAAACTCAAGGTCTACGGGATGAATGAAAAAAATTCAAAGTGGTTGAATTTATTTTTCCATGGAAAATGTGAATGCTACAATAAACAAGGCCTATGAAAAACTATGAAAATTATGAGAAGAGATGATGGTCTACATTTGGATGATGATTGAGGAGCACGGTCATGGATTTAAAGATAGTTAAGGGCTGTTTCAATAAAAAATACACTGAACCTCATCGGATGAGGTTCAGTGTATTTTTTTATTCAAACAGCCCTTAACTATCTTTAAATCCATGACCGTGCTCCGAGGTAATTCTTTTAGCCCACTGCCAATCGGATTCCAATTGGCGATGGAGATGACGGCGATTCTTTTATAGGAGAGAAGACAGCCCGCGGGCCACATGTGGCCCGCGCTCCCACGCGCCCTACTAGTTAATATATATATAGCTGCTTGTGCTGATTCACTGACTGACTGATTGATCACCTCTCCTGAACAATTTTGTATGAAAATTTTTTTTTTCAATGACCATTTCGTATATAAGGGAAAAATTCATTCGGAGGAAAAATACGGAGAGAGCTGATGATTGAGGATTTCGGAGACGGATGAACAGCACAGGCAAGGGTATTGGAGATAGGTGGGGGGTGCTCGACCAAATGTCATTTGAAACGTCATCCAATTGGCAGTGAGCTGAAATTTTTTTCAAAATGGCGGATTCAAAATGGCGGCCATTCGAATTTCGCCAATATCTCGGAAAGTATAAAAGATGGAAGAGCGGTTTCTTGACAAGAAGTGATGAGGACCCGGAGGTCTTTTCGATGGATAGAAAAAAAATTCAAAATAGCGGAATTTATTTTTCCATAGAAAATGTATGAAGAATGTTGAAGAGACTAAATATTGGTAACTATGCAAGGTTTTGATGCGGTTTTTCGGAGAATTACTAGAGAAAAATATGGAATGAGATGATGATTGAGGGTTTTGAAGACAGTCGACGAGCATGGGCAAGGTATAAAAGTTAGGTGAGGACTGCTGAAACAAAAAATAATCGGAATGTCATGCAATTGGCAGTGAGCTGAAAAAAAAAACCAAAATGGCGGATTCAAGATGGCCGCCATACAAATTTCGTGTTGTTCTATCTCGGAAAGTATAAAAGATAAGAGAGTGGTTTCTTAGCAAGAGGTGATCAGGATCTCAAGTTCTACGGTATGCATGGAAATTATCTTTCCATGGAAAATGTCCATACTATGAGAAGAGACAGTGATCGAGGATTTGGATGATGATTTAGGAGCACTGTCATGGTTTTAAAGATAGTTAAGGGCAGTTCGAAGAAAAAAATACGCTGAACCTCATCCGATGAGGTTCAGCGTATTTTTTTTGTTCGAAATGCCCTTAACTATCTTTACAACCATGACAGTGCTCCTTGGTAATTTTTTCAGCTTACTGCTAATCGAATTACAATGGGCGATGGAGATGACGGCGATACCGTTATGGGCGGGAAGACTGCACGCGGGCCACATGTGGCCCGCGCACTCACGCGCCCTACTAGTTACTATATATATAGCTGCTTGTGCTGATTCATTCACTCATTGATCACCTCTCCTGAACAATTTTGTATGAAAAAATTTTTTTTCAATTACCATTTCGTATAGAGGAGAAAAATTCATTCGGAGGAAAAATACGGAGAGAGCTGATGATTCAGGATTTCGGAGACGGATGAAGAGCACAGCCAAGGGTATTGGAGATAGGTGGGGGGTGCTCGACCAAATGTCATTTGAAACGTCATCCAATTGGCAGTGAGCTGAAAAATTTTTCAAAATGGCGGATTCAAAATGGCCGCCATTCGAATTTCGCCGATATCTCGGAAAGTATAAAAGATGGAAGAATGGTTTCTTGACAAGAACTGATCAGGACTCGAAGGTCTTTTCGATGGATAGAAAAAAAATTCAAAATGGCGGAATTTATTTTTTCCATAGAAAATGTATGGGGAATTTTGAAAGGATTTTTTATGGGCGGGAAGACAGCACGCGGGCCACATGTGGCCCGCGCCCTCACGCGACCTACTAGTTAATATATATATAGCTACTCGTGCTGATTCACTGACTGATTGACTGACTGACTGACTGATTATCACCTCTCCTGAACAATTTTGTATGAAAAATTTTTTTTTCATGGATGGGGTCTTATAGAAGAAAAGAAATCGATCCGAGGAAAAATACGGAGAGAGCTGATGATTGAGGATTTCGAAGACGGGTGAAGAGCACGGGGAGGGTATTAAAGATAGTTGGGGGGTGCTCGACCAAATGTCATTCGAAATGTCATGCAATTGGCAGTGAGCTGAAAAAAAGTTCAAAATGGCGGATTCAAGATGGCCGCCATACAAACTTCACCGGTGTCCACCTCGAAGAGTATAAAAGATGGAAGAGTGGTTTCTTGACAAGAAGTGATCAAGACTCCGTGGTCTATTCCATGGATAGAAAAAAAAAACAAAATGGCGGAATTTATTTTTCCATAGAAAATGTATGAGGAATATTGAAGAAACAACGAGTTGTAAATCATGAAGTGCTTTGATGCGGTTTTTTGGAAGACTACCAGAGAAAAATTTGGAATGAGGTGATGATTGAGGATTTTAAAGACAGTATAGTTAGGTGGGGACTGCTGAAACAAAAAATACTCGGAACTTCACGCAATTGGCAGACCAAAATGGCGGATTCAAGATGGCCGCCATACAAATTTCGTGTTGTTCTATTTCGGAAAGTATAAAAGATATCTAAGAGAGTGGTTTCTTAGCAAGAGGTGATCAGGATCTCAAGTTCTACGGGATGCATGGATAATAATTCACTGTGGCGGCATTTATCTTTCCCACATACTATGAGAACAGAATGATCTAGGATTTGGATAATGATTGAGGAGCACTGTCATGGTTTTAAAGATAGTTAAGGGCAGTTCGAACAAAAAAATACGCTGAACCTCATCAGATGAGGTTCAGCGTATTTTTTTTATTATCGTTACAGCGTTATCTTTAAAACCATGACAGTGCTCCTTGGTAAGTTTTTCAGCTCACTGCCAATCGGATTCCAATGGGCGATGGAGATGACGGCGATAACTTTACGGGCGGGAAGACTGCCAGTAACTATCTTTAGAACCATGACAGTGCTCCTTGGTAATTTATTCACCTCACTGCCAATCGGATTCCAATGGGCGATACCTTTATGGGCGGGAAGACTGCACGCGGGCCACATGTGGCCCGCGCACACACGCGACCTACTAGTTAATATATATATAGCTGCTTGTGCTGATTCACTGACTGATTGATCACCTCTCCTGAACAATTTTGTATGAAAAAATTTTTTTTCAATTATCATTTCGTATAAAGGAGAAAAATTCATTCGGAGGAAAAATACGGAGAGAGCTGATGATTGAGGATTTCGGAGACGGATGAAGAGCACAGCCAAGGGTATTGGAGATAGGTGGGGGGTGCTCGACCAAATGTCATTTGAAATGTCATCCAACTGCCAGTGAGCTGAAAAAAAATTCAAAATGGCGGATTCAAAATGGCCGCCATTCGAATTTCGCCGATATCTCGGAAAGTATAAAAGATGGAAGAATGGTTTCTTGACAAGAAGTGATCAGGACCCGAAGGTCTATTTGATGGATAGAAAAAAAAATTCAAAATGGCGGAATTTATTTTTCCATAGAAAATGTATGGGGAACGTTGAAGAGACTAACAGTTGGTAATTATGCAAGGTTTTGATATGGTTTTTCGGAGGATCACTAGGGAAAAATATGGAAAGAGATGATGATTGAGGACTTTAAAGATAGTCAAGGAGCATGGGCAAGGTATTATAGTTAGGTGGGGACTGCTGAAACAAAAAATACTCGGAACTTCACGCAATTGGCAGTGAGCTGAAAAAAAACCAAAATGGCGGATTCAAGATGGCCGCCATACAAATTTCGTGTTGTTCTATCTCGGAAACTATAAAAGATAAGAGAGTGGTTTCTTATCAAGAGGTGATCAGGATCTTAAGTTCTACGGGATGCAATGGAAAATAATTCACTGTGGCGGAATTTATCTTTCCATGGAAAATGAACATACTATGAGAAGAGACAATGATCTAGGATTTGGATAATGATTGAGGAGCACTGTCATGGTTTTAAAGATAGTTAAGGACTGTTCGAAAAAAATACGCTGAACCTCATCACATGAGGTTCAGCGTATTATCAAGAGGTGATCAGGATCTTAAGTTCTACGGGATGCAATGGAAAATAATTCACTGTGGCGGAATTTATCTTTCCATGGAAAATGAACATACTATGAGAAGAGACAATGATCTAGGATTTGGATAATGATTGAGGAGCACAGCCCTTAACTATCTTTAAAACCATGACAGTGCTCCTTGGTCATTTTTTAAGCCCACTGCCAATCGGATTCCAATGGGCGATAAAGATGACGGCGATACCTTTATAGGCGGGAAGACTGCACGCGGGCCACATGTGGCCCGCGCACTCACGCGCCCTACTAGTTAATATATATATAGCTGTTCGTGCTGATTGGCCACTGACTGACTCATTGATCACCTCTCCTGAACAATTTTGTATGAAAAATTTTTTTTTCAAGGATCATGTCGTATAGAGGGGAAAAATTCATGAGGAGGAAAAATACGGAGAGAGCTGATGATTGAGGATTTCGGAGACGGGTGAAGAGCACAGTCAGAGTATCGAAGATAGGTGGGGGGTGCTCGACCAAATGTCATTTGAAATGTCATCCAATTGGCAGTGAGCTGAAAAATTTTTCAAAATGACGGAAAAAAGATGGCCGCCATACAAACTTCATCGGCGTTCATCTCGAAAAGTATAAAAGTTGGAAGAGTGGTTTCTTGGCAAGAAATGATCAGGATCCGAAGGTCTATTCGATGGACAGAAAAAAAATCAAAATGGCGGAATTTAGTTTTCCATAGAAAATGTATGGGGAATATTGAAGGGATTTTTTATAAGCGGGAAGACAGCACGCGGGCCACATGTGGCCCGCGCCCCCACGCGCCCTACTAGTTACTATATATATAGCTGCTTGTGCTGATTGGCCACTGATTGATCACCTCTCCTGAACAATTTTGTATGAAACATTTTTTTTTCAATGACCACTCCGTATAGAAGGGAAAAATTCATTAAGAACAAAAATATGGAGAGAGCTGATGATTGAGGATTTCGAAGACGGGTGAAGAGCACGGGGAGGGTATTAAAGATAGGTGGGGGGTGCTCGACCAAATGTCATTTGAAATGTCATCCAACTGCCAGTGAGCTGAAAAAAAATTCAAAATGGCGGAATCAAAATGGCCGCCATACGAATTTCGCCGATATCTCGGAAAGTATAAAAGATGGAAGAATGGTTTCTTGACAAGAAGTGATCAGGGCCCGAAGATCTATTTGATGGATAGAAAAAAAATTCAAAATGGCGGAATTTATTTTTCCATAGAAAATGTATGACGAATATGGACTCGAGATAGAGGCGATTTTTTATAGGCGGGAAGACAGCACGCGGGCCACATGTGGCCCGCGCCCACACGCACCCTACTAGTACTATATATAGCTCAATTACCACTGACTCACTGATTGACATAATTGTTCTCCCAGAAAGAGACAGAAAACGATATAATGATGTACGGGAGATGTGTTCGGGTGCGGGAGTCGACTAGGGAAAAATTATGACATTTCAGAAAAACAAGATGGCGGCCGACGTGACTTTCGTAACTCTTTTGTTTTCCAACCGATTTCGTTCAAAGTTGCAGCACTCGAGGAAATGAGTAAATGGTTTCTAGAAAAATTGGAAAAATTTGGAAAAACAAAATGGCGTCCGAGATGTGGCGTTTTAAAATTTTTCATTTTTCGACCCCAAACCGCGGCGCCACAGATCCTAAACGGGGTGGTTGAAGATGTCAATTTTTGCTTGATTCGCTCACAATTATCTTGAATTTTGACAAAACGTGAGTAATTTTTCAAAATCCAAGATGGCGGCTGTTCTGGCGGCCAATCAGTGTGAGGTATGAAAAATCGCAATTTTGAAACTCAAATTTCTCACAGTTGGCAGCATCGGAGCGTTTCGACTTCTATGGGGCGATTGTGTGTAAAGACTCGAAGTATTGATTGGGAAAGAAAAAATTACCCTATTTCTCGGGAAATTTCGAGATTTTCCCCAAAAAGTAAAAAATCTAAATACGGACTTTTTGCGAAATACGAGTATGAGCGACCACGTGTCTTACTCGTAGAAATGACATTTTGGTATTTTTGTCGCCGAGGACTGGCAACACTGGAATCTATCAAAGTAAAAGTGATTTTCGACATGGTCACTTTTCAGGGGCTATCGTGTCGCCTGGGTGCGAGCGAGATGAAAAATTGAAACGTCATCGGGAGCAGTATATCCTGTAGTTACTGGGAAAAATACGAAACGATGTAAAATATTTTTGTGAACTGAGGTGCCGGCCATTTTGTATTTTTTTCTGATTTTGAAAAATTTGATCGTGTTTTTGAGGCACTTGGCAACATTTCGGAAAGTCGACATGTATCAACCGATTGTGTAACTCGACCGGTATCAAGATATATAAGCAGTGTTGCCACATTTAGGGTAGTTTTCGAAATTTTCCCCAAAATGTCCTCGTGAAAAATTTTGTATGAACAATTTTTTTTTCACTTATGGCTTCGTATAGAAGTCAAGAAATGACTCGGCGAAAAATATGGAGAGAGCTGATGATTGAGGATTTCGGAGACGGGTGAAAGGCACAGCCAGGGTATTGAAGATAGATGGGGGGTGCTCGACCAAATGTCATTCGAAACCTCGTGCAATTGCCAATGCGCTGAAAAAAATTTCAAAATGGCGAAAAAAAGATGGCCGCCATACAAATTTCGTCGGTGTCTATCTCAGAAAGTATGAAAGATAGAAAAGTGGTTTCATAGCAAAAGATAATTAGGACGAAGAGATCTCTTTATTGAAAAGAAAAAAAATTCAAAATGGCGGAATATTTTTTTTCATACTAAATTGTATGGCGATTATGAACTATAAGAAAATTGTCATTGTGCTCCTGCAAACAGATAGGAAACGATAGAATGGTGTATGGGAGATGTGTTTGAGTGCGGGATTGGAGTAGGGAAAAATTATGACATTTCAGAAAAACAAAATGGCGGCTGACGTTACTTTCGTAACTTCTTTGTTTTCCTACCGATTTCGTTCCAAGTCGCAGCACTCGAGGAAATGAGTAAACAGTTTTTAGAAAAATTGGAAAAATTAGGAAAAACAAGATGGTGGCCGAGCAGTGATGTTTTCAAATTTTTCATTTGTCTACCTCAACCCGGGACGCCACAGATCCGAAACGGGACAATTGAGGCAGATAATTTTTTAGTGTATTGCCTATGACGGTCCTGAATTTTTACAGATCATGGGTGGTTTAAAAAATTACCCCATTTTTAGGGAAAATTCGAAATACGGACTTTTTGCAAAATCCGAGTATGAGCGACCAAGTAAATTGCTGCAAGCAGTTACGCGGTCCGCTTTAGCGGGCCACGCCCCCACGCGAAAAACTAGTTAATATATATATATAGCTGCTTGTGCTGATTGACTGATTGATCACCTCTCCTGAACAATTTTGTAGGGAAATTTTTTTTTTAACTGATCGTTTTGTATAGAAAGGAAAAATTCATGAGGAAGAAAAATATAGCGAGAGCTGATGATTGAGGATTTCGAAGACGGGTGAGGAGCACAGCCAAGGGTATTGCAGATAGGTGGGGGGTGCTCGACCAAATGTCATTCGAAATGTCATCCAACTGCCAGTGAGCTTAAAAAAAATTCAAAATGGCGGATTCAAAATGGCCGCCATACGAATTTCGCCGATATCTCGGAAAGTATAAAAGATGGAAGAATGGTTTCTTAACAAGAAGTGATCAGGACCCGAAGGTCTATTTGATGCATAGAAAAAAAAATTCAAAATGGCGGAATTTATTTTTCCATAGAAAATGTATGGGGAATGTTGAAGAGACTAACAGTTGGTAATTATGCTAGGTTGTGATGCAGTTTTTCGGAGAGTTACTAGAGAAAAATATGGAGAGAGCTGATGATTGAGGATTTCGGAGACTGGTGAAGAGTACAGCCAGGGTATCGAAGATAGGTGGGGGGTGTTTGACCAAATGTAACTCGAAACGTCATCCAATTGGCATTTGGCTGAAAAAAAAATCAAAATGGCGGATTCAAGATGGCCTCCATACTTTCGTGTTTTTATATCTCGGAAAGTATAAAAGATAAGCGAGTGATTTCTTTGCAAGACGTAATTAGAATCTCAAGGTCTACGGGATGAATGAAAAAAAATCAAAGTGGTTGAATTTATTTTTCCATGGAAAATGTGAATGCTACAATAAACAAAGGTCTATGAAAAACTATGAAAAGTATGAGAAGAGATGATGGTCTACGATTTGGATGATGATTGAGGAGCACGGTCATGGATTTAAAGATAGTTAAGAATAAAAAATACACTGAACCTCATCCGATGAGGTTCAGTGTATTTTTTATTCAAACAGCCCTTAACTATCTTTAAATCCATGACCGTGCTCCGAGGTAATTCTTATAGCCCATTGCCAATCGGATTCGAACAGGCGATGGAGATGACGGCAATTCTTTTATAGGTGAGAAGACAGCCCGCGGGCCACATGTGGCCCGCGCTCCCACGCGCCCTACTAGTTACTATATATATAGCTACTCGTGCTGATTCACTCACTGACTGACTGATTGATCACCTCTCCTGAACAATTTTGTATGAAATTTTTTTTTCAATGACCACTTCGTATATAAGGAAAAAATTCATTCGGAGGAAAAATACGGAGAGAGCTGATGATTGAGGATTTCGAAGACGGGTCAAGAGCACAGCCAAGGGTAATGAAGATAGGTGGGGGGTGCTCGACCAAATGTCATTTGAAATGTCATCCAATTGGCAGATAGGTGAAAAAAAATTCAAAATGGCGGATTCAAAATGGCGGCCATTTGAATTTCGTCAATATCTCGGAAAGTATAAAAGATGGAAGAATGGTTTCTCAACAAGAAGTGATCAGGATCCGAAGGTCTATTTGATGGATAGAAAAAAAATTCAAAATGGCGGAATTTATTTTTCCATAGAAAATGTATGGGGAATGTTGAAGTGACTAACAGTTGGTAATTATGCAAGGTTCTGATGCGGTTTTTCGGAGAGTTACTAGAGAAAAATATGGAGAGAGCTGATGATTGAGGATTTCGGAGACGGGTGAAGAGCACAGCCAGGGTATCGAAGATAGGTGGGGGGTGCTCGACCAAATGTAACTCGAAACGTCATCCAATTGGCAGTTAGCTGTAAAAAAAATCAAAATGGCGGATTCAAGATGGCCGCCACACAAATTTCGTGTTGTTCTACCTCGGAAAGTATAAAAGATAATATTATAAAGAGGTAGCGTAACGATGTTTGTGAGTTTGTGACGTTGTAAGGGGTAATCTCTGGATCTACTGAACCGATTTTCAAAATTCTTTCACCAATAGAAAGCTACGTTATTGTGGAGTGTCATAGGCTATAATAATTTCCAAATTAATTACGCATCTTTACTTAAACTTGAATAATGTAATCCAAGTTGTAAAAAAAAATGCTATCACCGCGTGCGCTGCGGAAACTATTGAGGATAGAACAAAACAATATTCTACAATATTAAAGAACGTATCAAAATCTATAAAAAAGTCCGCGATAGCATATGCCTATCTTCTTCGGGTAACTCACAATAACTGCTTTTAGCGTTAAAATTGTGGTTAAAAAATAAGTAATTTTTGTGAAGCTCATTTAGCACATATGGTATTAATTTATATCTTTGTCAATACGTTTTTTAGAATGGAAATTTAATGTAGAAGATTTTTGCCCCTTACTCTATACAGTTTAAACAAATATCTTCAAAGATATTATTAGCAAAATAAAAAGATTGCGCGTCGTCCCGGCGCGGCCTTTGCGTGGCGATAGGTATCTATAGGCAGTATCTACACTGTGGAGTGTGGGTATTACGCGGGACAAACGGGCCAGGACAAAAATATTTCTAACGCGGAACGGAGTCCGCGGGTATTGCTAGTTATATTATAACGAGGCATCGAAACGTTTACTTTTGCAATCCAATTTACTTTAAACGCGCCGCTAACAGCTAACAGGTCGCTTCACAAAGATGCTTACTTTACGTTTATAGTGCTGGTACATTAGTAAGACGCAATTTTCTTACAAGAATTTTTGAAATTTTTATCATCGCCAGATATTGATATTATTTATTATTTAGGGATTAGTAGAAGTAGTCTTTTGTAGAGTCAAATTTATGGTTTAATAAACAGGTGCAAAAAATATCGCCATCGGCAAAGAAATACGGAGTAACCGGAATTACCCACAAAACAGTGTATCTAATACCAAACTAATTTGCGCTGCTATAGGTATTATTTATTAAATACATCCCAAATGGATGAGATTACAATTTAGAAATGAATACATTTTTAGAAATGAATACCGCTAAAGAGAAGAATAAAAGTTGAAAAGAAACATTATGCAAGGAATTGGGTTGAATGAAATGAGTCCATTTGCGAAATGGCTGTGCACAATAAAGTCTTCAAAAATATTAAACCCGCGCATTTATTGGGAGTTCCTTTCGAGCTGAATAATTTGGCTCACATTTATAAGACCTTATTTAAGCGAATGATCCTGAAAATGAACCTCATCCATATTAATCCACGCTTTAAGATACAGCCTTTGGCTAAAACTCACAATTAGTCAGATATCTTTATTCTGATTGTGCTTATTGCTGAATTAGCACCATACACAAAAAAAATACATAAAACTCAAAAGTATGCCTTATAAGCTAAATGGCAAAATGCAAAGTTTTTTTTACACTATACAAGTTAGTTCTTGACTGCGATCTCACCTGATGGTAAGTGATGATACAGCCGAAGATGTTATCGTACTAACTTGGAAGGGGTAAGTGAACTCACCCCTACGGTTTCTTCACAGCATCGCACCGGAATGCTAAATCGCTTGGCGGTGCGTCTTTGCTGGTAGGGTGGTACTAGCTAGCCACGTTTATTCTGGTTCCGCTTACTGAATGGTAAATTAGCACCATACAGAAAACAATACATGAAAAATTAAGAATATCACTAGATAAATGGCCAAATGCAAAGTATGAAGCAATTTAAAAGTTTTAATATATAATAAATTCCCAAATTTCTCGCACATCTGAAGGACAAAGGTATTATAAAATTGTATCCGTTCCCTAACATTGGTCCTTATTTAGATAAATCGGTATATAAGTAGGATTTATTTGATGTCAAATGCTTATATCGGACTCATACAAAAAATAGACAGGATTAAGGTGATGAAAGGCCAAATGACAAAGCGTTATTGTTAAGGGTTCGCAACTCGCCCCATCCATCCCGCTTCTCTTTGAGAATCGCTTTGGGTAATTTACCACCTGTAGACAAACTTCCGATATTTCAACTACGTACTTCAAACATTTTTCAAGGTGATCTTCTTTGAATGCTTTGTCTTATTTTGGTTTTATTAACTGTATATTTCTACCTTGTTGAACTAATATAAGCCAAATTGGTAACTTTGAACCAAAAATATAATAGTATATAATATTATGACAGTTAACTGCAGTAAGTCTAATTTAAATAAAGAAATGGTCTCATGTAAAATAAAATATTTGCCATTGAATAATTAAGCATTGCCATTCAACGTGGCAATGCTGCCCTGCCACCTTCGGGGCATATTTCCAGTTGACACCGATTTGGAGGAATACCTACTACTAGCTATGAAAAATAAAAAATAAAAAATTTACAAAAAAAATATTACATCATTCAATTCTTGTAATTGTTTAGTAACATCTTTAGAAATATCAAAAAGGAAATTATCTTTTATAATTTGAGTAAACAAGTTGAAGAAGGCGAAATAGAGTTATCCAGATTTGTGATCGTTAACACTTGCACTTCAATTAAATAAACACTTCGAAGCCGTTTCACTTGGAAAGCGACCAGTGGCAAGCCGTTCAGTCGTCGCGCGACGTCCGCGCTGTGTACTCGTGCATTGCCTTGCAACTGAGTCATCATACGCATAGTGATGTGACACGGGGCTTTCGACATATTGTCGATAACCGGTCGAGCGACACGATGGATAAATACCTAACAAGGTCATCTTCCTTTGGAAGTCTAAGCTCAAAGAGGCCAGCCGAAGATAACCTCGAAGGCTGGACTACACCCAAACGGCATAATATACAGAGTAAACAATCTAAATTTGATGGATCTCGTAACCTTCCCACGAGTAACCGATTCGAAGAACTTCCTGTGGACGACCAGTGCAGCAAATATTATCAAGACGCAGCCACAAAACCTAAGAAAGTAGGTCACATTCCCCCTATATTAGTGGACGTTGGAAACAAATCGCACCTCAAGATCAAGGAGACGGTGAGCAAATTCACGAAGACATTCCACCTTCAATACAGGAGCGGCAATAAAGTAGCCGTGATTTGTTATTCACCAGAAGCCCACCAGGCAGTTAAGGAAGGCCTCCGCACAGACGATGTACCCTTTCTAACTTATACCAGGAGTGATGAGAAGACACCCAAGGTAGTCATTAAAGGTCTACCTACCTACGCTGAAGAAGAACTTTCAAGTGAGCTTGAAAAACTTGGTTTTAGAGGAGCTAAAGTAACCAAATTAAAGTTAAGAAATGTGGTACCGTGTCCTCCATACCTTGTTCAACTCGCTGAAGGGGCAGATATTGTGAAATTTCGCCAAATTAAATATTTGTGCAATTGTGTTATCACGATTCAAAAATACAAACCCAAAAGATCAGTGGGCACTCAGTGTTACAGATGCCAGAATTTTGGTCATTCTTCAAAAAATTGCAACATGCCAACACGCTGTGTTAAATGCACGGAATTGCATTCCACGGCTGACTGTTCCAAGAAGGATCGGAAAGAAGCTGCCCGCTGCTGCAACTGTAATGAAGAGCACCCTGCTAATTATAGTAAATGCAAAGTCAGACTAGCTTACCTTGACCGCATTCACCAAAACACTTATGCACAGAAGACCGTGCCCTTACTTAATATAAAGAAGCCCGTTACAAAATCTAAGACTTGGGCAAGTGTTGCCGCTGCGACTACGACGGATGAAAATGAAACGGAGAAGGACCTTCCGAAGATTACAGTAGATCCAGGAGAAAACCCGCTTCACACAGAGGACGCTGCAACCAACGAAATGTTCAAAATTCTACTTACTTTACGAAAAATTAAGAAACAATTTACGTCTTGTACTTCCCAGTTGGAGAAGGTCATGCTCGTACTCACTCACCTCGGTCAATATATTTAATGTTTAACCGTAGGGAAATTCGTCTACTTTCATGGAACGCTGATGGCGTACGCGGTAAGATACACGAACTACTTGATTTTGTGGTGCATTCCGTGTCTGTCGATATTTTATTTATTTGTGAAACTCGTCTGACCCCTAATATTTCTCTAGGGACCCCTGGTTTTACCTGCTATCGGCAAGATAAGGCTAATAATGGTCGCGGACAGGGCGTAGCCATTTTAGTTAAAAACAATGTAAGTCATTCCTTAATTACCATACCGCGTACCAAAAATATAGAGGCAATTGGTATAAGTGTAAAAATATCAGGGATTGAACATATTCTTGTATCAGCTTATCAGTCTCCTAACTTGCCTCTCTTGCAGTGCGATCTTGACACATTGTTGAATCTTAGTTCCCACGTATTAATAGCCGGTGATCTAAATGCTAATCATAAGTACTGGCAAAGTAGCTACACAAATACCCGGGGCAGGGTCCTCTTCAGTCATATGCTGCACCATGATTATACCATTCTTGCTCCTGATATTCCTTCACAAGTAAATTACTCATCCGTACTTAACGCCACTAAACCTGATTTGGTCCTTGCATCTAATATTTCTAATATTAGTGATGTCCAGACATTTATAGCTCTTTCATCAAATCACTACCCTATTTACTTCACTATAGGAGGTAGCCTACAACTAGAAACAAAAACTCGTGTCTATCGATACAATGATGCCAATTGGGGAAATTATCGTGCCCACTTAGATGAAAACATTATTCTTTCTTCAAAAACATTAAGTACAGTGAGCGAAATCGACTCTGCTGTAAACCAATTACAAAAGAGCATACTTCAGGCACGAGACAAAGCAGTTCCTATGGTTACACTTAACAACATTAATACTCCGAAATTGCCTAGACACGCTAAACAAATGATCAGGTACAAAAATTACTTGCGCCGCGTTGATAACAAACTGCCTAAAGGTCACCTCAAAAGATTTGTTCGCTACTTAATAAACCACCTTTGCCGTTTAATTGAGCAGTATGCTCAAATGTGCACAGATGATATATGGAACCAAAAACTTTCCAAAATTGATAATCCTAGAACAGATGTATGGCGTGTCATTAGGTCCTTGAAACCCAAGAGCAACACGATACCTCCTCTTAGATTACCTGATGGAACATTGACCTCTAATACCGGTGAACAGTGCGAAACTCTTGCTCATGCCTTTCTCGAAAATATGAGACTGACATACGAATGGCCAAGTCCAGTGTCAGATGAAATGATCTATAGCTCCCTCAACACCATTGATAACTTTAATATTACCAATTTATCCCATCCAGTTCGTCCAGTTGAAGTACGCTCAATATTAAAATCTCTTAAATTACGAAAGTCGCCTGGTAATGATGATATTGTTAATATTTTGCTCAAGAATTTATCCCAGAAAGCTGTCGTTTTTGTCACAAAAATTTTCAATGGCTGTCTCTTCTTAGGATATTTTCCAACGGCATGGAAAACTGCAAAAGTGATTGCCCTTAAAAAGCCTGGAAAAGATGATTCTGTGCCCGTTAGTTACAGACCCATTAGTTTATTACCGGCAATGGGTAAGTTGTTCGAAAAGATTGTTTATAGCCGCTTACGTGCCGTTTCGGAACAATTACTGATCAACGAGCAATTTGGGTTTCGGCAGTCTCATTCAACCGCTCACCAGCTGGCCAGGGTCTGTGAACACATCACACATAACCTGAATCTTAACCAATCAACTGGTATGTTCCTGCTTGATGTAGAAAAGGCATTTGATACTGTGTGGCATAATGGTCTGTTGCACAAATTATTTACTCTTAAGATTCCGCTACCACTTATTAAACTCATCAAATCTTATCTTGAAAATCGGAGTTTTAAAGTGCATATTGATAATTCTGTATCTACCAGCCAGATGATACCTGCTGGGGTCCCTCAAGGCTCCATATTAGGTCCTTACTTATTTTTATTGTACCTCAATGATATTCCAATTCAACCCAGAACCAGCTTAGCATGTTTCGCGGATGATACCGCATCATATACGTCATCCACAGACACTGACTTGATCATTTGTCGGCTGCAGTTATCTATTGATTTACTCCATACCTTTTTCACCAAATGGAAACTAAAGCTTAATGAATCAAAAACAGAAGCCATTTTCTTTACAAGACATCGAAATCCTCCATTAAGAACTCTCAACATTGCTGGACATAACGTCAAATGGAATCGTTCTGTCCGCTATCTCGGCGTTACTTTAGATACTAAATTAAACTGGTCCAAACATACCTCTGACCTACGCATCAAGGGCGCACAAGTACTTGGCGGACTTAATCCAATTCTAAATCGTAAGAGCAGGCTAAGCTCTCAAACTAAACTCCGATTGTATAGCGCACTTGTAAGGCCAGCCCTTACCTATGCTTGTCCCATCTGGAGCAATACTTGCATTACTAACCATAAACTTCTCCAAGTAATACAGAATAAGGCACTAAAAATTGCTTATAATACTCCTTTCAAGACTAACTTAAAACAATTGCATAGACGAATAAAATTTCCGGAGTTACTTGAATTTATTCTCAAACTCACACGAAAATTCTATACTAAGAATAAGCTGCACCTAAATCCTCTTGTTGCAAACATTTGCACCACCAAGACCACTGATCTACCGTATATCGACAGATACGGAACGTATAGACTACCACATCACTACCTATTGTTCCCGCGGGCCGATGAGAGTGTGTGCACCTAACGCCGAGCGGCACACGAGCGATCATGATTTTGAATACTACCCGCTCGCACGTCGTTTGCGCGCGGTAGACGGGCCACCGGGCGTATTGTTCTTACTTTATCGTATAGCAAGGCGCTCGAACGTTATGAATTTTATATGTTTGTCCTCTTATGTTGTAAAGCGATAATATCAACAAATATGTCGCAATCATATTGTATTATTAAAATTTAGCTATATAATATAACCGTTAAGTATTGTACATTAATAATATAAATATTATGTAGAAAATTTTAAGAGGCTTTCAGCCTGAAAATATGTGAAATCCATGTTTCTAATAGTTATTTTTAGTTATTGTAGCTATTATGTTAATTATTTATGATAATAAAGACTTTTAAAAATCAAAATCAATCAGTGGCAAGCCAAATTAAATTAACTGTACCGAACATCGAAACTCGGATTATTTTAACATAGAGTTATGTCGATTGGACACGTTTGAATAGTGTTCAATAATCAAATTGTTGAATTGAAACAAAAGTAAATTGATTTCACTTTTATTTACATTGACTCTCGGTTAATCGTATTGTTTTTATATAGCACACGAAATGGGTTGATTTATTGATATTTATATTTACCGACTTAGCATATGCAATATGCCAATAACGACTTCAAAGTATTTTATTGCATCGAATTTTAACTTTTCAAAACAAATATCGGTTTAAGATCGTAATGGGTAATCAATTTCATCCCTCGATTTGGTGGTTAATTACAATGCGGTTTTCTGTCACAATTATTATTAGACTAAGTTGGATTCCACGAAATAGAACAGAAAGGTGCACTCTACGAAATTATAACAATTTTGTCATATTAGGTACACGTAGACAAAATATACAAAGCTCCTAATTAGCTTTTAACGAATTCAAAGCAAAGCAAGGTACGTACCTATACTTATTAGATCTTGTAATATCAATAGAACTCTACATTCATGCATTAGTTATAGGTATTCTACTTTAGAAAGCACTTTATAGACCGATTACATTCGTAAACCTGAATAATTGTACTTAGTTTATTATAAGGATGATTACTCACCAAGAATCGGTTATAAAGAGAACAAAGAGAGAATGAAGGTATGGTTTGGGACACGCACAAGAAACACATCGCTAGGGAAAAGTGAGAGTTGGGAAGCAGTAAATATGGAAGGAAAAAAAGCGTAAGTAATAAAAGAAAAACAAAATTGTAATGCACGAAACGTGGTAGAAGAAATTACGCCTCCATTTGCGAAATGGCACAATGATGTCATCAAAAATATTGCTAGCACAACAGTACCCCTGACGCGACGTTGAATTATTCGGCCCGCATTTTACTTGATTGAAAAAATAACAAATAAACTTTTGTAAAATAACCGTACGGATATTTATGCGAAAAAATTCTCAACAAAAATATTACGCTGTTATCTGGCTCAATGGAAGGCATAAAAGCGAAACTTATAGTAAGGAATACTTATTAGTTTTAGGCTTCTGGGGCTTTAACTTCTTCGCCTTGCACACACACCTCTACAGGAAATGCTTCTTATTTCGCAAAGGAAGCTATGAAGCAGGAGATATTCTGTGAATAGAAGATCCATGCATGCCTGTTTTTCAGAAGAATAAAGAATTTATTCTGAGAAGAAACAAACAAACCGCTCTTTTAAACGAATATTTTAAAATTGTAGTAACGAATAATGAGAACAATAAGTTTTTAAGGCGGAGCAGAAGTAATAACTGATGTAATTGTATGTAAATGTTTGATGTAAAATATAGAGATCTTATCATTGTTAAAATATATGTGGAGACAAATGAAAGTATTTTTGATATGTTGGCTGATGCTGAAACACGATTTTTCAAACTTTGCTCGATCAAAACAAAAGCCAAATTTGCCTCTGCAAATAGATAAACCTGCATATTTCTCAGAAATGGTTACATTATTTTTCGTGAAATTAAATTTAACTGTGTGTTTTTATTATAACAGAGACAATAACCGTTTTAAAAGTTTTATATTACGTCTGCATTTTCTTTTATTTAACATTTTCTTGTTTTATCGAACAAAAACTGCCGTTCCACATCCTTGTCTCTCGTATTAAATTAGACAGTGACAGCGAATCTACTGTTCACCGCAGGTTAAGTGCGACTATTTGCATCGTGGGAAACTTGAATACATGAGAGCTCTTCAAAATAGTCTCATACGTGATGAACCTGCCTGCCTTGCCGCGCCGTGGTATCAAAAGGCATTAATTAAAAAAATGTCTCAGTAATTAATTTGCATCGGACTCCGCTAAAGTTCTACCACCAGTAACTAACTTAAGATTCAGAATTTAAAATAAAAATAAAGATCTTTTCAAATGTAGGAACAATATTTTGGATTACTTCATTGTGAAATGAAAATGAAATGAAAATTTATTTTCATCATATGTACATCATTTAACATTGGTTTTTGGGGATCCTGGAGTAAGTTTATTATATAAAACCTGATTCCCAGGATCCCGCTCTTCCTGTTTGTATATTACTATACTTATACATATAGTTTTAATATGTATGCGTGTTTATGTGTGTGCGTATGTGTGTGTGCGTGCGTGTGTGTGAGTGGGTGTGTGTGCCACGGCCATTGCCTAAATGGAGGCGGAATTTTATTACATCTAATTTTACCCTTGGCCTTTCTTATTTCTTCCGGAATAGACTCCGTATTTTTTGATGTGTTAATCAAAGGGGAGAATATGTCAAATTATATTAGATCTTATGCCATTTATAACTGACTACCGAAAATGATGTCGCAATTTAATACTTGGGATATAAATGTTTTATTTCACAATGGAGAAAGGACTTTCCTTACATGAGGTATATAGACAGTTAATATGTAAATCATTATTATGAGTAAGATACTAACTTGATATACTAACGTAAGAGTAAAATCCTAACTTGTCCGCTTCAAGAAGTCTTCTCGTCCAATATCCCTCATTACCTAAAGACTTAATACATGTTGTTAGTGGCGAAGACTTAAAGCCCCATAAGAATGCCAATAGTAAGGCTATGCTTAGAGTATTTTTGCGCATCAGAAACGAAGAGATCTGCGAAAGAAAAAAGTAGCAGTAGGTAGTAACTTGAAAGACCGTTAGTCACTGGGGAGGTAAGGTGTTTGAATGGCGACCACGCACGTGTAAGCGTTGTGTTGGCAGATCCACCATTAAATAGAAGGTCATCAAGAAAATCACGAGGAGTCGCTAGCTTCAAGTGATACAAACCCATTGTATTTAGCGGTCGTTTCACAAGGCCTTTGTCCAGCAATGGACGTCCATCGACTGATACGACAACAAACACGACGTCTAATTTGTCCTATATTAATAATATTAAGGTACAAGTATAGAAAATTTTTGGATGATTGTTACTACTTCTCGCTACAACTAAATCAGGTATTACCGAAACTATAGAGATATAACTAAATATGTATAGAGTTGGGAATAACTTTTGGGGCAGTGGGTAAATTCAAAAATGAATTAAAACGTGTACCTACAAACATTTTAATTCTTTTTCATTTGAGATACGATACCCAAAAAAAGAGTTAATATTTTCACGGAGGAGCTAAGTGATTGGTTTTGTCATGTCATGTCAAACAGTTCAGTTTGTTAGAACTTTTGCAGGACAAATTTTTATTTCCATGCTTCTACGGTACGGCGCCTCGTTTTATCGGGCACCTTCATTTATTATTGGTAAATATCCAAAGCAATTAACAACGTGATCAGTTTTGTTATTTTAGGTACGGAATTGCTCTCGGTCCCTAATTTCGTTTATGTTATTGAAAATTTCGCCGTCGTAGTGCTTTATTGGAAATCCAATAATCCGATAATATTTCAAAGTAATGTACTCTGGTTACAATATGACCCGTGGTAAATAATTAACGACACGAGCAGTCGAGCACAGTTAAGGTAGCTAGGTATTATTTATAAATTTTGTAATCAAAACTTTGTAAAGAAATAAATAATTCGAAAGGTTTTTTTTTAATTCGTTGGGTACCCAAGTTACATAGAGTAGGGGATCACACTCAAAACTACAATACACATTGTTAGACCACGAGCGACTTCAGTTAGAGGCTCGATTTCAAAAGAACTTTTCCATTTGTTTCTTTCTCATATATCAATTCTAGAATGACCTTCGAAGGTCAAAAGGAAAACGAAGGATCTTCAAGAAATCTTATTTCTCGAAAAATTTCTTCATAGAAACCCTGTCCTGACAATTATAAACGCAACGAAAAAGAAGTACCTGCACCCCTGCTTTGTTGCGAAACTAAAGCCGAATCCACTCTCATTTCTTTTTTGGGTTCACCGACTAGACTTTAGGGACTTAGGTACTAGCCATCATACCAATCATACTATCATACTAAACACTAAAGTAAATACGTCAGGAAAGTGAATGCACAATTTGTCTCAATTATTGTTTATTATCTATTGATTAATTTGTTGTAAATTAATCTGTCCTTCTAATTCGGTTAAACAACGTCTGCCAGGCCACGTTTACTTGATTACGATAGACAGTCGCAATAGCTATTACAATATGCTAAATTTCACCCACAGTTTCCAATAAACGGTGTAAATGAACAGGAAAAATGCGCGAGCCTACTGTTTAAAATAATTTAAAACTTGTTTCACGGCCGGGTGAAGTTTAGATCTCCCGCGAGACAAATCGGAGATTGAAAAGGTTTGTGGCCTCTGGAAACAACTTGGCGGGATTTCAAAACTACTTCAGAGGAGTTTCCACTTAATTTAGCAATAATAATTACACATTGTCAAAGATCAAATTCATTCAACTGTTTAACGATAAACCGCAATGGTTCTTGTTGTGATGTGGTTGTGGCCGAGAATCGCTAGAGCGATTTACGAGTAATATGCCTATATAATATTATATTATAGAATACATTTGGTGTCAGGGATAAAAAGAAAGTGTGTCTGTGTGTTTGTATTTCATACACTTCTCAAACATTCTACCGAATTTGATGTAATTCGTTATGCCTAAAGGCACCGATTCGACACCTAACTCCACCTCAAAAAGGTTTGAATATAAATAAATATATTCCAGAGTTTCCGTACCAAAATGTGATATGGAACCCTTGACGTGTTGAGTACGTGAATATCCTAATTTAAATAGTTTTAAGAATTTTAATATAATATGGTTAATAATATAAATAATAATTAATGAACACTTAATGGGATTTAAAATAAAATGGTTATAATAAAATAATTTTGTCGACCAAAATACAAAAATTATATTTACTTTTACAACAAAATGTAAAGTAAATATCTACTGTAAGCTTTCACGGTAGTTTTAAAATTTTGCTCTACCCAATACCCATTCTCTGTCCTTTGGAATGGAAATATTTATAAGGGCATTTTAAAAATGGTCGCGTTCCAGATTCGGACTATTGTCCCAGGGACCAATTCTTCGGGGAGCAATTGGCAAGACATTTAGTGACCCCGTTTATGGAGAAAGCCTCTTGAAAATACCTACAGTTTTTCAATGTAGTGGCTGTATTTGTATTAGACTCTTGGCTTTACAATATATTAAATGGAAGCTTTCAAGTTTCAACCATGGTATTTTTTGCTGGGAAATAATATTTCTAAAAATCCTTTGCAGTGTTGATACTTATTTATTATATATTATTATTTTAAGGTTTTTTGTAGTCAACCCAAGCAATGCAACAGGCTGATGTTAAGCGATCATTGCCACCCAGGGCCATCAGAGGTTTGCAACCGCGTTCCGTAGTTTGTGCAGTATGCAGAAAGAAAGATCTGGTACAACTGAATTATTACCAATCTACTTACATAATATTGCAAATCTAACACAATCGATTAAGTACAAATTCATGATTATTACGTTTTTCTATTATCATTCAGATAGTAGGGTGATATTTTTCTATGTTATGTAGGTAAGTTTTATTTGTTGTTCACAATTGTAGTGACAAATCCAATTTCCTGGAGCGGACCCTGTCGCGGGCACAATACCGTGAATCCATTGTTAGGGCTCTTACGAATAGCTGCACAATTCCCTAGCTTGAAGAATTAAGCGGGAGACGCTCTCAATATAACTGCCAAAGAAAGCAGCTGCAGATGTATATCTAATGATTTAAGTCTTTGTCTAGCTATAACACCTTTACAGTTACTCAGAATGACTCAGCTGTTATATGGAATATTGAATTTATTAACTAAAATAATCCGCCAAGTTATTGAGTTTTTTTTAATATTTTATGTATAAAAATATATATTTTACATCAATATAAAAATTATATATATAAATCTTGATTGCAGCTTCTGTATTACACGAAAGTAGCGAGATATTGACGTAGAAGCCTCAATATTACCCTACTAATTTTTTTTAGTACTTGTTGTTATATCGTTAACAGAAATACATCATCTAACTTGAAAATTTCAACTGTCTCTCACAGTTCAAGAAGACAGACGGAAGGACAGACGGACAGACGGACTGCGGATAGTAATAGGGTCCCGTTTTATCCTTCGGGTATGAAACCCTAAAAAACTGTGAAAAACATTTAAAAAATGTAATAGTCTTGGTGTGGAACTAATAATGGCTTAAAAGGCTGCCACAGCTGAAACCCACGAAGCGTGAAAGGGGCGGCAATTCTGCGGCCGGATAATTTACGGTACACTTTTTCTAATACCGACTTAATGATGCCCCGGACTTTTCCCCGGCCAGGACCCGCGTTTCTGTTTTTTAACAATCTTTGAATAATTTACGATATTTTTTATTCACAGCAAGTTAATACTTTTCTACAATTTCGCCATTATTTCCATTCCGTTTAGTTAGTGCCAGTAATATTGTTTAAAGCTCATTCTGATTTCCAATTCCAGTATCGAAACCACCGACACAATGATCGGGGCAACATACAATCATTGTTTAACTACGCTCGGCTTTACAAAATAGGTTCAGCGTGTCATTAACAGTAGGATTGTTATGCTTTACACTGTTCATACACACAAACATTACACAGACATTGATATACATCATTAGTGTAAAGAATCAGTGTAAAGAGATAATAAAAATATGCCGAAGCTCTTTTAATAATTCATATTTTAATAGTGCTCAATTTTTTGATTTTCATATTATTACGTAACTGCGATCTCACTCGTTGATAAAATATGATGATGCAGCCGAAGTTATTATTGTACTAAATTGGAAGTGGTAAGCAACCCTTAACGGTTTCTACACAACATATCGTACCGTGCCTTTTTAAATTAGAGGGCTAAGCGATATAACTATAATACCATGTATATACCTATACATATCTGTATATGTATAGGTTACACAGTACACTTATTACTCGTATACTTGACTTAAAAAACATATATTTTTAATATTCATACTAAACAAACACGATTTAATAAAATTAAATTTTATTATTTACAAAATATATAAGTACCTACACGGCTTTTTAATCTGTTCACAATTAGCGAAATTATCGAAGAACGGACAAACAATATACATACAAACGAGCATAGAGCCTCCTCCTTTTTGGAAGTCGGTTTAAAATAGAAAATTATCACATGTAGATAAATTGTGTGTTAGGAGATGATCTATGTGTTGGATTACTTTTTTAAGGCTTTCATTTTATTTAACTCCAGTGTTCCTTCGTTATTAAAAAAAAACTGAAATTCATGCGAGTAAAGGCTTTAAAATTAAAAGAGAAATCCTGACTCATCGATACATTATCATCCAGCCCTAATTCTGGGACATAGAAAGCTGAAATTTCACACTGAAGGTCCTTATTACAATAGAAACAAGAGAAAAGAAAGGAGTTCGTTTTGACATTACCCCAAAAAGAGCAGCGGGTTGGTTATTAGTATAACATAAGGCCGTGGTCTATAACAGACGCTAATGTATGTCGTAATTAAAGGTTTTATAATGAAACTGGCGTTGGTTAGGTCTTTGTAAAACAACTTTTAATTATTTGAACAAATATAAACATACAATAACAAATACAATACAAACATTAACTACGAATTACGATCCAAACATATTATGTTTCGCAGCTTTTTTCTTAGCAATTTTGATTTACGTTTTACGTACACGGAATTTTAAAGTTTTTATTATATTTTTTTATTAAGTTTTTTTTTTGTAATGCTGGCAACACTATCTCCCCACCGTTTACTTCCACTATCCCTACTCTTATCAATACTATATATATAATTCCTCACGAACATCAACTCGTCATTACGTGTTTCCGTGCTGAAGCCTACGCACATCACAGAAACCGCTCAAATCTTAATCAATATAAAAAATAATTATATAAAAAATACCAAACCGCTCTCGACCTGTAGTTGTTTACATTACCCGCGCTCTATACTACTCGCGAAGTTGACCAAAGTTGACCGAAGCGAGCAGTGTGGAGGGCACTTCGTCTAACTTCGCCACCTTTTCTTAGTACTTCGGTAAACTTTCTAAGTACTTCGCCGAGGAACTTCGCGAGTAGTGTAGAGGCGGCGTTAGAACTACTAGAACAACTTTTGCTCTACTTTTCAAAATTCAGTATTATTTTATTTCATAAAAAATAAATAATGATTATGTTATTTCTGTAGTGACATTACACTGTGAAACCATTCGCCGCGATTTCGCGCCGCGAGTTCGCGCGCCGCCGCATCGCCGCGCCGTTGCCTCTTGCCGATGTAACATTACAGAGCAGTAACAATAAGATTATCTCCGTTAACTATTGAATATTTGATATTTCTCAAAATATTGAGTTAAAAGACATGTCGCACAACAAAATTTGTTAGTTTTAATGTAAACAACTAAAGGCCGAGAGCGGTATGGTATTTTTTGTGTAACGCTATATTTAGTTTGTCCGAGTTTCCGAATTAATGCAAATTCTGAAACGACTCTTACCAACTGGATTAATTACCCTACGTCACGTCAGTAAGCCTTCAGGAAAGAAGGAATAAAAACCTTTTGAAATGAAATCCATTAAGCATTGTACTAAACTAAAGCCATTAGTACCTATCTTAAAAAAGGAAAGTCTTGGAAGCTTTTTAAGGAACCTCAATTATTTAACAGGGAAATTTGTCAGTTGTACCTTTCTAAAATACCAGCATTTTTAGGGCTAGATCACACATGCAACTAGATAAGACGACTACTTTTGCATATCGACCGTAAAGTAATATAATAAGCTCTACCTCTTCTTGAAATAAAAGCATTGATTCTGAAAACAACAAAAGTCCTTTTTATTCGAAAACAAACATACAAAGAAAATTTAATTTTGAAGTGCACGCTTTTACAAATACACTTTGTTAAGTATTATATCCTGAAGATGCACCAGTGTCATAACGTACATCGAGAAAAAATGTCTTAAAGATAACCAACCAACCATAAAATTAATTGAAGCCAACATGACTATAAGATACATCTACAGCCTACAATATTTGATATACTGCAGGATTCAGTGGGCAGATTCTGTATCGCTAGTTATAAACTCCTACTGGGTTACTAACCCAGTAGTAGTATTAAGTAAAGGATGGCAAAATCCTATTTTCGTATTACTTTTGCACAAGTTAGCAACTAGCATGGTATGTTAACATGACACCATACCAACCAACGTTGGTAACTTGTGCAAAAATTGGATGTTTGCCTCGGTTTTCTTAGTTAATAATGCAGTGTGAGTTGGTAACTAACGAAACAACAGAATACAGCCTACGAGGCGCATAGTAGTGTCAGGATATTAATAAATCATAACCTCAAACGTAACTATAACAGCTGTGGATAAAACACACGAAAGTCTCTAAAAGGTCGAGGTAGTTTCTGGTCCAGGAAAACTATTTGGTTAGAGTATGCCATATGTGAGACCAGCCGTCGAACCGTAGCTATTTTAAGTGGCCCCAGGGAACGAAAAATATGATCGCATGGCTGCAAGCGAAAACAGAAACCGTTTTAAGGACACGTCCACTGAAAATGGTCAAAGCAATATGCGCAAAATGCACTTTTAAATTGTAATTATCTGCTCTGTGTTGTATCATCTTTTTTTGGGCCCGCTTGTGAGCATTGTGTGAGCATTTCAATTGATCTGATGTGGGAACAGAGTGGGCAGGAAAGAGTGCCTTCCATATTTTTTGAATTTACAATTTCTAAAAGGGCACATAATATTTGAAATCAACAATATTCAGGAATTAAAAACTGATTTTTAAGTAATACAAAACAAAGTCTAGTTAGTAAAGATTTGAGTTCAATTAGCAATCAAATATTACAGAAATTTTAAATGTTATTATTATGCCTTTTTTTGATATTCATGACGCAAGAAGGTAAAGGACATATCCTTTTACTTTCTTGCCTTCCTTGAAATTGCATGTTGCTAAATGTTATGCATTTTGGTAATAAGATATTGTAACTCAATTAATAACTTCCTTCGCAAGCGTATAAACTTCCGCGTGCATTGTTGAAGTAATTAAATCTCGATGAAATTGGTTTCGGTGTATCGTGTATGAGTAAACTTTGACATACTCGAATCGTTTAATGTTTTGAGAAGCGTACAAGGACGCTGAAGATTTTCAACAAAGATATACTCGTAATTGTTTATAACAACGTTAAAAAAGATTGGACCTGCCTCAGAATTTAAAAGCGGAACCCCTTAAAATTCTGAGTCAGGTCCAGTCGTTTTAACCATTTCGTGTCATCAGGGGTCTGATTGCGTAAGAAAAACGTGTTATCATAATCCTTAGCAAGTTCTACCCCGCGATTAGCTGGCGCAAACCAGGAACCCAATCAGCGGGCAGAATAAGTAAATGATTACGATAACGATGAATACGTTTTTCTTAGACCATAAAGATACAGACAGTCGCAATCAAATTTAATCAATAATCATTGGTAATTGATTCCATTTCCCTTTCAACAGAATGCAATCTCTATTACTTTCTGTGCTACAAAGAAGCATATATTTCTGGTTGAACATAATTATTATCATTTACAATTTGGCGGAGCTTCGAAGGTATAAATTCAATGTCGTGGATTAAAGCACATAATGGCAATTAATATGGTTTTTTTTCTAGTATCTTGCTTACTGGATCAAAATTGTTTGCATAGCTTTTGTTTATTTGTATAAAGATCTCTACGAAATAATGGATTTAAAGTGAAACTTCCCAATTTTTTTTTGTGTAAAATTATGAGGGTGCGCTGCTGAGCTTTATTTAGGATTAGGGCCGAACTTTTTATTTACAGCTTAGGTGCCATCTCATAAATTTGGATATAAATAATGTCCAAAGTTCTTGGATTTAAGGCTTACTGTTATTGATTAATTAACCTGCCTTGGACATTGGACAACAAGTTTGAGTAATTAAAATTTGATCAGAATATTTTAAGGACCAGTGACTTATTGAGGTCTTTAATTTTCTAAGCCTCCAGGCTTAGATTCTTGAATGGTTAGGATTTGATTTAACACATGCTACATTGTCAGATTTAAGTGTTATGATTTTTGAATTTCAAAATTTAATTTAAAAGCTTGCCTAACTGATCGACTATCGATTGGAATGAGTAGAAAATCTTATATATAAAAATGAATCGCAAAATGTGTTGGCATAACTCAACAACGCCTGGACCAATTTGGTCATCTCATTTTTTAAATGTTCCTTGAAGTTCAAGGAAGGTTTTGACGTGACAACGTCTTATAAATTGGTTTGCCGGGTGACACTTCAAGAAACTGCGTTACGCTCCGCTCACGTTATGCGCTCACAATGAGAGCGAGTGAGAGGCACGCGTCCCTTCCACTCGGGCATGGTTAGCCCGCCTAAGAGCGAGAGAGACAGACATAAAAAGATTATTTTACCACTCAAAGTCGTTTGTCACGTAAAACTTTCGCCCGTATACCGACTTTACAGACAACCAATTTTTTACGGCGAGAAAAATTAGAATATTTGCCGGAAATCCCCCAAAAATAGCCCTTTTCTTTTTCCCATACAAACGTTTTCTAACTAAAACGTAGAGTCAATTTGAGCTTTATTGGTAATGCATAAAGTTCATATTAAATTACAAGCACTCACTGTTGTCTAAGCAATGTAGGTGTGTTCCAAAGAGTCAATTTGCACTTTATTACCGCTTTTTGCCCCGACTATAAAATGGGTAGGAGAAAAAAACTGCCACAATAAAAATCTTTTTGGCAGGACGAAGTATGTCGGGTCCGCTAGTAATTAATAAAATGGTTATTACAAAAAAAAATAATAAAATATTACAAATACTGCATCAAAATGTTGCCACTTGCCATTGTTTCACCGCCATTTACTGGGCCTCTTTGATTTCATGCCCCTTGAAACCAGTAACTCCTGGGACTTTTTATTCGACATCTGCCTGCGGAGATCTTACAATGCTCAATACTAAGTATTCCGGTGCGTTTCAGGAAGTACCATAAATTGAAAAAGTGATAAGTGCCTGAAAAGTAATAAACTTCGTCTATACCCATTTCCAGAAACCAGATTACACACCACTAAGGAATATCGGCCTTTTGAAAACTGTTGTTTGGTGGAAAAAATGCACAAATGTTACTTTAACTAAATATTTGCAAGCAAAGACTCTGCTTTGTTTCCCTCGGCTGAAATGACAAAGTTGACGCGAAAATAAAATAACTACAAACGTTAAGGAATATCATTAAAAAGGCGTATCGCAGTAATTAATATTCCTTGGATACGCAATACTTTAATATTAATATTGTGAGGACAGCTGAGTAGACGGTGGCAGCCGTGACGTGATAGAATAAAGGCTTTTATTAAAATTGCTAGCAGTTGATTAAAGATTCACATCAAAGCTCGTTCTGCAAACGATTTTCCGCCGATGGCAATGATACCTACACGGGTATTAAAAGTAAATGAAAGTTACTGTTAAAGTAGTATTCAATCATCTCAAATTGTTTCAGTAAATCTGTGAGTCATTTTTAACCAATTTAGTTGATGAACAAGTCGTTTCTAAAATTACTTGGTTACATAAAACCTATGTAAATTCATTCTATCTGTTTGTTATTTTTTGTCCATACTCCATAAATTGGAGACTGTAGAATCTAATTTTACATAATGTCTAAACCAAGGCGCTAATTAATAAAAAGTCAAAACATTATACTATTTTTTTTTTTATTAATCAACAGTAATATACGTTTTTGTGACGGCTCTCAATTGACTAGATATATTTTTATTGCTTAACTTACTTACTTACTTTAAAGTTAACTGCTTTATCTATTTTAATGAACAAGAAATGAAAAATCATATGACATAGTTGTAAGTCAACGCAAATATAAATATACCACCTAGTAGAGACGTCGCAAAATGGAATGCAAAACGTTTTATGAATGTTTTCCGATGTTTGCATATTATAATTTTAGAGGCCATCGCCGATTTATGTACAGAAATGTGCACAAAATATTTTAGAAGGAGTAAAATAAAAGCTTGAGCGCAGAATTTATATATTATTAATGAGAGCGTTCCGACATTATCTTGACTTGATGCTCCACTGTGGGTAGTAAGTTAGTAAGAAAATATACTTATTAAATTTTAGCTTTTCCCACTGGAAAATAACTTCAATATACTAAATCACATGTTCAGAGTCGGCACTATTATTTATTACGTTGCGTTATTTTTAAGGAGTTTCCAGTTACAAAATAATCGATCATCGATCGACTGAGACGAATGTTCAATTTCTGCTCTCATTGCTAGGAATATTAATTTTCAGACTTCCTTTACAAAGTTTAAGCTCTGATGAATTCGCGTAATATGATCGGTATAAGTATTTTGGAAGAAGCCATTCGATTTGAGCGGTTCCAACATTTCTTAAATAACTTAGTTAGTAAAGTACCTAATAATCAATTTAAAATATGGTTATGTTCCTACTCGTAATTGTTTAAAGTTTAAACGTACTTAACACACAAAGTGTCCTTCCACATCAAATTGCTCTTTAGGTACTGCCGGGATAGAATACTATATTAAAAAAAAAACTGAATGTGTATCTTATGCATATACAATCTGTGTGTTACATAAGTACCAACTTTGTTTGTCAAGTTTTTTTATTAATTATATAATTTCAAGGAGTTCGAGCGACTTTCTTACTTATCATAAACAAATTATTATTATACCCGTTATACTTATTTCCCGTTATGTATTCGCGTGAAAAGACATTAATTAACCTTCCGTTGCATATTATTATAATTCAGAATGTAGGTATGAATACTTATTAGCCACTTTTTATGTAGGTAAGAACATACGTATTTATATTAATTCATATCTATTGGTATAAAAATGCGCTATTTGACTCGTTAAAACGCAATATATAGAGTAAGTATCATCAGACCATCAATAACTCTGCTCCATAATGTGTTTACTACTAACCAATAAAGACTTCGATATACAGCACTATAATCATCAAACCTTCGTCACAAACTTTAAGTTGTGTTTGTGTCAAGTGTTCTTGTATCATTTAATTTGATCTAGAAACAGATTTAAGATCTAGTACATAATATGTGATTTGGCATCTTTGCACGTTATTTGCATTCTCGTTAATGGTAGTATAAACCCATTTACTTATTGGAAATTAATTGCTATATTGTAAGTTGATCTCTGAGAAATGAAAAAATAAAAAAATATACTTTACAATTTAAACGGTTTATAACTTACTAACGTAATAACTAAATCTGGTATAAAAAGTGTGATTTGAGTATGTACCTTCTTATGTACAACATACAAAAAATGAACATAGTTTTCTTCCAAACAATATCCGACCAGAAACCGAATTCCTGAAGATCTTTTCGTGGTATTTTTATTACAGTTGGTGACTTGAAAAAACGTCTCGCCATTATTATTCAAGGAGGGTTTACTGTGAATATACGACTTTTCGATTGCCAAAGTATTTTACGATCCTTTTGTGTTTTCGTTAAATATTGTTTGAGTTTTAGTTAAGTATATTTGAATTCTTTTACAGGGAGAAAATAATTCAGTGGAAATGTGAATATCTGGTAAGATTATATTGATAAGATTATAGGATTAAAGCATGACAAGATTAGATTTTTGAAATATTTAGAATCTAAAGAGTTTCATTAGTCATGGTTTATCCCGAAAAAATAAAGGTTTCCTACATGTCTTACTAAAACCAAGATTTGAGCAGACAGGAGACTCGTTTATATAAAAGTTAAAAAAAGTTTATATAATATATTGTTTAATGTTATGGAGGATCTATCTCTGTTCTTAGTGTGGAAAAATGTGTGTTTTGTCTCGTGGAATATATGTATGCATCATTAACAAAGTAAATAATATAATAAATATTCTGTTTACGAAAAAACAATATTCCTGTCTTATTCGTAAAAAAGGTGCCATTATAATAATTAACCTAGAGTGAACAGGATGTTTTTCTTAAGCTAATTATCTTAATGCATCCGGTGCTCCGACAATCTGGAAGTGGATTGTCAGAACCATAGATCAACACGTTCTAGAGACGTCACGGTATTCAAAGGTCAGTATCGATCAATCACATAATTACATTCCTATCTTGGCGTTGTGGTGGGTCACTGAGATTGATTACCGGGTTATGGGATAGCAATTTACGAGGATAAATTGTATTAATATTAAGATATATTCTCCATAAGAAAACGATGAAGTACCTTAATTTTCACTATTCATGATCGAAAAAGGAGATGTAGCCTATTTACAGTATCTAGTAAGAAGCCTAGTATTTTGTTTCATTCTGACTATGGGAGGTATTTTTGCAATCTCGGACATTCACCTTTAATTTACCTTTAATAATCAATAACCGTTACGTCTTTGTCCCAGAGAGGGATGTGTCTGACAATGACATGTCGATACAGCCAAGTGATACGAGTATTTAAAGCCAGCGTCTAAACATGCAACCTCTTTGTAGAGTCAGTTGCTACACTTGAAGCAAAAATAGTAGGTAAACAATTATTGCCCTTAAGAGTCCACTAACCTACGATGTCTCCCATACAAACGTAAACCAAAATCATTTGTAATTCGTGCAAATTTCGATAATATTGTGGTGTTATTCGGGTTCATAAAGTAATAATCTATGCTCCTGGCTATATCTGGTTCCGAAATACTTTTGCTAAACGAAATTGTAAACGAATTTAGTTTTGCTTATTCTTATGTCAAAGAGGACATGTTTTCTTCTTATTTGTTTTGTAATAAAAAAATACTATCTCACGTCGCATTAGTTCAGGAGCACAGTTTTACTGTCCAGATAAAGAAAAACCCAGTTATTAAAAAAAGTTTTCATTCATAAGTTTTGGTATTACGGAACTCGACCAAAGTTATAAAAATATTGATCAAAATTGATTATTATTTCGTTTTAAAGAAGTATTTCCGAACCAAATATGGCCAGGAGCATAGATTATTACTATATGAATCTGAATAACACCACAACATGATCCAAATATGCACGAATAATATATAATAGTTATATAGCATAATAGTTATTAATGCAACTGTTTATAATAAGTGGTATTAAAACACGAATATGGGTTGGTCACAAAAGGTGAAGGAAAGAAAGAAACTATCTACACCCTGATTGACTGGCTCTGACTGGCAGACTCGCTCACTCAGTAAGAATGTGGCCGTGTGTTGAGTAAACCCTTTTCGCAGAAGGCATCGGAGCAATAGTGTTTTTTATGAAATTCAGTAAGTACAACAGAAATAAGAAAGTTGTGTTTTAATGTTGGCAATAAGGTAACTCTCAGAATTTTTTAAAGAGAATTTAGAGCATGGGTATAGATAAAAGTTTACATCGACTTATTACGCACCTTGCGTGTTACGATGATTGTTTGACAATTGACATATATCAAACAAGCTTATCTTCGAAGGGTTGAAAGAAAACAGCAACAAAACACACATCGGCAACTTGGCGGCTATAAAACCCAAGTCAGCCGTTTGTTAGCAAAGTTTTGACTTAAACAAGGGAGTTGCGCTGGCTCGTCTCACATAGCTGTCATCGTTACTCGCTCTAAGCATCTGCGGCTTCTAAGAACAAATAAGCTAAGCGAGATAAGTTCACGCTTAGCTGACGTAGAGCGGTTGATTCGTAGTCCATCCGTAGACTGTGGGTATGGGATATACAACGTGTAGATTAATTACTCTAATTAGCCGAAAGGCTAAAGTAGGGAACGATGTATAAATGCATGAAAAAATTTCACAAGAAGTGTAGCTCATATTCTGAGGTAACTATAGGGAGTTCAAAAATGTACCATAAATTTTAAGTGACATCCCTAAAAACAGGTGGTTCAATATCAATGAACTGGGAATAATGAAAATGGTATAAGGTATGTTGATGACACAGGGTTGTTACATTTTATTTTTCATAAAATAGTATTTTTTCTTCGTTATCACGTTAATGTGTGTCTAGCTTCAAGGTTAGCTGCGGGCACACTATGCGAATTAACCCAAACCTTGTAGATGTGCAATTAAGCCTACTTTTATTCCGACTTTTAATACGATGAAGTAACATGACGTTTCGTATTTAACTAGATACCAATAATCCTCTAATATTACCAAAATTCCTTAAAATATTATAGAACATAAGTAACTTTCAAAATCAAGTAATATTTTTGTGAAATACTTAGTTTGATCATATATTTTGTTTTTACCAAAAGTTATTTTACTGCATCGAATTAAAAGTCGGAGTATAGTGCAAGAATGATTTAACTAACATAATATCATAAACTAAGAGTATTACAAGGATCCTGCTGTCTCAAACAAGGCCGTGGTTGATAGCAATTTATTTTGTTAGGATGTGCTTCATAGATAGATAGATAGATAGATAAACACTTTATTGCACACCACAGAATAAAAATATAAAAAAGAAAGAAATTAATTAAATACAAACAAACTTAGGAGTACAATTTGGCGGCCTTATCGCTACATAGCGATTTCTACCAGGCAACCAAAAATGTGAAGGAATATTTGAAATTGGATACGCGGTTGGTGGTGCCAGAATAAATAAATAAAATAAACTACTTACAATAATATTATATATACTTGTACATATCTACATAATATATTATATACACATATATATATATATATATATATATATACATAAAATAATATATAAGTAATACAAATTCAATAAAAATAAAAATAAAAATAAAAATAAAAATAATCCTCAAAACAATAGAACAAGTGAGGATATAATAAACATTAAAATGACAAACTTATAGGTGACAGTTAGTTATCAGCACTCAGGCAACTGAGATATAAAGTGATCTTTTACAAGTCTTTTAAACTGTCCTATAGTCTGGGCCTCTCTGATATCGAGAGGTAAGGCATTCCAAAGATTAATAGCCTGAATCGTAAAAGACTTATGAAAGAAGGAAGACTTATGCGCAGGCATCATCAAAATAAGTTTCCTCGAAGAACGGAGCAATTCTCCCGGTTGACCTACAAAATGGAATTTCTCTTTTAAGTAAGGGGGCGTAGAAGGATGAAACAGAACACAGTACAGAATGGAAAGGATGTGTAGATTCCGGCGAAGTCGGATAGGTAACCAATTAAGACGAGAACGAAATTGTGAGATATGGTCATATTTGCGTAAACCAAATATAAACCTGATAACGGAATTCTGAAGTCTCTCAAGCTTACTTAATTGGTTTTCATTTAAGTCGACAATGCTTGCGTCAGCGTAATCAAGAATAGGAAGGAGAAGAGTCTGTGCGAGCATAATTTTTGTAGGAATTGGAAGAATAGATCGAAGGCGACGCAAGGAGCCCAAGGATGCAAATAATTTCCTACTGACTTGTTTAACATGTTGAGCCCAGCTTAAGGTCCTATCAAGATACACTCCCAAATACTTTACGTTCTCACAGTACGGAATAACAACATTATTGAACGCAATAGGAGGAAGTGACCGCCAGTCAATTTTGGATATCTGCTTTTGGCTACCAATAACAATTGCCTGTGATTTACTCGGATTAACATTAAGTCCAAATGATTTGCTCCACTCAAGGACGGAGCAAAGGTCTGAGTTCATTCTGGCAATTGCATCTGGCAGGTTTTCAAACGAAGACTGGGTATAAAGCTGGACATCATCTGCATACATATGATAGAGAGAAGAAAGGTTATGACTGATTGAGTTAATGAAGATGGAAAAGAGCAATGGTGACAACACGCCGCCTTGGGGCACACCAGCAGAGATATCGCACCAAGAGGAATGAGTTTCCTCAAAGCGAATACGCTGCCGGCGACCACTAAGGTAACTCTGAAACCAGTCAATAACTGATGGAGATATGTTAAGAGAACGCAACTGACCCAGTAAGATATCAAAATCCACCGTGTTAAAAGCATTGCTGAAGTCCAGCAAAGCCATAACAGTGAGTTGCTTGTTGTCCATGCCCCAACGTATGTCGTCAGTAACTTTTATTAAAGCTGTAACCGTACTATGACCAGGACGAAAACCGGACTGGAAAGGATTAAACAGACAGTTTCTATTAAGGAATAAATTTAACTGTTGATAAATAAGCTTTTCTAAAACTTTGGAAAGGAAAGGAAGGATTGAAATAGGACGGAAATCAGAGAAGTTAACAGGAACAGCCTTCTTCGGAAGAGGTATAACATGAGCGCTTTTCCAGGGTTCAGGAAATTTGGAGCAAGAAATGCATTCATTTAGGATATAAGCAATAACAGGAGCAACGATATCAAGGATAGGGATAATCATAGTACGGCTAATGTCATCACTGCCGACAGCATTCGAAGAAATAGACAACACGTTCTTCTTAACATCACATACAGTGAATTGACTAAACTCGAACGGAGGATAATTAGGAGTCGGAGCTTCAGCAAGTGAATGAAGAGTGCGTAATTTACATGAACTGTCAAAAGAGTTCGAAGCAGAAGAGAAATGTTGATTTAGAAGCTCCAAGTCAATACTTGGCGGAATCGAAATGTTATTGGATGGTTTGCCGACTCCGACCGTTTCAAGAAATTTCCAAACTCTGGACGAGTCGCCGTTCTCGACTGAAGAGTGAATATGGCGTCGTTGTGCATCCCTACATAATGTATTGCAGCGATTCCTGGCTTTATGATATTTTCTTCGATTTTCATCGGAGTTGTTCTTCTTAAATTTGGTTTTGGCAACATTTTTCTTTAAAATCATATTTTTTAAATCGTCAGTTAGCCAGGGGGCAGGCAAGTGCTTCATTTTTACTGGATGTATGGGCGCATGGACATCGTAAAGTTGAGTGAGCAGGGATACAAAAATTTCAACTTTTAGATCCACACTAGGAGCTGATTCTACGGCTGCCCAATCGATTTTACGAGCATCATCACACAGTCGATCAATATCAATTCCTGCAAAATTACGCCGCAGAAGTATTTTGGGTTTTAATTTAGGAGGACGCACTTTATACGAGAGAAAAATAAGATCATGATAGGAAAAGGCATCGGCAGAAACCTGACCGTGTTTAAAAACAAGATTAGGAGAGGAGACCATAATTAAATCAAGAAGAGAAGGAGAATAGCCGGGAAAGTTGTGTGTAGCTGACAGGGGAAGAATTTCCATATTACACGCCTCAATTATAGACTCGAGCTTTTGAGCTCTATTATCTTTCTTAAGTAAACAAGTATTAAAGTCGCCCATTAAAATAGTTTGACTGTAAGCAGGGACTAATGATTCTAAGATGGTCTCAAAGGATTGAAAATAATTCGTTAATAAGGAGGGGCTATAGAACACACCCAGGAGAATCTTTGCCTGGGACATACACACTTCAATAAGCAAATGCTCAGCACCATCAACAGGAGGCGGTTGACATGACGAACTAACAACTTGAAAAGCAATGTGGGATCTAAGGTAGATCGCCACGCCACCACCTGTTCTGTTGGTGCGATCATTGCGAATGAGGTGAAACCCTGGTAACGAGTATGACGTAGACGGCAAACAGGGTTTGAGCCACGACTCTGACACTAATATGGCGTGAATATTGCGAGAATCGAAAGACGCACCACCTATACATACCTATTCATACCTATTATGTAAAAGGAAAATTACTTAGAAATCAATAAAATGAAATCAGTTGAAAAATCCTGTAACAAGACAACCAAGGCCGATCACCCGATTATAATTGATACGCCTCAGATTTCTTTAGGTACACTCTAGAAAAGATTGACTGCGATCTCATGCCTTTTAATTATTTTAATTTTGACCACATTTTTTTTCTCTATGCTTGCTCTAATATAGTCACATATTGATTTTGAAAAAAAAATCTCTCGTTACAAGAAAGTTAATACGATTGACATTTTTTAGGGTTCCGTACTCGAAAGTAAGCGTCGATGCAACCGAAGATGTTACGGTACAATGTACTAACTTGGAAGGTGTAAGTTGGTTCATGGTTTCTACACAACATCGCGCCAGAACTCTAAATCGCTTGGCGGTGCGTGTTTACTGGTAGAGTGGAAACTAGTCGTACAAAAGATTCCGACGAATTGAGAACCTCCTCCTTTTTTGAAGTCGGTTAAAAATTATAAAGTGCGGGTTCGATAACACAAGCCGAGTTATCGAACCCGTGACCTTCCTCTCGACTCTTAGCACGTGCCTATTGCGCCAGAGAGGTCAAATATATCGAGAGTAGGTAAAATACGAGACAGTTCAGTAATGGACAAGTTTGCATTGGAGTGGGCTTGAATAGATAATAAGCTAAGTTTCTTGGCGATAACAACGTGCGGGTGGATTATTATAAGCTATATTTCTAGTATAGGGTTCTTTATGAATCTACATAAAATAATATCTTAGTACTTAGTAACTTTAACAGTAGCGTAGGACAATATTTTCCACCATTCAAAGAGCAATTACTTATATACTTGAATAAGCTGCCTACATTTTAATTTAATGACTTTTGATTCATTGATCAAATTTCTGGAAGATGAAATTAAGAGAGCGACTTTTCCTGGTTCAACTTAGTTCTTCAACCCCTTATAAAATCCGTACATTTTTACATTTTAATTTACGCTTTACTCGACCCTTTCTCATTTAGAATCTAGGAACGAGACAAATCGCTGCCGTAAATTGAACAAATGATTATTCAAGTTAACAACTTTGTCTACTGCAGGACCTAAAAGGTTCCAGGCGTTTAATACGCCCCAGCACTTAGGCTGGGCTCTAGATTGTGTCGTATAAAACCTATTTATCCTTAACATAAGCAGAGCAATTAGATTCTTAGGCCTGCATATTTTTAAAATTCTTACGTGTATTCAGTGTATTTTCATCTCTTTTTCTCACTCGAGCTCACCATTTCTTTCAATATTGGGCCTCCCTTAATCCAATATTTTTTCAGGTACCTACTAATTACGCCAAAAACGATTAGACTAAAACTCAAAAAAAGTCGGAGGACACTCTAGAAAAACAAGTTTTCCTAAGCTAGGGTTAACTCCATTTCAGAAAAATATACAGACGTTGTATATATATAAGACATTGAGGATCTCCAAAATAAAACACAAATTGTTTCCCTGAAATAACAAAGAAACGACATTTAAAGTTCACTATTTATCGAGTCCTCAATCACATTCTTTCTATTAGTTTTTATAACAATAATATGCACAAAACAATCTGCGCGTCCCACGCCATTTTAAATCATCGACACAGATCAATATCATAGATACGCGACAAACAGCTGATACGCGAAGCGCGGCAAATTCAAATGAATGAAATGTCACTCATTTCATTACATCTCCCCCGTAAGAGCGAAAATTCTAAGCAATATATCTGTAAAATGTACTTATAAGTCATCTTCATATTCATTATCATCTCCTTCATCTTCTTCAGCCTCTGTTATGACAGGTTGCAATTTTGTTATATGAAATAATGTTGATTCTGTTTTTCTGTTGCCTGTATCAATCCTATAAATGGAATTCGATATTTTCTCTATTATTTTGAAAGGGCCTATTTTTAATTCGTCTAATTTCTTTCTATTCAGTCTATTTCCATTTTCTACATATACACTGTCTCCTACATTAAATTCTTGCATTTTTCTATTTCTATCAAATATTTTCTTGTTATACTCATGAGATTTTATTGTATTCTCTAATGCCAATCTTCTATCAGCAATCCACTTGTCTTCCTTTTCCATCGTTTTGAATTCATTTGGTAGAATACTGACATTTGTACCATCCAGTAAATATTTTGGTGCAAAACCTGTAACGGAGTGTTCTGTTTCATTATATTTTTGTATACATTCTCTTGCCAGTGTTGTCCATGTTCTCTTATTATTTTTCTCATTCATTTTACACCTTATTTTATTTACTATTGTTTGGTTTAATCTTTCATTCAAGCCGTTCGAGAATGGTGTATTCACGGCTGTAAAAATTAGTTTAATATTATTTTCCTGCAAAAATTGTTTAAATTCTCTTGAATTTATGCCCGGATATTGATCTGTCAGGATAATTCCAATCTCATCTGTCTCTAGTACTTTCTTTGTTAAATTTATAAAGTCACATGCATTCTGGGTTTTCGAAGTCGCAATAAATGCATATCTTGTGTAGTGATCTACTAAAAGGTGTAGATATTTCTTTGTAGACCTAGATCCTCCAAATCCACCAATAGTATCCATTGACATTATTTCAAATGGTTTGGTAGCTGGTCCCAGTTGTGACATTAATCCAATTTTTTTTTGACATCTTGATTTATTTTTTATGCATATTTCACATGTTTTACAAATATTTATGATATTTTTTGTTAGGTTTATAGCCGTATATATTGAACTTATTTTTTTCTGCAGTTGTCTGATCCCAATATGGCATAAATCTTCATGCACCTTTTTTATAAGTTTTTTACTAAATTCTTCTGAGAGGATAATCTTTTCCTGTTTCTTTATTTTTTTATAATAGATATTATTTTTTAGTATTACATTTTGTTTCTTTTCTCTAATTGTTTCATTTTTCTCTTGGTCTCCAACTATATCTTTTATTTGTATTAAATTAACTATTCTCAATGTTTCCTCTCTGTTATCTTCTGGTTCTAATACAGGGTTTCGGCTCAAACAGTCTGCTTCTACATTTTCTTTACCAGGTATATATTTTACGGTAAAGTCATACTGAGATAGGTAGTATGTGAGATCACCCAATTCTTCATCTGTCCTGCATTTAATGTTCATGTTCTCTAGAGGTTTGTGATCTGAGTAAATGGTGAATTGTTTTCCGATGAGCCAGTGCTGCCAATATTTAACAGCTTCTTTCATAGCAAGACATTCTAAATATATAGCCTTTTTCCGTTTTTGATGTTCATTCAATTTTTTTGAGAAATATGCCACCGGTTTGTCTTTACCATCTAGTTGTGTCTGTTTTAATATTGCTCCAATGCCCTCCAAAGATGCATCGGTAAAGATTTTGATTGGTAAGTCTTTGTCGAATATTTCCAAGACCGGTTGCGAACATAAATATCTTTTTATCAGATTGAATGCTTCTTCACATTTCTCTGACCATACAAATTTCTCGTTTTTTCGTAATAAATTGTGTAATGGATCTAAAATAATTGCACTTCTTGGTATATAGTCATGGTAGAAGTTTATTTTTCCCAAAAATTGTCTGATGTTCTTTTGCGTCTTAGGAGTTGGAAAGTTCCTTATTGAAATCAAATTGTCTTTTAGTGGTCTTACTGAATTGTTCTGAATTATATGGCCGAGGTATTTTACTGAGTCTGAAGCAAAGGTACATTTCTTAAACTTCAGTCTAAAGCCTTCTTTAATTATTGCCTCTAATACATTTCTAATGTGCCTTATATGTTCTTCAAAGGTAGACGAGTATATCAAAATATCATCGATTTAGTTAACAGAGTATCCTGTGAGATTGTGTTTTCTTAGAATATTGCTTAAGATTCTCTGGAAAATTGCTGGTGATGTTTTCAAGCCAAAAGGGAGGCAGGTCCACTGGAAGTGGCCATCTTGTGTGACAAATCCTGTTTTACTTCTGTCTTCCACCCGTAATGGTATTGCCCAAAATGCTGAGTTTATATCTAGTGTAGTAAAATACTTGCAATTTCTAGTTTTAATAATTAGATCATCTATCAAAGGAAATGGTTGAGCTTGTGGTATAACTATTTTGTTTAACTCTCTGAAATCTACACATAAACGGGATTTTCTATTTTCACCTTTTTTAAACGCCAATTTCACTGGAGCAGCGAAAGGACTGTATGATTTTTCTATTAAATTGTTCTTTAGTAACATCGATATTTGCTCTTCAATTTCTAATCTATCTTGTATTGTACATCTGTATGGTCTTTTACTACAATATTTATTTACTTGTAAATCTATGCGAGCTTCATAATCTTTAACTGAACCTATATCATACTTGTCCTTAGCAAATATTGTTTTATATTCCTTTATAATTTTCTCTATCTCAATTTTCTTTTGATTATCTAAATGGTCTGTCATACTTATAAATTCCTCTGTTTCTATGTGTTCATTGAAATTTACTGTATATTTTTTTATATTATTATCTTCATTTCTGTTATCTTTAGACATCCTGTCTATTTTATTTGTTATTTTCTTTTGTTCTATCTGCAAGTTCTCATTTTGGGTTAATCTGAATTTCTTTATCATATCTAATCCGATTATGAAATCATCAAAATCTTCATTTTCTACTATGTATACATCCACCTCTTCTTCTAAATCAAATATTTTAATTTTTATTGTTATCAAGCCATCCATCTTCTTCACAACATTAACCGTTTTCATGTATGCTATGTTCACATCATCTTTTTTTTCTTTTACTTTTATTAATCTTGAATTTATTATAGAAATCTGTGAGCCTGAATCATAAATACCACTCACTTCTAGTTTATTTTCTAATAAAAGCTTGATTTTGATTAATGGTGTGCTTACTAGTTTTTTTCTCAGTATTTATGTCTACTTCAATTATGGAGTTATTGTTTACATTTTTAGTTTTAAGAACTTTTTCAGGTTCATTTTTATTTTTCTTGAACCAACATGACTCCTCCGGATGATATCTAATTCCTTTGTCCAAAGACTCACAAGTCTTACATGACTTCTTCTCATAAGTTTTATTTTTATTATAAAATGTACTGCTCTTTATGTTAGTTGAGTTTTTCTTATACATCGTGCCTTCATATTTTCTTATCTCGTTGAACAAGTCAGTAGTGTTGTTGAGTTCATCCCTGTTTAACTTATTTAAGATAAATCCAGGTAAACCAGTTGCAATAAGATCTATCATTGTTTTGGAATCTATAGATTTGTTTATATCTAATAAAAGCCGTTCTTTTTTTATGGCATAATCAATTAACTGTCCTTCTTTATACCTAAATGCAAGAGCATATGTGACTATGTCCCATCCTTGGTTTTTAAAAGTTTCTAAAAACTTGTCTTTCCATTCACTCCATTCAGAATTTATTGTTAGTTTTATGATCATCGAGCTATACCAATCCAAACAAGGTTTATCTAAAAATAACCTCAAAATATCTATTTTTGTCTCATCTTTTGTTATATTAAAGCGCGCACACTCTTTTTCAAAAATTTCTATCCATTGCATCGCATTAGGATTTTTGCTTGTAAATTTTTCAATAATAAATTTTTCTGAGATATGTTTTAAGTTATGTTGACTTTCTTTCTTAGTTGTAGTTTCTATTAATTGTTCCAAGATTTCAAGTGCAAGAAGTTCCAAGTGCTCACTTCATCTAAATATTGATCTAAAAATTGCATATTACCTTCCTCATCTACATATGTCTTCTTTAGATTTTCATCCAACTTTATCCATACTTTTCTACTCTGGTGTCTTTTTTTAATGCTATTTTTTACTTTTGTGAAAGTGTTCGTTTTAACAATATATGTATGATGACTCACCGGCTTCAGTTCCTCGGGTAAAACATAACATTTTCCTTCTTCAGTAGATATTGAGGTTATAGCCAATACATTTGATTTGCCATCATTTGAGGCTATTATTGTAAACTCAAACTGAAGCCGGTCCATCTTCTTTTAGTTCACAAAAATGTCGTTTTATAAGACATTGAGGATCTCCAAAATAAAACACAAATTGTTTCCCTGAAATAACAAAGAAACGTTATTTAAAGTTCACTATATCTCGAGTCCTCAATCACATTCTTTCTATTAGTTTTTATAACAATAATATGCACAAAACAATCTGCGCGTCCCACGCCATTTTAAATCATCGACACAGATCAATATCATAGATACGCGACAAACAGCTGATACGCGAAGCGCGGCAAATTCAAATGAATGAAATGTCACTCATTTCATTACATATATATAAGTATAATATTATTATTATAATATAAGTATAATATATATATATATATATATATAAGTATAATATTACTGCGAATGAGAAAATATGAATTCAAATTTTTTAGGGATTTTATCAGAAAATCACACTAACCAAACAATCGATATATCGGTCTTTGCATTGTGTATGAGTATGCCAAACCAGTTTTTTGTCAAATACACCAGATATCGACAAATATATTTCGAGTTTGTATTCTTAATTATGAGTAAACAAAGTACAAAACGTGGAAAACTTCAAGATCGCCCTTATTGACCATCTTTCTGATAATACTTCAACGGTTAAGTAGTTACTTTCATATTTTCCAGTTGCTACCAAAAGGAACAAAACGGCCTTTTGCGTTTTAACCCAAATTGTTTGCTTTTATCTCGGCTCTTGAACTTTTTAATTGCAACGCTTGCTTTGATATCTATTTCTGGTTGGTTATAAAAAGTGATACCACAAAGCTAACTTATATTAAAATAATTCTTATTTATAAAACTCGGTTTTAACTTTCTTTTTTGCAATCAACCCTATACATACTTATAAGCTACATAATGATATGACCATGGATGGATTCCCGTATCAAGCTGAATCACACCCAAACTTTATTTTTTATAGACTACGTTCTCCACATTAACTCCTACAATTATTACTTTTTTAATTAATATCCGGATTCTAAAGGTATAGGCAAACAAACAAGTAGTAGGTACTTCTTAGTAAAATCAGTGTGACACAAAATGTGCATCGAAAAGAAAGTAACTTTTTGTATGGAAAATTAAATTCCGGATATGAAAAACAAATTCGTAGTGCCAATAGTTCTTAAAAAACCCTATTTTATTTTCCTAGACTATTTTGGTTTTGGTTCATGAGAAAACTTGATACCACCTTTGGTCATTCTCTTTTGTGTCGGAAACTGTAATCGTAATTTTTGTTAAAATGTGTCGGTAATAATAATACCCAAAACACTCAGAACGAATTTTGGATAACTGGATTAGTTTTTAGTAATTAGGTAAAACGTAGTTTTTTCTGTTGTTGATAACCGCTTTGTTTAATGGTACCCATCCATACGATCTCAAAAAGATTGCCTTTTTTACAAAAGGTGTCGTCGACTCTAATTTGGAGGGATCTTGTAATTTTAATTAGGAGTGTGTAGGTAGACGCGCTACATAGTTGAAAAGTATTTTCATTACAGAGATATTCACGAGTTTCATACGTATTTTATTACGTGTCAGTTTTATAATTAGTTACGACATTCTTAAAACAGTATAAATATAGCAAGCAAGTTCCGATTTATATTACAGCTACTAACTTACTAAAAGCCTTTCCCAAAAAGTTTTTATATTGGGAGTTATCACAGACTTTTAAAAAATATTTTTTTGTAAACAGGATGAAGAGTATTTCCTCTTTGGGAGTTAATGATGTATGAAAAGTCGATATTTTATCAGGAGATAAAATGAAGTCGTTAAAAAATTTGGCGCAAATATCTTGTGAGAATGTTATGAAAACAGGAAAATACGAGTAGGTACGCTAGTAGTAGATTTTTTTTAACATTCACTTTTTCATGGATGTTACCTACAACCTATAATGTTCATTGAATTAAAATCAAGATCGTTCGATGGTTTTAGCCGTCAGACATCCACAGATAGACAAAGGCCTTCTGCAAAGATTTCCAGCCCTCACAGTCCTGTGCAACTTGTATCCAGCGCCTCTACACAACTCGCTTAATGTCGTCAGTTCATCTGAATGTAAGCATAATATGAAAGCGCTGTTCACTGTGCTGCTGCTGCTACTGTCGCTCGCACGCGCAGTACGCTAAAGATATCTATAGTCGAAAATCGAGTACGACTAATTTGTCGTTCTCGCAGACCTTGTAGATAACTTTAGCGTACTTCGCTAGCAACAAGCGACGCCGGCAGCTGCAGCAGCAACAGCGCTACGCGTAGAGTACATTCTGCTTTCATTTATATGTTTTGAACTGGTGGTCACGTGGTTTTTCTACAAGCGTCAACACTTAACGCTTATGTTACATTGTCTAGCCCTGCTGGTCGGAGAAAGTCAAAATCATAACTGTTGATTACTTACTAAGCGGAATGTACTAATATGAAATAAGTTGGTATAACTGTTAGTTTAAAAGGTATTCGTTAATTAATATCCTACATCATAAATAACATACTTTCGGAAAAGAGTCGCAAAAGAAGCGTAGGTATAAAAATTACCAATATTTTTTTAAATATATTTTTGCTACTTTCATTATTGTGAGGTATTTTTACAAAGTAAAGTAAACTTGTGTTAGCGTGCTGAAGATTTATGTTTAGTTTTCATTAATATTTTGCGTCACCGTGAAGTATTTAATATGTATAATTTTTGGAAAACAAACCTCTTTACTATTAATATTATTTTTTTATGGAATTTGAAAATAGAAATGTAGTTAGTTCTGTCTGTGATTGAAAAAGATATGTCGAAAAAAATGTTACTAATTGAATTATTGATTTATGAAAAATACAAAAAGATAAATAAGTGGAAAGAATCTTTTATTCACCATCCTGGACCTGTAAACGAAAAGGAATTTCAATAATTTGGAGAAGACTGGGAAGAATTGCTTACAGATCCGAAGAGGGACGACATCAGGGACTATAACGTACTACCGTTACCCTGGTGCAATTCTACGCCCACGAGAAGGTACATGTTAATGTATTTGTGTTTTAGAATGTACAAGACATTCACAATTCCGCATTCTTTTATAAGGGTGTTTGCGTGATGGCTGTTAAAATATCAAAGATTTAAATCTTTGTAAAATATACAATAAATTGCCAAAAGAGATAAGAGATTGTACAACTTCTCTATAATCTTTATACCTGACACATGTATGCAAATAAGTTGTTTGATTGATTGATTGATTTACAAATCTTTACCAGTTACCACAGTGTGTGTACTAAATGTAAAGTAATTTTGGATTCTAAGAGATTCATGTTTCATAAGTTTATGGTAGGAGATTGAATGTACTACATATTATTGTGTGTAGGTACATAATGTGTAAAGGAGAGAGATACTCGTTGTTTAAATGGTTTCAGGTAAGTGACTCAAGATGCCATGTGATCGTTTCCGGCGTGAATGGATGTCCCGCGGTGCAGCCTGGCGGTAGCAGCAGTTGGTGTCTCACGGTGCAGTCTGGTGGTAGCAGCAGTCGGTGTCTCACGGTGCAGCCTGGTGGTAGCAGCAGTTGGTGTCTCACGGTGCGGCCTGGTGGTAGCAGCAGTTGGTGTCTCACGATGCAGCCTGGTGGTAGCAGCAGTTGGTGTCTTACGGTGCAGCCTGGTGTCCCATGGTGCAGCCTGGTGGTGGCAGCAGTTGGAGTCTACGGTGCAGCTTGGTGGTGGAGCAGTTGCAATTTCAAGGTGCAGCTTGGTGGTGGAACAGTTGGTGTTTCAAGGTGCAGGCGAAATCGTCGCTGGCGGCAACGTGCTACGAGAGTCGAGTACGTCGGTGGATGTCGCTCTTAGCAGTGGTGGCAGCTGCATGGCAGGCAAGACGGCCTGCGGTACAGCGACGCACACCCCGTACCGATAAGCGGCAAATAGATTTAGAGATAGTCATAGATTGCACAGGCGTCATACATTGCAGATGTTATCGAGACTTGAGCTTAATGGGTCGCGTATTCTCGTTTGTACTTGCGCTATTATACCTGCATCGCTGCAAACTATGTTGTTTGGTGATAACTGATAATGGTTTATGATTATTGATTATTATTAATTAATATATATCAAAGAGGTTTTATAATCAAACAACTATAAATAAGTAGAGAAAAATTAATGTTTTCATAAACATTCAATACAATTTAATTTTGTAAAAAAAAGTCAGTTTGAATTGAATCGAATTTTGAATTTAAATTGATCCAACTCGTACTAATCTCACAGTATAATTGTAATTTGCTATCTAAATATCGAATAATTATAATCATTTATAACTTTAAATAACTATAAAGTAAGAGAAAGCGCTGAAATTTATTGTTGGGTCAGCAAACAAACTGCTCATTGATATTATTGTGACTAGATGACTGAATTGTTTTAGATGAAGACATATTAACTACACATATTATAATTCAAGTCAGTTCTGCTTAAACAGTTTCTTTGGACGTTTATGTTATTTGGCAGTTATTAGTAAATACTTGTTATTGTTTACTCAAAAAGTAATCGGCAACGTTGCTTGTAATTGGCAAGTTGTAACAAATTTTAAATGTCGATAATGTGATAGAGAAACACATCACAATCACATAGGTGGGTAAATTTTGGTACTAAAATAAAAAGTTATTAAAGAAGCATTACAATAACGTTACAATCAACTTAGATAAAGAGTAAGCACTTGTAGGAAACGTTAGTGCAGTATGTGCACTTGATGTTATTTTTATTGAATTATTTTGTTATATAGTTATCAACACAACTATTCGGTTATTGATTCAGACAAAACTATTTCTAACGTTTATTTCTAATATTCTGTTTTGGTAGTTCTGCATTTTCGAATTATTCATATTTACATAATCTGATATTATTTTATCAACTCAATAGGGTTTTCTTTAATTGACTATGGATTTATTTACAATTGTGTACCTCGCAACATTGCTCAAGACTCACAACTATAGTTATAAAGGATAAAACACAACTAATGATAGTAACAAATCCTAAGACAAGTGACGCTTTTTTCTTGATAGATATATATCTACTTAGATAAACTAAATAGATGAAACTAAAAATGAGTTTATTTTACATTTATATGTTAAAAAAAAATTAAAAATAATGAGTTAAGGAATATAGGCAGAATGAAATTAAAAGATATTTGTTATATATATATTATAGAAAATATTCTCAACTAAAATTATGAATGGGAAGTCGTCATTGTTCTACTGGCAGTCAATGTAATAAAATAAATAATTTTTTGAGAAGGAAATTGTGTCTTACGTAAAATGGCTAACTGAATAATTTGGCTTTACTAAAAAAATTGTGATTTTGTTAACTGAAATAAATATTTTATTAACTTCACCTAAATACGATTTATAAACGCGGTTGAAAAATACTTCGTATGCTCGTATAGAGAGAGTTGCAAGTCCAGAAAGTTTTATTAGATTCAGTACATTTTAATCTAGGCTCGTATGTTTTATTTCAAAAAAAAAAATACTCGAGTAAGTTTTAAGGTCAAAAATATGGATATTTAGACTCTAATAACTTTTAACATAAGCAATACTTCTTAAAAAGTTAAACTTATGAACAAAGTACTTCATTGTATCTGCAACATTTCTAAAAGTTATGAAAACCGGATTATACATATTTACGAGTAGGAAAACGTTATTGCTTTTTTGTATGAAAGCCTACAGCTAGACGATACTAAAAGTTTTACCAGTCGAAATTGTTTTCGTAACGATCTATGATTAAACGATATTATAGTAATTGGCACATCAAAAACGGTAATCATTGTATAACTTATTTTAATTATGACATGAAGTAGTGTTGGCAGTATAAGTTAAAATCTGTGGTATAAGTTTACAAATAGTTTAAAATTATGGCGATAAGCATTTATTTTTTCGAATTAACTTCATAATTACGAAAGTTTGGACAAAAGACAAAGTTACTCGATATCTATTATTATGAATTGGTACTGTGATTGTTTACTTACTAAGAATTTCGTTGAGCTAGGTCACGGAGTACATAATAGTACTAAAGGTACAGAAGGCTCACTGGGCAAGATGATTTAAAAATCGAAAATGATTACAGAAATAACTAGTCAAGTTGCAAATATAGAGGCAATCGCTTAAAGACTGTATGGGTTAAATTATTTTAGAACGGGCGATAGATTTTTTGATTTGCTTTGACAGAAAGGAAATATAGTAAGATTTTCCGTTGCTACGTATTGAGGAATAGAGTGATCGTTCGGTTGGAAATTTTGTATAAAACCTGTTGAATTATATTATAACAATATAACTGAATATTGTTAGATTTCGTTAACTCAAGACACTAAGAGTAAAAAGAAAAGATCCTAACACCTGATGGGCAGTATGAATTATATATACCTAATATAATACCTATAGTAGTTCGGTCAACCTAACTATTGAGATTTGACAATAGGATTCAGTTTTTTTTTTTTAACGAACTATTAATTTCGTCTTGAGAAAGCTATAAGTACCTACTTATACCATCTTATAACGAGTAAAAGCCCAGCAGTAGAAATTACTAAGAAAATTCTGATTAATGTCTATATTTAATTGAAACGGTAGACACATGATTGTTTACCAAAAACTTGAAAACACAAGAATATATAAAAAATCTTCCAGTTTAGAAGCAGATGATTGATGGATTTATGTACCTAAGAATTTTGTGTTTACGCGCATCTGGGAGTATAAGGTGACTAAGGATGGATTAAGGTACGGTAGTGCCAATGTGTTGCAGACGGCAAAACCTTAGCAATATTAAAAAAAAAAAAAAAACATAAATAGTCTTTTCAAATACGAAAGTCATCCCATACCATATCGAATATTAATAATTATGTCCAATCCATTTGTTAGGTTAGTAACAAAGAGCTTGAGAAAGATGAAAAGGGAAATAAAAATGGTTGTCATCTATTTCTTTAAAAATATGTCATTATAGGAATATTCGTATTTATTTTACTTAAATCTGATACGTATTCACAAAATTGTGAGACTTCTTATTGAGTTATTTTAATTTTTCTGGCGGTCGATTTAGATATTATGACCTCACATGTCCCACTGGTGACTTAAGGAAAAATTGGTTAGCACTGTTATTTTTTTTACCGCGTGTTAAAAAACACAGATTAGGGAATTACTTTATATTGACTAAAAATATTGTGAAGCCATTTCACGAGCTAAAAAATAAATGAAAACGCCATGTAATTATTAGTATCATAAGTGGTAATGGTATGCAAAAGTCATAAAAAAAAAGTTCAATAGATTTGATATAGAAAGAAACAAAAAAACCGTTTGATATTAAAATGAGAGATCTAGTGAGAATTAAAAGAACATAATGTATAAACAAGGTTGCGATAAAAGTATAAAATTAAGACCGAAATGTTTATGTTTATATTAGTGTAACTAAAATATTGTATCATGAGGATTGGAGGATAATTTTGTTACAAAAAAAAGGATTAACAACATAATATTATTATCATTATACACGATTGATGAAGCTCATCCTTGGTCCTGTTTTAATGGAGAGGGTAGTGAGTAATCCTTTGCGAGGATATACTGATGGTTAAAAATAAAATTTTGTGATTTAGATATGTGTTTCAGAGAGATTATAATATTAGTTTTTTTATTGTGTGGTTTTATGAAACCACAGTCAAACTTTTGTGGTCTTGGCTGCTCTGACGAGCGCCTTTCACTTTGTTCCTACTCGGCGGCCGACCGTCACGCGACTTGTAACACATAGACGAAAAAGTTTGAGACGATGTAATAAAAGTTTCACTTTAAAAATATTTGTTGACGTTATAGGATCTAATGCATGGAATGGAGTATTAATTTGTAACAGCGAGACAATGTATTGAGATGAAACATCGTATATTAATTCTGCCTCATTGTGTATTAGTACAAACTGGAAGTTTGTATTTCAATTAGTGTAAAGTAATTTTTGTTTGATGTTTTGATGAAAACAAGGATTGTTCCTCATGAAGTTAAAATTGTAAATGTTTAATTGTAGTGCAATATGCACCTCGTTTCTACACTGTTAAAGTAGCATGATAGTGTAACAGACCATTTGAAGTGCAATGTGCACGTATACTTAGTTCTTACCCCCTACACTGCTAAAGTAGCATGATAGTGTAAAAATACCATTAATTCCGCACTGCTAAGGTAGCATGATAGTGTGGACGACCATTATTCCTACACTGCTAAGGTAGCATGATAGTGTAGAAGATCATTATGCCCACACTGCTAAGGTAGCACGATAGTGTGGAAGACCTGGAAGTGCAAGGTGCACGTACTTAAAGACTTTAAACGTAATACAATAATTTGATTTGTTTAATTTTGTTAATTAATAATATAGAAAGTGCATAAAGTTTATTGTGTGTTCAATGTTATTTGTTTAAATTAATGATTATAATAAATAAATAAATAAATGTCAATTATTCATATGAATGCAGGTACATTAGGTGGTCAGCAATAACAACTATTATCCTTATATATTCTGCCTTATGGCGTATGAATTAAAAAAAAACTAAATGTAAATATTTGTTTGATTAAATTAGAAATTATTTTTTTTCATAATTTTATAATAGATATAAGTCAGGATGTCGATGACTGTAAATTGATAATTTATAAAGACAAAAATTAGTAATTCAGAATGTCAATTTGTAACTATCATTTTTCATAATATTGTTCGCTATAATTCAAGATGTCAATAATTGAAAATTCATAATTTATAAAGTTAAAAATTAGTAATTCAGATGATGACAATTAATACTTATGGGTTACCCTGAAATGTTTTGTAATTGTTACTAGTTTGATCAATTTTAATGTTTGTTTGTTTGTAATCAAATTTTGCAAGTTAAAGATCCACGTCCCGGTTACCGATTGAACTTAAATTTTGTATACATGTGTAATTGGATAACAATTATGACTTGGAGCTGATCTGATTATGAACAGGAAAGTTGTTATAGGAACTCGGTAGTTAAATGACACAACCCCATCGAGTTTAGACTCGTTTGATCCGTTTTGACAAGTACTTTGGTGCTAGATGGTAACCTGGATCTGGTGCTGAGAAGGATATTAATAAAATGTATAAAAGCTTTCTTTATAAAAAATTATTTTAAATGATATCATACGGTTTTGATAATATGATTCTTAGGTTATTTGATGTTTGTTTGTAACAGTGTTCAGTATTTCGCGGGGACGCGAAATGTATATCAGGATGGACGAGTTGTTAGCGTGCTGAAGATTTATGTTTAGTTTTCATTAATATTTTGCGTCACCGTGAAGTATTTAATATGTATAATTTTTGGAAAACAAACCTCTTTACTATTAATATTATTTTTTTATGGAATTTGAAAATAGAAATGTAGTTAGTTCTGTCTGTGATTGAAAAAGATATGTCGAAAAAAATGTTACTAATTGAATTATTGATTTATGAAAAATACAAAAAGATAAATAAGTGGAAAGAATCTTTTATTCACCATCCTGGACCTGTAAACGAAAAGGAATTTCAATAATTTGGAGAAGACTGGGAAGAATTGCTTACACTTGTAAGGTAATTTTAGGTATTTTTTGAAATCTAGGTCGTTTACTTATTTTGTAGCAAATGTTGTCACTGCGATGTAGGTACCAAGTACCAACGCCATTTGTAATTCCCTCTGAGAGCAGACTATTGTACCCACAGCTAAATTAGCTAGATTAACTAGATTTAAATGAAATAATCTAAAGAGATAACAACAAAAAGGAATGTTTTGTTTAAATAAGTGTAACAGTGTTAGTAGAGGTCTGGAACGTCTACAAAATAAAAGTTTAGAATGGATCTCCTGGTTTAGATATTTATAGACAAGACACGTCACACGATCGGTTACGACTAGGCATCTAAACCTTATGAGTCATGTGAACTACGATGTCTCCATTCATTCAAAATACCAGATCATTTGTAATTCGTGCATATTTCGATCATGTTGTGGTGTTATTTGGATTCATATAGTAATAATCTATGCTCCTGGGTCATATTTGGTTCGGAAATACTTCTTTAAAACGAAATAGTAATCAATTTTGATCAAAATTTTTATAACTTTGGTCGAGTTCTGTAATACAAAAAAGTAACTTTCTTTATTAACTGGTGTTTTTCTTTAGCTGAACAATAAAAACTGTGCTACTGAACTAATGCGACGTGAGATAGTATTGTATTTATTACTAAACAAATTAGCAGAAAAGTTCTCTTTGATATAAAAATAAGCAAAACTAAATTCGTTTACAATTTCGTTCAACAAAAGTATTTCGGAACGAGATATGGCCAGGAGCTTAGATTATTACTATATTATGAACCCGAATAACACCACAACATGATCGAAATTTGCACGAATTACAAATGATTTTGGTATTACGAATGTAAGGGAGACAATGTTTATTTCTGAAAACTTTAAGATGAATTGAATAAAATAAGATATATTTTCTTATAATATTATAAGATATAATCTAAAAATGTATAATTTCTTCACTATTAAAGTGTATATGTATGACACAATCACCTCGAGAATGATGGCAGAAAATTTGTAAGCACCTTATAATTAAAAACATAAAGATTTCGTTCATATTAAAGTCATGAGGCAAAAGCCAAAAACTACTTTTTTATCTCACCTCTGAGCTAAACTTAAGTCCGCCGGCCATTTTTTAAAGCCTTAAATCCAACGCTCGCTTGGATTACCAGGGCGATGATGGATGCCATCCGACATTCTCCGTACCTTTTCTTCACTCTACCGCTTTATTTTTTTATGGTCTTGGCAGAGGGAATTTGTAAACCTGTGAAATTCGCTTAAACTCCTTGATGTTTGAGAATATTTGATGTCAAAGAAATCATAGATTGCAGTTAATTACTTTGTAACTAAATCACAGCAGACATAATTAATAAGTAGGTAAGTGTATATTTTATATTTCATGTTAAAGTATAAATTGAGAAAAAATCTACAAAAATACTAGCTGACCCGGCAAACATTATTTTGCCATTAGCAATATGAAAAATAGCTTTCGACCTACTCTCAGACCTACCGAACTTACACAGAAATTTCATAACAATCGGTCGAGCCGTTTCGGAGGAGTTTGGCAACAAAGAATGGCTCGACAATTTTATATATTAGACTAGCTGACCGGTCGAACGTCGTTTAGCCATTTAGGGGTATAAAAGATAAATAACAACCTGCTCTCAGACCCAGTGATCATACCCTGAAAATTTCATAACAATCGGTCGACCTATTTCGGAGGAGGTTGGTAACAAAGATTGGCGAAAGAACTTTATACCTACATATTATATTAGTCTAGCTGATTGGGCAAACGTCATTTTGCCATTTAAGAGTATGAAGGATACATAACAACCTGCTCTCAGACCCACCGAAGATACGCAGATTTCATAACAATCGGTCGAGCCGTTTCGGAGGAGTTCGGCAACAAAGAATGGCACGCGAATTTTATATATTAAATTTTGTCATATGTATAAAATGCAGGAGTAATTAAAGCAATAAACATACTCTATAAACACAGCTTTTATGTAAATGTAAGCTTGCTGAGTTAACTCAATGTCAGAAAGTTTTTTTAAAATAAATTCAGTTACAAATTGGATGCAAGCTCATTCGCTTTTGAAACCAAAAACCTTGGCATTAAAAATGAAAACATGTGTTCTTCTTTGTACTCGAGTATGTGTAAACCACGACATTACAATAAAAGCATAGAGAATGCAGTGCATCCATATAATAACCTAGGCCACCTTGGCCTAGAAAACATCTGAGTATCTCAAACTATACACTCAAAGCCGTCATCATTTCAATGTCAGAAAACTCAAGAGAATATCTTTTCAGGAGTGGCTTAACGCAGTAATTATGACTCTTGAAAACTCTTGAGTTATCTATGGGCCAAGTAGAATTATTTTACTATTGGAGTAAGAACTATTTATGCCAGTTCCATCATTCAACATTCCCATTTAGTAAAAATAGGAAATAGAATTCAGTGGCACTACTAGCAGCTATTTTATTTTCGAATTAAGTTAATGGTTTTCGTCTACATGGGTTTTGAATTAAATTTCTGGCGATTACATAGCAAACTAAATCATTTAAGGCAGATGTCCATGTAGATAACTTACTAACTATATCACAAGAAAATCAATTTGTAAAGTTCTTTACTGGAACCGGTAAAAATGCAAGCTTACGAGATTATCTTTCCATAACGAAAAGTTATTGCGCAATAAACTACATAAACCTCGGCTTATCATTGTTACAAAAATGCTACTAACATCTATCTAGAATATTTTATAGCTAGTAGGTTTTTGGCCTCTGAAAGTGTTATTACTTAAATGTAATATCTACAATCTACATAATCGTAAATCTTCGTTACTTTAACTACTAAATATTTTATGACATCTTTTAGCAATAAACGGAATAATTTATCTTAAGGAGCAGTTTTAGGAAATCGTATCGGCGCCAGAGAGGCGGCTATAGCTATTAACCCCACTCTTAAAATCGCATCCCTGCATACGAGTAGTAATCAACGGGAAACGAGTAATTGACTAGTAGTAATTGATATCACGTACTTATTCCACAATTAGTAGGTACTTTCATTTAATTTTAAGGGAGTGTCCTCAGTCTGTAAAGCTCAATCCTACCTACCATAAGTAGTCATGTTAGCTGTTTTGAAACTATTTAGATTTACACGACTGCCCAAAAAGGAATGAGTGTGTGTGTGTGTTTTTTTATTCCACCATAACTTCTGAACGGCTAAATAGATTTGGATATATTATGGGGTATCGTTAGAATCCTTACATCATTCCTAGTAATATAGGCTTTATTTTTTTGAGCAAAGTCATTTTACCTCAGGGCAATCGTGTTTTTTATTTTTTTAATTATTTACTTGTTCCGCTTATAATGGGTTTAAAAACATTAATAAAGCTACGATTGAAGGAGAAATTACTGCAATATAAGCACTGCAATAATTATAATTCTATAAGCACCTAGCACTGAACTGCTCGCAAAAGACATTTTTTTAAATCTTAGAACGTGTTCAACTTACCTGGTAAAATTCTTAAAGCACACGTTTTTGTCGAAAATGGACCATTGCTCTATTATTGCCTTATTATATTAAAAATAAAAAAAACCGGCCAAGTGCGAGTCGGACTCGCGCACCGAGGGTTCCATACCATAAAAGAAGTAAAACATTGAAATAATCACTTTTGTTCATGAATTTACGAGTGTAATTTACATGTAGGTACTTTTGTTGGCAAACCGCAAACGTAACTTTGTTTTTGGCGGATTATTGTTAATATCAAAAAAAGTATATTAGTCAGTGAGTTGGTTTTATTTTTCCTGTAAAATATACATTAACTTCTATTGATTATAATTATTTCAGATTTTTCGATTGATAAACTTCGGAGGTAAGGGGGGGAACGGTATTTTTTTCGACAGTTTGCCCAATAAATCAAAAACTATCAAGCATAAAAATAAATAAAAATTAGTTTTAGTATACACAAGTAACGCCCTTTCATAAAATACCCCACTCAATATTGTTATCTCATTTTGAAAATTTGTAGACCCGGTTTTCCCCCCTTTTTAAATAAAAATAAAAACAATTTTCAAATTTTTACGATTGTTATGACGTCGCGTCACTATTACCTATAACTATTCTAAATTTCAAGTCGATAGCTTGAATAGTTACTGAAATAATCGAGTGTGACAGACGGACGGACGGACGGACGGACGGACGGACGGACGGACGGACGGACGGACGGACGGACGGACGGACGGACGGACGGAGAAAGTCTCACCATAAGGGTTCCATTTTTACTAAATTGGTATGGAACCCTAAAAACTGAGAGAAAGGAATGCAAATGACACCCGCTATCCATCACAGGCGTGATTATCCGGATGCCGCATGAAATATCTTTGGTGCCTTAAAAATGAGCCACAAATTGGGTGGCTCATTTCATCAAAAAAAAATTAAAGTGAGAATATGGTTGAAATAATTTATGTAATTTGAAACATGACAAGGGAATAAAAATACCTACCCATAAAAATTAAATTCTTAAAGTATCCAGCGAAATAGGAACTTTAATAGGTTCGTCTAGTATAGGTTTAATTTGTTTTAGTTATATAATATCAGACTGAACTTCACTATTTCGGTTACGATATTGACTGAACTTATTGACTTTTGCGAAAATATCAGTATCACAGCTATATTTCTTTTACAAAAGCCAAAAATCCCACTTGATAAATTGGTTTCCAAAAGATCATATTACGCAGTTTTCCAGATTTGCAGCTATTGGAAACTAATATGGAGTTAATGAGTATTTTTATGCAAAGTTTTTGTTAAAATATATCGATGTATGATTGTTCTTTTCGCAAAACTCATTGTCATTTTCTCACTCATTTCACTTTCAATGTATAATTAGCCTACTTTTTGAGAAAAACTAAAAATAAGTTTGGTGACCGGGTGTTATCTATCCACCTTAAATTACAATTATTATAGGTATAGTTAATCCTAAACATACTATTTTTATTCTCTTTGACATAGGTATAGGTTTCAGCAGTAAGCTATGTCTGTAGGATCATGACGTTCTCATTGCAGTTATAGCAATAATTCAATACGTTTTCCCTCGAGTATCACTATTATGTCCTATTGTTCTGTGAAATTAGTTTCAGTTTACCAATATAATATCTAATGTATTATAACAACTTGACTTATTGTATTACTGGTATTGTGTTATTGTAATCACAGTTTTATGTTATACTTTAGTTGTGTTGTTTCATTTACATGTAACATAACACAGAGGGATGAAGCGAGACTGGCGGTATTTGAAAGGAAAGTACGCAGGGACATATTTGGTCCGATCTGAGAATCAGATAGAGCATACCGCCAGCGCATTAATCACAAGGTTCTTATAGGACGTGAGACTATCGTCAGGTTCTGTAAGTCACAACGCTTGAGATGGGGGCCACCTGGAACGAATGCCAGACTATTGGGCCGTGAAAATCATGACCAAGAGGACTTCCCAACAAAAATGACCAAAAGGCAGACCAAAAATGCGTTGGGCCGATGGCGTGGAGGAAGACTTACGGAGCATGGGTAAATACGCGCAGGGAGTCGAAGGACCGCGACAAGGAGTGGAATATTGTGGAAGAGGCCAGTGCCCACAAGGGGCTGTAGCGCCACATGATAGATAGATAAATTAGTTGTGTCTGTTATATAACAAAATTCATCACAAAAACTTATCTCGGTTAATTTAATCATGATCTACGCCCGCGTAACTTTTCTTCGTATTAGATATAAACAACCTTTGTGCGACTTTACTTTTTCATTTCATTACAATCCCCCACGCGTGTCGGTTTCATTTTCGAGTAAATTATAAGCAATTTGTATGTCTACATGTTGATCTTTTGAGACATACGTTATCAAAATTGGCCGGAAGCTATACAAAACGTACTCGTAATTTGTATAAATGAATGGCATAAATTATTACGATACTCCAAATTGTTTTCGAGAAAATTTATTATTGGCTTAGCATACATTAAGTTACAATTTATATTAAGCTGCGAGTGAGTAAATATTATTAACACCGAAACACAATCGCAATGCGAATAACATGTTATTATATTTTACTCTACAAGGTTTGAGATTAAGTTCAACCGTACATTAAGTTACAATTTATATTAAGCTGCGAGTGAGTAAATATTATTAACACCGAAACACAATCGCAATGCGAATAACATGTTATTATATTTTACTCTACAAGGTTTGAGATTAAGTTCAACCGCCTTTGAAGACCTTCTAGGTCTTACCTTATATAGGTCTTAGCTTAATAATAGGTACGATAATTTGTATAAACTGTGAAACAAATACTGTGTAAAACATTTATTTCGTTACTTAGATACTTTTTACTTTATACTTAGATACTTTTTACTCAAGAATACGTTGATAATAATATATTTTGTTGTTACATAATAATATGTACATATATTCTTTTTTCTGTGGTTGAGTGAAAAAAAACTTAAAGGGAATTTTGCGATAATATGGGGGCAACTAACAATAGTTTCTCCTAGTATTTTCTTTGAAATAAGAATTGTTATGTACTTAAGGTAAGTTTAAGCCTTCACTAAAATAAGAATATGAAGAACAACATAATATTGTGCACTTATTAGTCAGCAATATAAAATTACTATGTCACTATAATTGCACAAAATATAATACGCGCAAAGGATTCAGGGCCTAACATGGCTTTTCCATTACTAGTTACAACTATGTCACAGATAGTGTTAGGAGTGGTAATTTATTATGATTGATAACTTATTAATGACTAACAAATGTCACAAATAGTGATTTATTTATACGTTACTGTTGTTAATCAATAATGGTCATGATGTTCATCAATATAAAGTTATTTCCCTGGTCTGTGTGGTCAACGATACGCCATAGCCTGTTTCAATTATTTTTCGTTTTCTTAGGTTGAATAATTTATGAGTTCTTTGAAATAAATTATAAGTGTAGTTAAGCGGCATTGGTGAACTCATAAATTGTTGAACTGAAAATATTTTGAAGGCAGACGTATTCATAGTTACCGTAATCCTTGGCGAATTCTGCCCCTCGCATTGGCTGCCGGAAATCAGGAACAAATCAGCGGGCGGAATTCGTAAACGTTTTCGAAAACGATTAATACTTTTTCTTTACACAATTTAGATGCTGGCAACATCAATAGGCGCTAAGGTTGAGGGCAAAACAGCGTTTTCTGAGCCAGCTAGGAAGTCATACAGCATATATACGAGGACCTCGAAGCTCTTAATAACACATGCTGCGCTAAGCTAACCACACAAGGCCGATAACTGCAGTGTATTTTGCTTGCCAAATTCTGTGCTACTAATAGCTGAGAATATAGCCAATTTTCCAACAATGAGCAAACAAGTTAGCGAGGTGGACGTTTCCGATACTTCATTACTTCCTTTTGTTAAGTACGCCAATTGAATGTTTCGTGTTGAATTTGCATTAACTTTTAACAGAATGCAAAGTTTTAATATAAAATTTACACGGTTTTTGTGTACAAATATGTTACAATCGTCAATGAGTTGTTTGGTTGGAGCCGGCGGAGAGCTCACGAAAATTGAAGCTATTTTCAGGTGTCAATTTTAGAATTCAGTATCTTCCTTGATTATGGGTAGATACTTTATTCTCAACGAGTACCAAGACTGTCTGACTGACTGTATTACAGTCTTTTTGTCTTCTTCTACGGCGTTTTCCCGATTTTGTAATATTTGTATTAATGAGTCGGTAGTAATAATATCCAAAAGAGCTCAGAACGGTTTTTTTAATATCAGGTTTTTCTGTTATATTCTTCCGCAACGCTGCATGTGACACCCACCAACGTATTCAAAAGACTGAGAAGGAGATAAAAAAGTCAGTGAATCCTCTTACCCACTAGGCTACCATTTTATTAGCAAAGAAGCTTTGAGAATATATTTTAGTGTAACTGAGTTACCATGGAGGTTTCGGTCAATTTTCAGCAATAACGATGGGATAACATAATTAGTGGATGTAAATTGGGCATTTACTCGGTGAGCCGTGGGAAATACTTCAAAGGGAAGACGATAATTGGCATCAATTACACATTCATTCATGCCTGATGAAGGACCTAGGACAGCTATCAATTATTTCAAATACATTAACATGTCAACCATTGTTATCGAAATCACTGGTTTCACTGAGATTATTGTTAAAGGTATTGATGATGATTTAAATTTTACCAAAATTTATTTATTTTTGTTCTATGCGCTTCTTCTTGATTTTTTTATTAAAAATATTGTATAATATTTAACCATGGGTATTTATGGTTGGAAGTCTATTATTTGGGCATGAATGCAAAGAACTAGGAAACAATATGGACTGACCTCGTCTACAAAATTACAGTGACTATTTTTTTATTTATACAATAATATAACGGAACACAGTGAGCACAGACGCGGCCTTATTGCTAGAGCAATCTCTTACAGGCAACCTTTTAATCTTATTCTTCTTAATCTTTCAATTGGCGTATAAAATGGCGTCAAATATGGTAGTAACCACAGACCAGCGAAAGAGTTTTTATATTCAGTACATGAACTTTTGACAACAAATCTTGACGCTCGTGATGGAGTTGCAAAAATAGATGAAAGTAGATAATATCAAACTAGTACTACTACCTTTGTGTTACATTATGGTTATTTAGTACGATGACATCTTGGGGTGCATCTTCACTTACAATAAGGTGAGATCGCAGTTAATACTAACTTGTAGTGTACAAAAACACATAATAACAAAAAATATAATATTAGTTTGTCTACTTCCACCAAACTTCCGATAAAAAGTCAAAAAAGCGAGCTGAACCGGTGGAAAACTTGATGGCACGAGTATGTATTGCTACAATAAACTTTTCACTCGCAATGGAGAGGCAAATAACCTTTTTGTAGTAGGACTTTTCCAAATTATTGCACCGTTGATAACTATTAATACTATAATACAATAATGTATGTTTTACTGTGGCATAATAAATATTATTAGACCACAGAGTTTGAAGCTTGACTCGGTTTTGCAACATTTTACTTTCAAAGGCTAGCCATTTCATTAAGGAGCTTCTTGAACGAGAGAAGAGACCTTGCCGTTTCTACTAGATTATTACAGCGCTTTAAGCAATTAAGATGCAGTTCTTCTAAATTTTTATCCAGTTATTGCGGCTGCATCTACTGGCAAATCTACCACGAATAGGTTACTGCAGAGTGACGAAAAGTGATTTCTTTCTCGTCTTCTTCGGTCTTTAGGCAGAACTAGGATGCCATGTCGTAGAAAACATTTTGGTTTCAATCTGCTTTCCAGAGAAACTACACCATAATGAAAAAAAAATGTAGATAAATCAGAAATTCAAATTTCAACTCAGTCCAAATAAATACCCAATTGTGTGTTTTAGAAATTGGATCCAAGCGAGATAAAAGATGCGAGTTTATTTCGGGAGCTAGTAGATTTTCAGAGCAGATAATATACGAGGTCCAATTCGCGTAGGCAGCGATTTATAGCGCACAAATCTGCGAAGAAGCATGTCCTTTGCATCCATCTGAGTGCTACGACGTCCATTTAAAAGTACGATATGCTCGTAAATAGATTAATGTTTTTATCCATCCTATTTGCTATTTTCAGACTTATCTTCACTAAATCTGTAATGTTTGTGATATAAAAAATTAAAAATGTATAGAAATTGATTCCACACCAGCTGTTGAACGCCATTAAAAGAGTCTTTACAGTTAAGTCCTGTGCCGTGAAAAGTACCTAGAACATTTCGGTATAAGTGCGGAAAAAATTTCATTTCTTCACGAGTCCTGTTTGCGAGAAAAATAAAACAACGAAAGGATTAAAATTAAAGAAAGAATGAGGAATTAAGAATTATTTTATTTTAAAGTTAATCATAATATTATATGAATTAACTTTAATATAAAACTCGTATCCCGGGATCTCGTTGATCCGGATCCCGTGTATACTAATTGAGTGTGGAACTGGGTCAAATATCGACAGTTAAAATCTTATCGTACTTTTTATCGAGGTATCTATTGTATTTTGGGTGTATTTTTTATTATATATTAAAGTTGAAAGTTACAATAACAATTAAATTCAATAATTAATTGAGCTTTCTGTTTATGAAATGTAAATACAATGTAAAATATCCATCTTTTTAAAGTGTTTTGAAAGAGAATGTATGAAGTACCGAGTTTTGTAGATACAGTAGCAACAACAGCAAAGTTCGCGCTATATCTCGCAGCCCATGTGGCAATGAAATTAAAAGAAGGCTGTGCGCTTTAAAGACGAACTTACAGGCTTTACGTTTTTGCCGACTGGAAATCAGGCGACGTTCTGTTTTTTCTCATTTTATTTCTTCGCGGGCAGCGAGATATTACTCTGAATGTATTACTTAGTAGGTCATCGTCATTACTCTGTCAGCACCAAGTCAACCACTCATAAACCATCTATCGGTGACATAAATCACAGTTCCAACTATTAATCTTCTTCAACTAACCGCTATCTTTATGAAGATACTACTCAAACGGAACGATAGATAAGGACCGGGTTTCCTCGAAAACTCGGAGGGTCGTTTCGTCGATGTCATCGTAAAAGTAAGCTACGATACTTAAACGATACAGATTACTTATTAGGAAAATATTTTTATGAATTTCACATTTTGTTAACTATTTTATCGAGATGACGAGAGATTTTTTCACATTATAAGAACTATGACAAGTCATGGAAAAAGTTAATGAAAAGAAGAGAAGATAGGGAAAAAGAAGAAAAGGAGAAGAACGAGAACTAGAGGGGTCAACATGAAGTAGTGCAGGTTCCGTGCTGACTCAGAAGACGGGGAGGTTGTTTTAGTCCGTGCGAGTCGGACATACCCTGCCGTAGAGCAGAAGCCCGTGAGGTTTTTTTTCTTCCCCGAAAAAAAGAAAATACATGCACTGTGAAGAAATAGATAAATAAGACCTCCTAGATATGTACGATTGCGGATGGCTTAAAATTATTTGATTGTTTGTTTATTTAATTCAATGGCGACGTGGCGAAAGTGAAATCATTGCAGTCCCAGATATTATTCCTGAACTTAGAAGAAGTGTCTTTTAGGCCTTTATGAAATGAAGAATTTTTTCTATTTCTATTTCTATTTCTATTTAAGGTTTCATTTGAGCGCGAATTTTATATAGTTTTTCGCAAATAGTGGGCTTATTATCATATTACTATACATCGTAGGCGTATGGCAATGAGTTTTACGAAAATAACAATTATGCATCTACATGTTTTTAATAAATACTTATTAAATTACATAATTAGCATGCTATTTGCGAAAAACTACATAAAATTTGAATTTCATGGGATAATTGAGCCAAAACTGTATATCAACACAAGAAGATTTGAATCGTCTTTATAGATTTTAATTTTCCTGGTCGCTATAAATCCCTGTGTCCTTTTAGCCTCTTAGTTAGGATTCTTTGAATAGCTAAAATACCTAATGGTAATAATATTGTGTTTGTATTGGCACAGAGATATCTTAACGGTCCAGACCAGACCTAAGACAATTTAGAATTAATCATAGAATCACAAGCTAATCTGTACCAATGATCCGAAACTAAGGTTAGCTATCTCCAGTCTTTCGTGTTAGCGTGCTGAAGATTTATGTTTAGTTTTCATTAATATTTTGCGTCACCGTGAAGTATTTAATATGTATAATTTTTGGAAAACAAACCTGTTTACGATTAATATTATTTTTTATGGAATTTGAAAATAGAAATGTAGTTAGTTCTGTCTGTGATTGAAAAAGATATGTCGAAAAAAATGTTACTAATTGAATTATTGATTTATGAAAAAATACAAAAAGATAAATAAGTGGAAAGAATCTTTTATTCACAATCCTGGAACTGTAAACGAAAAGGAATTTCAATAATTTGGAGAAGACTGGGAAGAATTGCTTTCAGATCTGAAGAGGGACGACATCAGGGACTATAACGTACTACCGTTACCCTGGTGCAATTCTACGCCCACGTGAAGGTACATGTTAATGTATTTGTGTTTTAGAATGTACAAGACATTCACAATTCCGCATTCTTTTATAAGGGTGTTTGCGTGATGGCTGTTAAAATATCAAAGATTTAAATCTTTGTAAAATATACAATAAATTGCCAAAAGAGATAAGAGATTGTACAACTTCTCTATAATCTTTATACCTGACACATGTATGCAAATAAATTGTTTGATTGATTGATTGATTTACAAATCTTTACCAGTTACCACAGTGTGTGTACTAAATGTAAAGTAATTTTGGATTCTAAGAGATTCATGTTTCATAAGTTTATGGTAGGAGATTGAATGTACTACATTTTATTGTGTGTAGGTACATAATGTGTAAAGGAGAGAGATACTCGTTGTTTAAATGGTTTCAGGTAAGTGACTCAAGATGCCATGTGATCGTTCCCGGCGTGAATGGATGTCCCGCGGTGCAGCCTGGCGGTAGCAGCAGTTGGTGTCTCACGGTGCAGCCTGGTGGTAGCAGCAGTTGGTGTCTTACGGTGCAGCCTGGTGTCCCATGGTGCAGCCTGGTGGTGGCAGCAGTTGGAGTCTACGGTGCAGCTTGGTGGTGGAGCAGTTGCTGTTTCAAGGTGCAGCTTGGTGGTGGAGCAGTTGGTGTTTCAAGGTGCAGGCGAAATCGTCGCTGGCGGCAACGTGCTACGAGAGACGTGTACGTCGGTGGATGTCGCTCTTAGCAGTGCTGGCAGCTGGATGGCAGGCAAGACGGCCTGCGGTACAGCGACGCACACCCCGTACATCACCGAACCGATAAGCGGCAAATAGATTTAGAGATAGTCATAGATTGCACAGGCGTCATACATTGCAGATGTTATCGAGACTTGAGCTTAATGGGTCGCGTATTCTCGTTTGTACTTGCGCTATTATACCTGCATCGCTGCAAACTATGTTGTTTGGTGATAACTGATAATGGTTTATGATTATTGATTATTATTAATTAATATATATCAAAGAGGTTTTATAATCAAACAACTATAAATAAGTAGAGAAAAATTAATGTTTTCATAAACATTCAATACAATTTAATTTTGTAAAAAAAAGTCAGTTTGAATTGAATCGAATTTTGAATTTAAATTGATCCAACTCGTACTAATCTCACAGTATAATTGTAATTTGCTATCTAAATATCGAATAATTATAATCATTTATAACTTGAAATAAAGTAAGAGAAAGCGCTGAAATTTATTGTTGGGTCAGCAAACAAACTGCTAATTGATATTATTGTGACTAGATGACTGAATTGTTTTAGATGAAGACATATTAACTACACATATTATAATTCAAGTCAGTTCTGCTTAAACAGTTTCTTTGGACGTTTATGTTATTTGGTAGTTATTAGTAAATACTTGTTATTGTTTACTCAAAAAGTAATCGGCAACGTTGCTTGTAATTGGCAAGTTGTAACAAATTTTAAATGTCGATAATGTGATAGAGAAACACATCACAATCACATAGGTGGGTAAATTTTGGTACTAAAATAAAAAGTTATTAAAGAAGCATTACAATAACGTTACAATCAACTTAGATAAAGAGTAAGCACGTTAGTGCAGTATGTGCACTTGATGTTATTTTTATTGAATTATTTTGTTATATAGTTATCAACACAACTATTCGGTTATTGATTCAGACAAAACTATTTCTAACGTTCATTTCTAATATTCTGTTCTGGTAGTTCTGCATTTTCGAATTATTCATATTTACATAATCTGATATTATTTTATCAACTCAATAGGGTTTTCTTTAATTGACTACGGATTTATTTACAATTGTGTACCTCGCAACATTGCTCAAGACTCACAACTATAGTTATAAAGGATAAAACACAACTAATGATAGTAACAAATCCTAAGACAAGTGACTTATGTTAACCATAGCGTATATTGAATACCTATTATCTTTGGATATTTCTTGGATAGAGTCGTTTTTTTCTTGATAGATATATATATCTACTTAGATAAACTAAATAGATGAAACTAAAAATGAGTTTATTTTACATTTATATGTTAAAAAAATTTAAAAATAATGAGTTAAGGAATATAGGCAGAATGAAATTAAAAGATATTTGTTATATATATATTAATAGAAAATATTCTCAACTAAAATTATGAATGGGAAGTCGTCATTGTTCTATTGGCAGTCAATGTAATAAAATAAATAATTTTTTGAGAAGGAAATTGTGTCATACGTAAAATGGCTAACTGAATAATTTGGCTTTACTAAAAAAATTGTGATTTTGTTAACTGAAATAAATATTTTATTAACTTCACCTAAATACGATTTATAAACGCGGTTGAAAAATACTTCGTATGCTCGTATAGAGAGAGTTGCAAGTCCAGAACCTAAATTTTATTCTTGAAATATTGCTTGAGTTTTTACCCATCCACCCAGTAAACGTTACCTACTGAATTGGACAATTTTGGTTTTATTAGATTCAGTATATTTTAATCTAGGCTCGTACGTTTTATTTCAAAAAATACTCGAGTAAGTTTTAAGGTCAAAAATATGGATATTTAGACTATAATAACTTTTAACATAAGCAATACTTCTTAAAAAGTTAAACATTTCTAAAAGTTATGAAAACCGGATTATACATATTTACGAGTAGGAAAACGTTATTGGTTTTTGTATGAAAGCTTACAGCTAGACGATAGTAAAAGTTTTACCAGTCGAAATTGTTTTCGTAACGATCTATGATTAAACGATATTATAGTAATGGGCACATCAAAAACGGTAATCATTGTATAACTTATTTTAATTATGATATGAAGTAGTGTTGACAGTATAAGTTAAAATCTGTGGTATAAGTTTACAAATAGTTTAAAATTATGGCGATAAGCATTCATTTTTTCGAATTAACTTCATAATTACGCAAGTTTGGACAAAAGACAAAGTTGCTCGATATCTATTATTATGAATTGGTACTGTGATTGTTTACTTACTAAGAATTTCGTTGAGCTAGGTCACGGAGTACATAATAGTACTAAAGGTACAGAAGGCTCACTCGGCAAGATGATTTAAAAATCGAAAATGATTACAGAAATAACTAGTCAAGTTGCAAATATAGAAGCAATCGCTTAAAGACTGTATGGGTTAAATTATTTTAGAACGGGTGATAGATTTTTTTGATTTGCTTTGACAGAAAGGAAATATAGTAAGATTTTCCGTTGCTACGTATTACAGAGGAATAGAGTGATCGTTCGGTTGGAAATTTTGTATAAAACCTGTTGAATTATAATATTATAACCATATAACTGAATATTGTTCAAGACACTAAGAGTAAAAAGAAAAGATCCTAACACCTGATGGGCAGTATGAATTATATATACCTAATACCTATAGTAGTTCGGTCAACCTAACTATTGAGATTTGACAATAGGATTCAGTTTTTTTTTTTAACGAACTATTAATTTCGTCTTGACAAAGCTATAAGTACCTACTTATACCATTTTATAACGAGTAAAAGCCCAGCAGTAGAAATTACTAAGAAAATTCTGATTAATGTCTATATTTAATTGAAACGGTAGACACATGATTGTTCACCAGAAACTTGAAAACACAAGAATATATAAAAAAATCTTCCAGTTTAGAAGCAGATGATTGATGGATTTATGTACCTAAGAATTTTGTGTTTAAGCGCATCTGGGAGTATAAGGTGACTAAGGATGGATTAAGATACGGTAGTGCCAATGTGTTGCAGACGGCAAAACCTTAGCAATATTTAAAAAAAAAACAAATAGTCTTTTTAAATACGAAAGTCATCCCATACCATATCGAATATTAATAATTATGTCCAATCCATTTGTTAGGTTAGTAACAAAGAGCTTGAGAAAGACGAAAAGGGAAATAAAAATGGTTGTCATCTATTTCTTTAAAAATATGTCATTATAGGAATATTCGTATTTATTTCACTTAAATTTGATACGTATTCACAAAATTGTGAGACTTCGTAATTAGATTAAATTCAGCACTATATTTTAATTTTTCTGGCGGTCGATTTAGATATTGTGACCTCACATGTCCCACTGGTGACTTATGGAAAAATTGGTTAGCACTGTTATTTTTTTTACCGCGTGTTAAAAAACACAGATGTAAAAAACAAATATTGTGAAGCCATTTCACGAGCTAAAAAATAAATGAAAACGCCATGTAATTATTAGTATCATGAGTGGTAATGGTATGCAAAAGTCATAAAAAAAAGAGTTCAATAGATTTGATATAGAAAGAAACAAAAAACCGTTTGATATTAAAATGAGAGATCTAGTGAGAATTGAAAGAACATAATATTAAGACCGAAATGTTTATGTTTATATTATATATAGTGTAACTAAAATATTGTATCATGAGGATTGGAGGATAATTTTGTTACAAAAAAAAGGATTAACAACATAATATTATTATCATTATACACGATTGATGAAGCACATCCTTGGTCCTGTTTTAATGGAGAGGGTAGTGAGTAATCCTTTGCGAGGATATACTGATGGTTAAAAATAAAATTTTGTGATTTAGATATGTGTTTCAGAGAGATTATAATATTAATTTTTTTTTATTGTGTGGTTTTATGAAACCACAGTCAAACTTTTGTGGTCTTTGCTGCTCTGACGAGCGCCTTTCATTTTGTTCCTACTCGGCGGCCGACCGTCACGCGACTTGCAACACATAGACGAAAAAGTTTGAGACGATATAATAAAAGTTTCACTTTAAAAATATTTGTTGACGTGATAGGATCTAATGCATGGAATGGAGTATTAATTTGTAACAGCGAGACAATGTATTGAGATGAAACATCGTATGTTAATTCTGCCTCATTGTGTATTAGTACAAACTGGAAGTTTGTATTTCAATTAGTGTAAAGTAATTTTTGTTTGATGTTTTGATGCAAACAAGGATTGTTCCTCATGAAGTTAAAATTGTAAATGTTTAATTGTAGTGCAATATGCACCTCGTTTCTACACTGTTAAAGTAGCATGATAGTGTAACAGACCATTTGAAGTGCAATGTGCACGTATACTTAGTTCTTACCCCCTACACTGCTAAAGTAGCATGATAGTGTAAAAATACCATTAATTCCGCACTGCTAAGGTAGCATGATAGTGTGGACGACCATTATTCCTACACTGCTAAGGTAGCATGATAGTGTAGAAGATCATTATGCCCACACTGCTAAGGTAGCACGATAGTGTGGAAGACCTGGAAGTGCAAGGTGCACGTACTTAAAGACTTTAAACGCAATACAATAATTTGATTTGTTTAATTTTGTTAATTAATAATATAGAAAGTGCATAAAGTGTATTGTGTGTTCAATGTTATTTGTTTAAATTAATGATTATAATAAATAAATAAATAAATGTCAATTATTCATATGAATGCAGGTACATTAGGTGGTCAGCAATAACAATTATTATCCTTATATATTCTGCCTTATGGCGTATGAATTAAAAAAAAAAAAACTAAATGTAAATATTTGTTTGATTAAATTAGAAATTATTTTTTTCATAATTTTATAATAGATATAAGTCAGGATGTCGATGACTGTAAATTGATAATTTATAAAGACAAAAATTAGTAATTCAGAATGTCAATTTGTAACTATCATTTTTCATAATATTGTTCGCTATAATTCAAGATGTCAATAATTGAAAATTCATAATTTATAAAGTCAAAAATTAGTAATTCAGATGATGACAATTAATACTTATGGGTTACCCTGAAATGTTTTGTAATTGTTACTAGTTTCACCAATTTTAATGTTTGTTTGTTTGTAATCAAATTTTGCAAGTTAAAGATCCACGTCCCGGTTACCGATTCGACTTAAATTTTGAATACATGTGTAATTGGATAACAATTATGACTTGGAGCTTATCTGATGATGAACAGGAAAGTTGTTATAGGAACTCGGTAGTTAAATGACACAACCCCATCGAGTTTAGACTCGTTTGATCAGTTTTGGCGAGGACTTTGGTGCTAGATGGTAACCTGGATCTGGTGCTGAGAAGGATATTAATAAAATGTATAAAAGCTTTCTTTATAAAAAAATTATTTTAAATGATATCATACGGTTTTGATAATATGATTCTTAGGTTATTTGATGTTTGTTTGTAACAGTGTTCAGTATTTCGCGAGGACGCGAAATGTATATCAGGATGGACGAGTTGTTAGCGTGCTGAAGATTTATGTTTAGTTTTCATTAATATTTTGCGTCACCGTGAAGTATTTAATATGTATAATTTTTGGAAAACAAACCTGTTTACGATTAATATTATTTTTTATGGAATTTGAAAATAGAAATGTAGTTAGTTCTGTCTGTGATTGAAAAAGATATGTCGAAAAAAATGTTACTAATTGAATTATTGATTTATGAAAAAATACAAAAAGATAAATAAGTGGAAAGAATCTTTTATTCACAATCCTGGAACTGTAAACGAAAAGGAATTTCAATAATTTGGAGAAGACTGGGAAGAATTGCTTTCATTCGGAATTAATTCTGATTTCAGTTCAGTGTTTCTAATTAGTTCCCGTAACTGCACACAGCGGTCTAATTTTTGGTTACGATCCAATTAGGTTAAAGATATTGGCAATATATGATTATTAGAATCACCACATGGGTTATACACGTCAATTTCTATTACCATACTTTTCTTCTGGTCGAATACATAATATTTGTCAATATATTATATTTATGGTAAAACGTTCACCTGCTCATATCAGATACAGTGCTTCCCATTGGCTTTGCATTGCAATATCATACGAGTCGTATATACTTATATACCTACTTCACTGTTATGCGCGCATCACCCTGATATATGGGCAAGGTGATGGGCTAAAAATGTATCAACCATTAAATAACTGTATCAATTTCAAAACACGGGTGCTGATCAATCACAACGATTGAAAATTACGTTTTGATATTGATACAGTTCTTAATCGATTGATGCATTTATAGCCGATCGCCCTGCAGTTCTTAGGTGCCATCTGCCCAGCAATAACGCGGTAGGCTATAGTGTGGGTGCCCGAAACACAGCAACATATTACTGCTTCTTTTACGGTACTTTTTGTACGGTGTATTACTGCTTCTTTTACGGCTTTTACTTTTTACGGTAGAATAATAGACACCGCGGTAGTAACTACCCAGACGAACGCCGCTGTAAGAATACGTCCACAAACTCCTATACCATTATCCCTTCAGAAAGATCTAGCCATAGCTCACTCCGTTCGGCCTTGAGAACATTATAGACAACTCTTAACCATGCATGTTTTCTCCTTTTTTACCTTCACTGTTACAAAATAGGAATATTATTTAGTGGACTGGAATAATCCCGGATTGGAAGAATCCGAACAGGTTCGATGCTGTTGCCATGGGAAATTGTGCGTACTCACTGGTCCGAATGCTTTTGTTTCCAATGAGTCGGTAGTTTTTTAGAGCCAGTGAAAACATTTTCAAATCCTGGCAATATTGTAGCTGTAACAAACGGCTGTGAATCTGAATAGGTACGTTCCGTACGAAAGGTTTGACTTTGGGTTGTATAAACGACAAACCCACACCGGATTTCATGTTTAACAATTTACATGCGAGTAACTACAAAGTAAATATACCGGATTGAACGATCGTTTCATATTTAAACGTAGGTAGTAAGTTAATGGATATTTGGTAGCAGAGGTGTTTTATTTTGAGTAACACAATGCTATTTATTGCATCGTTGGCAGAGCTGGGTAGTATTAATACCATTCATATTTTAATATTAATTTTTTACCATTTATATTTTAATACTTTTTATTGTAGATTTACAATAAGACTTATCACTAGCTTATTCTAATTACTATACATTATACAAGTCTTGCCCGCGGGGAATGCTGCCAAGAATACTGGCTGCATTTCCGGTTTGAACAGCTAGGCTGATACGTTGCGCAAAAAATAAGCCAGCCCTGTCAGTTGACGCTATTAACCGCGAGGAAAGCTCTCGGAGGAATTTTTGGCACTAAGTCTCCATGGCCCCAGGGCCTCCACGGCAAACACTTGCGACTTTATATTTTTTTTCTTTTTTTTTTTGAAGTCGTATCAGAGAGTAAGAGAAAGAAAAGGTTTTTGAATAATTTTATGTATACCTAAGTTTGCGACTGGCATTTAATCGAACCAAGAACAAGAACCATCTGGAATTTCCAATGCACTCACGAAAATCTTCTTTGTGAGATATTATACGCCGTCATATTCAAAAGAACACTAACAGTAAATGTACGAGCCAGTACTCATATTGATATATTCTACGTTTATTTTTATGATTATTGTTATCATCCCGATCTCGCATTGCGATCATACAGGGATTCACCGCGTTTCATCTACTTTTATAAAAACTTATCGACATACAATTTTTCCCGTGTATCTCCCTAGTAAAGGAAATAACCTCATTTTCCCGGGAACGCGCACAAGTAACCGTTACTCGACACTTTTTTATGTTCGGTGGTATAATATATTTTTCTTTATAGAGTTTTTTTTCAACACTCAATATTGTTTGAGTTCCACTGTTTGCGATGGTAGCGATTGATTTGTTCCCATTGATTGCGTTTGGCTTGTTGTATTTTTTTTCAATACAATGCCTTATGGTATTTTGGTGTTGAGTTAAAAATGTGTTGAATTAAAATTTTGTTTAAAAATATTTTAGCAAAACAAAAGGTTGCTTGTAAGTTGTAAGACATTGTTCGTAGTAAAAAGGTTGGTAGACGGGGTATTTTCTCCTCATTCCAGGCTTGGACAGTCTTTGTGTATTTTTTTAATGAATTCTTTATTTTGGGTACAATAGTGTGTGTTTTTAAGCTGAAATCTATCCAGTGTTGGAATATACATTCAGTGTGACATTGCGTTAATTTTTCTTGACTATTTACAACAAACACAAGATAAAATATTTATTTCAGACGTCAAAGTTACGTAAATAACATCCATGCGATCCATGTACTTAGTTCATGGAATCATCGAAGTTTTAACTTAAGTTAAAAATAGTTTTATGTTTAAGTTTCTTAATTAATTAAGTTCATATTTACTCCCTATCGCTAACCTTCTCCAAAATGATATTACTTTAAGCGAGCGTAACTCCGTACTTTCTTTTAGTAATATTAATGTATACGACATAATTAGTACTAAGGAGACTCTCTTTTCCGGCTTTTAAAGCTAACTTTTTTAACTCTTTTAGAACTTTTTTGTATCCTAACAAAATTCTGTCTTTATCTATTAGATTTTTTTTACACTATACAAGTTAGTACTTGACTGCGATCTTACCTGATGGTAAGTGAAGATGCAGCCGAAGATGTAATCGTACTAACTTGGAAGGGGTAAGTAAAGTCACCCCAACGGTTTCTACACAGCATCGCATCGGAACGCTAAATCGCTTGGCGGCACGTCTTTGCTGGTGGGGTTGTAAATAGCCACGGCAAAAGCCTCCCATCAGACCAGACCTGAGCCAATTTAGAAATTATAAAATTCCAAAGTGGCCCGTGCGGGGAAACGAACCCGCGACCTCCCACTTGAATCCGAGCGCGCGTCCCCTGCGCCAGGGAGGTCGACAAATTAGAATTTTGAAAGGTCATAAACTCCTGTTCGGGAGATAATCGTGGGTCAAGTTATTTAAAAAATTGGTCAAGTGCCAGTCAGACTCGCGCATTGGAGGTTCCATACTATCAATACCCTTTCAAATTCAATATTTAATCTATTTTATTTTGAAATATCCAATGGTATTTATAGCGACAACAGAAATACATCATCTATGAAAATTTCAAAGGACAGCCTGCCTGCCAGCCAGCCTGCCAGGATGTGATACAGCCTTGTGACATACGAACGGACGGACGGATGACGAAGTCTTAGTTAGTCCCGATTTTACTCTTTGGGTGCGCAGCCCTACAAAAGTAACTGTCTACGTGCGGGAGATTATACCATTGGAATGTCCTACGAATTAACGATATACGATATACTAATATACGATAGAAATCTGAGCCTGTAAGGCCCGGTTTGCACCAAAGCGGATCTGTGTTTGAGTAACCAATCAGATTTTGTCATTTTCACTTCTCCGAAACTGAGGGGAGAGAAGATGTCGAAATGACAAAATTTGATTGGTTACTCAAACACAGCTCCACTTTGGTGAAAACAGGCCCTAAGTATTGGCCTATTCTTACCAACAACGTTAACACTTCAGGTTAAATAATTATGTACTTAGTAAGTACAGTAAGTAAACTTGGATACAATACTTCAAGGTTTTCTTTTGAATCCTCAATAAACCTAACAATCCCGCATTCAAATCGCGCTGAAAGACTTCCAATTTGGGTAGGTAATTGAGGCAGAGATAGCGTATGCATCAATTTGCTATTCTGCTTGAATGTATTAAAAATGTCGGGCTTTTAGATATTTTTGTACCATATACACATAACCTAAATTCTTACTTATAGAAATGTAAATTACTTTCGTAATACATCGTGTTTTAACTTTTAAGCCATAATTATTATACATATTATGCAATAAATATCTCTAAAAATATATTTTTTTTATAATTTTTAATGACTATTGAATATGTAAATACATGGAAGGATTATTGTAAAAATGGCTGATATAGTAATACAGAAAAGTGTAGAACCAATAATGAGTTCGAGTTCGTTCTAAATTTTTAAACGGAGTCCTGTGAACTACCATGACTCCCATACAAACGTAATACCAAAATCATATGTAATTCCTGTATATTTCGATCATGTTGTGGTGTTATTCGGGTTCGTATAGTAATAATCTATGCTCCTGGCCATATCTGGTTCCGAAATACTGTTGTTAAACGAAATTGTAAACGAATTGAGTTTTGCTTATTTTTATGTCAAAGAGGACATGTTTTTTGCTTATTTGTTTTGTAATAAAAACAACACTATCTCACGTCGCATTAGTTCAGGAGCGCAGATTTTATTGTCCAGCTAAAGAAAAACACCAGTTAGATAATAAAGAAAGTTACAAGTTTTCATTCATAATTTTTGGTATTACGGAACTCGACCAAAGTTATAAAATTTTTGATCAAAATTGATTATTATTTCATTTTAAAGCTAAGTATTTCCGAACCAAATATGGCCAGGAGCATAGGTTATTACTATACGAACCCGAATAACACCACAACATGATCGAATTACAAATGATTTAGTATTTTGCATTAATGGAGACATCGTAGTTCACAGGCCTCTTAAACTACGTTCATAAAACTTCTCAGCCGTCTCAAATTTAAAGAGAGGTCAATCGTCACAGAGAATCGTTGTTCTTTGGTAGAGTTATCTATACCAAATTACAATAAAACCCATTTTATTGTCGTTCGGTAGAAAGGTATCTTAAACGGTGAGCCGGGAAAGGTCGTAAAGTAAAGTCGGACGCCTCAAACATTGTGAATCAAGTTAAAAACCTATACCTACGTATAAAAGCTAGTGGCTCCGGTTTCACCTGCCCCACGAGATATTATAATAATGATGAATTTCATTAAGCAAACTTTTTAAATCATTGCTTGGTTTATTTAGATTTCAATACTTTTCCGAGGAAGCATTTGGGCCATGCCAACAGCTATTTTGAGTTATTTTTAACTCCGTTCCGCGTTAGAAATATTTTTGTGCCTGCCCGTAACCCGTTGGTCCCGCGTAATACTTCGGCAACACCGCACGTTTTTATTTTGCTAATATCTTTGAAGATATTTGTTTAAACTGTATAGAGTAAGGGGCACAAATATTCTACATTAAATTTCCGTTCTAAAAAACATATTTACAAAGATATAAATTAATACCATATAGCCTAAATAACTAATAAGCTTGATAAAAATTATTTAATTTTTAATCCACAATTTTAACAGTGAAAGCAGTTATTGTAAGTGATCCGTAGGAGTTAGGCATATGCTATCGCGGACTTTTTTTGCAGATTTTGATACGTTCTTTAATATTGTAGAACATTGTTTTGTTCTATATTTAAATAGTTTCCGCAGCGCACGCGATTAGAGCAATTTTTTTACGACTTGGATTACAATATTCAAGTTTAAGTAAAGATGCGTAATTAATTTTGGAAATTATTATAGCCTATGACACAATAACGTAGCTTTCTATTGGTAAGAAGGAAACATTTATGATAATAGTAGGGATAAATTATTTATTTAACGTGAAATCAACGGGTCTGCCCGCGAAATTCAAAATTTTCGTGGTTTTTTGAAATTTGTACGCTAATTAGAATGGCAGTATCATCTTTACATGATTATATCAAAATCTTTGCATAAAAATGTGTATCCTAGGAAATTAGTCTGAGTATCGAGTTTTATGTGAGTAACTCGCAAATCTCGGACTAATTTCTTTAACTCGACACTTTTGAGCAGAGATTTTTATATAAACACGTGAAGAAGATATTGAGATTATCGCAATTTTATCGCAATAAGCCTAGTATGTCTTAATAGCTTAAAAATCGCGAAAAACCGCGAAAAATTTTAATTTCGCGGGCACATCCGTGGTGTTCTCCTTAACAAAGGGAACAAACCTATATCCGAAAATGTACCTAGGTCCGTTGAATAGCATACAAAGCAAGCCACATAAAGCCTTAAATATCATCATTATTTGTTCCTTATCATTATTAATATTCGTCGACAAACTGTCACCCTTCGGACGAACCCTAAAATATCACATAATAAAGTTACAAAACCTATAACGCCTGAGCGGTCCCTTAAAAGATGTTTCCCAGTTGCCGATCACACATAAAGAGACCGTGAAATCTGAAAAAGGGCAATCATTTTTCACTCGTTTATGTTCCTTTACATTTCCGCTCACACGCCTTGGTTTATTCATAATATGAAATTTTCCATTGTCATAATATTATTAGACGATTGATGTCCATAAATATATCTTACACCTTTAAACGGCCCAACGATTTTTATGAAATTTAGTATACATGGGGTCGATAAATAGATGTAGGTATAGGATTAATTTTTAGAAAATATCGTATTTACTAAAAAAATTCGGTCACACAGATATCTAAATATGAATACATCTAGGTATTTCTGTACTTGATTCATCTACTACTTTGCTAATTTTAATAATTTACCATGCGAAATTTTTGAGTAGGTAACTTTTCTTTTTACAAAAATATGAATATGTTGATAAATTGAAGACTCTTATTAGTTTTTATTCTGCGATAAATTTTGGTCGGTAGAAAGAACAAAAACAAAGAAAGCATGAAGGGTTGATTATTTATTTACATTTATCATAATAATATGTTATCTTTATATTTACATTAATTTAGTGCCATAATTTTATCTACAAAAACGTTCCCTGTACAAAAACATTATTTTATGTAAGTTTGTATTTGACATCACACGATTGAAACCCAGACAAAACGTATGCTTGTGATTAAGTTTAACGCAAATATTTTAAGGTAGCACGATGTTATAAGCGGAGCGATAAGCGAAGCGGATGAACGCGGCACTCGCTCATCGGACATGACGCTCGACGCGACGACAACGCGGCGTCCGCTCGAGGCTTCGTTTCTTGTTTCCTCCGCTGCTGATACGCTGCTCACTTCAGGTGGAACACAGTTCGGTATTTTGACCTTGGAAAAAAACAAACTCTTAAGTATCTATTTAAGTAAATATAAAAAAAATATTTTATAATATTTTTATTTATTTATTTATTAAGGCACAATAACCACTTATACACAAAACTTTGACATGCAAAAAACATACAAAAGGCACTTTGGTCAGTATCTGTGACAGGTAAGTTAAGGTGTGTTAGCCTGAGATTTAGTTGCGGATATCTTACCTATATTATGGTAATTTTGTTGTTCAATTGATATTACTCCTGATATTATTATCCAATATTCATAGAGGTCAATGTCTAGACCCGCCATACTTTTTAATTTAACAGTTCAATTAGAGAAAATATGTGTCAATAATTATCAATCAATCCGATATTCGACTTGAAGTGTCTTCATTAAAACAAAATTTTTTAGTGTAGAAAATCAATCTTTGATACTTTACGGTAGGTATGCAAATGATTATATTTACGTGAACAGGTAATTAAGTTTAGTACATATACCCTGGGGATAGACGTCAGGTGGGGATGGACGTCATGCGGACGGTGCAAAAAAGTCGCCAGTTTACCGGTGCCAAAAATGCTTATTTTGTCTCCAGCAGTAAGGCCACGATGTAGTTCGCTCAGTAGCCACCAATATAATTTTGACGCTACTGTCTGCTTGTACAAAAAAGGTTTACGTAAATCGTTCGGATACATATCTTCAGGTTTCTTATCGTTGGTTTAGTATATAACAATCATCCTCTGCTAGCTTCTTTTATCTCCAACTCACCTGTGGCTTCGTGAAATTGAATATACTCTCTTGACACCGACGAGCCTGGTGCGCGAGGCACGCTGCGTAAGCGATAGCGTGCGGGATGTAGCTTTGCTCCACCACACCCGTAAATAATATCGTTGCCATTGGACCTGTGATACAAAATATGACCTATTGTTATTGCTTTATAACCAGCCATAATTGGTATAATCACTGCATATTCTCAATTTTCGGCCCGGCCGAAAGTAGTTCTTTTGTAAGGCCCGGTTTCCACCAAAGCGGAGCGGAGCTGTATCCGAGTAACTAATCAGATTTTGTCATTTTGACATTTCCATAACTGAGGGGAGAGGAGATGTCGAAATGACGAAATCTGATTGGTCACTCAAACACAGCTCTGCTCCGCTCCGCTTTAATGGAAACCAAGCCTATGGTAAGATTGCAGATATATTCTAATACATATTAATTTGTAAATATGCAAGAAACTGACTGAATTTTATCGATGCACAAATCATTGAACACATTGGACTGAAGGCATACAGATACTCATAGCTATCGTAACGTAGGCACCAGCAGGGCTAGACAAAGTAACAGTCGTTTAGCGTTGACGACAGTTAGATTACAATGTATGGACAAACCACGTCATCGAATAGAGATGGAAAACACGCTGTTTTTGAAAATCGAGTACGACTATTTGAGGGAGCGTCCCTGGCGTTCTCGCAGACTTGTAGATAACTTTGGAGTACTGCGCGTGCGAGCGACAGCAGCCGTAGCACAGTGAATAGCGCAGCACATAGAGTACTTTCATATGTTTTGTACTAGTGGTCACGTCACTTTGTCTAGGCTCGCAGCTAAGAAAGTATTGTCTATTAAGGGTGCAAAACTAAAGGTTTACAAATTCAGGTCACGAGACCGAAGATGCGGGCGATCGCTAATCTGTGCTAGGTTTATACAGTGATTTACCCCGAAATAAAACCTCAAAATATACCCACAACGAAAACCGCAAGGAAATCCCCGAAAATCTTGCATTTTTTGAGTAAAAGATGTCTCTAGGATGTTTGTTAGCTCGTTTTCTCAGAAGGTAAAATAAAGGGTCACGGGAGGATTAAAGTGACTTACCCAGAGCGTAAACAGGCACATCTTCTCCGCCATGCGTGGCCCACTGTCGTGGCACCGCCGCGGCGTGGACCGCGTCAGCGGGGGTGGCAGAGGACACATTAAGGGGTAAGGCGCGAGGCTCCGCGTGCCCTGGCCCGGTGCCATACAACAGCGTCGTGTATCGGAGGCCATCAATATCCGATACCACGGTGTCGGCTCCTGGCAATTTATGTAGCTCGTGTTAATTTATACCAGGGCACGGAATAGATAGTACAACTTAACGATACAGAAGGCTCACTCCGCAAGATGATTTAAAGAAATAGCGACTCTAACGCTGATACTAAAAGTGCAATTCAGTTCGCAGTAGCGCCTGGCTCCGCATCTGCAAACAACACGCAACAAACGCAAAGTTGTAGTCTCTTTCTATTGCGTAACATTAGCTCATTCGACGTACTAAAGTTGCCTTGCAATCAGGCGCACGCAGCGCGTGAAACAGACCGTACAAGAATCAACGCGAGCAAAGTAGCCGGCGCGCGGCGGTCGTCTGAAATTAGTCCTACCTGTTGGTCAGGCCAGGTTCACTTATCACGTGATCGAAGAAACCTGGCCTGACCAGGGACTACAGATTCCCTATCATCATCATTTCAACGCCTCTTTATCCACAACTACAACTGCACCTTTTTTATAGCAACTGATGACGCATCTCGTCATTTGTTGCAAGGCGTTCACCAGTGATACGTCCGTGGTAGCACTTACTGGCGCCAGCACTTTGCATGGCAATCCCTCCAAGCCAAAACATATTAAATACATCGCAATAAGGTACTGCTTCGCGGTGGAATATCTTATACTACGGTCGCGCCCAGAATAAAAAGTGAAGCAAAATCTTGTGTTCTCATAAAATAAGAAAGCGCAAGGGTGAGGTTGGCCGGTTTTTCATAAGAGGCTCTTAATTAGGCCTATTTAAAATGAATCATTTGATTCTTGATATGCATGTTTCCTTATGGCTTCCTTTATCTTTAATGCTAATCGTCTTGAAGATCGATTAGTTGTCTTTAACTGTCAATACTAGGAAAATCGTGGCTAAACTTGCCCTTGCTTACCTAATATCGGATGTCCTCTCGGAGTAGCTTGACCACCAAAGGTCATCACATGCCCGTGATCAGCCGTGACTACTATGAGAGTCTCAGCTGGATTGACTTTCTCCAGTGCTGCTAACAATGCTGTCTCTAACTCCAACGTCTCATCGAGAGCTCTGTACGGGTTGTTGAAGTGGTGTGCATGGTCTATTCTTCCACCTAAAAACGTATGAAAATGATAAGCACTTTACCATCACGATAGTTCATTATAAAGTTTTAATTCGTTAATGGTTAAAGACTGTACTGAGCCCTTATGGCATGGAACGACAACATCAAGTTCCTTCTTTGACTTCAAGTAGTGCTTTGACTAACTGAAGTTTTTAAAGTATTATGTTCGAAGTTCATATTGATTTACTATGAGAATAAAAAATCCTTATGTTAAGTATCAAAATATATACATAGATAATTTTCTCACTATCTACAAAAAGGAAGGCTAGGGAGCAACGAATTCAGCTAAAAGGTATAGTCGAAACTGAGTAAGTGAGAATTGGGTAAGCGAAAAAACTATATTATTGAGAGTATTTGCCAGGTCCCGTCATTTTGCCCTTCTAACTCTGAAACTCGGGTTAGCGAGAAACCTCTATAAGAGAGAGATCTCTCAGTTAACCAGGTTTCACTGTATAATGAAGTCACTCAGCTGTAGGTTTTTGTAATTCTTTATTGACTTCAGGATTGTCTTCATACCTTCTAGCAGCAGGAAGAACCCTTTATCGTTTTTGGTAAGGATAGCAAGGGCAGCGCGGGTCATGTCCGCGAGCGATGGGTCGTCTGCTTTAACTGACGTGCTGGCAGCTGAGCCGTCTTCCGTATCCAAAACGGCTCCCCGCTCTGCGTTGAACTCCATATGTGAATATTCGAATAAACCTGCGCACATAACAATATCATCACAATTTGAAGAATCATATTATAATTCATTTGCTGAATTTTTTATCATGAAAAGTCAGTTTAATCTATATCTATATACATAAACTAGTAGGGCGCGTGGGTGCGCGGGCCACATGTGGCCCGCGTGCAGTCTTCCCGCCATAAAGGTATCGCCGTCATCTCCATCGCCCATTGGAATTCGATTGGCAGTGAGTTGAAAAAATTACCAAAGAGCACTGTCATGGTTTTAAAGATAGTTAAGGGCAGTTCGAAGAAAAAAATACGCTGAACCTCATCGGATGAGGTTCAGCGTATTTTTTGTTCGAACAGCCCTTAACTATCTTTAAAACCATGACAGTGCTCCTCAATCATCATCCGAATCCTAGATCATTGTCTCTTCTCATAGTATGTACATTTTCCATGGGAAGATAAATTCCGCCACAGTGAATTATTTTCCATGCATCCCTTAGAACTTGAGATCAATTAATCAATCAATTTTATCCTGATCACCTCTTGGTAAGAAACCACTCTCTTATCTTTTATACTTTCCGAGATAGAACAACACGAAATTTGTATGGCGGCCATCTTGAATCCGCCATTTTGAATTTTTTTTTCAGCTAATTGCCAATTGGATGACGTTTCGAGTTACATTTGGTCGAGCACCCCCCACCTATCTTCGATACCCTGGCTGTGCTCTTCACGCGTCTCCGAAATCCTCAATCATCAGCTCTCTCCATATTTTCTATAGTAACTCTCCGAAAAACCGCATCACAACCTTTCATTATTACCAACTGTTAGTTTCTTCAGCATTCCCCATACATTTTCTATGTAAAAATAAATTCCACCATATTGGATTTTTTTTTCTAGCCATCAAATAGACCTTTTTGTCCTGATTACCTCTTGTCAAGAAACCGTTCTTCCATCTCTTATACTTTCCGAGATATCGACGAAATTCGTTTGGCGGCCATTTTGAATCCGCCATTTTGAAAATATTTTCAGCTCACTGCCAATTGGATGACGTTTCAAATGACATTTGGTCGAGCACCCCCCACCTATCTTCAATACCCTTGGCTGTGCTCTTCACCCATCTCCGAAATCCTCAATCATCAGCTCTCTCCGTATTTTTCCTCCTCATGAATTTTTACCCTCTATACGACCCCATCAGTGAAAAAAAATTTTTTCATACAAAATTGTTCAGGAGAGGTGATCAATCAGTGAGTCAGTCAGTGAGTGAATCAGCACGAGTAGCTATATATATATTAAAGTGCAAAATGTGTTGCTAAGCGCCTCAACAACGCCTGGAGCAATTTGGCCAATTCTTTTTTTTTTAATGTTCGTTGAAGTTCAAGGATGGTCTACGGCGAGAAAAATTCGAATAATTGCCGGAAACTCCCTAAAAATAGCCCTTTTCTTTTCCCCATACAAACGTTTTATAACTAAAACATAGAGTCAACTTGACCTTTTGCATATTGCTTTATTGCAAGTTCATATTAAATTACAAGCACTCACTGTTGTCTAAGCAATGTAGCTGTGTTACTAACGTCAAAGAGTCAATTTGCACTCTGACACGATAAAAATCTTTTTGACAGGATGAAGTCTGTCGGGTCCTCTAGTAGATGTTAATTTCAAATATCAGAAACGCTACGAGTATTAGCTACGCTACGCGATGTTGTTATAATATGTAGCTTTTAGATTATGATCAACGTTTAAAAACTAGTGTGATAATAGTACCTTTTCATTTGGTAGGACGGCATGATTAATTGCTCATAAAATTCTAATATTAGGACAAGAGATTAACTTTTAAATCTCAACTCATTATTTTGTGGAGAATTCGCAGAGTAATCACGACTTAAAAAGGTTTAAGAAGATTAACCAGAAAATTCGCTGCGGGCTTTAATGTAAACACAGTTAAATAGAGTCCGCGGAAAAATGTTTTAAAAGGATTTTACTTTAAGGGTTCCTCACTTATCAAAACGAAAATACTGAACCACAAGAAAATTGACATTGGTTTAATATTAAAATCTGCAGTTAAAAATTTAAGTCTCAGCTCTCTAAGTCAATCTAAATTAACAATGAACCTATATTTCACGGATGTACTCGTATAATATATACTATGTGATTACTTTTTTACTTTGATATAGATAACAAATACTGAAGTATAATAAGACTCCTATACGAAAGCTACGGCGCAGCAGTAGTTCGTAGGGATTTTGACAGGCAGCCTATGCAGGCAGCATAACTTTTTGTTTGTTTGAAGAAAGTTTACTTAAATAATCGTATGAACTCATCCTCCTTTTAAAATTTTTGCTTCAACGCAAAGCACATTGGTACTTGGATGGGCTTGGATTGCCAATTTCTTTCTTTCGTATGAAAGTTTTAGGCTTCATCAACATTATTGAATTATGATAAAGCTTAAAATTAAATTGCTGTTGGAATGTTTGTGTCATATGCAAGTGCAATCCTACTTAAAAGGTATTTCATGACCAATTTACATAACAATTGCACTAAATTGCTTTGCTGATTTGCCATAATTTAGCAATCATGTGGATTGGAGATATAAAATATGTTAATTACAATTAACTGCTTCCTACGTCCAATTCGGGCTAATTGGACCAATATACGTAAAGCTCCTTCAATGTGACCTGATTTGGTTGCCATAACAACGAGGAAAATGTCATAGAATTTAGTAATGGAATAGTACCTGCATAAAAAAATTTGTAAACCGTTATTCAAGAATAAAATAAATGGGATATAAAATATGTATACTATATAAACCCTATTCTAAACCCTAATCCTTAGGACATAGAGATCCAAGAGGCCGCCGATGGCTTCGAAAGTGCGGCAAGAAGTACTCGAGCCGTCGCTACACAATTTTTCACGCACACTAGCATCCGCACACCTTACAAATTTCAAATTGACACACTCACATTACAAGAAAAAATTGCCACATTCAGCTGTTGTTAGGGTGCGCCCTATCTAGTCGGAGCCTCGCGAGGCGACCTATTATAAATCTATGCTATTAGGGGTAAAGTTACCAAAAACTTTACATAAATATGCAAAAAGTGATTATTCTTTGAATGTATAATTAATTAAGTACTGAGTAAAGTATTCTCATTCTACAACACAAGTAGATATATTTTTTTTAGTCACGTTGTCTACAAAATGAACACCACAGCAGTCTTTGTCTTTTGTTTAAAATGAATAATTCACCGTTCATTTATTGTTTGAGAACTCAGTCTGAATGGTGGATAGCTGGAAATTAAGCGTTTTCAGTATCTCCGTATAAAACAAAGATCTCTAACGTTTTTGAAGAAACTTAAGCTGTGTTAATTTCTCTTTGCGAATTTTTATTTTGTATTTTTTACTCATTATTTTTGTATCGCTAACGCTTTCAAAATACAGCCTTAGTGATGCCCCTTTAAAATAATATTTTTTATAATTAGTTGGATGTGTTCCAGTGTCTGGAAGTTCTTCCGTATATTGTATTTATATTTTCTGTATCATATATATGTTACAAGTATGTAAATTAAGTATTATGTATAGGTATGTATTAGTTTTCTGGAACCCAAACACAAGCTATTACTATCGGCCTAGATTGCGATGTTTGATGTCTGACATATTAATTTATTTATGATTACCTTACATACCGTATATTTACCGAATCGTTTATTCATTTATTGGAGCTAGTAAGTAGTAGTGGTGTATGAGATGTTTAGAGAATTTAAAATGATAGTATTTGAACATCATAATATGGTATAAATATTGGTAACTTATACAAGATACGGTGATTTTTTGGTCTAGCTCTTAATTCGAAATATGACGGTATTTCTAAAAACTAAAAAGGCCAGACTTTAAACAAAATTTAGTTAAAAGTCTGGCCTGTATAGTTATTTTTATTTCAAGTTTTTACTTTACCTAACAAAAGCTGGCGACTTTTATGTTATTTGATGACGAAACATTTCTATGGAGCACCGCTTCAGGCCTTTTGAAGTAGTAGGTGCCTTAACTCATCCAGTTTTTTTGTTCTCTAACGTATTCACAATTTCATATATAAAAAGTGGAATTAGATAAATCAATGATATTACGCTAATAAAATCTCTGTACAAAACATTTTTACCGATAATCCGCTATTAAAAAATGGCTGCTAAATTTTACGATTGATAAATCACACGTATTAGTACCTGCCTATTTTATTTATTTTTAGCCAAAAAATCATTCAACTTCAATTTACGAACGTAGCAAGTAATACACGATTCACGTTTTTAATTTTAGCTTCGGCTAACAATTTCTGTTTTCATTGGGAAAATTCAAAATGCTCTTCACAGTTTGGCATGGACTATTAACAACCAAAAGCCAAATAAAATGTTGCACCATATCAAAATTTTAATTTAGGGAGACGTACTCAAAATGCAATTGGGTATCTACTTTACTGTTGAGATCATAAATGAAAACAAAATAGATAAAATATTAGTATGTTTGTAACTCATTCACATCACGTCTACTGAATTGATTGGACTGAAATTTTGATGAATTGACATAGGGCACGCAGCACTACCTTATCCGTGTTAATAAAATTGAGTTTCTAGTAACCAAACATAATTTGCTTAACATAGTAAGAAAACCTGCGACCTTTTCTTAAGGATAAATAAAGCTTGCCAATTCGGACTCTGTCAGTCAAGGTCCGTATTTTATGGGAATGGGACCCTCAGGGCTCGAAAAATAAAATTTTATTTAGTTTTTCGCTAATATTAGGCTAATTATATATCTTAGGCTTAAGGCAACGAGTTTTAATAAAAAGTTTGCTCAAAAATAAGAATTTAGTTCATAGGTCCCCGATAGCTCTAAATCTAGGAAACTGCAAAATATAATCTTTCGGGAACCAATATGAGGTGAATGGAAGTTTTTGAGCAAAGTTTTTACAGAAAAAACATGTAGATGCATAAATATTATACTCGAAAAACTCATTTTCATTAACTCACAATGCGTAGTTAGTCTGATATTGGCGAAAATCTAAATAAAATTTGAAATTCGCGGGCTAGTAGTAGGGCCATATACCTTAGGCAAAACTACCAAAAACCACTCACCTAATAAATAATCTACTGTTCTCGGATCTAACTTAGCAAGTTGTTCTCTTGTATGAATATACTGTGCCCGTAGCCTCCTTCTCTTCTTTTCTCTCGCCCAATCTTCCGCTAAGTTTCTTCCATCAAGTCTTCTTCCTTCTCTATTTGGATGCTCAGGATCTGGAGTTACGGTTGGAAGAAAGTGGCGTCGCCCACCTCCCATTATAACCTGTTAAAAATGTCACTCTACATTATCATGAGTTCCATCCAACAAATAGCTTGATTTATTAATCTATTATTTTACAAACGGCTCGAAAAAGCTCAAAAACTACTTATTTGATTGCAAACAAAACTTGGGATCATTACTGGAAAAAATCTTAATTGCGAGTAAGTACCTCTCTCTTCAGGCGTTTAATGTTCCCGGTCTTTTTGTGTACACATTTTAATTAGCTTAGCAAATCCACGTTAAAACGTACCAATTATTTTTGGTGCTACCGGAGGTAGCTTTAAGAATTTTTAATATTGCTCGCAACTATGTAGTTCCACTTAGAAGTAAACTAAAAACTTCTTCCAGCTGGACATACCTGACAAATTCCATGTGAGTTAAGCCGTATTATCTAGGTAAAATTCCGCTGGGATCTGATTATTTTTTTTATTTTCCCAAAACGAAACGTGTCCTTACATCTTTATGGAAATAACCTTCTCAAGAACTCAGATTTATATCAACTTTGTTTTACTTGACCTATTTGAAAAGTAGATATAACTTCCAAAATGTTTCACACCATATACCTTACGTGTGCACAACTTTTTACACGTGTAGCCTGTAGGCTGAGAACTCTTAAAATTCCTACAAGGCTACCCAGTACCCGTGTACGGTATAATAAATAATGCCAAAAGGGTGCTGATGAAGTTGCCCCGCTTTTGTCGTGCATCGTGGATGTTCGCGGATGCACGAGTGAACTATGAGTGAACGTAAGAAGATGTGGCCCCATGAGTAACTGTGTGGCCCTGATGAATGCGTTGCGTGGTAGCTTTTTCAACAGCATCCTGTTTATCGCCAGCAAGTTTGACTGCAGTTATTATGTGATGGATTCACGACAGATTAGAGCGGCGGGTTATTGGCATATCCATTAAGTATTTACTAACAATACGAGTATATGAGTTGTAATCAATATTGTGTTTATTATTTCAAGATTTTATTTAACTTGCAATGCATGTTTTTTTGAATGGAATATTGAAACTCAATTCTGAAGCAGATATCTACCGACTGAGCTGAAAATTTTTAAGTTTAGATTGGATGACATGATGCAGTATATGATAAGATTTCATTCCAAATCCAATATGGCGGACTAGTTATTTTTCACGCACTCCTGCAAAATGGGTATTAGATGAAAGGATTGGCTAAGAAGAATACGGGCCGTACAAAAGATTATTTTAAAAATATGTTTTGATTGATAAATTATGTTTACTATACTCGTATGGTTATGAAAGCCTTGATACTCAAGAACTTGTTTGTTACGATTTCAACGATGAAAAACTTGCAAACCCTGATAGACAGTAGAAGATTCTATAATACAAACCATAGATTTATAATTACGTCGCTCCAGTCTATGATACAAACTTTAATTCTCTAATAAATCCGTGAATTTCCAAAATTCCTTTTATAAGCTTCCTCAACATGTTTTACATGCTTTGAAAACCTTTGAGATTGTTCGTTGTCTATCAATCAGTATCCAAAGTTTTCTTTAATACTATATTGTAATACAATTTCCATTTTCTACGAGAAAAAAGGGTTATCGGTGAAATAACCATCGAACCCTACGTCAGTGAACATAAAGGAGAGGTGCCCTTTTAGATTTGCAGGTGAACTCGTGTGTAACAAAGGCTTAGTATAAATCTAGTGTAAATACCTATGTAGTATACAGGGTTATATTAAAAATACCAAATCGCTCTCGGCCTGTATTTGTTTACATTAAAAATATCAACTTTAGCTCTACGACTTTCTTTTAGTCGATAAGTATCAAATATTCAATATTCTACAGAGATACTCTACTGACATCGGCAAGTGGCAACGGCGCGGATCACGGCACGGCGGCGCGCAAACTCCCGAAAGCTATATCTTCTTAAGGAGCACATCATAGGTGTGCCCGCGAAATTCAAATTTTTTGTGGTTTTTCGCGATTTTTAAGCTGATAAGACGTAATAGGCTTAGGCAGTCAAATTGCGATAATCCCAAGATCATCTTCACGTATTTATATAAAAATCTCTGCTTGAAAGTGTTGAGTTAAAGAAATTAATCAGAGATTTGCGAGTTGCTCACTTAAAACTCTTTACTCGGACTAATTTCCTAGGATAGACATTTTTTATGCAAAAATTTTGATATAAACATGTAAAGAAGTAACTGCCATTCTCGCGAAATGACTGCCTATTAGCGTACAAAAAAACCACGAAAATTTTGAATTTCGCGGGCAGACCTGTTGAGTTCGCCTTAATAATATGATATTTGCAAATAGTCCAGAAACGTCATGTTTTTTCACCATAGTATAAATGTATAAACAATGAAAAGTTTAAACAAAATGACATTTTATTCCAAGATTATTTAAAAAAAGCTAAAATTGCAGCAAAGAGATCTCTGGTTTGCCTGAGATGATAGTGGTAGACGATAATGTAATTATGGTGCTATATGCTTTTCAGAACTAATGTAATAGGAGCGCCATTTTATTTTAAATAAAACAACAAAAAAGACGCGGTAAAATGGAAGTGTGTTTTCTAAGAATTGCGATATTCTAACAGTAATACAACTTAATCAGAAAGTAAGATTAAAATAGGTACTCTAGGAATTTATTGCGAAAGAAGCGCTTACTGTGTTGTACAATTAATCTCTATAGTAATTCTTAACTAAATTGAGAAGTCTCTGTTAAGACCACTGGGAAAAGCAAAGTACTAATACCTAAGTGCTTATTAACCTCTATTTGCAATTTATTTTTATCATAAAAAAATAAAAAATAAAAAAATAAAATAAAATGTCATTTATTCATAAGAATGCAGGTACATTAGGTGGTCAGCAATAACAATTATTATCCTTATACATTCTGCCTTATGGCGTATGAATATAAAAAAGTAAATGTTATTATATTTGTTTGATTGAAATTATCATTTTTCATAATATTACAATAGATAAAGGTCAGGATGTCAATGTTTGTAAATTAATAATTTAGTCACAACAACACACACAACACAACACAACAAGTCAAAAATTAGTAATTTAGAATGTCAATTTGTAATAACCATTTTTCATTATATTATTGTCTATTATAATTCAGGATGTCAATAATTGTAAATTCATAATTTATAAAGTCAAAAATTAATAATTCAGAATGTCAATTTGTAAAGTACATAAACAATTTTTCATAATATTATTGTCTATTATAATTCAGGATGTCAATAATTATTGAAAATACATAACATAGTTTATACAGTCCAAAATGTGTTTCATTTAAAAACTTCATTTACAATATATCCGTAGTCATACATTATTATTTAACATTATCTGCTAAATACTCTGATACAGTATAGTAGCATTTGCTTAACAACATGTCAAACACCCGTTTTTTAAATACTTTAATGCAATGACAGTCCTTATACGAATCAGGCAGCTTATTGTAGATTTTAATAGCCATGCAATGGCAACTCTTTGCACACATGTCTAGCCGTCGGGGAACTACTAGTAATTTATTTTGTCGTCGTACTCTCTTTTGCTCCAAATCATTGTAACGTTTGAAAAAGCTAGGATTTTGTTTAACAAATATAATTATTTCATATAGATATAAACATGGTAGTGGAAGAATACCATGTTTCTTGAAAACCGGCTTACATGTGTCTAATGATGCAAGTCCACACACTGCTCTTAAACAGGCCTTCTGGCAGACAAAAACACTATTGCTGTGCACAGAATTTCCCCACAGAATTATACCATAACGAATTAATGATGATACATATCCCTGATATGCTGTTAAAGCCGTCTTAACGTGAACTCAACGGGTCTGCCCGCGAAATTCAAAATTTTCGTGGTTTTTTGCAATTTGTACGCTAATTAGACATGATAGGCTTATGGCAATCAATTTGCGAGAATGGCAGTATCATCTTTACATGATTATATCAAAATCTTTGCATAAAAATGTGTATCCTAGGAAATTAGTCCGAGTATCGAGTTTTATGTGAGTAGCTCGCAAATCTCGGACTAATTTCTTTAACTCGACACTTTCGAGCAGAGATTTTTATATAAACGCGTGAAGAAGATATTGAGATTATCGCAATTTGACGGCCATAAGCCTATTATGTCTTATTAGCTTAAAAATCGCGAAAAACCATGAAAAATTTGAATTTCGCGGGCACCCCCGTGTTGTGCTCCTTAACACTACATGTCTGACGCAGTCGTCTTAGTACATAAACAAACCTATCCAATTTTCCGCACAACACTTCAACATGGTATTTCCAATTGCAGTGACAATCAACTTGTATACCTAAGAAAGATGTTACTTTGACTTCTTCGATTTTTGTACCTTTATAATTAACATTTAGATTTAAAGAATTATTGTTATATGGCATGAATTGGATGATTTTAGTTTTTTGCATGTTTATTGATAAATTATTTGTTTCTAACCAGCTAATTACTTTTGATAATGTATGGTGTACTAGAGTTTCTACAGTATTTTTTTCTTTAGTTTTAACAATTATTGTAGTATCATCAGCATACATCAAGCAACTCTGTTCTATGTTGTTTGGTAGGTCGTTTATGTAAAGAAGAAATAACAAAGGACCCAATACGCTGCCTTGTGGTACGCCGTATGGGTTTTGTAATTTATATTGAGAGCGATGTGCATTACGGTAGGAATGACTTGTATGTAGAATTTCAACGCACTGCATTCTATTTGCAAGATAACTTTCGATCCATTCTAGACACTTCCCTCTGATACCATACTTCATCAGTTTGCTTAAAAGAGTTTTATGACATACCAGGTCAAAGGCCCTGGTCATGTCAAGGAAGATGCCTATAACGTAGTGTTTGTCATTTAGACCTTCTGTTATTATTTTGTTTAGAGTATAACATGCTAGGGTAGTATTACAATTTTTTCTGAAACCGCATTGTTCATTTTTTAATAAATTATAAGATATTATAAAGTCATATATTTTTTTGTGCATAATTTTTTCCAAGATTTTTGAGATTATGGGTATTAGAGTTATGGGGCGATAGTTCATTATATCTTCTTTGTCGTTTTTCTTATGTAAGGGCTTTACAATACTGCGCTTTAGTTTTTCGGGAAATATACCCTCTATGAACGATTGATTTATTACATGAGTAAGTGGTGATGCTAAATAGACAGCACATGATTTAATAATTTTTGTATTAAGGTTATCGTAGCCAGTCGAATTAGTCTTTTTTAGTTCTAGTATCGTTTTATAAACATCATTTTCGATGACTGGCCTAAGGTATATTGTCTTATCATGATTATTTATAAAGCTATCATAATTGTGTACTGATCCTGAGTAATCTGATTTATTACCTATATTTATAAAATATCTGTTGAATTCTTCAGCTATATCGGCCGGCTTAGAGTATAAAGTACCATTTGAATTAATATTTTTTATTTCTTTATCAACTATTTTATTTTCTGTTATATCACTTATTATATCCCAAGCTGCTTTGCCCTTATTTTTTGATTTGGCAATAAAATTTTTATTCGCAATAGATTGCGATTTTTCAACACAAATCCTAAGCAGTTTTGAGTACTTACTATAATTTGCTTTATTTATATGCTTATTTGCCGCTGATTGTAGGTATTTAATGTAAAGTCTGCGTTTATTTATGCATGATTTTTTTATTCCTTTTGAGATCCACTTATTTTTTATCTGTTTATTTATAATTTTTACTGTGATTTCAGGGAAACATAGTTCATAGAACAGTGTTAAGAGCTCATGTAATGTATTGAAAGCATTATTTGTATTTTCTTGTTCGTACACCTCTTGAAATGATAATGCAGATATGCATTGAGTGAATTTCCTAATATTGTCTTTAGAAAAGTCTCGTTTTTTTTCGAACCATACTTTTTTTTTAAATGGTAAGACTTTCTGATTCTCAACATTAAAGGATATGGTCTGTGCAGTTTCATGGTCAGATAAAGCAAGATACTGAATATCTGCTTTTACATTAGTTACATTACTAACTATAAGATCAATATATGACATTTTTCTTGTTGGTTTTAATATATGTTGTGATAGGTTATATTTAGCAAGTATTGAGTTTAATTTATTGGACTGCTTATTTTTGATTAATATATTAATATTCCAGTCCCCACATATTATTAATTTTCTCTTTGGATTTGGGTTTAGTTTACCAAGTAGCTGGTCTAGTTTTTCAAAAAAGAAATCAATATCTGATGACGGCGTTCTATACATACAAATCACAACAATGTTTAAGGAAATTATTTTTACACCACAGTATTCAAAATGATATTCAATCGGTTCTACAGTTTTATACATATCTAAAAGTGGTAAATATTCAAAGAATTTATTTAGTAAAATGCATGTACCACCTCGCTTTTGCTTAGTTCTTGTGAATTGAGTGGCTACTATGTAATTTTTTAGCTTGAGGTTAGATTCAGATCCTCGTTTAATAAATGTTTCGGTGAGACATATTATGTCAATAGTTTTACACATAGAATTACTTGATACAAGATTTGTTAAGGCTATTTCCAAATTATCTACTTTTGATAAAACACCGGCTATGTTTTGATGTAAGAGTGTGTAACTATCATTAAACTCGAAAAAAAGTTTTATTTGGTGTACACTCTTTAATATTTTTATTAATACTTTCCTCAAGTGTTAAGCTATGTTTTTCTTGCTGTCCTTGAATAGATAAGATTGGGGAAGAAGGCACTTGTGCTAGTGATATAGTTTTATAATTTTGTGGTTCTGTTGACCCAGCGATATACCTGTTACAATAATGAATATAGTCAATTTCAATATTTAGTTTGTGACTTAGTGCTTTTATATAATTCTTGTTTTGGTTCAGTGATACAAAAGTACAGTTTTTGTAACATTTACAGAGCAAATCTATCATGTTATTCAACAAATAGGTATTTAAATGCGGATTTCTGAAAACGTTTACTATAAAAACCTTATTATTTTTCAAAACATGCAGAGTGTTACATAGATCTGAATAGAACTTAAAAGGGTTTTTTTCATTTGATCCTATACCTAAGATTACCACATCTTTCTTATTTAGTCTCTTACTTAAAGTTTCACAATCAGTAAGTGTCTGGGTACAGGTAGTATTGGGTTTAATTAGTCCTTCAATCGAGTATATGTCATTCCATGTATTAAGTCGCGTAGAATACATCACAGGAGCTAAACTGCGTAGCTGTTGATCGCCGATAATATAAATTGTAGGTTTTTTCAGACTACACTCCGGATTCAGTTGCAATTGTTCCGAGGCGCGCGCCGGGCTGCTGCTCGAGTTTTGCTCAAACGAATTCCTAGTTTGGTTATGTTTTTGTTGTGCATTCGACGGAGATAACATCAGTGTCATATTTCTGCAAACAGTGTTGTGTTGGTGTAAAGGTGATGTTCTCGAAGTGCTTGTACAAATGGCCGTGATTTTTTTTAACTTTGCACTTTTCGAGGTAGACGGCGACGAATGTGAAGAGGAGATTTTTTTCAAGACAGTAAGTTTTTGATCCTTTTCGTCAATTGTCTGTTTTAGAGTCGAAATTTCCGTGTGTAAGTTTATAATTTCCTGATGGGCGCTAGTGAGACTTTCTTTTAGGTTTGCTATCTGGTTTTTTAAATCCAACACTTCTTCGGAGTCAAATGCTTGTCTTTCACTGTGCGTGGATGCATTTAAGCTGCAGCTGAGCATTGACTCGTCGTCCGTTAGGCATTGTAGGTCTTGTGCAGACATTGTTTTTGAGATAGGTCGTCTCATAGTTATATTATCCATTCTGTATTCAAATAGGCGATAACCCAAATGTTACAAATAACGTAGGTACTGCTTTGTTCTTCTTATTTTCTTAGCCGAAGCAATCCAGGCTGTAGGAATTTGAAAAACATACTTTTGACCGGGATAATTTTGAAATTTTAAATTCGTTTAGATGCACTTTTTAAAATTTGAAGTTTTAAACTGTAGCACTTTATATTCTTTTAGGATAACAAAATATACTTTGTATTGCTATCTTTTCTTAACACATTTAATCCTTTTACACTGATTTATGCACTTTTACTTGAAAAAATAATTAATAAAATACGAGACATAGGTTTACTGTGCACCAGTGGCGCCACCACAATGCTATAGTAATAGCTTAGGATGTAACCAAATAAGCACCAAAGAGCCTCAATTATAGCTTAACCAAAATGTCATCAATCGGCTTAGATATCAATTAAGCCGAAATCAATATGCTGCATACTTATACCATCGAATATATAATATTACTAACGCTTATACCTAGTTTTATAATCAAGTCTACCATTTTCGTCAACTGTGACGTAAAGTTCTACGAGTAGGTCTCCTTACACTAATTGTATACCGGGGCTCATTCTCAGCGAGTTGCAGAACGATATCCTTGCAGTGTTGCTTTACCTTGGACGGTATGTGGCTGTAGTCTTTCTAGTAGCGCGAAAAAGCGTACAATTGTAGAGCTTCAAGGGTCCAAAACCAACATTCATAAACCTGACATTGGGTTCTACACACATTAGATTTACTTACATTTCTCCCGGGCTTGTTCTCGACGAGTTGCAGAGCGATGTCCTTGCAGTCTCACCTCACAGTGGGAGGTACTCTGCTGTCTCCCTCGTAGTAGCACGAAAGAGCGAAATCCTACATAGTTTCAGTATCTAAAATCAACGCCCATAAATTGTGACGTCAGGGTGTAGGTTTACTTACATTAATATTCCACCCGGGCTCGTTCTCGACGAGTTGCAGAGCGATGTCCTTGCAGTCTCGCCTCACGGTGGGAGGTACTTGGCTGTCGTCCTCTTAATAGCATGAAGGAACGTACGACTACAGAGCCTCAGGGGTCCAAAATCAATCCTAATAAAGCTGACGTTAGGTTGTAGGTTTACTTACATTAATACTTCTCACGGGCTCGTTCTCGACGAGTTGCAGAGCGATGTCCTTGCAGCCTCGCCTCACGGTGGGAGGTACTCGGCTGTCGTCCTCCTAGTAGAGTGAAGGAACGTACGACTACAGAGCCCCAGGGGTCCAAAATCAATCCTAATAAAGCTGACGTTAGGTTGTAGGTTTACTTACATTAATATTTCTCCCGGGCTCGTTCTCGACGAGTTGCAGAGCGATGTCCTTGCAGTCTCGCCTCACGGTGGGAGGTACTCGGCTATCGTCCTCCCAGTAGCGCGACGGTGCGTGTGCGTACAGAGCAGCAGGCGTTGCGTGAGTGATGCGTGCTGTTGTCACGATGCCACTTGATTTGCCTACGCAGATTAATAAACTATTTAATCGCTAAGATTGAAGTCCGTTACCAAAAGATATTCACATGTACTGCATGAGCTGGCTGGGGGTAAAAAGAAAATTCCAAGATTCTGTCTGATAAGGGTTAATAAAAGATCCACCTCCTAAAGCATGGCAAATGGAAAAGGACAAATTTTATCCAAGCTCAAAAATCAATGGTGAAAACTATTATAGTGGAGAAAAAAATATTTTATCACCTCGCCGTGGGGAAATTGTCCACGCGCGGCGAGGTGATAAAATGTTTCATGAATTGCGGTGATATAATAATCGTTCTATAGTTATTGTAGCAAATGACCTTATCCATTTGCGCATAGCATTCTATGAATGAATCCGCGATGATGTTTCTATAATTATGCATAATTAAAGTAACTTTATCCCCTTCGACGTACTAGGGTTACCTCGTAATTGGGCGCACGCAACGCGTGAAATAGACCATACAAGAACTAACGCGTGCAATTAGGTCGGCGCGCGGCAGTCGTCTGAAATCGCTCCGTCTTAACGGCTACCTGTAGCGGTCTTGATCACGTGACAAGTGAACATGGCCTGTACTAACGTAGGAACTTACCAGCTTCATGGGCCCAGTCAATAAGTGAGGTGACTTTGGAGTTGATAGCTGTGGCGCAGATGTTGAACCGTCCTCCGGCGTCCAGGCCCAGGGTCTCGTACCTGGCCTTCACTCCGCACAGGAGCGCTGTCGCACACGCAGAGGACTCGCCTGTTTGGGCGTCTATGTTGTACGTCTGACAACAGAAGCAAAAATTAGTAAGGTGCGAGTCGGATTCGTGCACTGAGGGTAAACTAGCCAACTCTGCCCGCTAAATTCATACAAGAAAAGAAACACCTTTTTTGTATGGGAGCCCTCTTCAATATAATATATTTTTTAATTTATTCTATTTTCTGTTATAGTGGCATTAGATATAAATCTTGTGTGAAAATTTCGACTGTCTTACTATCACGGTTCCTGAGAAAAAGCCTGGTGACAGACGGACAGACAGAAGGATGGACATCGGAGTCTTAGTAATTTACGTTTTACCCTGTAGGTATACGAATGCCTAAAAATCTTGCGTCAACTTTTAGAATCTAATCTTCTTTTTCGGAAAAATATATAATTCTTTTCTTATATAAAATTTTCATGTCAGTGTTTATAACCAAACTCATCTGAAACGGCTCGTACATTTTTGAATTTTGTTCCATTTCTATAAATCGCAACGTAACGCTAATTGTTATTTGGCTCGGGAAGCTGCATTCGGGTCGCTACCAGTTTTCCTCTTTCACCGAATGCTACCAATAGGAGCCGCTGAAAGATGATCGCAAAAGCCGCTGTGACAGATTTGCCGTTGGGGTTAGTACTGGTTTTTGTACGAATTTCGAGTCGACTCGTACCGCACAAACCAATAGAATTTCTACATAAGTACTTTTACAGCCAACACGGCAGTAGTCTTCTCTGTTAGGCCTTGGCCTAACAGGGGTACGGGCCTCGAGGTTTGGCCACCTTGCCCGGGAATAATACAGCCAGAACCATCTTTCGACAGCCGTATGTCCATAGATGGCGCTGGCTAATTATGGAGGCATTCGATTCATTTGCGCGATGCGAGTCGACTCGAAATTCGTACAAAAACCTGTACTAACCCCTCTGAATCGCAACGAGTGAACGTCTGGAAATGTTTTCTATTGAACGTGACATACTCATTTTGTTCCACACTGTCTTATTCCAAAGAATAGTTGGGAACAAACGATGAAGCTGCGGGCCGCGGGCGGGATGTCTTTAGTTTTAGTATCGCTCTAACATTTCAGGTTTTAAATAACAATTCTATGAACACTATTTCAAACTGCACGCGATATTTTAATGACACGGTAAAATATAAACGAAATATAACTCATTGCAATAATTTCCACTTTAAAAGGCCATTATGAGGCGCTCACTCCTTTAATATTCCATAAGCATACACCCGTTCAACAGTGATAACCGGGTTGGTTATTCCAAGTGTACTGAACTGAAATTTTAATGAACCCATATTTAACCACGTAACATGCTGTGATTGTGATTAAAAGTTTCAATTATTTCAAATTGTGTCAATTTATAATTACCGAAACAATCACGAGTAGTTTTTGTGCAGTGTCTGAATTTATCATGCGTGTTATTTCGTTTACCTCTTTTTACTATCCACAACTGGGCAACGGTCACTGGCACATGAAATTAATTTATAAATACAAGCTATAATTTAAATTAATAATACAATTTAATAAAATTAATTGATATATTTACAAAAAGTAAACACTTAGTTTACTACTTATCTTTTTTCCATCGGGATTGTCATGTATGTTGTAAAAGTTATAATATATGGAGATGTCGAATGAGTAACCAATAAAGATCAGTGCAGTGCATTGTAAAGGCGGACAAAAGCTAGTTTATTTATAAATCATGTGACTGTTTTAGCATGTATGCAATACTTGTTACTTGTATTCATTGAATACAATAATATTGGATATCAAAAGCCACAAAAATGAAAAAGAAACCAAAGCATGCGCGGGCACCTTTGTGCCAAAAATAGGTGAAATCATGATAACAAAGTTACTCGCGCTAACAAAACATCAGTCACATTGATCGAACGTCGGTGTTAGTTTTCTTTTTCCAGTATTCCTCTCGGAAATCCAGTACAAAACAATATTTATTATATTCTACCAATATACCTTCCACATTAAGTTATGTGGACTCTACTGTTATAATTCAAGAGCTGGGGGACTAAAATCGAATCAGTTGCAGAAAGGCTGATATAATAATTTAAAATTGGCTAATGAAATGGATGCATTCTAATATAGGCATTTAGATATACCTGTGCAATTTATTGGGCCCGGCCAGTTCCAATAAAACAAGGCGCGAGGACAACTCCAAACTTTTAAAAATACACGTAGATCGCATCTGTTTTATAAAACCTGAAACTTTGTTTATACTTACTTAAATAGCCAAAATAAAATCTACCAAAATATAGCGTTAGTTGTTTGAAAAAGACGAAGCTTATTTTGTTAAACAACTCAAATGATGCATAGTTTCCTACAAAACTATACCTGTAAACATATACACACATGTGTGTGCCTGTGTGAGTGTGTGTGAAAAGACGGTTGCACGCAAACAGTGGTTTAGGTTGGGTTTAGGCAACTTTTAAGCATACTGCAGACGCGTAAGTTTACCCAGCTCTTTGACTAGATTATGACAAGATATGTATCTAAGTACTTCATATCCTGACCCTAGTCTGCTCTTCATCATGCCTTAAGACAACACTGTGTATCAACTTTGTTTAAATTAACTTAGCCTTTACACGAGTTATGTTATACCCTCAATCTTATGTAACTATACACCCGTCTGACCCTATTCGCTAACGCAATTATACTTAATGTTTGGACAACGTTTTGGACTGGATTAATTTGATATCAAATATGACACACTATCAAAATTCAGCTATGCTTTTATGTGTATTTTGTTATTTTATAACAAGAAGATATAGGTGAAAAACTCAGTTATTATTTTCACTCACTCGTACGTATTTTATTTTATTATATTAGATTCCATTATTCGATATCTTGTGGTTTGGGAACGCGGAGAAAATCCAGATGTTAAATCCCAAATAGATCAATACTGAAAGTGATCAGTTACGAAGTTTCGATAATCTAAATTGGGTCACATTTAATCGGATGGAAAGATCAGGGGCGATTAGTCGATTCCCATAAGGATTTATCTTGAAAAGGGTATCTATATGCTACGCGGCATCATACTGAAATAGTTGATCACTTAGTTACCGGTATAAGACAAAATATAAAATAACCTTATAGTAACTCATAATTTGGCAGTGCAGAAAACGGTCCATAGTAATATTACTACCGCAACAATTAAGCAAATAGCTTATAGTCGTATTTTCCAAAAACAGATTTTCATGAAACACTTTTATTATTCACCTTTTTACCATAAACCAAAAAGTCACCGAGAGCGGTGGTATCCTTATGAGGTAGAAGTTTTTCTTCCTTGTTTCTGATACGAACCACTTAAGGCGTGGGATGCTCTACCTTTGTATTTGCAGCCAAGTGCATATAAAAGTGAATAAAAAGTAAATAAGCACTATTTAACTAACCACGCTCCAACCTACATCTCATTACTGCTTTCCATCAGGCATGATTGTCGTCAAGCACAAGTCAATATAAAATGTTCCATTAATTTTAAGGCTACGACAGAGGCTCAAAGGCAGAGGTCAGTAAATTAAATAAAACCAACCTTCGCCAGAGCTACAGCAGGGAAGGTATCCCACACCAGATCTGTATCTTCGCCGGATTGCCCTCGACGCTGACCACGCAGGATCCTGGCCGCTGTTGCCGTAGTTAGGCTCATGCCGTCGCCAACCACCAGTATCACGTTCCTTGGAAAAATAATGAAGAACTTTACAAAAATATTAGATAAAGCTGTCCAGACTTCAGGCTCTCTGTACCTATCCTGATTTTCTGGAATGGAAGTCGTGGAAATGGCACTGATATTTTTTTTGTCCACGCGAGCAATCGAGCGGGGGGATCACCTGATGGTTAAAGATCACCGCCTCTCTTGCATGCCGACATTTGCACCACCAGAGGAACTGCAAATGCGTTGCCGGCTCTTAGAGAAATTTATCTATCCGCCCCTTGAATAACCCCATGTTATAGTTTTGAGAGAACACTGTTGCTGCTAGCTGGTTCCATAGTTTGCATTTGCGTAGAAAGAGGGATATTGTGTGTTATGTAATTCCATACGATAAATCGCTAGCACTTCTTTGCATTCAAGGAGACGGCTGCATACGGCTCTACATATTTTCTTTTTGAAGCAAGTGCGTAGTCTTGATCGATAATAAATCCTCCATGGATTTATTATAAATCCTCCATGGATTTATTATCGGTCTCGAATCTCTTGGAGACTACCAAAAACCGTACTTTATCGCTATTTCTCTATTTAGTTACTGCAGAGGTCACCTAGTTTAGTCATACTCGTGATCTTCCTAATCGTAGTTTGAGCCCTGTCTGGGAATTATACTTACCGTTCACAATTTATCAAATCGAAGGTTTCGAAGATGTATACGTTTGTGGCAACTGAAAACCACTTGCGATCACTTGAAATTGTGAAGTTTTATAACCTGCGTTTAGCAGAGTCGACTATGGCCAAGCTCTTTTCACTCTCAAAGATGACCTATCATACCCAGCAGCACAGATTTTACTCAGCAGTGGGTTAAACGTTATAAAAAGAGGTCATGAGACAGAAAAAAGGAGTTTGTAGTATAAGGCATTTTTATTTTCAAATCTAGGTTTAAAGGTTTTAAGAATGAGCATCTACATATTTGCTTAAAAAGCAGCGAAGATAATCCTACCATTGTTTCTCTGCAAAATTGTTTTGTACAAACCCTATGGGACTGGTAGAGCCTGCGAAGGGCACTTGAGTAAGAATTAAGACCTTACAAACATAGGGATTGAAGCGTTGCGTTGCGAGTAGCATCTCACATTTCTGATTCATTACAATGGGCGTCGCGAGTTCGTGACATAGATATACGAGGGTGCTCCCGATAAATAATACATGAGGGACTTCGTGTGTTTCATCTAAGTTTTTGCATGTGGAATGAAAATCTCTATCAACGCGAGGACGCCCCGTTTCGTGACTCTTCAAGGTCATATTTATCGTCACGTGTCCATGACAAAATTATCTTCATACAGATTGTCATCCTATATGCACAGATGTATAATAATTTATGAGTAATCTATGCCTAAATTAAAGTAAGTAAACAACAGTAACTCTAAGGATCAATGCCACGACAAAACTTGTCCAATTTGGTAAACGTTTGTAGGTGTAAAAGCGTTATCACCCAACGCCTTTCAAGACTAAAATATGGGCCTAGCTCTGGACTTGCAACTCTCTCTATACGGGCACAGAAATTTTTTTTGAAAACACTTATGTAACATCGTGCTAACTCACTAGTAATGCTATAATATGTCTGTTGTATGTAAATTATCACAGTAACGACATTTAATAATACAAACCTTGGGTAAAACCAGCTCAGTTAACCATATTATAATGTACCTACAATTACCCCTTTTCTAAATGTAATCGAGCCAAACCACATTAGACCCGTTTTGCCCACATGAAAATTAAATTAGGCATTGAGATAACATCTTACCAAGTTGCGAAGTCTAATTTATAAACAATTTGGATGTTGAGGCTAATTTGCGCTCCAGCTTTTGGTATACTAAATCACAAACTAATGTGACTTTGAATATTTTAAAGATTACACATGTAACTAATGCATTATTTCCTTAGCTAAACAAGTTTATTTTAAGTTAACTGTTACTTACGTAAAATGAGCTTAGGTCATTGTTAAATTCAAGTAAAAAATTTAAAAGCATAAAAGCTCCTTTTTAATACAAATCAATCAGATTATGCCCATGTGAAGTTATAGATAACTTTTGTACCGGGATAAACGGTCGAATTAGTGACTTGCATGTTTAAGGGTATAAAGACAATTTATTTCTTTAAAAGTCATATATTTTGGGTTTCTTAATCCAAATTGGGTTCTTTAATTCAAATTCAAAAACAGATGGGAGTAAAATGAAAAGAGGCTATTATTATTCAAATTCGCTCAGAAGTGGAAAAATGATTGTAATAAATCTCGATTGTAATTTTTTTAAAAAGTTGCTTCAAAATATCTTTATTTTAACAAATTTAGAAATCGTTTTTCTTTGACATTTTACAGCAATATAAGCGAGGAGGACAAAATTAAAGACCATCTTGGACCTTGATACGTAGGCTCACTTATCTCAAAAAAACAAAAGGGTTGCCACATTCGTCAAAAGCTAAAATAAGATGCAGACGCGGCTACGAGCAAATCCTAGTTACGCAACACGCCAAAAGAAGCCTCTGGGACTATAAAAGCTTTTCTAAAGAAATAAATAATTCTCTATGTTTGATCGACCGAAACATCAAAGCGAATAACATGATTAGGATTATGCAGAAACAGTTCTGCCGGAATTACCATAGAAGAGGATATTGAAAGGCCAATTCTGAGTACATTTTAGGATCTCGATTCTCGATACTAATACTAGTATGAATTATTAAAGTTGTCAACCGATACGATTATACTTATATACAGTAGAATCGATTTATACCTAATGTCATTGAAATGGGAAATTACAAACACGTTGTAATTTAATCGGTCGTCATAGAAAGCACAAAAAAAACAATTTATGTTTTTGTTGCGAATAATATTTAAGAACTCTATGCATCTATTTATTTTGATAGAGAAAAATAGAGCAAGCCGAAGGTGTTAAAAGTCATGACTATCACTATATCCGGACACAACTTATGTATTTAAATGTCTGTTAAATACAGCCGTGCTATTCTGCAAAACAGCGACGAGCGTACATCTATGCATCTATAAATTTGTCAGTTGTAATAGAGTACAATTTTGCATGCCTTCTTCGGGTTGGCAGCTGTCTTGCAGCTGTTTCAGAGATAGACATTTTGTAGAATAGCACAGCTGGTAAATAAGCGGCTTGTAACTATAAGCGAATAAATAAGTAATTATATCGGACGTTGTTAGAATTGTATGAAAACAAACCAACTGCTATAAAATATGTCATATGCATACGTCATTAAGCAGTTGGTTAATTAAGGCGGAGTCATAATAAATGGATTCTACTGTATCAATCTCGGTAAACCTAAATAAAATAACTTCATTCGTTTACTCATTCATCCATTATTTCGCCCAACCCTTACTTACTTGGCTACGGGGTTTTTTTCCGATGCGTACTGCAGGCGTTTCTGTAAAGTTTCTTGCGCCTGCGCATACCAGTACTGACGATCTGGAACAAAATTATCCTATTAGACAATAAAAATAACAAATTCGGTCCGCCGGACGTTGAGTTGCGTTTTTACGTTTTGGGTAAGGAACCCTAAAAATTTGGTGGGACGTGAGAAAGTAACAAACATCCAAATTCACAAATATTCATAAATATTTTATAATAATAGAGCATAATATTCTCAGAAATTTAAAACGGAAAAACTTATTTTCTATGAAAGGATTCAAAATTTCCTACAGGGTTAAATGAGGGATTTAACCCGAGGTTGTATTGAATAAAACACAATAAATCTCAAGTTTTATAGAAATCACGAGAGACCGCCACGAATTAGATTAGAATTCGTAGCGCAACGCTTTACACCTTACAAACATCGCTGTTTCGAATACAAACATCGACCGACGGAACTTCTGTTGTTCTCAGGAATAGTGAATTTGTATTACGAAAATAAATATATACAGCTTCTGATGTAAATGGAGATTGGTGCCTGTGAGTAACCTATCCACTTCCAGTTAAATACTTCAGCCGTGGCTATGACATTTAGTCCATTCTTTTTCTACAAACGTAATTAAAAAAATGTTAAAAACACATTGACGATAAATGCCATTTTCATACAGATCCAATAGTAATTGTTTTAGCTGCTGAACTTAGATTTGGATTTCGTAGTAAATTGTAAACTAATAGCTACTACTAATAACTTACTCTCTATTTTAATTACAAATATTGATGGAACTTCGGTGGTTCCTTGGATGGTGGTTCAGGGGGCCTACCACCATGACTTAAAGCAATATTATTATAATATTGTTTAGACATTTTCATACAATGTAAGTATAAAAATTTTAAAACAATATTACAATAATATTACTTTAGGCCACGGTGGTAGGCCCCCTGATTTACAGTTGGCAAAATATATTGATATTGGTGTACAGAAGAGCCTACTTGCATTCTGTAAAATACCAGAACCCAATTAGCCTTTCGTTGTGAATTGCTTTTCACCTTACAAACGTCTTTATTTTAATTACAAACATAGACAGAACTGTTGCGGTTTCCGGGATAAAGATAGTGAATCTCAACTACGAAAATATTTACAGTGGAAAACACTTCTGAAATTAAAGTAGATAGGTGTATAGAAGGACCCTCCTACTTTCCGTAAAATAGAGAAATCTCGAGAATCAATTAGAGTTTAGATAAATAACAGAATTTGAAGCGCATCGCTTCATACCTAACGAATTACAAACATCTTTGTTTCAAACACAAACAAAAACATAGCTTCTGTGGGGTTAGTACAAGTTGTTGGCAACTTGAATCTTGATTTGGTTTTACCATGGAATCTATATGCGGAGAATTACCGAAAACCATAGAGATCCAAGAGGTTGCCGGCGACTTCGAAAGTGCTGCAATAAATACAATAAGTTGACAAACCCGAGGCGGAGCCACACAATTTTTCTCGCACATTAGCATCCGCGCACCATACAAATTTCACACTTACCATACAAAAAAGCTGCCGAACTCAAGGAGCTGTTGTTATTAGGCAGGGCTATATCTATTCCGAGCATTATGAATTTTACTAGTTCTTTTTTCTATTGATTGATCAAATAGATCCTAAAAAGGAAAAGACCTATGTGGACCTAAAAGGGCATGTAGATGCGTATAAAGTACGAATTTTGACAGTAGTTTTTTCTTTTTATGAAAAAATAGATCTTAAAAAGAAGAAGAACTATATGAACCAAAAAGAGCACCAAGTTGTTGCGAAGTAACTAGTTGGTATGAGTAGGATTATAATAATTAATATCATTTGTATTCGGACATCGTGTTCCAATTCGTTATCCAACCGAAATCAAATCACGATGGCTGTCGGAGAAACTCTTAATATTATACAATATACAGCAATACTCTTGAGATAACTTTTACAATACCCTCATTTATAAACAAACAATATTGTTAGTCTTACAGCAGTTTTTCTTAGTAAAATGAAATCCTAAACGTTGGTGAAGAAAAACAAAATGAAGTGAAACTTGTATAATATATATACATAGAAAAACGGAACCAAATTATATGTAAAACATAAAATAGAGTATAAAAGTAAAGCTCTCTAATTAATCATTTTCGTTCTATAGGACTTTACTCAGACTTTACTCAAACAGGAAAAATGATGCAGACTGAACTTTTGGGGGTTTAATTATTTTCAAATTTCTTATACATAAAAGATTATCTTATTTGTTGATATATTGATGAGTTTCCATCGTTACTTATATTATCAGGTTGAATTACAGTGTAGATAGAGACTTATAATTTGTTTATAAAATAAATACCTACTCGTATTATGATAAAGTTTGTGCTAATAATAGATCTTCCAAAGAAGAAAAAATGTTTAGTAAACTCTACGCATATAATGTTACGAGTATTATTGATATCTAAAGGCACGATTTCACAACAACCATTTATCAAAGGGATTATATAAAACAAATCCACCGAATATTTGCGCTGTGTGAAATTGTTTCGACACAAATAATAATTTATTCGTGGATCGTCACTTACCGTATTGCATTTATGTGAAACACACATAATAATTTATTTTTATTATTAGATTATTATAAGGCATGGATATTTTGTTCCAAAATATCATCTATGACCAATTAAAAGTAAATGAAAACCGGCAAAGTGCGAGTTACGCTCGTGCGCTGTGTGTTCCATGCTAGAAAATTGGTTCTATTTTTTCTATAAAACGTAAATAAATCCCTATAACTAATGAAATTATATTAATTGAAACCATACTAAAAATCTTGCGAAATATTTTCACAGATGTGTGAACATGAATCGTTGATACAATAATTTATAATATTATGATAAATTATATTTGTAATACGCTTGTGAATATCATGATAATTAAACGGAGCTGCTTAAATCATAACACGTCCAAATTGGATGATCCCTGAAACCCAGTTGGTTACATAACGGTATCAAACGGGGATTTGAAGCGCTTGAACTTTTACCCATCCAATCTCACACGTAGTAATTCACATAAAAATCCCAAAAACAGACTGTCCCTTATATAGGTATATTATATGGCTTCCATAATTCAATGGCAAAAGGACGGACTGGGTTCGAATTGTAGTCAATTTAAGCCTATCTGATATCGTCATATCAAGAAATGTGAAATATATGTGTTACCGTGAATGTATGAAATCAGGAAATGTATACATTTCCTAGGAAATTTATAGAAATCCTAAAATCGGTCGTAGATGTGTGCAGAAAAAACTATTTTACACATTTCCTAGGAAATTTATACAATTCCTAAACAGCATTAGGAAATTTGTTAAGAAAAACGAACGTTTTTTGATGTAACTTAGGTTGAAATAGTCCCGTAAAGGACTCGTTTAATTACAAAATCAAATTGGATTGACTTCTGATGACAAAGTCATAGAACCGAACTGCATAACCCCGACCCTATGCAGTTTTGTTTGACGTATGTCCTACCCCTAGAGTGTTTTTTTTAAGCAGGAGGCGCGGAGGGAGTGCAGCCCCCGCCGCTGAAGTAAAACAAAGGCTGGGCGAGCTGGAGCGGGCAAGGCTGCGGAGAACAAATTACACATTGTTACCTACCGTACGTTTCCTTGAGCTCAGCGTTCATCGGCGCCGGAGACAGCACCCCCGTGTTGATCGTGCCCATCATGATCACGACGCAGCACCAAGCACTCATGGTTGACAAGCTTCATCGGTGCTGAAGTTCTCTCTTCAGCACCATTGAATCAATTGCCACTTTTCTTGGACAGCTTGATAGATCAACGCCTTTGAGTACCTGAAAATATTTTTTCGTATAAGCAAAATATTTAAATTCATAAACACTAATTATATAAAGGAGAAAGTTGTTCGTACGTATGAGTTTACATTTGCTAATGCTTCAAGCCGTAAGTGCCGTTTTGTCTGAGATTTATAATAAAGAAGAATTCACCCTGGACTTACATACATTAATAAATAAAAATCCATGATTGCCTACGGGTTAGTGAAACCCCATTTACCACCTGAGAATAAGCTGTAGTAGATCTTATTCAGTTTTCAAGATTTGATCTAAAAATCTACAAACATTACAAGATAAATTAAAATCTATCCTGATCACTTAAAGCTTGTGTGGATGCTGCGGTATGTAAATAATAGTCAATACTTCAGGGAAACGTTAACTCGTCTGGTTGAACCGCAATACAACATTCCCATATTAATTACTCCACTTACTTTCCAGTGAATGTGAACAATTTACATCAAGTGGAAACTTCAGTGCGGGTGGTTTTTTTATAATATAAATATAAATCGAATATGTTTATAGTTTATCAATATCATGCTCGTAAGGGATCTGAGCAATGAAATAGAAATAATGAACATTTACTAAATAAACAAATAATAAATTTTATTTATTTAAGAAAGTTACACAAAACATGGATGCAAAAACAAAAATGAAAAATATTAGGATACTACACAAACAATTTCGCGTGTAATTTTGTATCTTCTAGCGATCTTAATATTCATATATCGATATTTGCTTCATAATTGATAGACCGCAAATTGGGCAATAGCGATCTGTACCGGACAACACATTATTGATTTTTACTGAATATACACTAATATATTCATTAATATATTGGGAAAACTTTCCAAATATATATCTTAACAAGACTAACAAATAGTGTTGCTGGAACTCGTAACTTCTAAACGAGGTTGGGAGCCTTTCCGATTATTTTGTTCGGCAGTGTTTTCCCCTTTGAACTTCTGAAAACTTTAACATCAGATATCTTAGAATCTTAAAGCCCGACCGGTGAATTTCTAAAAGAAAATTGAAGTTTGTTTATTAGTATTAACTTGGTTTGTTTTCACACAAGTTTGTTACTAACGTATTCCGTGTAGATATTTCTAACTTAATACCCTGCTCACTTATTAACGTGACAGTTCAGTTAGTCGCTTACAGTTCTATTCTTATGATTATTATTTCGCAGGATTTTTAAAGAATCCATTGTAATCCAAAAAGGGGTTTATCATTTCGGCCCTATTTCTTGAAAACATTATTGGATTTACGCCAATCCTTTTGTGCAAAATCTTTGAATTTAACGGATTTGACACGTCTAAAAATGATGCTATTATTTCAAAATGCTCCCCAACGGTTAATTGGTCAAATGCAAGTCATTGTCGCGCACTGATAGTTCCGTACTATCAAGATAATTTCCAATCAAAACACTTCTGCTAACTACATTCAAAACGAGCCAAAGATCGCGTTATGGAAAAAGGCTTGTATAGGAGCCCACTTAAATATTTATTTTATTCTTTTTTTTAGTATTTGTTGTTATAGCGGCAACAGAAGTACATCATCTGTGAATTTTTTTGTGTCCTGCTAACACAATTCAAGAGATACAGCTAAGTGACAGATGTACGGACGAACGGACGGACAGCGAAGTCTTAGTAATAAGGTCGCGTTTAGGGTCGCATTAGTCTTAGTAGGGTCGCGTTAGTCTTAGTAATAAGGTCGCGTTAAGGGTCGCATTAGTCTTAGTAGGGTCGCGTAAGTCTTAGTAATAAGGTCGCGTTTAGGGTCGCATTAGTCTTAGTAGGGTCGCGTTAGTCTTAGTAATAAGGTCGCGTTTAGGGTCGCATTAGTCTTAGTAGGGTCGCGTTAGTCTTATTAATAAGGTCGCGTTTAGGGTCGCATTAGTCTTAGTAGGGTCGCGTTAGTCTTAGTAATAAGGTCACGTTTAGGGTCGCATTAGTCTTAGTAGGGTCGCGTTAGTCTTAGTAATGAGGTCGCGTTTTAGGGTTCCGTAACCATTTGGTTGCGGAACCCTAAAAAGTGGCATTCATATAATGCATTGTGTGTTTGTTTGTTTTTTTTTACGTTCATTTTGTTTGTTACGTATTTCTCAAATCTTCGTTTAAATTAGAATTTAAATCAACATCGAATTTGAATTCAGTTATATTATAATGTTTAATCTAACGTGTATGAGATCAATTTAATTTTCCCAAATTGACCTATATTGTTAGGTAGGATTCTAAGAAAACACAATACAATACAGAGAATATCTTAGCGTGACTATTTCTAGGAGCTCATGACTGCTCAAGAGCCAATCCCCAAGTCAACACAGCAACATAATCCATTTCACCTCTATGGACTGTGATATCTGCGCCACAAAGCAGGCGGGGAGCGTTGAATAACAATTAGCTAAGGTCAACACAGTCGTGCCCACTCTGAATGGAATAATATACTCACGTATTGTGGCATCCGTTTCATACAAAGGTAAAAGCATTCCTTGCTCATTTCATCTCATTTTCAGTTAACATAGTCCAGCCGCAAATGTTTTAGTAAGCTTTTACAGTTCCTTTTCTAATTAAATCACTCGATTTGATACAACGATTTCTATTCAATTTAGAATTTCCAAAATCCTGATATTCTAGGTATTTAGATACTTTTTTGAGAGTTGTGTTAATCAAAGTTATGCTCATGTTATTTAAGATACGGTTAAGCATGATTAACAAACCTTCGAGAACGTAATGAAATATTCTTAGACACGATTGGTTTTTCGCGATATTTTCTTCACACCTTGGCTATTGTTAGATAATGGAGAACACTCAAGTAGGCAGCTGGTTTCTACACATTGCATTTGACATTAGTTAGATATCTAATGATAACTTCGAAAATTTAGAAATGGTTACGTTACAAATAAAACACAGTTAGTAAGAGGCTTGTAAGAGGTAACAAACAACACAGTAGACAGAGTATTTTATCTCAGAGAAATAAGAAACTTTCTTATCTCTTTCGTACGAAATATTCAACAAGGTAAAGTTGGACATGAGTGACTTTATATTGGGGCAATATCAGAAGCAATTCCCGTCTGTTCTGTCAACGCACCTGCGGGGAAAACTGTGGAAACTCGGAATTATGATAATGGGCCCATAACGGGGACGCATGGCAAGCCATCGTAAACATTCGACCAACGTAAACGATTTTAAGATTCAGCGCTTTACAAATTTGTAGCGAAAATGTAATTTCTCTTTTTATTTATCACGCAGCTTTTGGTGAAGATTCATTTGGCATTAAATCAGTTAGCCTTTCGCTCGATTTTTTTACCGCTCTCTGAACACATTGTACGGGATATGTTTAATATTTCATTGGTAGCGGTTCGTGCTCATTCGGAAAGCTATTGAAATAACAGTGCCCTCAACAGGCGATTCAATTTGAGAGACATTTTATTTTTATGAATACAATACCTCAAATATTTGATAGAAACAGGCGTAATTTCAGGGTTGGAAACCCAAAGCGGAGAGAGAACGATACGAGAGGAGAGCTACGCATAGCTCACATTTCCTCTCCGCTAATATCTCTATTAATTCGTGGAAATAACAAGATAGCTTCGTAGCACGTCTCCTTCCGTCTGTTTTTCTCTTAGCTTTGGTGAAAACCGAACCTTACTTTGCGGAAATTCATGATTATAAAAATAAGACTAAACTATATTACATTGTGTTATTTAATTAGTTTGGACTCGCACCATATATGGACGCGGGCCTATACTTACACATTATATTAGGAGTACAGCCCACGTTACAATGGATCGCAGATTCAAAACCGAACTATTTTAAAATGCATAGTAGGTAGTAGGTACATGTTCTACAGTCAACAAAATAATAAGCTCAGCTAAAAAACTTAAGTAGAGATTTTAATAAAAATTACGTAAGACAGTAATAGTAGTATTACGTCATCAAAATTGGTTCAGATCTATGTAAGCTTTAAAGTTTTGAGAAAATCTTTAACAGGTTGATAAGATACATTATTAATTTTATTTGGTTGGCTCCACTGTATTCTGTAAAATAAACAAACAGTTTCAATAAAGATCGAAATAAAATCAAGCAACTGATTATAAAACATAAGCAAATAAAAACCTCTGTTTTAATCGCGATATTAAAAAAGTTTTAATAACCTGATTAGAGTTTGTTAAAGGTCAGTTAAATAACATCGCACAACTTCTTATGACATTCAATAATATTGTTTTGTTAAGTAAAGTTTTCCTCAAAACTTTTCTTAATATCGAAGTTTAGTATCTATTTTAATCTCCACCACAAACTCTCCAACGCTAGAAAAGTAGCTTTCGTAGTTATTTTCATTTGATTCTAGTTTATGTCTCAAAATCATCACTTAGCCAGTAAGCTTTCAGTACACGTTATAATATAATCTGCAGATCCAATTTAGCCCCTTCGCACACGGCATCGTAGCGTAAGCGTATCGTAATCAGTATCATACAATGAGAGCAATATGAGCACAAATTAACAATCTAAAAAGTCTGGATACAAAGCGGTATTGCAACGAATTGAAGGAGGTGTTTATTGTCATTATTGTCTACGCATCGTACTCTCCTCGTACGCCTAAGCCTATTCTATACGCTTACGATTCATGCGCGGCTTTAGTCTAACAGTCTGACCCGCTATATAACAGGCCGTGGAACCCCAGCCGCGCAGTTAGTTCTTAGGAAGTCTAATCAACTATTTACAAGCAACTATTTGCAATTTCCTATTTGCAAGGTCGAACTAACGATTCGCCCCAGTGTCATTTTGTTTTCAGAGATAGAAATACACAGCTTCCCGAAACCTTGAGCTCGTTTCCTTGTTTACTAAACAGAACAGTAAAACTGTTCTCTCTGTTCCCAAAAGATTAGTTTTACGTTAAAACTGTAAAGTATGGTAACGTTTGTATAAAAACAAAAATACAATAATCACTATAATACCACAAAGCAACAATTCCCGTGAGTAAATAAAAAAGTTAATTTGAAACAATTAACTCGAGGCATAAACAGTATCCAGCGCATTGTTATTCAAATCAAGGAGAAACTACATCGCTTTTTAGCATGCGACAATCAAAATCTCGACGACCTCTGTGGTTGAGTGGTTAGCACGCCGGTTTTCAAGGCGCCGCCATCTCTGAGGTTCCGGGTTCGATCCTCGGTCGGGGCAATGTAGAAAAATAAGTTTTCTACATAGTCTCGGGTCTGGGTGTTGTGGTACCTTCGTTGTTTATGATTTCCTTAACACAAGTGCATAAGCTACTTACTAAGGGATCGGAGCAATGTGTGTGATGTTGTCCACTATATATTTATATTTATATTATTTAACTTTTCATTAGAATTTTTCGACATAATTAGAGGGAAATAACTGAAATACTCCAATATTGTAGAAGAAAATAGTAACGAAAAATCTCAAACGCTGAAAAGGACATAAGTGACGTAATAGGTGGATGACGTAGCGATACCTCGATGCCCCCCTATAAAGTTTCTTCTCCGATCTGTGGGCCCCCTAATGCCCTTAAGACACGAAACCTTAAAAACTCACGGGAAAAAGGGCGGGCAGTTAAACCATAGGTTAAACATACAGGGTGAGAAAGACCAACGGGATATAAAGAATAAGTATCTTAAATATTGAATATATTATTTAGTTCAAACGATTTTTTAATAGGAACACAAACTGCATTCAAAACTACAAAAAGTCCTCTATAGAAAATGGTCCAATTCCTAGCTGTGGTGAACTAATAATAAAAAAAAATTACTGTCACGAATTTTACTGAACAAATTTTAGTCAAACAAAGATGAAAATGAAAATGACACTATGGTTAAATTTCCAGCCAAGGTAAAATGTTGGAAAAAGTATGACAATGAAATTAATCCTATTGTTTGAAATAAAATAAAAATTTAAACCCCTCTCCCATATACCTACTTAATTTTTCTCCGTTGTTTTTTCATCCTGTGTATCTTCACGTACAGTCGTACAACCGTACCTCAGTAGTTCACGTCGCTCCACTGTCACGTAACTAGCTCATGATTAAGAGCCCCGGAAGGGTTTGAAACTAGTCAGCTGTTCCTATAAATTTCATACGTGAGTATTACCGGTGTAATATTGCCACATATTCGCAATAACATATGTACTCAAATGTACTCATATGAACCTACTCACAGGTACTCATATGTACTCAACATTATTTTATTCTAACTTTCTCCAAATGAATCGGGTTGAGCCATAGTACCACTCAAATTTCACTTCAGTGAAAGCCTATGACCAAACCCCTTTCACTGGTTGGTATGGTTGGTTGGCATCAGAAATATTATGGAGAACCTCAAGCAAGCAATTTTCCTCGAGGTATGTATTGTCAGAATAGACCTAAACCCTGGACCTCGACAATAAGTGTCGCCAGTTTACCGGTGTCAAAAAGTTTTGATTTGACACCAACAGCGTCAGTAGTAAACCATCAGCAGTATTGTATATAGACCGCGATCCCCGCCACAGACCACAACCTTGTCAATAGTCTATTAGTGGGAAATTTAGACTGAAGGCTCTACTACCTTCTTGTATGAAGAAGGTTTGGATAAAATGTTCAGATGACCATATCCTCAGGTTCCTTATCGGTGGTTGTCAGAGTTATTTTTACGTGTAACACGACATTCGCACGTAGATGAAACGATCAGGGGAAAGATGAAGGAATAGAGGGCTAACAGTACAGGATAGGGGAGTTACAAACGGGTGTGTTTTGATCACGGTACAATAAAGCGTAGATCCGATAGTTCCTGCTTCCCTCAGTATTACCTCATGCATGATTACTTGTTATTATGTTTGTATGTTTGTGATTATTTTTCAAAAGTATTCGGGTGATTTTTCTTCATAATAACTTTCGATATTTCTTTCCTAGTTCTACAAGACCTTGTCTCTTGCTAAAATCTGTGATTTTTTGACGGGAAATACTATATAATATACTAGTAGGGCGCGTGGGGGCGCGGGCCACATGTGGCCCGCGTGCTGTCTTCCCGCCTATAAAGGTATCGCAACCCTCAGTCATCTTTTCCCATACATTTTCTATGGAAAAAATAAATTCCGCCATTTTGAATTTTTTTTCTATCCATCAAATGGACCTTCGAGTCCTGATCAGTTCTTGTCAAGAAACCATTCTTCCATCTTTTATACTTTCCGTGATATCGGCGAAATTCAAATGGCGGCCATTTTGAATCCGCCATTTTAAAAAATTTTTCAGCTCACTGCCAATTGGATGACGTTTCAAATGACATTTGGTCGAGCACCTCCCACCTATCTCCAATACCCTTGGCTGTGCTATTCATCCGTCTCCGAAATCCTCAATCATCAGCTCTCTCCGTATTTTTCCTCCGAATGAATTTTTCTCCTCTATACGAAATGGTAATTGAAAAAAAAATTTTTCATACAAAATTGTTCAGGAGAGGTGATCAATGAGTGAATGAATCAGCACAAGCAGCTATATATATAGTAATGGGATACTTCTCGTCCAAAAAAGAGTTAAATTTTTCAAATACGACGTATATTTGAAATTTTATTTGCATAATGAAAATCTATAGAAATTAAATCCTGTATTAAGAATTTGTTTAAAAACTATGCGAGCAGGATTTTTACATTCACTTTTCTTTTTACACCATTTCAACAATCCAAATATTAACAGTGTTCATGTTAAGTTCGTATTAGGTCAGTCACGTTTCGCCTCCATTAAAAAACTATACAATAACACGCGATTTTTATACCGCCAATAACTTATGAACGAAACGTTACTAAGTTTTTATTAGTTTTTTATTGCCTACGATGCTTATCATAACTTGGCCTCGTTCAGTTTACCTTTTTTATAAGGAAAGCTTTCCAAGCAATCGAGCTGATTGCTGTTGTTTTATAACGTGCGTGGACAATAAAAAATAACGAGGCTAATAGTGTAACTTTGTGTGGATATTGCCTATAACTGGTTGCTGTAAAAAAGCTCTACGAGTCTACGCTACGCGGTCTACAGCGCTACGGAAGAGGCTACGGTCTATATACCGGTCGTTGGATCATATCCTATCTATATATATTTTTTTATAAATAATAAATAAAAAGATAGTAAAAAGATGAAAAATAGATAATAAATAGTGGACAACATCACATACATTGCTCCGATCCCTTAGTAAGTAGCTTATGCACTTGTGTTAGTTAAATCAGAAACAACGACCCACAACCACCAGACCCGAGACAATGTAGAAAACTTATTTTTTTACACTGCCCCGACCGGGAATCGAACCCGGAATCTCAGAGATGGCGGCGCCTTGAAAACCGGCACGCTAACCACTCAACCACGGAGGTCGTCCGTTTATTGTGACGTGACACCATCTTCCTGCAAATTGTGTTAATTCTGTTGTGGAAAATGAGTGCTGTATTTTTCAAAACGTTTCTCTTGGAAAGGATAGCATTATTTTTCGATGCATCAAAATAGGTTAGATTTTTTGCACCAGAAAATTGGCCATTGGTATTGGCATCAGTTCTCTTTTTTTCTCTCTCTCTTTTTGAAATCAAGAGCACACATACAAACTCACTAACATCTACTCTCCACAAAATACAAGTTCGTATATTAATTAATTCCATTTATAAAACTCATACTTCATACTTGTATCAACGAATATATAATAATGTTAATTATGAAATGAGATCCTCTCTCTTTTCTTGAGAGAGATTCATATTATAGAGCGAAAAGTGGATTGGCGTCTTATTTCTTCTTGTTTTAAAAGTTACCCAAAAGAATGCACATCCTTTTTGGGTAGAATAATAGATAGAATATGGCACGGATCAAAACAAAACCTCTAACAAAATTTTGTTTGATAAACAAAATTTTGTTAGAGGTTTGTTTGATTAACAAAATTTTGTTAGAGGTAAAAAAGAGACATTTCATCCATTTTATGAGCCCGATATGAATTATATGATGCCGAGGTTCGACATTCTGAAGTTTTTAATGAGAGCAGAAAATAGTTCTACAGATGAATGATGAACTAGGCTGATGAGCTTCACGTTTGTTTTTTTTTAATTAGAAATTCATCCAAATCTCCAAGGATTTTTATTCCACCGGCTGTTTACTTCTGTTATTTCCTTAGTATCGGACTAACTTATACACAACTAACTATAACTTAAAACAGGAATTATAAATTATTCCAGTTTTTGTTATAAATAGTTAGTTGTGTTATTCATGTACTCGTAATAAGTTATAATTAAATAATTATTTTAACCTTACTAAAATAGCGTGGAAATGAAAGTCACTGTCGAATATCAAACTAACTAGGAAGAAAATCAAAGTCTTTATTATATTACTGGCTTATTACGCCATCAGTGATTCTCAAAGTTTGATCTCGCTTTTCTCTTTGGCTGTGATGCTGACGCGAAATTATTAGTTTAGGATTCACTAAATTGACTTCAAGTTCCATTCAAAGTGGGTCACGCGAAACTTAATTTTAAGTTCCGCTAGCTATCTTAAAGACAACTTTGGAAAGGTTCGAGTCTTAATACTTTAATAGTAGTTACAGGGTTTTGGATTGTATAAGTCTGACGAACAATTAATTGGTATATTTTTAATTACCAAAAATTTGTAAAAACAAGACAATACAAACAAGGAAATATTTTAAGTGTTAGCTCAGGGGCCGTACCCGGTACCACCATCCCTTATAGCAGTATTATTGTATGCTATAAGATATGGTGGTACGGCCCCAGTATACGTACTTATTTTGATATTATATTTTTAAGGTATGGGGTTTTTTAAAACCCCACGATGGTGGTGATTGGCCTCATAATATCAGTTTATAATGGCTTGTAAAACATACCTGTATCGCAATATTGTTTGATTTTATTTATTGTTTTATGACCAATGAAGTATAAATAAGGGCATATTTTTATAGGTCCTTTTTTATACAAAGTCTTTTTTGTAATATACAAGTTACAGTACTTGACTTCGATCTCTGTTAGTAAAACCTATTTAGGTACACCCACATTCTTCTTAAATAGTATGATGTGAACTGTCACTGTGAAAAAGAATATTTATTATTATTATAATGGTGGTCATGAAGAAAGCATTTTTATTTTAATTATTAAGAGGTTATGGGCTTTAACACGCAGTAATGAAATGTAAAAGGAAAATATAAAGAATGGCTGAATTAAAGGAAATGGAATTCAAAATTAAAACTAATCAATATGGTGTAACTCCATTTGCCGGTGCAGATTTTAGTAATTGGTTTTTTAGAATTAAAACAATCCTAGAAGAAAAACACCTGCTAAAATATATAAATCAAAATATAAAATCTAAAGAGCTTAATGAAACTGAACAAATTGAAAACGCGAGAACAAAAAATATTTTAATACAATGTATATCTGATAATTACTTAGAAATAATTAAAGACTGCACACTAGCCATCGAAATTGTAGAAAAACTAGAAAAAAATATTTGTCAGAACAGGAATTTCGTCACAATTACTAATACGCAAAAAATTGCTTACAATGAAGTATAAAGAAAATGAGTCTCTTTCAGAATTTATTTTGGAATTTGACAGAGTAGTGAGAGAACTAAAGTCGTCAGATGTTAAGCCTAGTGATAGCGAAATAATATGCTACCTATTATTGGCTATGCCAGATTCTTATGATAATGTTGTAAAAGCAATAGAAACATTATCATCAAGCCAACTGACGCTAGAATTTGTTAAAGGACGACTATTAGAACAAGAAATTAAAAAAAGAAATAGAGAAAATACACTTGATACTCCAGAGGATCATAGAGTATTCTATCAGAACAATGCTTCTCAAATGCGCTGTTACGGCTGTGGAAGACAGGGTCATCGTCAATCCCAGTGCCGTATGCGCGGAAATTACTTTAACTCTAGATATAGAAAGTCGCGGGCTAATACCGCAGAAGAAACTAAGGAAGTAGCTTTTATGTGTGGAGATACAGGAAATGAAATAACAAGTCAGTTCCTACATTTTTATGTTGATTCTGGTGCCTCTGATCACTTAATTGGTACTGATGAATATTTCTCAGATTATTTGAAGTTAGAAAATCCTATAAAGATCAATATTGCTAAGAAAGATCAGTACCTTTATGCTACAAAAATTGGCAACATACAGACTGACACTTGCAAATTATTAAATGTTCTTTATGTACCTGAATTAAGCAATAACTTGTTGTCTGTAAGTCGTATTGAAAACAATGGATATGGTATTAAATTTGAAAATAACGTTGTTAAAATTTACAGAAATAATTATGTAATTCAGGAAGGTACAAGGAAAGGTAATTTATATGATATAAAATTTAGAATCTCAAAGACAATAGCACAAAAAGCCTACGCAATACCATCCTCTGATGAGATATGGCATAGAAGATTGTGTCATACGTCAACACAGAAAATGAAAATATTAAAAGGTAAGAAATTAATAGATTGTGAATTATTATCAAATTATGATATACTGTGTGAGCCATGTTTAAAACGTCAAACGAGATTACCATTCAATAATGATTACAAAAAGACAACTAGAATTCTAGAACTTATACATAGCGATCTATGCGGTCCGATTAGACCTGGAACACATGACAATAAAAAATATATTTTGACATTTTTGGATGATTATAGTCATTTTATGATTGTCTATCTGCTGGAAAATAAAAAGGATGTGTTAAAATATTTCAAAATATATTCCAAAATGGTTGAGGCTAAATTCAATTATAAAATATCGAGATTTCGTTGTGACAATGGAACCGAATATATAAACTACAATTTCAAAGAATACTGTCAACAGGAAGGAATTCAGATAGAAACTACTATAGTATATTCACCACAACAAAACGGAAAGGCAGAGAGATTAAACCGTACATTAGTAGAAAAAGCTAGAACAATTTTAGCAGATTCAATATTTGATAAGGAAATGTGGGGTGAAGCTGTGTATACAAGTGCATACGTAATTAATCGTTTGCCTACAGTAGATAATAAGATACCAGCAGAACTATGGTATGGTGAAGTATGTAACTATCAAAAATTAAAAGTTTTTGGGAGCGAAGCATACTGTTACATAAATAGAGTATACCGACAAAGTAAAATGTCAGAAAAGTCACAAAAATTGTACATGATTGGATACTGTAACAATGGATACCGCTTATGGGATCCAATAAAAAAGGAAATAATTGAAGCGAGAGATGTTATATTTAATGAGGAAAGAATACAAAATAAAAAGGTTCATATAAATACTGAAATATTGACGGATATAGGAAATAGTCCTGATAATAATATTCAAGATGTGGAAGAATTAGAAAATGAGAAAGCCAGCACTTCAGAACAGAATACATTAAGAAATGTTTCTGAAGAAATAACGGAAACAGAGAACAAGATGACGAAAAGGAAACCATTTTATCTTCAAGATTATATATGTGATGAATTCCATGAATGTGATTTTGTTGCTCTAAGTGTAGATAATTTAATCAATGATCTCGATGTTCCAAGAAATTTGAAAGAAGTATTAGAATCTAAAGAAAAAGACCAGTGGCTGAAAGCTATAGATGAAGAAATGAATTCACATAGGAAGCACAACACATGGACTGAGGTAGAGAAACCAAGAGATAAGGAAATTATTCATAGTAGATGGGTATTTAGAAAGAAAAATAATAACACTTACAAAGCAAGACTGGTAGCAAAAGGATATGAGTCTTCAGAATGGAATGAAACCTATGCACCAGTAGGAAAACTATCTACTTTTAGAACACTTTTAGTATTAGCAAATAGAAATAGTATGTTTATTGAACAAATGGACGTTAAAACAGCTTTTCTGCATGGAAATTTACAAGAAGAAATTTATATGTTTTTACCGGAAGCATCAAATAATAATAAAGTATGTAAATTAAATAAATCATTGTATGGCTTAAAACAAGCACCTAGATGTTGGAATGATACGTTTCATGATTTTATGTTGCAAAAAGATTTTAATAATTCACTGCACGATACATGCCTTTATACAAGAAGGGACAATTTTTGTGTATTCTTATATGTTGATGATGTTCTTCTTATTCATAGCGATAAGAGTGTGATATGTAATTTCCAAAAAGAATTGAAGTCGAGGTTCGATATGGTAGATTTGGGTCCAATAAAAAGGTATTTGGGCTTAGAAATAGAGAGAGATCATAAGAACATCACCATTAAATTACATCAAAAAACGTATATCGAAAATTTATTAAAACGATTCAACATGTTAGAATGTAAAGGTATAGCCACACCTATAGAGAAAAATCTTAAATTGACTAAGGAAAATAATACTGAACTCTTTACTAAGAAACCTTATAAAGAATTAATTGGCTGTCTGATTTATTTAGTTGTTGGCACAAGACCTGATTTAAGTTTTGCAGTTAGTTTCTTTAGTCGCTTCCAAAGTTGTGCTAATGATAATCATTGGAACTATTTAAAACGAGTATTACAATATTTGAAATTTACTAAAGATTTAGGAATTTATTATAGAAATGACATACATGTAGAACATGATGTAATTGGTTATTGTGATTCAGATTGGGCGGCTGATTGTACTGATAGAAAAAGTGTTTCAGGATTTTGTCTAATGTTGTATGGAAATGTTGTTAATTGGGGAACCAAAAAGCAAAAAACAGTATCACTTTCAACAGCCGAATCTGAATACCTTAAACCATAAAGATTCTTGAATTAATGAACTAAGAGCAATCTTAGTTCATTAATTCAAGAATCTTTATGGTTTAAGGGATTGTTAAAAGATTTACATCTAAATTGTGATAACGTTCTAATATTTGAAGATAACTTAAGTTGTATTCATATAGCAAAAAATAGGGAAAGTAAAAGAGTCAAACACATAGATATTAGACATCACTTTATTAGAGATACAATACAGAATGGTAGTGTAATTTTGAAACATGTATCTTCTTCAGAACAAAAAGCAGATATATTCACAAAGGCTTTATGTAAGGAATTGTTCACCAAGTTTAAGAATGCCTTAGGTTTGTTGAATTGTTAAATTAACTATAGGTAACTAGGCAGCTTATTATTTGTTTCAATGATACCTATGTGTTAATTATTTGTTTTGTTCATGTAATGTTTTGTTTTAAGTTAGATTTAAACTTATTTTCGTTTGTCCTTATGAGTCATATGTAAATGTAGTATTAAGGGGGAGTAGTCGTAAGTAGAATGTGGTGTTAAGGGGGAGTGTTAGTAAAACCTATTTAGGTACACCCACATTCTTCTTAAATAGTATGATGTGAACTGTCACTGTGAAAAAGAATATTTATTATTATTATAATGGTGGTCATGAAGAAAGCATTTTTATTTTAATTATTAAGAATCTCATCTAATAGTAAGTGATGATATAGCCGAAGATGTTAACGTACTAACTTGTGAGGGGTCACTGAGAAATGGATGGATTCGGCTATAAAGTTCTATCTATCGATTTTATATCCTAGAAGACAGTAAGAACTGATCAGTCATTTTTAGTAATTAAGTGTCAAAGTCGATACTTGCTTAGAAAGTTGTAGATAGTTCTTCTTGATTTCGATATTAACAAGAAAACTAATTAGTAACATGTTCCATGAGGCCATTCAAACACTAAAGTTCAGAAAAATGTTAAGTAAAAGTAAACACATTTCTCATTACGTACATAATATATTGCATATGTCATAATGCTTTGCCATTCAAAAAAATAGAATTAAACACGTATTAAAAATGTGAGTAATTATGTTAAAATATTTTTTGTGGAAATCCCTTGATTTCGGTATTATGAATTATTATGGCTCACTTGTCTAAGTAAGTATATAAATAACGGGTTAAGTCTATAAATAGAGAAAGCACGCTTCCCGCAATTTTGTGCTTCAATGTTTTAATTTTTGAGTAATTTATTCATGAAAATTTCATACAAACTCAAGCTTGATAAAGCTTCCTCTATTGTTCACTTTTATAACGAACTCTTGTGGAAAATACTTCGTATTTTTATAATTTTATCTCTTTGCCTATCTATCTGCAGTGAAAATCCCAGAAACAAATTAAAACAAAAATCTCCGTAATATTTATGGTTTTACTTATCTCCTTGAATTCAAAATAGGTTTAAGTTTATATCCAGTATCCACTTGGATTTTTTCCAAAAGAAACATCGAATTATTATACCTAGAACTGAAGGAAAGCCGTAGAATGAATGCCAACTCACAACAATAGCGCAGTGTAGTCAGGGTTGCATTTTGTGGTATAATTAAACTATTTGTACCATAATTTCATAGTGTGTAGTATCATGATGCTAATATACTACGCGAAAAGCGAAAATACTATATTTATGTTCAACATTGGTCCACTAATATTAGTGGCATTAACATTTCTTTTTATTTTTATCGTATACAATATTGGCTATTTCTATCACACAAAAAGAAGGTAGACGGGCATGTCCCACGTGTTATTAGACTTGATTAATAAAAATTTAAAATTAATTAATTTATTGCTATTTTATATGCAAATTCAAAAAATCAAAATGTGATTTACGATTCTTTTATTTTATTTAAAAAACCCGTCAAAAACGAAAATTATACTACTCTAGACGCACAGTGCCGAAAACACAAATAGACAAAAAACAAAAGAAACTTCAAGCGTAACATAATTTTTGACAAGTATACGTATAATTATATTTTCTACTAGGGGGCCCGGCACTCGTTGTTTTGCCAATAGAGGTGTAAAAAATGGCCCACGTCACCTACTCTCAGATGAACCAAACATACATAGAAAACTTCATAAAAATCGGTCGAGCAGTTTTGGAGGAGTGTGGTAACAAACAATGACACGAGAACACTGATTACTAACCTCAAGATATGGGCATCCGAACGATTTACGTAAACCTTTTTCATACAAGCAAACAGTAGCGCCAACTGTCAAAATACTATAGGTGGCCGCTGAGCGAACTACCGCGTGGCCTTATACTGTTGGTACTAATGACACCTATAAACTGGCGACATTTTTTCGCGTGGTTCGTCCTGTCTAGAGTAGATGTCATTTCACGAGAACTTTATATTTTTAAAGAAAGATGTACAATATTTTTTGGGGTCTGAATACAACCCTGAGTGTAGTAGCTACCGACAGATGCGGTATCGATTGTGTTTTAAATCGCTGTAGCAGCCCGCCATGCAACTTTATGTAAATGCATCCATTTAGAAAATTATAGACGAGCGTTCTAAATCAACATCAGCTAACGTAAAGCTGACGTTGAATTTTTAATACATTAAGAAACCTATGCTATATGTTTGTCGAATAAATAATATTATTTTGTCTTCTCGTGTCTTTGTAAAAAAAACTCCCAAACGCCTTGACTGAATTTTATGTTGAGTGTATTTGCTAGATCTGAGCATAGCTAATATGAAACAAGCTTTTCTTCATACCTAGTAAAAAATATTTATGTGACAAACAACGTTTGCTGGGTGTGACAACATATTATGTACCTAAGTACCAGTGAGTGGTTTTTTTTTCTTTTACGCTATACAAGTTAGTACTTGACTGTGATCTCACCTGATGGTAAGTGATGATGCAGTCGAAGATGTGTTAGCGTACTAACTTGGAAGGGGTAAGTTATGTCATCCCAACGGTTTCTACACAGCATCGTACCGGAACGCGAAATCGCTTGGCGGTAAGCCTCCCACCAGACCAGACCTGAGCCAATTTAGAAATTATAAAATTCCAAAGTGGCCCGTGGCGGGAATCGAACCCGCGACCTCCCACTCGAATCCGAGCGTGCGTCCTCTGCGCCACGGAGGTCGTCATATTTAGTTTTGTTTGTTTTTGTGTGTTGCTATTTTGCAATGAAAAGTGGTAAGGTATAACATAACAGCATCTAAGTAAGCACGTTATTCACGTTAGTAACCTCAGATTTAGTAACATTATAATATATTCGGTGCTTTTACATAATATACAGCTGTATCATTATTTAGGTACCATACTCGTAACATAAATTTTTAAAAGCGATTTACGAATGAGAACAAAAGCAATTTTATCAAGACCTCATTGCACTCAACTACGCCGAAAAGTCCTCATCAAACTTTTACTAGTCGTCTCAAGTTCATTGATGGTTAAAGCAATAAAATAGTTTAGTGCCCAATTTGCCCGTTGCCTGCTGGCGCAGCTCGAATAACATTCAATTAGGTAAATTTTCGCTTCGTAGTGTTGACTGGGCTACTGAAACAAGTTAACTTACTATTCTACTTTCTAGGTTTCCTAGCATAATTAGGTATAACAGGCCCTCTTAGGTATTACAGGCATTCTAGGCGCTTTAAGAATAACCAACTTTGTCAGTAACTGCTTAGGTAGCTAACTAGCAAGATTAGTTACGAGTATATGACGTATATCGATTCGATTGCTGCAGTATGTGACTTTAATCCTTCAATATTTAGATCCCTCAAATTTCTTCAAATTTCTTTGATTTATAAATAAGATTAATTTAATTTATAAATATTGATTAGTATTCGTTGGCATAGCGGCAACAGAAATACATCATCTGTGAAAATTTCAAGTGTCTAACTATCACGGTTCAACAAATATACAGCCAGGTGACAGACGGACGCACCGATGGACAGTGAAGTCTTTGCAATAAATTCTTACCCTTTGGGTACGAAACCTTAAAAAGTAACTGCAATTTTGTTTGGTAATTGAGGCCTCGTTATAATTGGGTCTCCGTTCACGATAACTTTTTCAATCTTCGTTCAAAGCTTGTGTGTCAATATTTCAATCACTCCCTGACAAGGATACCGTTACTTCCTTCGAACATGGGGAGGACTTTGGTATATTGCCTCCATGTTTACTTTGCGAGTTTCTTTTAGGGGATATATTTGTAGCGGTTATAGGATTTTTTCTGATTACAATCTCACCTGCTTCTGGATAACAATAGCAAATGTACCTTTACTAAATATTAGAAACTCGCATATTTATTGACAAAGATAACTAGAGCGTAGAGTACGCTAAGGAAGAAGATTTTTACGTTCGTTTGTCATCATTGATAAACTAAATTATTTTAAAAATTCTTCCACTTTTAATCCGGGTATACAAACCTCCCCTACAGAACGCAAACCAAGTCTCCAGTCAAAAGCTATTAAAAAAAAGATGATAATATATGCTTGACGATAAACAATGAATTGAAAGAAAAGATTGAAAGTTAAATTGTAGAAAGAAATCAGAAGCAACTAAAAACTAGGATCATAATAAATATATAAACAACCCACATGGATAAGGATAATACTCATAAAACGTGGAAACACATTAACAGAACTGTGGTATAAGCCTACATTCGCAGAGATAAGACAGCGAATCCCATTTTATAGAGGCAAACCCGCTACATAAAATGTTAACGATCACAACATAGATTAAAATAATGTCTCTTTTGCATGCTCAAACTATAAGTAAGTTTTTTTTTTTTAATATAAAACTAACTGACCTACCAAACGTTATTTTGCCATTAGGTATATAAAATAGCTAGGAACTCTCAGACGTACTAAACATATACAGAATATTTTATAACAATCGGTCGAGCCGTTTAGGAGGAGTTTGGTAACAATGTGTGTTTACTCACTTTCATGTGCGGTAAAACCATTTTACCTCGTCAATTAGTTACAGCGGCTGATGAAACCAAGTTCTTGTGGTAATTACAATTAAGCTCTTAAAAATAACAATTGTTCTGCCAGGTCGCTTTCATTTGTCGTTTATTCATTGTTTGTGTACCAGTACCAATTGTTTGTGTACTTTATCAAAAAACTGTTACAGGTATAAGAATTTTATTTTCTCATCTTTATAATATTTATTTCATTTGTATTAATATTCAATAATATGATATGTAGAACACTTAAAATTAAATCTAAACGTATATAATTATAATCTAATTTTAAAAAAAGAAGTGAAAAAATAATATTTAAATTATTTATTAAACTAAGAAAGTATCCTGCTAAGTTGATAATTGACATTTCTCATTTAAAGTAAAATCTTGTTACTCATTAATTATTCTTAGTTTTTATTTAATTTAAGAAGCTAAAGATCTCAAGCAGCAATAATTATTCAGCTGGCTACTTGGTCTGGTAATTAGCTTGTGACCCAGTTACTTATTAAATTCTTGTTTTTATGAACTGCGACTTCACTGAGGACTCTTAATTGTATTTTAAGAAGGAAAGACAACGTTTTTAAATGCGTTAAAATTCTTTATAAAGCAAGTAAATGTAATTAAAATACCACATCTAAGTGGATTAAGTGTACCCACTATAGTTATCTGATGAAAGTAAGCGACAGAACTTGGGAACAAGTTCTCTTACCGTATCAAAAATCAAGAAAATAATTATGTTTTAATTTTTATCAAGAGGGAGGCCAGTTACGAAATAGCCTACTACTAGTAGTATTATTAATAATAGCCTAGTTCGTGACACTCGTAAACGGTACAACGGTACAAAATTCCTTAACTAAGCCAAAAAATAGATTTAATTTATATTTTTAAGTATATTTTTTCAGTTATTAAAAATGTAATGGCACAGTGATATCGATGAAAGGATTTGAAAAAAATGAAAATCGGCTTCTTCCTTGATAAAAATTATAAAATATTTTCTTAGCAGGACAGATTAATTTGTTTTGCTATAATATAATCGAAGTGGGTGGGGCGAACGTTAGTGTGAGTCAGTAGAAAGGGTATATAAGACCGCGTCGCTGACACGAGAGTCACTCTACGATTTCGCATTGTGAAGTCAACATCTCCTGAGGATGTCGCGGTGTCGGGACAAAACGTGCGTCGAAGAAAGTGCTGAAAATTGTGTGTGGTGTTTTATGTGGGTAGTGTTCATGCATATTGTACCATACAGAATCTTTTCAAGTAGCGGATTATAGCAAAACAAATTAATTTTTCCTGCTAATTATGGATTTCCGCAAAATAACGCCTGCTTCCATTCAAATATTTTCTTATTTTTTGATAGGATGAGAGATTTTGGTGTTTCATTTTATTAATTTGTTGTTTTAATTATTATTTACGTAAATGCATTAAATACCCAAAATGAAAATTAAAGATCCCATGAGCAAATTCAAATTCGCTTCTGTAAATACAACATAACAATAATTGACGAGCGTAAAATCCACAAAGATTACACGTTTGTCGGAACTCAAAACGAAATCTAATTTCGTTACACCTTTCCTCATCTTATTTCGCAAGAGATTTGAACACGCAAATGTTCTCAATACTTACCTACTGTTATCCCAAATGGAGTTTCCTAATTTCTTTACTAACAATTCCCTTTTTTGGATAACTTTGTTGGTTCATTGTATCGAGATTGATGGAAAACGAATATTTTTATTTAGTCTAAATATAACTTGTAAATGGAATTCCGACTGAAATATTGAAAGGAATATGCTACCATAGAAATGTAGCTATACGAACCCCTGTATAGAATAAAGAGGACGAATAAAAATTAACTCTAGATTTACTAGGCGCTTTTTTATAAAAAATATGATACATTTTACTTTACATATGAAATCAGAAACCAAGAAAATGCTAAAAGTATTTTTCACACGAAAAGCACAAAATATATTTTTCAATGATGAATGAATCCGTTTCGGCACTTGCAAATGTTTACGACACAAGACATTTGCGGAATCTAATTTCCGGTTGCAATGCAGAGCTGTTCTGAGAGATACGATTTAGGTGCAAACGGTGTTCCGTAGAATTAGGTAATCTTCAAGGGAACACGCGATTGTGGGAGCAAGATTTACGTGCCTTGCCTATCTTCGGAGTGCACCGACAATTATTTCCAGGCACACGAGCAATTATTTTAATAAATTTGCATACCTAACACTAATTCTTAGACTCTAGACTCTTATCTAGTGCACGAAAGGAGGTCTTAAAAAAGTTTCAGAGACTAGATTACCTTGTATTAATTTAAAAGACTAAATGCGTGTTGCACTGTTGCACAATCCGTATCGGTAAAGTTAAAATCTGGTGCACAAATTGATTGTATGACTGATTTTGGATTGATCACACACACACACACACAGCTCAAACGGCTGGGTCTCACACTATACTAAGAAACGAGTTTTGAAACATCTTTTCTTTCTAAAGTGATGAATCGGGGGTCTAAAGTTTATAGGGAGAAATGTTCCTTCACGCCGCAACTGCTGAACCAGAGCTGAAATTTGGAACAAATATAGATTATATCTTGGATTGACGTAGATTACTTTGTATTCCGGAAAAACCAATAGTTCCCGGGAGATTAATGAAATATCGAAATTCAAGCGCGCAAAGCTGCGGACGTCTTTTAGTATAATATCATAAATCTTCACCATGTTTATGAGTACGTTGACGGTCTGGGCTCGAAAATACTGAATTACATAATTATGTAAGAAGGACTATTATTATTAAGCTTCATGTTCATCCTTAAAACAAGCAAGAGCAGGAGAACATGAGGTTGCAGTTTGTGGTTTGTGGTAATCCCTCTTCAGAGGCGAGTGGATTATACTTAAATATTTTGTACAAGTTTTCATAGGTTTTCTTTTCCTATATTTTTTTTTGTTTTATTGAAGAGGTAAATATTAAATTACGTAAGTATTTGAAGGAACTGTCATGAAGTATGAATTATATTATTTAGAACAAATATTAATAAATTGTCATTACGAGTATGTATTTATATCTATAAAATATTTTTTGTTAGTAAGCAATAATTAATTAACACAAAAATTACTTCTTCATTACACATAAGGAAGACGATAAAAGTGTATCACCAAAGTTATCCAGGTAAGTGGTTTCGCGTAATAGCGAAGCTGAAGTAATACCGCATGATTGTGTGAATGCCATTACCTTTTATACCCGTCATTACCAACTCCTATACCTGTAAGACATCAAAAGCTTAGGGAATAAAAGCGATATAGGGCTAATAATAATTATTGTATAATAACTGAATCGTTATTACTCGAGTGAAATATAGGTAGGCAAGTTGTTCTTTTCGTCGTTTTTACTTACCTACTTACTATTATAATCTTAAAACATCTCAATTAATTGCAAGGTAAATTAGTTTGGTAATATCATGGTCACTTCATCATTAAAATTTACACATTTTTAAAACATATAATACTAGATACATTGATTTTAAAGACTAGATTAGATGAATTCACGACATTTTTGAAAACTATTTACTAAAGTAGACCCTTGACAGTTTATAAAATTAACCAATTTTGTCAACATTCTTCATGTTCTTACATCATGACTAAGAGATGTTTCATGTTCCCTGTACTTGAAAAATAATTGTAAATTGGGAAAGAAACACATACGCCCGTTCGCACTAACATTTTAAGTGACACCTAAGCCCTTAGGTGACAGTTGTTGTATGTGAAAACTGTCACCTAAGGGCTTAGGTGTCACTTAAAATGTTAGTACAAACGGACACTAAAGTCTCAGTGTTTAAAGAAGCAAAAATAGTAGTTTTACGTTTTTGATAAAGCAAAACCCTCCTGAGGTAAACCCTATTTTCTTATTTAAATGCTCTTGAAAGATACAACAGTCTTGCAGTCTGACAGGCTCTTATGAATAGGGAGTGGGGGATATTCTGCACTCTGACATCCACTATATTATATGACTACAAGTATGTTCACTTTAGAAAGTCTTTCTTGAAATATTTATTGTTGTGAATACGAGAATTTAAATATCACGTTTATTTTGGTTTTGTGGTGAAGTTTTGCCAAATATTATTTTATTTTAAAATGTGTGGGATTTAGCTCTGAGGTTTTATTACGAGTATAGGAGGATATTTTTTACAGTAAACTAAGTGATGCGTTTGCCTATGTCAAATACATCTTAGCACTTTGATTTGTGCGTCTTATTATAACCTGCGATTTTGCCTTTGTATATAATTTACTTGGAATTTAAGAGATTTTTCGTTAATTGAAACATCCTCGTTGGTACATTCAGCCAACATTCGTATCCGAACGCTTGTGTATAAATCATCCCTTGCGGCAGTCACTTTTAATGATCAATATTTAAACAACCGCGATTAAAATTCAATGGTTTCGATCCATCAAACGGTTGAACTTAACGTAGCAAATAAACAGCTTCTTTTTATGGTCTTTTAAGCTATTTTTACGTCTTTTTTAGGCACTAATCTCCTCTCAAAGTTGAGAAGAATTTGGTGACGGCTGAACACATTAGATAATCGCAAATAAGCAGGCTTCACACACATTATGAAGAACTTTCCTTTTCCTTCACCGAACAAATAACATACCTATTTAACAACTGGAAAGTACGTAAGTAACACACAAAATGACTGGATCAATAGACTATTACTTTAATCTCTCATAATATTATTTCTAATGTACTAGAAAGGCCCAAAATCCAAACTAGCAATACCTTCATATTATTATAATACAAAGGTAAAGCCTTACATGTCTGACCAAGAGCTTCAGAGAGCCAGCTTCAAGCTAGAGAAAAATGATCTGAAGTCTAAATGCCTACGAAATTGTTCAAATATTCATGCAACCGCCTCCAGCCTGCTCGGCATATTGTAACATTGTAACATTCCCTAATCCGGTCGAGCGGCGACGTATACGGATTACTAAGGTCTTTGTCTACGTTTTCGTATCCAGTTTTTGTACTGACATAGGAGTAAGTACTTGATGTAGGTTGTACAAAGTTAGTGTGATGGATGAATCCGACTACAATCTATGACTTCGAGTGTACCATTAACGTGTGCGTAACAGCGGATACCTTTGTTGCCCGTACTATGAAAATACTAATCTAAATAGCGTACCAGTTCCAGATATAAAAGCTTAGGTAATCTTGTCATTATAGTGCTAAGATCACAAATATGGCCAAGTGCGGATATGTAGCTTTTCCTTCACGAATCAAAATGTTTTTTTTTTATGTAAAAACTTCTTAGACACGTTGGACATTTATAAATAGGAAAAAAACCATTAAACTCTCGCCACTGTAACCGTAACTGACACCTTTGTTTGGTTTTCACTTTTATTCTTTTACCATCAAAGCGTTGATTTATAGTAGGTAGTTGCACGCGCTCCGACTGGATAGAGCCTTCCTAGCCCGCGCTCTACACTACTCGCGAAGTTGACCGAAGTTGACCGAAGCGAGCAGTGTGGAGGAGCACTTCGCCAACTTTTCTTAGTACTTTGGTAAACTTTCTGAGTACTTCGCCGAGGAACTTCGTGAGTAGTGTAGAGGCCGAGTAACAATGACAGCTCCGTGTGTGCCGCAACTTTTTCTTGTAGAGAAAGTGTGTCACATAGAGTAGTATGGTATTGGTGTGTCAATTTGAAATTTGTATGGACCGCGGGCGTGAAAAATTGTGAAATCGAGTTTGCCAATTTGGGCAAAGTATTTATTATGCCGCACTTTCGAAGTCGAAGGCGGTCTCTTGGACCTATATGCATTAAAGAAAGTTATATTTACTCGTAATTTTGCACAAAATATCTCATATCATAAGATACATAGCACAAAATTCGAAGTAGAAGTATTTTACATCATGTACTATTGTTTTTAAACGTAGAGTACTACCAAGTCTTGTTAATATTAACCTCGCCTCGTTATAACGAGGGCCAGGAGGAATATATCGGGACGGAGTAGAAACAACTTAAAGGTTATGTTGATTTATCCTATAAAAACATTATGTTTGAACCTAGACTACCAAGTTTCGGCATTTTATACTTTTCACCCTTAAAGAAATAACATTCAAGTTCATAAAACATTAGCAATAAGCTCAAAGATCTTACTAAATTAAACATTTTTAAAGGCCTTTATTCACTATCAGTATTTCTGCAATTTTGCAAAAGCCAATTCCGTGGTCTCTATCACCTATCAATAAATCAATTAACATCGGACAGCTGCAAACACAATGCCACCATAAATTTATTACTGAATAACGGTTTGATGGAAAATTCATCATCCGCAGATAGCTGCTATTACCCGTATTATGGATTTCATCCTTCACTGTTAGATCTCTTCCACATCACATCGTTTCACGGAGCGTTTATTTGTAAGACGCAGATAGTCATAAATATTTTACTGCTGCCAAATCAAACTAACGATTTTAATATTTATCCTCAAAATTTTGGTAACTACGCCATGATGATTTATTGTGGTGCGCGTTACGTTTTCCTAGAATGTTCTTTATCTCTGGGCGTATTTTGGATTAAATAATATTAAACTAAAGTCACTTATTAATAACATAAAAAATCTGATAATATAGTTTATGTTTACTAAAAGCTCACGCTTCAATAAACTGCATTATTCCTTTCAAACATCTTTCTTTACCATAGCATTTATTATATTAAATTTTATTTATTAAATTTTCTAACCTCTTTACAAAAATATGAATAATTAAAGCTTCAATTATTGGGGATTATTATAAACTTTACCAGAACAGACGAATTTAACTTAAAATTACTCGGAAATTGTTATAATAATTTACTTTAAATAATAGAAAAAGTACTCATTAACTCCATCTGGGTTAATGTACCATGCATGCGCATTTATTTGTTCAAACCTGTCACAATCGAGTATTAAGTAATTAGATCTTCAAAATTCCACAAGCGTGTAATATAAGAAGGTACGCCTACGTAATGGTTTATTTCGGGTGTTTTGTAAATACGGAGAAAAGTAATTATCTGTATGTATGTAATTCAAGATTACTACCAAGTCTTGTTAATATTAACCTCGCCTCGTTATAACGAGGGCCAGGAGGAATATATCGGGACGGAGTAAAAACAACTTAAAGGTTATGTTGATTTATCCTATAAAACATTATGTTTGAACCTAGACTACCAAGTTTGGGCATTTTATACTTTTCACCCTTAAAGAAATAACATTCAAGTTCATAAAACATTAGCAATAAGCTCAAAGATCTTACTAAATTAAACATTTTTAAAGGCCTTTATTCTCCCTGAATATATTTATTTAATATAACTTAATTAATGTTACAAAATCTCAAAAATACAATTTGTATTAGGTGTTGACTTGTTGAACTAATAACACTTTGATTCAAAACAAAATTTATACCTATTTGCGGGTTGTGTGCTGATAACTGAACTAGTAAAAACTGTATTTCAGTGGTCAGAACCTTCCAGATTGCACAGCTAAAACATACAAAAGAGCACCGATGACAGTTACTGTGGCCGAAAACCTACCAGCTATATAAATACTTCATTTGCATTGTGCACTGTATACAACATCACACACAGCGACATACATGAACACACATTAGCGGAGTATACCGTTAGCTCTTCTTTGTTATGACACACTACACGCCGCTAAGAAAAACGTATTCATCTTTATCGGAATCGTTAGCGATTCTGCGTCCCGATTGGCTGACGTAAATCAGTCAGGCAATTTATAATGTTGTTGTAATTGCATGCATGGTAATATTCTCACCTAGGGACCATTTTCTGACGTACGTCATTCAAATATAGAACGTGAGAGGTGGCGAGATAAAATACAGGTTCGCCTTTCAGACGGTTTCAGCAGCGGCCAAGCTGCCAACAAAGATCGGACTTGCTGCTGAGGTGACTGGTCGTGACCTGGCGAGAGCGCGGTGTATACGATCGTGAATCCCGTACTCCGAGCAGGTTTGTCGAAGGAACAGACAGTTTTAGTGGGTGCAAGCCCCACTTAACCCCTTCGTTTCCCCTTTCGAAGGGGTATGCGTCAGGCATTCTGTCTATAAAAAAGGGACCATTTTCTCAAGTTAAAAGATGGTCTTGAATATTAAAGAATAGAAGTCATAATTGAATCGCTCGACGTTGGTCTACATACAGGATGTCGCTTTCAAATAGACTGCATCTATAAACGTACGAAAACATTTTCCACAGAGGTGGGAACTGCATTCTTTTAATTGTCGTCTAGGATCAAACGCCGTCACATCCATTTTTTCAAAAAAATAAGGTTTTGGTATCTATGGAATTGGTTTTAAATGTCAAACGTACCTACTCAACTCTTCTTGTACTAACCCCGCTACATCCCGAGTAATTTGAGTCATAAAATTGGATTTCGTTTCAAACTCCGCTACATCCATTGCAACTCATTATCAGTCACCGCCACATCCGCATTGACCAATGAGAACGTTGCATTTTGACAATTAACTGTCATGGCGTAGTTGTGGTTGGCCATGGCCGCCGAGACATTAGTATTGGAATTTTGTCCGCTTATTTTGTGAATTATTAAATAAATAATGGCTGAAATGACAAAAAAAATTGAAGCAGTTCCCCCTGAACATGCAAGGAAGCGGGGTGTGACAAAAGAAAACTGGAAAAAGGAGAAAAAACGGAGAGAACTGTGAGTAAAACTTTGATTGATTTTGCTATACAGGTTGTTTGTTTTTACAATGGCGTCATTGACCTAAGTACTTAATTACTTATCAGCCGGCACTAAATAAATGACTTGTGAGTGTTCTATAACTAGTACCTATTGTTTCGAAATTAAAGTGAAGAAATAAAATTATTGCAGTTTATGTAATACTGTAGTAGGTAGTTACTGCACTGCATTTTTGAAAAGAGTAGTTATTAATTTAGCCGTTGCTCGAAGGTTTTGATTTTGTTTTTATTTATTTCAGGTATTCTCCAAAACGCTTTCCAAGTGCTCCAAAATGTAACCACAAAAATAATACCACTTTTAAATGTTCAACATTAAAAATGCAAGACATAGCTCGTACTCACCGTAAGTTCTTCGAATTAAAAAATAAAATAGATCAAGACAACTACATTCTCCAACACTGTCGTTTCAACAAATGTGTGAGAACAAGACTAGTAAATCAGTCAAGAGGCCCGAAGAATATAAGCGTTGAATACTACATTACTATACGTAACCCTCACAAAATGGTTAGAGTGTGTAAAAATGCATTTTTAGGAATACTAACGATAGGTAAAGATAGAGTCACGGGAGTTATTCAGAGATCTTTTGAAGATGGAGGCAGTATCGCTAAAGAAAATCGTGGTGGCAGCCATAAAAAAGCACTTTTTGGGGAAAAACAAGCCAGTGTACAATCATTTGTTGAATCCTTCGAAGCAGCTGAACCACACTATTGTAGAGCAAAATCGGCAGTAAGACTTTATTTACCACCAGAATTGAATATTAAAAAATTGTGGAAATTATATCAAGATAAAGTTCAAAACACACCTAACTTGCAAGTAAAAGAGTCATATTTCAGGAATATTTTCAATAGAAAGTATAATGTTGGTTTTGGTTCTCCCCTGAAAGATACATGTTCTCGGTGCTCAGAACTTACAAGAAAAATTGACACTGCTCCTACAATCCAGGATAAACAACGATTTCAAACAGAGAAACGACTACATACATTGAAAGCTAAGGCATTTTACAATCTGTTAAAGATTGAGCCCGAAGATACTATTTTACTTTCATTTGACTGTCAAAAAAATTGTGCACTGCCGAAATTGCCGGACCAGGCTGCTTATTTCAGCCGACAATTTAATATGTATAATTTCACTATCGTAATTGGCAATTCTAAATCCGCTTTAACAATAAATAACGTGCATTCCTATTACTGGTGCGAAAATGAGCATTCAAAATCATCTAACGAAATAGCAAGTGCAGTTTTTCACAAATTGACTACTCTGGATATTCCTGCAAATAAAACAAAATTGAAACTTTTTGCTGACGGCTGCGGCGGGCAAAATAAAAACACAACTCTTGTAGGTATGTGCACCAAATGGCTCTCTTCACACGCACCACCGCAGTTAAACAAGATAGAAATAGTCTTTCCAATGGTTGGGCACAGCTTTTTACCACCAGATAGAATATTCGCCAAAATTGAAAAAGAAACCAAAAAATATTCTATAATTTGTAATCCACAAGATTACGTAGATGTTATTAAAAAACATGCGACTGTTTACCATTTAGGAGAAGATGTTGAAGTTTATAATTGGAAGGATGAAGTCTCAAAAATCATCAAACCTCCTGGGAGTTGGCATTTCAAATTTAATCCATCTAAACGATTTATACTGAGCAAAGGTCGACAGAATATTAGCATTCAAGGAGAAGAAAACTATCGGACCGAATTTAATCAACCAAAATATGTGACTAAAAGAGGAAAGAGATGTTCTGAAATCGCGCCTGCAATTATACGAAAAGGTAATAAAGTGAACGTAAGCAAAATAAAAGATGTCTCTAATCTTCTGAAAAAACACTATGGTGAAGACTGGAGGGCTATGGACATTTTAAAATACTACAAGGACATTGAAGAAAACAATGAAAATTTCGAAGAACATGAGGACCTCCAATGTGTCCCATTAGAAGAATTTGAAAATTTTGTTTAATTTTTTTACTTCGCATTTAAATAATACCTTTTTATAATTACATAAATATATCGCATTACATAATATTAAATTTGTAATGTTTTATTACTCTTTAGAACATCCTGTATAATCATTAAGACTACGAGCAGTGAGTACCATTATCCGCCACATCCATAACTCTGTGTATCAAAAACCGCTAGATCCACAACTCAATATCAATATCCGCCACATCCTATTTTTTTTAGCGCAAATTGTTTTTTATTTCTTAAACCATAAACAAAGTAAAGAAGTTTATTATTGCAATCGCTTTTACTTATTTTATTTCAATTTGCATGAGAAATTTACTTATGTAACAAGTGCTAAGAAAAAAAAATGATTATTGCGAAACTTAGCTTTCTGGATGTAGCGGAGTTTGATTCTAGACGACACTTATCTCGGAATGTCTGTCAAAACAGAATGCGCTCTGCCAGGAATTCAGACTCCAGTAGCTCCGTCATATCCTGAATGGATTTTTAACCATTTTTTTTCTTTACACCAATAACGACGTCACAAATATTTGAAATACGCTTCATTAAATTTTAATTTTATGTAGCTTTTATAGTGTACCGACTCAATGTAATAAAGTCTTGATAACCAATTTTTAGAAGGCAAGCGTCATTGAAGCTGGTTATAAATAGTACAAATCTTTTCACAGACGAAAATGATGGCACTATTTTTAGACTAATCAATATTGTTTTAGTTCAAAAATTTTTTGTTTAACTAAAGGCGCACCAGGACCTCTATTTTTAGTAAAAGGGATACCTAATAGGCATCCAATTACCTATAAAATGAATATTGAAATGGGTGCCTATATATACTTCTTTATATGTAGGCATCCATTATACATAAATCTTGTGTTTTTCAAGAGTTTTAAATAAGCTAAATAATCTGCTAAGAACAAAATTCCTCCATTCTACTACGTAATTGGCTCAATAGGCTTTAATCTGATACTATTAACGAAACCTTTTTTAAATCAAGCTTAATAATAATTAACTAAGAAGGTAAAAGATTTTTACTTATCCAAACAAGTTCTTAGAACAACGGATTCTAGTGAAAAGGGCACGCAATCCTTTGTCCCCAAAATACCATTAATTACAATGGTGGCATAATATAATTGGGACATCCATTACCCTATAATTAAAGTCGTTAACATCCAATAGGAGCTATTTATGAGCCACTTTAATAATATCCTTCAGTCCCTTGACATGATAACTACCAAACTGGAAGAAATAAGATTAAAAAGATTTCCGGCGATAATATTTTAACTAAGGTCATAGCAGTAAAATGAGGAAAAACATTGATACTGTACGTAAAATAATATTATGAGTAAAAGCTTTGACAATTTAATACAAAATAATGTGTACCACATTAAACAAGAAATGTTTATTCAGGAACATTTTAGCGGTGGCCTAAATAGACATTAATTTCAGCCCAAAAAATTAAGAATGAAAATCTTAAAATGATTGCGGTAAATAATTTTACGTCCAAAATAATATCCTATTAGATTATTATTTGAGACTCAGGATACTTTTATTATAATGAAACAAAAACGTAAGATTAAACTTGAAAATATATTAACATATTAAGTAGAGCAGTTGTTTGAATCTTAAATTTCTCAAATCTCGTTCTGCGGATGAGGATTATATTGTCAGATAAAGAGTGTTCCATCAAGTTAATGAAAATCTTTGTGTCTTGTCTCTTGTGAAGCCAAACATCTTAAAAGGGATCAGTTCTAATCGAAAGGATGCCTTCTAAGTTCTAACCCTTTAAGGATCATTAATTATGGTGTAACCCACAATGTAATGGGAGGATCCATTTGAATTACTTTACTCAATAAGATTTCATTAACATTTGAGTATGTAGAATGTAGTTATAGCGACTATGTCGTAATACTAGGTTTTGCCTGCAGCTTTATTCTCATGAGTGGATGGATGTTTACTAATATCATGGAAAACAATCGATTTTTAGGGAAAATAGGTTTAACCCTAGAAAGATAACCATATTTTACCATACACTAAAGATAACCATACGTCGTTTCGACGTATATATTTCGATGCGCATAATACTGCTATATATATTATAATATGTATATTGTTGGGTTTGTAGATATAATGTATTCTATTATCTTTATGATAAACTAGCTGTTGCCCGCGGCTCCGCCCGCGTGAATTACGATTTTTTTACATAATATACCTTCCTACTGGAATTCCTTGATTTTTCGCGGGATTAAGGTGTGATGTTGTACAGAAACCTTTTCTTAGTGATTTTGAAAACTCCTTTTTCTTAATAAAAATATAAAGTTTCATTAATACGTAGTTGAAAGATCAAAAGGACGATTGTAACTGTCGATATTTCGACCCAGTGGCACAGGTACCAATGTATCGAAATATCGACAGTTAAAATCGTCCTTTTCATTGTGATTTTATTCTGAAACCACGAAATATGTCAAAAATTATTAAACCATGTTAAAAGTTGTACTGGTGGTAGAACTCTTCTTTCAGAGTTCGGCCGGGTAGGTACCACTGGGATAAATTACTCTACTAACAATATTCGGTATTCCCCAGCCCTACATAATATAAGAGTCTTTTAAAAATCTTTGCTTCATCTCAATACAATCCAAAACATCAGAATGGACAATGGCTATATATTTCCTTACGTATAAAAAGACCTTAGATGACAGTCAGTCGGTTAGAATCGATAAGACCTAAGAGTTAAAAATATTTGTGAACCATTATCTTACCCTTTCCATATTGCGGATGATAAAGTTTAAATCTGTTCATGTCTGTCTTAACAGTGCCATCTTAATATAAAGCCAGGAAACAGTAAATAACATGACAGTTATTTTTTATTTAAAAAATTCGGTAGTACCTATCTCAGAGTTTTACATTCAAGTTCCACATAAATTGTAGAGATGGCGCTATACGGTATAACGTAGCGATAACGCCAGTTACATGATTTTTGTTCACCCTAAAAGTGAAAAATTTTAAACCATACAAAATCTCCTGCTAAGCCTATTTATTTACGGCTGTAAGGGTACTCCAGTCTTACTTGAGCCCTACGTCCTAGCCCTAGGTTCTTTGTGCATTCCGAGTTTCAAGTCACCTACCTACTTGAACTTAAAGGTTCTGATGTCTGTAATTTCTGAACTACAAAAGTGATGATGATAAGATTTGTATTGGAATAATCTTTAAAGAACCTCCTTTCTAACAAAAAAAGAATGAATGGAATCGGACAACGCGTTAATGAATTATAACTAAAAAACGTTTGGACTTTGATGCCGTCTTCCAGGGAAACCATGATGAATTTCGGGACAATAAGTATCCTATGTCCTACCTCGGGGTATGAACTATAATCATGTCAAGTTTCATTTAAATCCATCCAGCGGATTAGCCGTGATGCCCGGTCGTGAAACAGACAGACAGACAGACAGACAGACAGACAGACAGACATACAGACAAAAATTAAACAAATTACAGTTTTGGCTTCAGTATCGACTAAATAGTGTCCTCCAACAAAAATTTTCAAAATATCTTCAATGTACAGAATTCGACCCTTTACAGTTTTATTATAAGTATATATATAGATAGATATAAAAGTCATTAGTTTAAGCCTAATTTTATGAGCAAAACTTTGAATAACAAAACATGTCTCTTCTAACTCTCAAAAATTTAAACATTGTGGATTCTCTTCATCAATCTTATGATTATGTATTTAACTTCTCGTAATCAACTTTATTTTACTTTGGATAAAATAATTTATACTTTTTTTGCTTATACTTTTTTTATTTTTTAGCCTCAAAGGTACTTAGTTCAAGCGCTCGACTTGTGCTCTCCAAAAAAATAGGATTTGTGCGGCTATCGCACATTGACTTCGCCAGTTTTCTTATTTTTGAGGTGCGAAAAGCACAATACCTTCTGTTCTTTTGACCGACATCTTCTCTGAAAACTTCAGCTTGGCGTTTTAGAAATGTAATACCAAATTTTTTCTTTTATATTTGTCGGCAAAGTGGGCAATTGCTGCTTTTGTCCATCCATGGGGCCATCAAGCTATTGCTCGTAAAATGTACATCTATGAGGTTTTTTTTCTTTCTTGGATGATATTATAGGATCACAGTAAATAATGTACACGTTTATAAATGCCATAGTAAAACATGGCCATGGGCCATCATGGCCAACATAGTCGATCACATTTGATCGAATGTGTCGACTCTAATTTCCGGGGTTTCATTATCCATGGGGTTTTCTGGAGGTTGTGCACTCACTTCGCAGTTCTCAAAATTAAATTGAACTTGATTTTTGACAAAAGATTATCTATAGATTCGCTCACTTTGTTCTTGCAATAATCATTTTTTATTATTTTTTATTAGAATTTCTTGTAAAACTTAAATCCGAGGGAAGCAAAGACTTTTCAACCTCATCGGCCATATCGAAAGAAAGTATTTTGCAAGAGCTTCGCGATCGTACCGAAAGAGAGAATAATATCATAGTTGCGGGCATCTCGGAGATTTTTGCCACAAAATATGAAGACCGGCTGGCACATGATACCACCGAAGTTATGAAATTATTGAGATCGATTGTGAATGATATACCAGAGCCCGTAAAAATAATACGCATTGGCAAGTACACACCAGGGAAAAACCGATCTATAAAAGTCTGCTTCAAATCGACCGAGGAATCCAGAATGATTCTACGGAACAAAGCAAATGTTAAGGATAAAGGTATTAGAATTTTTGCTGATCAAACACCATCGCAGCAATCTTATATAAAAGAATTACGTGAAGAAATATCAAGAAGACAACAGCTTGATGAAGATAACCTCACGATTAAATACATTAAAGGCGTCCCAAAAATAATCAAAACTACAAAAAACTAATAAAGTCAACGCAATCAGCTAAAGATGAAAACGACGCTGGAATATCATACCAAATTTTACAGAATTATAACGATCTGGATTGTACGCGGTGTTCCTTTAATTTCTTATACTCCAACATACGAAGCATTGTCAAACCAGGAAAATTGGATGAACTAAAGTGTATATTGAAATCGTTCGGCAAAGAAATACACATAGTCCTTCTAACAGAAACTTGGATTAAAAGTGAGCAGGAGGCAAAGAATTTTCAGATTCCTAACTATTCACATTATTATAATTACAGAGATGATAGGATAGGCGGAGGAGTATCAATTTATATACACGATAAAATAAAACATACCCTAAGTAATGAGGTTTATCAACATGGCAACAACTATTTATGGATACATACTGAAAAATACAATGTGGACATAGGATTGGTATATAAGCCGGGACATTCAAATATGGAACTATTTTTAGGTGATCTCGAAATGGAACTACAGCAAAGAAAACGTGCTATCATATTTGGTGATTTTAATATTAACATATTAAATAACGATACGCATACCAAAAAATACGCAGAAATGGTACAAGAATGTGGATACAGCATTATTAATAGATTAACGCAAGAATATTGCACACGGACTACTGCTACTACAAATACGATCTTAGATCATATCTTGACAAACTTGAAAGATAAAAAGTTCCACATGGCTTTGATGGACTCATCACTTTCGGATCACAAACAAATTATACTTGGTATGAAAAATTTTAAACCTGAACCATGTCGAAAGATGTCGTATGAAGCTATTAACTATGAGAAGCTACTAAAGTACTCTGAAGAAGTTGTATTTCATAATAAGGAATATAGTATGATGGAAAACTCAATAAAACAATTAGTAAAGAAAAGTCAAATACATAAAATTAAAATACTAAACCTGCCGCAACAAGATTGGATAAACAAAGATATAATAAATAAGATAAATAAACGAAATGAACTGTGGAGAAAAGTAAAGAAAAATCCCGAAAGCACGGATTATTTTACGAACTTTAAAAAGGAGAGAAATGAAACTTGTCGATTAATAACCAAAGCAAAGAACAAATATTATCTTAATCTATTCGAAAAATGTAAAAATGATCCTAAAAGTACCTGGAATCTTGTCAATACACTATCCAATAATAAAATTAGAGTAGAACGTGCTCCTCCAAAACTTATGTCCGACTCTGGCCTAATTACTGACGGTAATGAAATATGTGAATACTTTAACGACTTTTTTGTAAAAATAGGTCCCCAGTTAGCACAGCAAATTCCTCAAAAATACCACATAAATGCCATGGGGCAAAAAAATCAAAAATCACAGAATCCCACATTGTTGCACCTCCCACCTTTAGAGTAGAGGAAGTTATACAAATTATTAACGGTCTTGATTCCAATTGTAGCTCGGGCATAGATGGTATCACCACTAAAGTTATAAAATGCATAAAAACTAATCTTGCTCCTGCATTGGTAAATTGTATTAACCACTATCTAGCAATAGGCCAATTCCCTGATGAGCTCAAAATAGCAAAAGTGACGCCAATTTATAAATCTGGAGCGAAAATAGATCCCGGTAATTATAGGCCAGTTTCTGTTCTGCCAAATATTTCAAAAATTTTTGAGCGTATTATTTACAGTAGGCTAGAAAATTATTTAAGTGAAATTAACTTCCTCTACGATCGGCAATATGGAACTCGATCAAAGTATATAAAATATTGAAGTATATTATTACATATTATATAAAAAAATTGATTATTATTTCGTTTTGAAGAAGTATTTTCGAACCAAATATGGCCAGGAGCATAGTTTATTACTATTTGAATCTGAATAACACCACAACATGATCGAAATATGCACGAATTACAAATGATTTGGTATTTTGAATTAATGGAGACATCGTAGTTCACAGGACTCTTAAACGCACATCTTTGGTAAAATGTGAAATGTCACGTCGTCCATTGATACAACATAAGTTAGAACAGAGAGTTGATAAACATACGCATACACAACATTTACTTCTTTCAGCAAAAGGGGTGAGAAGAATAAAATTCAAACAAAATTAATGTTTTCCCGTGCTATCGATATACACATAAAAAACAATAACCAATTGATGTTTTACGTTATGCCCTTTTTGCTGTTAAATATAAAAATATTCACTATCAGTATTTCTGCAATTTTGCAAAAGCCAATTCCGTGGTCTCTATCACCTATCAATAAATCAATTAACATCGGACAGCTGCAAACACAACGCCACCATAAATTTATTACTGAATAACGATTTAATGGAAAATTCATCATCCGCAGATAGCTGCTATTACCCGTATTATGGATTTCATCCTTCATTGTTAGATCTCTTCCACATCACATCGTTCCACGGAGCGTTTATTTGTGAGACGCAGATAGTCATAAATATTTTACTGACTGCCAAATCGAACTAACGATTTTAATATTTATCCTCAAAATTTTGGTAACTACTTGTGGTGCGCTTTACGTCTTCCTAGCAATTTCTGGGCGTATTTTGGATTAAAGAATATTAAACTAAAGTCACTTATTAATAACACAAAAAATCTGATAATATAGTTTATGTTTACTAAAAGCTCACGCTTCAACAAACTGCATTCTTCCTTTCAAACATCTTTCTTTACCATAAGCATTTATATCTTTATTTTTATTTTATTTTTATTTTATTTTTTATTTTATTACAACTTATAGGTACAAAATATGCACAATATTTGGAGCCTGTGGTCTCCACACTAGGATCCCCTGTATTGTGGAGATCACATCCTTCCATAATGATACATAATAATAGTACTACCTAGTAATAATACAGTACTAATGATACATAGTAATAGTAATGATCTTTATATTAAGTGTGTGTGTGTGTGTGTGCGTGCGTGTGTGTGTGTGTGTGTGTGTGTACTGTGTGTACTGTGTGTACTTATGTGATGTGTGTATACTTACAAAATTATATTTATTCTAATATAGTAAGTATTTTTTCTGTTTCTGAGTAACTTGATTCTAAGAACCATTTATAGAGTGTTTTTTTGCATTTATAGCGGGACATTTTTACTATTTTTAGTGCTCTGTTGACCTTGGTATATAGGAATGGTCCAGCAAAAAGGTAAGATCTACGTCCGAACTTCGTTTTCAAAAAAGGGAACTTCCACCTTTGAAGTCGAGAGCGAGTAATAACTGTTAGGGCTGCGGAATATTTGATTTCATATCGATGTACCATAGCTTCATAAGTGATAACCTATGCCTAACATTTTCTTACCTCTACAAAAATATGAATTAAGCTTCAATTATTAGGGATACCATAGAGAATCTTTTGAAGTAGCGGTTTTATAGCAAAACAATTTAAATACTAATCTGTCCTGCTAATTATGGATTTCCGCAAAATAATGCCTGTTCTGTTATCACATTTTGTTACTTTAGTGAATTTATAATAATTTCACTTAGAATTTTTATCACTGTTTCAAATTTCGTCTGTCGTTTCCAGTCTTCAGTCAGAACACACTCTTAAATACTATACAAAATATGATGTAAGATAAAATAAAGAAATCTAATCTCTATATTTACCGTATAGGAAAATACTCAACAAGGGTTCAAGTAGCTAGAGCAAGGATCTAAAGTGTTCTATATTATTATTATTTCCTCCAGATTTCGCGTAATATTTGGACAGAAGCCGTGAAAGTGTCCCCTTTATTTACGCAAGGGTTGATTAAGTATGAGATGTTGACCGTGAGAGGAATTTATGGGGGTATGTTTTATTGTCATCATGATAAACGAAAAAGGATCTTACAACTTAACTGCAAGGAATGGCGTTTAATCGTGTGCGCTTTGTATCTGTTTGCGCTATTTTACGGTTTCCATACTAAGCTCTTTCTTATGTTTAAACCTTTTTTAATATTTCAATGCAATTTTTGTTTAAAATGTTTATTATTTTTAGCATAATAATTTTTAATGTAAAGTATTTCTGCAATTTTTTTAGCATAATAATTTTTAATGTAATTAACGTATATTGTTTTTTTCTGTTGATTATTAGGATAAATATTTATTTATTTATAACATTTTTGTTTGATGTTTTGTACTCATTCAAATCATGGTTTTTCAAACTGAATATTTTATGAACGCAAGACTTCTCCAGTAGTTTCGCAAACAATTTGCATCAAAAAGGATTACTCATAAAGGGCTTGTAAATCAAAACAGATTCCCTTACTAATATCCACTTTCTTCTCAGAATCTTAACGGTTAATAACGGTAGGCCTTTAAAATCGTATTTTCTAGGTGATCATTACATGACTCAACGGTTTAATAAAATATAATAGATTTTTTATTATAACGTTGAGAGATTCCGTAGTTCCTATTACATTAATTGCGTAAGAAATTACACGCCTTTAGGGAGCAAAGGGTCACAACTCTTTTCATTAGAATTTATATAAAATAAGTTTTAGTGATTTGTTTTTAGTAAAGCAATAATGTTTAAGTGGATTTAAAGAGTTTATATCTGAGATTGGGCGGTGGCACTCAGAATGTACCATTCACATGACTCCTTTATCCGCAACTACTGAATTACAGATATATCATAACCCTGCGTGAACAATGAACATGAAAGAAAATACCTTTTTGTATTCAATAAAGGCTGACGCTTGACCACAATATCACCTGATGGAAAGTGACGATGTGTGCGCGCTTACCCAGAAGATGCCCATTCACTCTCTTTTTAAAGGTACCCAGGTTATACATACTTCGGGAGAGCATTGCAAACCTTACCTACTCATGCGTACTAAAAATGAAGAAGTGAACCGCTTTGTGCGTTCTGATACTTACATTTAGTGCAATTACTAGATGTTTAATTCGTTCGTGTTAAAAAAACAGTCGAATAGAATATTATCATTAAAAATATTGCATAACATGTCGAACTAATGTTTGTATTATATATATGTATAACACGCTTGGTATATTATCTATAAGGACGCACTTCATTCTGTCTCAGGACTTAAGTCTTTATCTACATTTTACAGCAGAACTATCTGACCCAGCAAACGTACCCCGAATAGCGAAACGTGCCATATAGGAGTATGAAAAATAGCTTACGACCTATCTCATACCTACCGAATATAGACTAAAAAAAGTTTCGGAGAAGTTTCGGAGAAGTTTTGGTTACTAACACTGTGACAAGATAATTTTATGTATCAGAAAACTAGCTAACCACTTGTTTTGCCATTTAAGGTTACGAAAAAAAGCTTAGAACCTACCGAATACAGACAAAAAATTGCATAAAAATCGGTAAAGCCGTTTCCGAGGAGTTTGGTTACAAACATTGTGACGAAAGAATTACAGAATTACATTAGAGAACATAAACAATTTGAATATATACAATTAAACAATGTCCTCCTTGAAGTGTCATACAAAGTAATAATTTCCTCACAAATTCATTGTGTAAGTAGGTACGGTCTATACTTTAGTGGTTGTCAAACTAGCCGAACACGTTTCCAAGAGCTTTTCAAATTGCAGCAATATTTTACAAAGAACTCCTGTCGAATTCGACGCTTGCATAGTGATACTTTAGCTGCAATTGTTGAAAACTTGTCCGTAAGTGCTCTACCAATGCTTCAATTCAAATTCAGAGGTATGAATTTAAGTTTTGTGAGCCATTTAGAATCATACGTGTATAACCGTATAATATGGGTTTCTAGATACGAGTTGCATTCAGCATTTTCTTACATGATTTGAAACTTACTCAAGATAAGTACAGTGTTGGCATTTTGTGCTTTCACGTAGATACCTAAATAGAACGCAATAATTAATATGATCTGAAATGGTGATTATCAAATCTTAATAAAATACACAGATAAGCGATTCGCGTATTGTTTTGATACACTTTTTTTTTTACGCTATACAAGTTAGTAATTGACTGCGATCTCACCTGATGGTAAGTGATGATGCAGCCGAAGATGTTAGCGTACTAACTTGGAGGGGGTAAATTATGTCACCCCAACGGTTTCTACACAGCATCGTACCGGAACGCTAAATCGCTTGGCTAATCGTCTTTGCTGGTAGGGTGGTAACTAGCCACGGCCAAAGCCTCCCACCAGACCAGACCTAAGCCAATTTAAAAATTATAAAATTCCAAAGTGGCCCGTGGCGGGAATCGAACCCGCGACCTCCCACTCGAATCCGAGCGTGCGTCCCCTGCGCCACGGAGGTCGTCAACTTTAGTGACGATTCATAACACTTCACCACAGGCATCACGTAGGCATGAGGTGGAGGAGGGCGAGAGGGGTGAGTTTACGTAAAGACGCTAATCTCGCGACGTTTTTAAACATTTCACATCACAAAATACAGCAAACGAATTACGTGAATCGCAAGGCAGGATACCTTTTCAACTGGTAAGAGCGAGAATTGATAGGCTCACCACGCATAGATGCATTAAAAATGCAAGTAGGTAAACACATCGCTTATAACTCTGAAATGTCAAAGATAATATAATATGTGTAGGATACGAACGCCTGGCACCACTGATCTCTATTCTAAGGATTAATCATTCCATACATCTGACAGTTCATTTTTTGTATCGATTTGAAGCTCCACCCTCGAACGTCCACGGTACTACACCACTTGACATTTGTTGGCAGTGATCGTTGTTTTGAATGTAATTTTATTTTAAGTTTAGATTCTCAAAGTTTTATTTTAGTTTCATGGACCCTCACGCCAGGTTATGCAACAATCAGCGTCAAAATGGCGAAAATCAAGTGTCTTCATTAATTTCACGTTGACAGCCAGCGATCCTTAGAATAGAGATCAGTGCCTGGCATCCAAAATCAATGACGAAACACGCTACGCTAAGAGGAAATTATGTGACGTATGTTGAAACCAAAAATTTCTCAAATATGGCGTTGCGCGTCATACATTTCTGTACCGCTGATAGCACATACCGCTGTTGGTCGCATATACATTAGCGCCATTTGACAGATTTGACAATTTAAAAATCCGGCTTCAGGGCGGAGTCTAAAAATATATGCGTGACGTCACTAAGGGCTCATCCTCCCAAAATACGTCATAAACATTATACTACTTGCATCCCACTCAACGGTGTTACCATGGTAAAACAATATGAAAATTGCCTCGTAAAATGTTAGCATAGGCAAGATGTTGGCGTGTATCTTGTTTATGTAACAAGATAAATAATGCATGCGGCGTTAGAAATCACAAGGATTGCAATAAATGTTTTACGACCTGCTTACAGGTTCACGTAAGAGTTGTAAATGTGGAGAGTGCTTTCCCTAGTTGTCGCCTTCTCGCTAAATGCTGAACACGGCTATAAATTTTTGTTCTAACAGATACATCTGCACAGCGAATGATATCAAGACCCTATTTATCATTTCAGTCCCTTGTTTGGCCAATGTCTGGACACGGGTTTCCTCTCAGAATAAGGGGCTTTTTACAATCACGCTGGCAGATTGAATTGGTTGACTTTAGGCTATTCCTATAGAATATAGGAAGCCACAAAAATGCACATAATTTTGAAAACTCAGATCCAAATGTCTGAAACTTGAAACCTAGATATCCTAAGCATCCGGTTATAATTAATCTAGGTATCCATATTTTTATTCCATACCAATTTGGTAAAAATGGAACCCTTATGTTGAGACTTTCTCCCTCCGTCCGTCCGTCCGTCTGTCACACTCGATTATTGCATAAACTATCAAAGCTATCGACTTGAAATTTGGAATAGTTTTAGGTAATAGTGACCCAATGTCATTACAATCATAAAATATTGAAAATTATTTTTATTTTTATTTAAAAAGGGGGGAAAACCGGGACTTCGAATTTTCAAAATGAGATAACGATATTAAGTGGAGTATCATATGAAAGGGCGTTACTTGTTTATTCCAAAACCAATTTTTATTTATTTTAATGCCCGATAGTTTTTGATTTATTGAGCAAACTGTCGAAAAAAATACCGTCCCCATCCCCAAAGTTTATCGATCGAAAAATCTGAAATAATTATAATCAATAGACATTAATGTATATTTTACAGGAAATTAAAATCAACACTTTAACTTTTATATTTTTTTTGATAATAACAATAAACTACCAAAAACAAAGTTAGGTTTGCGGTTTGCCAACAATAGTACCTACATGTAAAATAAACTCGTAAATTCATGAACCAAAGTGATTATTTTAATGTTTTACTTCTTTTATAGTATGGAACCCTCGGTGCGCGAGTCCAACTCGCACTTGGCCGGTTTTATTTGAATTTAATGTAGGAGTTTTATCCTGAATCTTTCTTACTTACTTTAGTAATACTATACGATAATCATCAAGCTTTATGAAAGCAAAATAAAATATAAGTTTAAAATATAACCAACTTTTAACAGTCTTTGATCATTTTTATAAAGAGCTTAGTAACCATTCCTTACAATTTTTTCCGTTCTTCAGAGCAATCAAAACCTTTTTAATTAGACCCAGCTTTTTCCACTTAGTGCTGGAGCGGAGGTTGAGAAGCTTCAATTTGAAATGAGAATTATTTTCTAATTCTTATTTTTCCACAGTTCCTTTCAAAACAAAGGGAACAGCTTGAAATTCAAGCGCCTGTTTATTAACACAATTGTGGAATTTTGCAAAGACTTTTGGACCTATCTCATTTTAATAAAAAAAAATATTAATAAATTCTTAATTATGATCAATGTTATAACTAGAACCTCAACACTGAATCTATATTTTCGTCCTCTACCTATGTTCAGTTTCAAAGATGACCTCTTCTTTTCACTTTATAGCCTGTAATAGGTATGGCACGCGGCTTTTAACCAATATTGTAATTCGTTAAAGCCACAGGCACTTAAAGCACAGTGTAAAAATATACTACATAGAATATATCTTTAAACTGTGCTAAAAGGGTGTTGTTTTATACGGTTGATCTGTAGTAGAATTAAGGAACTATGCTCAACTATGCATGTATATAAAATGCTGTGAGATTGTTATACGAGTATATCATGGTATACAACACGTAACGACTTTCAAAGTGTATGCGGTCCTTTTGTCATGCCTTCTTTTATCTCTACTCAAAAGAAATCATGACAAAAAGATGTTCAGGACTTACTTACAAGTATGTGTAATATAATCATACAATTTTGTATGTCTACTTACATTTTATTGTAAAATTCAATAAAAAACTATTATCAAAGGAGAAGAAATGCTTAGTTTTCCTGAAACTATTACTCCTCTCTCCCTCTTTACTAAGTATTTCCCGTTTGAACTAATATCTTTTCTACAAAAAGGCACCTCAAGTGATGTAATATTTGATATTTTTTGGTGAAGTATATATGATAAACCTTCTCGACTAGAATCCCGACAAGTACCTACGAACATTTTGTATATATTTTATAAAAATTATAGTAGAAGTGTTGTTAGTACGAGAATTGTGAAGTACTTTAACAAAAAAATAAAACTATTGTGAAATCACTGGCAAAGGCTTCCATTAGTACGAATGTCGTCAACGAGGCACGTACGGTGAAAAGTGAACTGTCATTTTGCCCTGTATTTCGTACACGTCCTCAACTCCCGCGATTTTTCATTTCATGAAATAAACAGCCATAATAGTGCTACAGGAAAATACACACAGAATGTTTTATTAGACTAGAGTTATGTAGTATACGTATATGTGAAAGTTTATTACAAACGAAGTTCTACTAAAAATCGGGCGGTTGCTTAATTGCCTCAAACTTCTCTACCACGCCCACAATTAGATAATCTATGTCAAGATAGAATAAGATTTTAGTTTTTTTAATAAACTCTAAAGCATTTCTGTGCACCCTGATATTATTAGAATTTTTCATAAATTATTATTATATTTCTGATTTTCTGGGTTAAAATATTGTTAACTTAAATTTGCAAATATACATTTATTTCATTAACAAGCAACTATATCAATAATTTAATTTAATTTAATATACAATTAAACTCTAATGTGAGAAATATTAACAAAATGTATAGGTACACTGTCCAAATGGCATGGTGCCCAAAAAACTGGCGCTATTGCCTCGCTGTACAGCCAGGCTTAGCCAATTCTCAATTTATAAATTATGAATTTGTTTATAAATTAATCGTAGGTCAGCAATGCAAAAAAAAGTCAATTTGTGGCATTCTCTTCCTAAAGCAAATATAAAACCAAACTTCAAGCCAAACTTCAAGTCAGCGCAACCAACTGATTTTTTTATCCGGGATTATTTGAATAATTTAATTTGAATTTATAATTTGAATTTTTAATTTGAATTTACAAATTGAATTCAAATACTTTAGTTTATCACAAGTACAATGAGATCTGAATAGTGATACAACCAGTGCCTGAAAACAGTTGTTGCTAGGCGTCGTACAAGCTTTAAAAGCTATACGGAAATAGTGTTCCCACGCTCGCACGTACCGGAAGTGAGGCCTGTTTCACTCAGCTTCCCTTTCTTCACGCCTACCCACTATAGCACAGAATGCAGATAACATCTTCTTGCGCTACATGTATAGTAAGATACCTAAAAATAAAAAAATGGGAAATGCTTTCCAAAAAACCAACTTCAAATGCCACTACAAAGAGTGAAATAATTTTTATTTAAATTTTAGGTAACTACACCAATTCGAAGTCGGGCAATGTTTCATACAATCCCTAATAGTCCTTCTTACTTACCTGACGTGCGAAGAAATGACGAAGTCATAGACAATCGCCCGACTTCGAATTGGTGTAGGTACCTAAAATTTAAATAAAAATTATTTCACTCTTTGTAGTGGCATTTGAAGTTGGTTTTTTGGAAAGCATTTCCCATTTTTATTTTATACTTTTTAGTGGAAAACAATAAATTGCACAAGGCGTTGTAAAAATACCCAAATCGCTTGAGGTGTGTTCATAAAATCTGAAGAGATACTTCAAATTCACCAAGATCCCATCATCAGACCCTGACTTGATGACTTTAGTCATCAAATCTGTATCTGCTAGTAAATGCACCAGTAACTATAAAAAATACCCAACTCGCTTCAAGTATACTAGCAAAATTTGAAGAGTTCCCTCGATTTCACCAAGATCCCATCATCAGACCCTGACTTGATGACTTTAGTCATCAAATCAGTATCTGCTAGCATATGCACCAGTAACTATAAAAAATACCCAACTCGCTTTAAGTATACCAGCAAAATTTGAAGAGTTCCCTCGATTTCACCAAGATCCCATGATCAGATCCTGACCTGATGACTATAGGACAACTTGGAAAATATTATTCTTTCTAATAATACTCAAATAGTTTCATGTGTTCATATAAAATTTGAAGAGTTCCCTCGATTTCTCCAGGATCCCACCATCAGATCCTGACCTGATTAAAATGGAACCATCTGGAAACAAAACCCTCTTAAACAAAAAAAGAATTTTTCTAATCGGTCCACGCGTCTTCGAGCAATCGGTGAACATACATAGAAAAAAAAAAAAAAAAGATTCCGACGAATTGAGAACCTCCTCCTTTTTTTGAAGTCGGTTAAAAAGAAGTCTAATTTTTTAAGAATTTTGCGTGTGTGAAGAAAAACTTAATCTGTGTCTCCCGTATCCTAGTCCTGGGTGTCTTTAAGAAAAAAATGAATATGCATCATCTAAGTATGCGCGCTTGACCACTTCATCACTTTCCATCATATTATGAGGTTGAAGTCAAGCTTAAGCCTACATTAAATAAAAAAATATAAGTAACACCTAAGATTTCGCATGGAAAAGGAGTGTTGATGAATTATTGTCAAATTTTTGAAAATAGGATGTCGTTTTAGATTTCTATGGTGTTACTACTGTGAAAACGTGAGATTTTTTAATTCTTTCGAACAAAACATTACAAAAAGTCTTTGCCCAACAAAATGTACTGATTGTAAACCCTATAATTAACAAAGATGGTCTCTCAGTACAAATAGCAAAATTTTATATAGTTTTTGTAATGGTGCCGAAACTTTCGGGTACGGAATCAGTGTGCGAATCCCGGCTTGCGCTTTACCAGTTTTTATTTTAGGAACTCGTATTTTGATGGTTGTTAAAGCACTCTTTTCTTTATTGAAACGAAATTCTTTCCCTTTAATTACACTTTGTTTGTAACGCTCTGAACAATATAAAGTGAATGCCTCAAAAGCCACTATGCCCTTTGCCAATTTTTCCTTTATACCTTTATTCTGAGAAATTTCGTGGTCGTTTCGATACAAAAATTGCTTTTGTATCCATCAATCTATCAAATACCAGTCTTTTTGGGATTCCGTACCAAAATAACCTCTATGGTGCAACTTTCATCGACCGTCTGTCTATCACAGTCGGTTATTTTAGTAACTATTTAAGTTATCAACAACAGTATTGGAATATAAGAATATCTTTTTAATTTAGAAAAAAGAAAGGGGACAAATATCGAGTATCATCAAGTACTTATTCAAATGTGGTTTTATGAAACCGCTTTGCAAGTATCAGTTTATAGGATTCGTAAAAATTTTATACAAATTTAGATTTAGATGGAAGTTAGTAGTTATAACAGCGCCATCTCTTGACGCAACAGTTTATTAGTTGTGACAGTAAAAGTTTGTAATACAAAAACTAACATTCAAGTACCACATAAATTGTAGAGATGGCGCTATAAAGTTACTAAACAATTGACATGACACCCAGCCCCGGCACGGCTGTAATGGGACGTTCGACATGCTTGAGACGATACAATAAAAGTTTCACCTTACCAACCTGAAAAGCAACATGGAAAAAACGGTGAAGCGCCCGCATATGGGAATGATCAAAAAGTGAAAAGCGAAAAAATAAGAGCAGTGAAAAAATAACACTTTTATTTAATACTTCCCTTTTGTTCTGCAATGTGTACTCTCAATGGGGCCCGCATAGAGTTCTTGAGCAAATAACAAGCGGTCTCGGCACCTAACGACCTCGCGACAAAAGAGGTGGATCCACCTCAAATGTAAGGCTTTGTGCGGATAAGTAAAGTAAAACAAGAGCAAGCAAACTTGAACATTTTGAGAAGTAAACTTGTCTATTGATCACCATAATAATTAGAAGAAATGTAGGTCTGCTTACAATCAATATTTTTTTTTAATATTTGAAGAGTATGTTTGTTTAAACGCGCTAATCTCTGGAAGTACTGGTCCGAATTGAAAATTTCTTTTTGTGTTGGACAGTTCATTAATAAAGAAAGGATATAAGAGTAGGTTTTATAACATCATGCTATGACTTATAAGAGCGGAGTATCAATGGAAAAAGTTGACAAAAAAAAGGAAAAATTGTTTCGTGTAAAGAGCTTATTCTCTGTTGCGTGCGCTGCATAAACAATATAAGTATAAGTACGCAAAAATCATATACGACGGAATTGTTCTCCTTTCAAGGTTGACTTATTATAACCTTATTACGGCCTCAACACCGCTACACAGCATCGAACCAACCTGATTTTTTGTAGATACCAAGCTACATATATCCTAATCCATATCAATGAATCCCACGGGATTAGTGAGAAACCGGAATTTAAGCGGGCAGAACCGCGGGAAGCAGCTACTGCTGTATATTTATATCGAACGAGGCCGAAATTGTAATCCCTCTATCCACCGTTTATCCTAATAGGGATGCAAAAGGTTTTTTCATACAAGCTACGTCCTATCTAGGATATATAAGATGTAATTGGCTATTAGCTTGCGTTCTACCATCACCATGTCTAAAAAAATAAAGTTTTTTTTTACGCTATATAAGTTAGTACATGACTGCGATCTCACCTGTTGGTAAGTGATGATGCAGTTGAAGATGTTAGCGTACTAACTTGGAAGGGTTAAGTTAAGTCACCCCAACGGTTTCTACACAGCATCGTACCGGAACGCTAAATCGCTTGGCGGTACGTCTTTGCTAGAGGGTGGTAACTAGCCACGGCCAAAGCCTCCCACCAGACCCGACGAGCCAATTTAGAAATTATAAAATTCCAAAGTGGCCCGTGGCGGGAATCGAACCCGCGACCTCCCACTCGAATCCGATGGTGCGTCCCCTGCGCCACGGAGGTCGTCAGAAGTGAAACTTTTCTACACCTCAGCCAAATGTATGGCTGAATCAAGAAGTCAAAACTTTCGACTTCAACGCTGTTCCAAGGTAAGAAACTTTTGCAATTGAAACGACTGTGACTCCTTGAATTACCAATTCAAAACCTTCATATAAGCGCTATTTTACAGCGACTTTTCATTGTTCCAACGTTGCCTAGTGACCACTGAAACAAATTGCCAAACGTTCACCGCCGCGCCGCCAGCAATTAACATCGACTGAATAAACACTTCAACTTTCAAAATTGCCACGACTTCTACATAGAAAACATCTGGGGACACGGTAGTGTCCCCGCCAAGACGAGCCAAGCGAAGCGCGAGGGCACTACCTATCTTTTCTCGAAGTGTTTCGCCGTATTTTTAAACCCTTATAACTTAGGCCTGAATTATTACAGATAATCAAAATTCTCGGAAAATGATGTCGCCAGTGAACTTATTAAACCTATAAAGTTTAAATTTTATAGGTCTTATACTTTAGATTTTATTGACGTCTAAAAAACCCAAATTTCGTCACTGACTGACTGACTGACTGACTCACTGATGATCATCAAAATTCCTAGGTACTTCCTGAAGACCTAGAAAGCTGAAATTTGGTATATAAGCTAGTATTAGCACACAACCAACAAAAAAATTCCAAAAGTTGGAAATTTAACCCCCCAACCCCTTAAAATAGGGGATGGAAGTTTGTATGAAATTACCGCAAATATTGATGCTAGAGGTCTCAAAATTGATATAGGGAATCTTTGTAATAAACAATTAAATACGTGTTTCAGGATTTTTAGTTAATCACCCCACATCCATAAAATTAGGGGGTTGGAAGTTCGTATGGGGTTTCCCATAAGTATATAGGTATAATAAAAACTTAATTTCTGAAATTTGGTATAAAAGCTAGTATTAGCACACAACCAACAAAAAATTTCCAAAAGTTGGAACCCCTCCCCCAACCCCTTAAAATAGGGGATGGAAGTTTGTATGAAATTACCGCAAATATTGATGCTAGAGGTCTCAAAATTGATATAGGGACTCTTTGTAATAAACTACAAATGAGGAAAAAATAAACTAGGTGAATCAAGGAGGATTCCCTCATTTAAATGATAGAGGGGGGGGGATACTTGATTCGGACAAATATCCACCTTGCAATGATATTCAAGAAATACACCAAAGAAAAGGAAATTAACCAAATAAAAAATATAGTCGTAAACAACTTACAAAAAGAAGTGAAATCCCAGCAAAAACATTTTCATGTAAAATGTTGCCAAGACGAGAACATGTGGCTCACACTATCAAAAAGTTATCAGATCTCATGTAGAGCAAGACTTCTAACTCTACACGCCCTAACTCTATAAATCCTAACTTTATAAACTCTACACTTTAGTCAAAATATATTATGTCTTGGCTGTTTCGTTACTGTCACATGGGTGTAAAGTAAAAATATTATTCACTGACTTTGTACTTTTCTATTTGATTTTCTTTGATTATTTATTAGATAGGTATTGAGTCTCCTCAGAAACTGCACTTAGGTTTTACTAACTGCATTGGTTTCAAATACTTCATCACACTTTGCAAAAGTGTGTTCCTTTGCTTTAGAGGATATTTTTAATAAATGGAAGTTTTTTCCCATGACAATGGTGATACCATTTGATTTTAATGTGTAATTTCTTGAATTTTGCATGGTCCATTATGCCACTTGCAAAACTCTATTAGAAAAGTACTGAACAGTGAATAAATTCTTCACTTTACGCCCATGTGACGGTACCGAAACAGCCAAGACATAATATATTTTGACTAAAGTGTAGAGTTTATAAAGTTAGGATTTATAGAGTTAGGGCGTGTAGAGTTAGAAGTCTTGCTCTACATGAGATCTGATAACTTTTTGATAGTGTGAGCCACATGTTCTCGTCTTGGCAACATTTTACATGAAAATGTTTTTGCTGGGATTATTATTATCAAAATCAGTTAAATTAATTTGCAGTTACAATACATCAGTAGGTCTTCACGAAATACTTGTTCGAAATTTTCCGCTCAAATATTCAATAAATACAATAATAATTTAAAGGAGGTTTGAACGATGTAGACACGATTTCATATAAAATAATCTCTCTTTTGTCTGCCTTCTATTTTTTGTCTAAAAAAAATTGGTTGCCTGTAAAGTCGGTATACGGGCGAAAGTTTTACGTGACAACGTATGTCTGTCTCTCTCGCTCTTAGGCGGGCTAACCATGCCCGAGTGGAAGGGACGCGTGCCTCTCACTCGCTCTCATTGTGAGCGCATAACGTGAGCGGAGCGTAACGCAGTTTCTTGAAGTGTCACCCGGCAAACCAATTTATAAGACGTTGTCACGTCAACAATGAAAAATAAACAGGTTATTTAAATAGATAGGTACCTACATTATCGCATTTTTACATGATTTTTACCCTTTGTTATTTTTATTTTGACTTTGCTATTTAGAACATGATTTTCTTTTAGCAATCATTCAGGCGAAACAAACTAAATTTTTCCATCCGACTGAATTATCCATAAAATGTTTACATCCTATTATGTTAAAAACAAAAGTCAAATTATTGAAAGTTTTATACAAAGCGAAAAACGCTTAAATTCATACAACTGTTATCTTCATCTAAACTCTGTTAAATGTTACAACAAAGTTCTGTCTGTTTCATTATACTCTACAAGAAAACTGTGTGAAGGTGTCTTGGAAAGGAGGAAAAAGATAATGCTTCTACATTAAGCATTTTACTAATAACAGAATGATGGGTATATGTATACCTACAGCTCATTGTTACTATCATATTATGTAGAGTGCTTGTCCACCAGAGATATACTACGTTGCTATGCAAACTTTTGTTTCTGTAGGAACCAATCATTAGGTTTATAACCTACCAATAGGAATCACTAAATTTACATTAACTATGAAATCAAATAAAAATCAAGAGTAACCGATTGATTTAACTCAAAATACATGGGCGGGCTTCACATGGGAAGTCGCTGGAAATAAATGGCGTATGTCCAGTCTGTTGACATATATGGTATTTAGTATAAGGATTATATAGTAATTATAGTCAATGTATTTATTTGTTTGTAAAGCCAATTAATGATACGTGGCTTGGTATGGAATAACCGCAATCCTGCACCATCATTTAAAGTAGAAAAGCACCATAAATCACCCCGACTGGCACAACAGGCAGTCATCCGCGTATTTTTCGCGGTACACATGGTTTAAACAGGCATAAGAGCAAACTAACTTTTTTAACGAAACGTAATAGATCAATGTCAACCTATTTAAACCTGTTAAGTGTGCTACAACCTGTACCACGAGTATATTGTTCACTTGTAATTATATTTCGCTTACTTGAACAAAAAATTAAAATATTTTTATTTCTAATAGGCCTAACTTACAAGCATTTTAAAATTAATGTACTTTTTTACAACTTCGCAAAATAAAGTTTATTGTGTTTATTTAGATGCGCTTCTTTTTTTACAATATGTTAGAAGTTCTGGTTTCGAATGCGTTCAACACAATATGTTACAATTTTTAAGTAAATTTTACACTCAGTTACCCCTGACAGAGGGGCCTTTGTTTTATTAACTAGGCCGTTAAGAAACTTGCAATATCACGATGATATGGACTATCTGTTTAAAATTTTAAAAAAACGTCTTAGGTAATCATTTTAAGAACTTAGTAAATTCACTCGGATGTGCGAAAGGCCAGAAATTTTACCTGCCATTTTATTTTAACTCAAAATGCATATTGTTTGCCTCACATAATAACCTACAAAACCCCTCAAATAAGAAATATAAGCTGGGATAATACAGCTTGTGTTACGATGATCAGCAAATCCAGTTCAATGCCATTGTACCCACGTCTGTGTATACTTACCCGAATTTCCGTATCATTGATATGGGAGATCAAGTGGCTTTATTTGTTCCTAAGTAGGCCTCATTTATGTGTCTCCATAATCCTTCTATTTCTTGAGAAAGTCGGGCTTATCTTTCGCCTGACGATAGTACCCAACCCATCGCAAACGAGTCTTTGTTCTATAAAACTCGTTCAGAAATTATTGTGATTAATTTAAGTAAAGAATTTTGTAGTTTACTATTTTAGTGATCAAATCAAATCAAATCAAATTAAAATATCTTTATTTCACATAGGCCTAACATACAGGCTCTTGCGAACGTCGGTATGACATTTCTTGCATAAGAATGGTGATAACTACAAGTCGACTTAAAGCTAAGTTTACGAGGGTTCCAAACGCGCCCTGCCGCTGAGAAGAATGAGATCTAGATGTTGTAATAATGCTAAAAAGTTAATTCATAAGATTAGGTATAATAAAATGTATTTATCAAAATTACTAGAGCTGTACGCTACTCTATTTATACGAATATGTTGTTATTTATCTTTTTAAGTGTTATTTTATGCTAACATATTGCTTGCATCTACGTCACATCGTCTTTGTCTATTTTCTATTGATATATTCTTCTAGCTCAGAATAGATCTTTACATTATTATATTTTATAACTGGATTATACATGATGATTGAGACCCTTCTTACGTTGGCAAGGATATGATATAGCAAACATTCATCCCGTTGAACACACAAATTAAAGCTGGGAAGAGAACTATTCTAGTCAAAAATCTATTCATAAATAAAAACCAAATTTTTTATTTATGTAAATAAATTAAGATATCTCCTATCAACTTCAATAGAAAAAGATTAAAGAGGGAACAGATATAAGTTATCATTTTTCTTTAGCTTGCAGGAAGATGGCTATTTGAAACGAAGCGAATTGAAAAGCAAAATAAAGTCGCTTTGAAGGTACGAGTGTTTCTTCTTCTTCATTGGTTTCTTCATTGCATGTGCAATATACTTTTTTTTACCTATTCAAAAACAAAAGTTATTCAACTAAAACAAAATTTGTTCTTCCTCAATACAATTGCGTTTATATATAACTAACTATTAGCTACCTTGCAAGTATTTAAGCATCTCAAATATATTGAATTTTAAAAATATTAAGGCTCGATGATGCTACGTTTGCTTTTTATGCTTTGAAAATTAACTCTTCACTCAATATTTGGCTGTTTGGAATATCCAAAACAAAAATCCAGGTTTAGGCTTAGACCTTTTTTTCAATGTCCACGTGGACGAAATCGCAGGCAAAACTTAATTAGGTATCTTAAAAAATAATTAATCTGTTTTGAGTAATAGAAAATTTTATGAGAAACGTAAACTAGACGTGCTTAAATTTTTTATCGCCATAGACGATTAATGAATAATACATAGATATATTATCATACCTGCCGGTAACATGCTATGTCGAAGATAGAGCATCTCTGGCGCTAGCTCCTCTATAAATAGTGCAACCTCTACGTATAATCACGTTGTTTGTCCACAAATGCGTGTTTGACCTACATTCTACCCTCAAGCAACGATGGTACTTAGCATAGCTAATTGCTCGAATCTGTATTCTTACAGCTGATCCCTAACGTACTCAATTGCCTGCTTACAGTTTATTTATTTTACTATACAACATTTTTAATTACTATGAATAATTATTTATTTTGTCAGAGGCTCCACGCTCGTGCATTTCAGTTTTTTACAAATCCCACAGGAATCGTTGATTTTACCTGGATAAAAAGTTCGTTCTCGTTTCCTTTACCAAACTTTATACCTATCTATTGTTTAAGAAAGTTTATTAAAGCAATCTACTTATAGGTAGTTATAGATTGCTCGAATTTCGATTACATAAAAAACCTGCGAGAACCGTGTTTTTTTTTTTTTTTCAGGAAAATTAGCCTTTATTTCCATCCAAGTCCGGTTGTGACGTGATTGAATTACATAACAAGCATCCAATCATCCAAATCCACAAAATTACACATAAATAATAGACGCATGTCACATACCCTACACATGGTGAACGGCGCAAAAAAAATGTCTCCAGTTTATCGGTGCCAAAAATGCTTGTTTTGTCACCAACAGTTATAAGGCCACGCTGAAGTTCACGAAGCAGCCAGCTATAGAATTTTGACAGATGGCGCTACTGTTTGTTTTTACGTAAACTGAGTAACTAAGTTTTCTTTTCAGTGAAATAACAAGTAAACTTTAAAATTAAGCTAGAACTGAAAATAATAAAACACAAATATGAATAAATAAATAATAGAAGTAAAAATAAGTTTACATTAGTATTTAAACTACATGACCTGAATTACAGCGCGTGCACCAAGTGAAAAACTTAACGATGCTATTTCACTTTTAAATGTCTTACACAAAATTAACAGTTTCTGAAGACGAAGAAATAGTTATTTAGGTGATTATATAGTGATGCTAGGCCCTTGGCTCCACCACCGTTAATTTCGGGTTTTTATAAATACTTCAGAAATCGGGATTTAAACGAGATAAAAAATGTAGCCACTGCCTTTCCCACTCTTTCCCATCCTTTATACCTACTTTCGAGAAAATTGGCTATAGCCTATTAGCAATCTACCGATAGCTATAGATTGTAAAGAAAACTCCGAGTTTATCAAAATCCTACAGAATCGTGGATTTTTCCGGAATAAAAAACAGATTTTGCATGTTAATAAAGGTATTATTCTAAATTTTCTGCCAAATCTGAATACGAGTGGTAGTGATCAAATCAACAAACTTTTTATAGGTTTATACATAGATAATAATAAGTTTAATTACCTGCATAGTGGTCACAGTTTCTTTAAATTTCGACGTAAAATTATAAAAATACTATGAAAGTTGTCTGTGCTGAAATTTTTAAATTTCTAAAAATAAAGACCTATATTAAAAATATAGGTCTTTATTTGATGACTAAAAAACCGAAATTAGGTTTAGACTTAAACAAATTCAGACATTGATAAATTGCTGTAGCAAACATCATGAAAGTAGGTATAAAGGTAATTGGAAAATGGAACGGGGTCACTTTTTAAACCGTGGATGCGTGAATTTTCCCGGGGTGAAAAGTGAAAATCCCAGGGATTTATAAAAACCAAAATCACGCGGGCGAATCTACCAGCGAAAGTTAGTGACACATCATAATTCTTTCTTTCACCTCGTCGTAACCATCACAGTTAAACTAACCGTTTGCTTTTACTTAACTCTAACCACAGTCCACCGCAATTTCGAGACATAATGAGAACGTACATATTTTATTAAAGCCCCAGAGCTGGAAACGGCGATCCGGTACGAAGTTTCGCTACGCACGAGATTTTTAATATTATAGCAGCCATTTGGTTGTGTAAACAAGTAGAATCCTTTATCTTCCTCCCTTTGAATCCATCAAAGAAAGTATCTAACATTAATAAAGCCTAAGTGATTGAGCCGGGTGCAGGATTGGCCGGTGCTATATAAATAGTTCCCTGATTTTTAGGCGCTGTATTTATTCGTTCGTTCGTTAAAATTGCAGATGTACACAGCTTGACAAAGGCCTCCTGCAATTATATCCAGTCCACACAGTCCTATACTACTTATATCCAGTGCCTTCCCGCAACTGTTTTGTTGTTTTCAGTCCATCTGGTCGAAGGTCTGCCAACACTGCGCTTTTCCGTGCGGGGTCGCCATTCCAGCACTTTGGGTCTCCAACATGTGTCGGTTCTTCGAGCTAAGTATCCCGCCCATTGCCAGCTATGTCAGTGATTCTGGTTCGTCGACGGATCTCCTCATTCCTGATTTTATCACGCAGAGAAATTCCATGCATAGTCTTCTCCATCGCCTGCTGAGTGACTCTGAGATTTCTTAGAAGGCTATTTTAATTGGACAACTTAAACTATAATTACACCACTGTATCCTAAGAAAATCCAACTTATTATCAAAGTTTATGCGTCCATATACTCTAGACTTCATGGGCAGAGAAGCTCTTAAAAGGTTTTAGGTATAGAAAAAATATGTAAAACATTTCAGAATTAGCAATTTGTCCCGACATTGTTTCGCAAGCATTTTAAAATAATACAATTTATTTCTACAACAATTTCAAAACACAACGCCATAAAAAGCTTATAAAATGTGTTTCGTACTCGGTTTATTTGTTTGGAAGAGCAACGGATGCGCGAAATGGCTCTAAACTGTTGAAGTGGCGAGATAAATGTATTGATTCAGTAATTAATGCCGGTTATCTATAAGAGTACCTATTAAAAGTTCAAAGCCTTTGTTAAATGTGAACTTATTAACAAATTCGAGTCGTGGCTTTGTCGTGGACACGTAATTTACAAATCTTCAACCGCATTCAAATTACATGAAAACACAATTTAAATTACATGAGAACTCATTCCTGAGAAAATTACGCAATATTTTCAAACATGCTGTGTCTTGATCGTGGAAAGTTCCCCATAAGCTATGGATAATAATTATATGGTATACTCATTTCTCCATTCAATTATTATGAATAACTTATACGAACTCATCTGCAGAGAGTATTTATATTAGATTCCATTCTACCTAATGCCGTAACGAATGGAATCACTCAACATTATCGATTAATAGTTTATTCGATGCAGCAGAATTTAATAAATGTTGTTTGGAAGCTCTTGAATAATTTCCGAGTGTTTTAAGTGATTCAAAAGGCGGGCCGAGTGTAATGCCTCGTGTAATTAGTGGTTTTAGTATTCCTCTGGTGGAAATGTTCATGGTCGGCGGTAATCACTTCGAACCGAGTGACCCGTCTGATTCGCTTGTTGATTTAATTTAAATAAATGAATTTTACTATGTAAGTAGGCACGAAAACGAAATATTCTCTAACAGTCAATTCATTAAAAAAATGCCTGTGATTTTGAACAACTGTTTTTGGGGTAGGATTTTTCTACTGTTACACGGAGTAAGCTAAAGAATAAGAAAATTACTATACCACACACAGTATAAAAAAAATATGTGTGAGTGAGTATTATTTAAAGTTTCTTGTCTCAATTAGGAGGCAAAAAAATGCCTGCGATTTTGAACAACTGTTTTTGGGGTAGGAATTTTCTACTGTTACACGGAGTAAGCTAAAGAATAAGAAAATTACTATACCACACACAGTATAAAAAATATGTGTGAGTAAGTATTATTTAAAGTTTCTTGTCTCAATTAGGAGTAGGTCGTCGTATTACTTAGACGATCCAAGCAATAATAGTATTGGTTAGAAACTGAGAACATTATTAGTGTCATCGGAATTAAGCAAATAATAATAATATCCAATTAATTCATTGAAGGGACTTCGCCTTTTCTTCGCTCAAAAAAATGACACAAAAAACACCCATAAATGTGCCAATAATAATCAACATCGAACCAAAGATTTGTTACAAACGAGTACGATTCAGTTGAAGTTTCAAATATTTAAAATTCAACTGAATCGTATCGTATTCTATATCTAATCGTATTGGTATCATTCAGATAAGTTGCTGAAAAAATGTAAACGCATCCAGTTTTTTCCGCTTTTAGTTCGCACAAGAACCTAAACATGTGAAGCCGTTACACACAACTCTCTAGCGTGAAAACACAGAAAGAAGACTGGATACAGTTCACAGTTCGTTACGGTCAAAGTGAGACTTGACACTATTACGGCTTCGTGCCATTACAGCGATGCACTATTTGACGTAAAGAGGTCGACAAGTGACCTCTTTAACTCGAAAAATGCATCGAGATTTTAAAATGTAATGACGGCTTGAAGGCGACGCTGTGTGCTGATCAATGAAATGTATTGTTTGCACATAAGAGAGGTGTACTAAGTGTTGGTACTTAAGGGGCCTGTGAACTACGATTTCTCCGTTAATGCAAAATACCAAATCATTTGTAATTAGTGAATATTTCGATCATGTTGTGGTGTTATTCGGATTCATATAGTAATAATCTATGCTCCTGGCCATATTTGGTTCGGAAATATTTCTTTAAAATAAATTAATAATCAATTTTGATCAAATTTTTTATAACTTTAGTCGAGTTCCGTAATACCAAAAATTATGAATGAAAACTTTTAACTTTCTTTCGTAACTTGTGTTTTTCTTTAGCTGGACAATAAAAACTGTGCTCCTGAACTAATGCGACGTGAGATAGTGTTGTTTTTATTACAAAACAAATAAGCAGAAAACATGTCCTCTTTGACATAAAAATAAGCAAAACTAAGTTCGTTTACAATTTCGTTTAACAACAGTATTTCGAAACCAGATATGGCCAGGAGTATAGATTTTTACTATACGAACCCGAATAACACCACAACATGATCGAAATATACACGAATTACAAATGATTTTGGTATTACGTTTGTATGGAAGACATGGTAGTTCACAGGACTCTTAAAGGACTGGAACGTATAATCATTAATAGCAAGATGAAGTGACAGTGGACAGGTCATGCTTGTCGTAAGGGCGATGGTCGTTGAAGCTAGAAAGCCCTGGAGAAAGCCAGTAGAGACCATGAACCTACAAGTTCACGTAGTGTGGGGCGACCTTCAGATTCTTGCCTGTTGGTCTGATTTATATGACGAGTCATGGAAAACGGTTGGATGAGGAAGGCTGAGGACTGGGTGTGGTGGGCGTGCTTGGGAAGGCTGCCCAAAGTCATCCGTAGCTGACTTTAAGAGAATAAAATATTGTATACCTGTAGTAATATTATAAAAATGTTGAAAATGTAAATATTTAACTCCCGTTTCGCGCAAGTGAATCTTATTCATAAACGTAAAATATCGGTGCAATAGTGATTGTCTGTTTTGTCTCTTTCCTCCGAAGGTCAATGAGTGTTGACAAACAAAGACAAAATAGAGAATAACTATTCGACTGCTAGGCTTGTGAATAAGGCGTTAAATCTATATCTTCTTTCTAGTATATCAAATGCTCGTGACATAGTATTCCAAACCAAACGCCTCCGAAACAGCTTGGCCGATATTTATGAAATTTTTACTCTACATTCTGTGGGTCTGAGAATACAATGATGCATAGAGGTCCAAGAGGCCGCCCGCGACTTCTAAAGTGCGGCAGTTAATACTTTGTCTATTGGCATACCCGAGCCGTCGCTACATAATTTTTCATGTACACTAGTATCAATGCACCATACAAATTTCAAATTGACACAGTCACACTACAAGAAAAAGTTGCCGCACTCACGAAGCGGTCGTTGTTAGGAAAGGCTCTATCTAGTCGGAGCGCGAGCGACGACCTGTTGAAAATCTATGGTTGTAAGCCCATATGGTTCATAGCCTTTAATGGCAAAACAACGTTCGTGCTTCGTCAGATAGTTTAATGCATTTTATTTTACCGCCCAATTTACTGGACGACCTTGGCCGTAGGGATAAAAGGATTAAGGTACAAGAATTTAAAAATACCAACTTTGAAATAAAAACAAAGCATTGAATTGAACAAAGATAAATTAAGTCCCCCATCTTTTCTGGTACAAAATTTTACTAAGAACAGTTTCCAAAATTATTTCAGCGCATAAAATCCTCTCAAGTTTTTTCAAGCGACCGTGTCGGGGTCCATCCAATAAAACACAAAAGAACAAAGGTTTAAAGGTTGGATTATACTGGGGATTTTTATCTACATAGAATAATATTTAAACAGCAGTTAATTAATTACTTCATAGCAAGCGTCGTTATCTCAACAAAACAGGTGTGGCAAACAGTGTAAAACAACTCCTATTTTAACACTGCAGTTAAAAAGTATGTGTCGCTTGTTATTTAGTTAAGAGTTATAATTTCTGGGATCAAGAAAACTTATAAGGGGTGTTTAATTTTGAGCTAGTTGAATAGCTTATACGAGTATGTGTTCACGTGACACTATTGACCTTATGATATTTGACATAGTTTATGATATTTTAATGATGTAATTTATAAATAAATAAATATTGACATGAATAGTTTTGATGTAACATCATCCCCAACAATAGCTAACTAACTAACTCGAGTAACCTGGAATAAGAGCCTCCGTAGTTTTGTTATAGGTAATTTACTTTTGCAGATAGCTGCAATGTGTCGTAGACAACACACATGCACAATGCACATTGTAACATACTGTGCCTTTAGCTAGCCTAAGCATAGATAGGCAGAACGGAACTGACTAGGGACATACCGTAACTGCAACATCATTAGTTTATGGGTTGCAATTGTGAATCACGCAATCGTGGGGTAACGGACGAGGTTTTTTCCCCTATGAATGTGGCTGCACCAATTGCTGCAGCCTCAGCAATACCACATCTGTCCCTTGTTTCTGCAAAAATACGCATAACAGCGACTAGCTTTAATCTATGCAGCTGATTGGTTAATACTGGCATCCGTTCCGTTCAAATCACGCCATTAATTTAGCGACTGAATATGTCATTCTCATACATTAATTTCTTTTTCCGGTTCTAAGAAGATCTTAGATAAGTCACATGGCTAAGGCACCTGACTATAATGAAGTGCTGTCTCCGTCAGCGCCATCGAAACCTCATACCATCTCATACTTTTTTATATAGTTGGTAAACACGGCCCTCTTTCTTGCGTAGTCGGGTATATAATATTATCATTTTGTTATTTTTCAATATAAGTACAAAAAATATTCCTTTATTCCAAGTGAACATTATTTGCGTAGGTGTTCGGACACAACTTAGCGGAAAATAAAATAAATCACTGCAAAACTTTTCTTCGCAAACGTCGATGTTGAAGGCTGGAGCTACGCGCTTAGAATATGAATTACATAGATCCTACATTTTCTATGAAGAAGAAAAGGAATACAAATACATGAATTTAGATTGATTTAATTTATTTGTGCTAGACAAATGAAGGAAATTAATGGATGACAAACGTATAACTTTACTATGGTATGGTACGAGTACCTCAGTGAATGTTTTAAACTTTATGCGATCTTGTCTATTTTTTTGAAGGTTATTAATTTTATTTTATTATTTTTACTAAAGACATTAAATTTTGTCAGATTTTCAATGCGTATTTCACATTATGTTAGTTAATTTATTTCAACCCGAAAACATTTAAAACAAATTAAAGATAGATACTAATGCTTCACTTCTCTTTTTTAATAACGTTCTTCAGAATAAAATTATTGTAATTCAAAGAGACACTGTAATAGGCATAAACATAACGTGACTAATTAACCAAAAAAAAAACAATAGGAACGCGGCTTTAAATTTACACGACACATTAACCATTTTATCCCTTAAATGCCATTTTGATGAAAACACGCGAGAAGGCAATATACTCAGGCAGCTCATTGACTTTCTATCAGTGATTAATGGTTATTTAATGCCTATGTGTTGCATTTAGGGTTCCTTACCCAAAGGGTAAAAAACCGTCCAACTGTCTGTTACTTATCATGATGTATCACTTAAACGCTGATATACTTGAAATTTTTACAGATGATGTTTTTATGTTGTCACTACATATAATGATAAATACTAAAGAATGAAATAGAATATTTAAAAGGTAGCTCCCATACAAAAACGTGATTTTGTTTGCCGTTTTTGTAGATAATTGTACGGAACATTCTGTGCGCGGGTCTGACTCGCAGTAGGCCGTTTCTTCATTACAAGAAATTACTGCACAAAGTTGTTGCTTGAGACAAAATGATAATTTTATTTAATTGGTATTATATTTACACTTCATTACCTAGTCCATTGATTACGAAATGAATTTCAGTACCGAACATGCCTACGGAAGGATAGATGAGATCAATATCACAGAGTTAACAATACAGCCGTCTACAAAATTTGCGTGACTATTTTTAATCTTTCAAGTGACGTATAAGAGGCATCACCTAGGGTAAATAACTCAGTTAACTCAGTACATGAACATTTGACAAAAAATCTTGGCGCTTATCATGGCGCCGCATGTCACGCGAGGCTAGGCTAGAATAAATGAATCCATACAATTGTTATCTCTGTGCATCAATATAGTCACGAGGAACCATTGCCATGAGGCAGCGTCAGATTGGCAATACGATTGGCGCCTCGCTTCAAGAAATCTGTGTCCTGCAGCGGCCGTCCTTTGTCCTACGTCCTAACGACTCTCTACCCTAATGAGGTTCAACAACCTTAGCCCTATTGTGGCTTATCGTTCGTTTCAGCCGACGGACGTCCACTGCTGGTCAAAGGCTTCCTGCAATGATTTCCAACCCACACATTATGAGTTATCTGCAATCGCAATTCAAACGATGTGTAAGAATGATGATTTCTACTATAGGTCATAGCAGCAGTGATAGCTCAGTGGTTCTGACCTCTGCCTCTCATAAGGAGGTCGCAGGTTCGAATCCTGGGCACACACCTCTGACTTTTCCGAGTTATGTGCGTTTTAGGAAACTAAATATCACTTGCTTAACGGTGAAGGAAAACATCGTGAGGAAACCTGCATGCCTGAGAGTTCACAAAAATGTTCTCGAAGGTGTGTGAAGCCCGCCAACCCGCACTTGGCCAGCGTGGTGGGCTATGGCCAAACCCCTCTCAGCCTGAGAGGAGACCCGTGCCCAGCAGTGGTGGGACGTAAAAAGGGGTTGAGATGACTATAGGTCATGTAATCAAGTTAGCGATATGTAATTCCCGTACGTTTTTTTTTTGACCTGCCAGACCAGGGTTAATCGCTAGACCCATAAGTATCGCTGACAGCAGTTTGTGCTTGGAATTTCACATCTACTTATGAGAAGCGCATCAAAATTGGTACTTTCAGTCACGAGAAAACCTCAAAAAACATGAGTCTGTCGTCAAGCAAGCAAGCAAGCAAGTTAGTCGGAGCGATAACTAAACTTGCAAACAACCTATCGAATTCGGGTTTTTTATATCGATTTGTAGCACTAACCCGAGGAGATGTATAGTTTTTGGTCAAATTTGGATGGTCAATGGCCGAGATATGGGCAAAAAACCGTGCGAAGTGTACTTCTATCGTGATAAACTTTTGTGAACGGTGTAAATACGCCCGCGATGACGATGATAAATGATGATGATGATGATACTGTCATCGATACTAGTTTTAGAGTTCTATAGGGTTCCGTACCCAAAGAGTAAAGCAGGCCCCTATTACTATGACTCCGCTGTTCGTCCGTCAGTCTGTCTGCCCGTATGTCACCAGGCTGTATCTTATTAATCGTCATACTTAGACTGCAGTTGAAATTTTCACAGATGTATTTCTGTCGATGCTATTAACTATAAATATTAAAAACCGAATAAAATGCAACAAACGTGATTCTTTGCTCATTTTTTCATTAGGCTGGCAAGATGTTTAGTTTACTTTAATAATATTTTTATTTAATATTTTATGTATTTATTTTATTTATTTTTTAATCATATGGCTCAGACTGCGGGATTTTGGAGAGAAGTCGTGACATTTTGATTAATCAAAGACTAATGATCGAATTTAACTTTCACTCTAGGTACATTGGCGCATTATAGTATTCGAGTAAATACGCTAGCTACTGATGCATGAACCAATAAATACTATTTAAATCTCATCGACTAGTGTGTGCAAACTTAAACCAAAGCTCTACAACTCCGCAATGGCAATATTCCGATATTAAAACCACAGCACACGTGCAAAGGTAATCATTTGAAGGCCCGAGTTTAATTTTGCGTCTACATTAAACTTTCCGGTTGAAACTTAGATAAGGAGCAAGAGAATAAGTTTCATACGAAGTCGCAGAGTGCACTATTTAATCTCTACGTCATAGCTTTGTTTGAGTTAATCGTTCTAGGATTTTACGGGGAGGAATGGAATGTTTAAGCTAGGAAAGTTTTGATTAGCTAAATACACATCGCATTATTTTTCATTTCGCGTGTGTGTAGTATGTTATATTATCTACAGTTGGATCATATTGACCCATTTCTTTCTTGCAACTTTTAAGCGGCTACAAAGTTACTGAGCTACTAATTATGCTACAGCTCTTAAGACCCTACACCGTTTTCCTTCTTCTCCGACAGAAAAACTACATTTTATCCAACTAAAAAAATTCTGAGCATTTTTGGAAATTACTATTACCGAAACAAATTAAAAAATACATAAAACCCATTGTAGTTTCCGATTATTTTGTGAACAATTTCCATTGTATTTTTTTTCAATCGTATTCATTACGTCACTATGCCTCTAAGTGAATTTAGATTAATCACACAAAATACAAGGCGTTTAAATTTGGAAGTATCTTTCTTTATATGCAAGTCACTAAAAATCGCTTAAATAGCCGTTTTAACCTTAAATAAATAAAGAATCCAGCAACGAGGTATATCATATATTTTTTAATGATACCGTTTGCCGAATATTGCAGGTCAATATAACCCAACCTGACAATCCAAGAGTTGACTTGTTTGATTACACTAGGAACCCTAATAAAAATCTATAGGTGCACCATTGGGCTCTGGCAAGTCCCTTAACTTGGACACTTGTGCCAGTAAAATTATATCATCAGTGCCAGTGCTAATAAATACAATATCAGTCACTTGTAAGGTTTTAATAAATGGCACTTATATGTTTTCGTAATCTGGTAAAAATGTGTTGTACCTAAGAGATTAGAGTGCAAATAAATCGCTTTTATAAATGAAATCAGATTACAAAACAATTTCGTTGATATACCTACTCGATTAAGACAATAATTGTTTTTGGCCTGTTGAATACAGAAATTAAAGAAATATTTTAGGTCCATATTTTATTTTCGTCAACGGATCACGACAATTTAAAAAGACATTTTCTCATGATGATGCACTTAGAAAATAAATGTTAAATGGTACATTTTTAACATTTAGGTATGGAACCCTAAAATACACTTCATATTCTCTAGGAAGGGGATACAGAGGACAAAGCCAACTTACTTAGTTATAAGCAGAGTATAGGTTCAATTGCACGGGGAAATCCTAGGTTTTCCCGAGCAGAAAAGTATAGCAATCACAGTGCCCCTGGGAAACGACCGGGTACAAATGCAGTGTATCCAATCTATTTTAGAAATAGTGTTTGAGGACAACGCGACCCGGTTGCATACATACATGCCAAAAACAGTGAATTAATCAGGCAATATTGACGGAAGAAGGATAAACTTAAGGTTCACGTAATTGTGTTAAACTTTTTTTTTTGTTATATTTTTTTTTCAAAAACAATTAAATAATAGTAATAATAATAAATAAAAATCTTAATTAATTTATCTCAGACAAATGAATAAACGGCTTGACCTATTTTTATGACATCTTAAGTGTGCCTATAGTCGTAGGTTTGAGAGTAGGTCGTTAGCCAATATACATTTGTTCGAAATTTCAAATTTCAAATCGTCGATCTTATCATATACATTTTTGGTAAGTCAATCGGTTATAATATAGGTCAAAGTTGAGGCTTGTAAGGTAATGTATCTTATCTTACTGTTAACTAATTTGAAATGTAGGTATTCAATGAATGAGAAGGTACTGGCCCCTACGATGCGGGCTTCCCTAGTTTAGGGGTCAGGAGACCAATTAATAATATTTAAAACACTCAGTTTGAGTGTTTTAAATATTTATTTCTGTGTTTCAAATATTTATTTGTTGTTATTATCATTGCTGGAGGCTACTACGCCAAACATTTCTCATCAAGACACTTGTACGTAATATTAAAAAGAGAGACTGTAAAGTAAGAATGGGTAAAGACATGTGGGTGGGTATTTTAGCGCCTTTAGTAGGGAAGACCCTTGTCCAACAATTGACACCCGCAGCCCAAAGTAACGACGGAGATGAGTATCTACAATATTGGAAATATTTGCACCAATTAAGTGTGAAATACCAATGTAGTTTTTAAAATCGTCTCAACAACTTTTTGTCCCAGTTTCAAACTATCAACAAAGGGCTGACCGATATTCGAACGAGGCTAAACTCGTTTTTCAGAAATTTTAAACTTTCAGTCCAATGCCTAGGCCGTCCTATCCAATACATCATTTATATAGAAATAATTATGAAACTTTTAATCTTTCATACATTTAAACAGTGTAAAGTAGGTACACTATTTGTAACTAATACTGCTGTGTAAAACAATACAATGTAACTGAAAACTTTACTCGCTACATTCTTGCTTTGGAAGTCTGGGAGTTAAAATAAAGACACTTTTGGTGATAAAACTATAAAATAATAAACTTTTGATAACGAACCGCAAACCTAACTCCGTTTTTAGAGGTTTATTGCTAATAATATTAAAAAAGTATACTAGATGGAGAATTATTGTTTTTCCCCTTTAAAATATACGTAATATAGTATAACCACTATAATTATTTCAGATTTTTCGATTGATAAAGGGGGAACGGTATTTTTTTCGACAGTTTTCCCAATCAATCAAAAATTATCAAGCATAAAAATAAAAAATCTGTTTTAGAATAGAACGCCTAAGTATATAATAATAAGTAACGCCCCAATTTTCACCCTTTTTAAAGAAAAATAAAAAGAATTTTATAAAGAAAGAAAATTTAAAAATTTTATTCCTTTCGTTATTCTATTATTTCCGCAAATGAAATGACGAAAATAAACGTCATTCGCAAAAACGAAAAAATTCGCAAACACTAAGCATCATCTCCACTCGTTTCTATTGTTGACCCGCGCCTTCGGCTTGGGTTCACTAACCGGGAATCGTGTACAATTGACGTACTTTCCGCTCCTGTATCGAAATGTACTATTTTGTTGTTACGAACTTTGTAATTTAGAGATCTCTTAATAACAATAAATAATAATGAATAATTAATCAATTAAGTTCTTCCTGCAGATGATTTCAACTACACTTACTACAAAGTAAAAATAAATATAATTATATAAACTTTATGCAATGACATTTAATTAGGTAGGTTTATCAGAAAAAAATATTTGGCAAGAATTTTCTTTAATTCAACCTTTCTTGATGGAAATAGAGATCTCTACGCGTAAAATAAGTAAGTGGCTATCTTTCATGCAAATCTGTCCCTTTTTTAAATGAAATAAAAATTATGTAAGCACATACATCTCTCTTTAGATTTATCTACTTACCAAGTGACACGATTTTCTTCATTTTAATAAAACTAAACAAATAGTTTTTCTATGAGGCAAGTTCTAATTTTCACTGTAAAATATTGTTTTTTTGCGAAAGCATTCATGAATTTAATCACACTTCTAAAGTTTTCAAAACACTTTTAAACATTCCACTACAAGTCATAAAAATAATTCACTCTTCAGAGCGGATTATAAAGTTTTCCATAAATTGTTGAAACAATTTACGTCACGCATTCGATATTCAAATTTCGCGGCTCCGTCATACTCAGCTTAGCAGGAGTGCTTTCTGGCGAATCACAGAACCAACTGGTTTAAAAGTACGGTGGACGATTATACGCATGCGCCCTTCGACTTACGTCACGTTTTCATAAAATCCTGAAAGTTATAATAAAAGAATATTTTTATATAGGTATAATAAGTAGGTATCAATATTACCTTCTACAAATATATATTTATTGTTACCAAATATTGCTGCAATAATATAAAATAATATTTTTCTGACAAAAACCACACAATACAAGCTTGAAGCAACGAAACATTTAGAAAAACTTGCGGTTACTCAAACTCAGACTCAGAGAACCTAATAATATTATTATTATGAAAAAATAATCATTTTAAAAAATAATGAAAAAATAAATACATTAACGTGATAAGAAGTCCCAACTATTTTATTTTCAATACAAAAAATATTATTTTAATTAGAAAAATAAAATTTAGCAACCCTAATTCTGATATCGACAAACCTCAAATCATTTTCATTATTCCCAGTTCATTAATAAACCAGCTGTTTTTAGGGATATCACTTAAAATTTATAGTAGGTACATTTTGAACTCCCTATAGTTCTCTCAGGATATGAGCTACACTTCTTGTGATATTTTTTCATATATCTATAAATTGTTCCCTACTTTAGGATTTCGGCTACATAGGTTAGTAATCTACACGTTGTATAAATTATGTCTTTGAAAGTAAGTAATTTTTTGTAAGCATTATGAGAGCATGTATAACCATTTCTTATCTTGCAGTGGAAACTCTATTACGGCTGGAGGTCATAATGTGCTTTAATACTGCAGTTAAAATTTTTGCGCAAAATTAACTACAACAAATCGCATACTCTTCCGTGCACGTAGTGTCATCAAATAAGGCAACAAAGCTTTCTCTGTAGGTTACTGTGATATTATAAAATCGAAGTGTGTGTGTGAAACTAATTTCGTTTAAATTTCAAATCTTAATATTTTGTCCTGGCTAAGCAATGAGGATATATAGGCAACTTTTTCTCCCGGAAAAACATGGTTTCCGCGGTATTGGTCAATTGCCGAATAACACGCAGGCGGAGCAGGGGGCTAAAAGTAATATTTCTTCTTTATAAGCTTCGAATAAGCGTCACCGTAGATCGCTTTTCTATGCAAAAAAATGGGTTTGCAAACGGGTTTCCGGCAAAAGCGTTGTTTTATCACAAATTTCGATCTGAAAATTCACACACTGTTTTAAGCCTTGCCTAAAATGATGGGCCGATGTGTACGTAAAAAAAAGGAAAAGGCAATTGGCGTCGGATGGAAATGGAGGCGTAAAACTGAAAAGTAAAAGATTAAAAGGAAGTACCTAAGTGATCAGAATTGGTATGAAGTATTGCTATTTGCTGCCACGCTGCTCTTTGTGTTCAATGCCGGAACGGTATTTCGGAAAGGTTTTTTCTTTGGATACTCAACCAACGGCTTTAGTGAATAAATCTCTCGATCGGATAGACACGAAATTCATTTTATTCATTTAAATAAGCCGGTGCTTTATGTAATCACAAGCTGTTGGACCGGAGCTCTGACTTTGTGGATTACGTACGGTTTATTTAAAACTCTCTTGCGGAACCGTTCATTTCCGGAACGGAAACTCATTTTCTAGGTTTCCTACTAATATTTAGATAATTTGGTTATTCAGTAGATAAACCAGAGAGTTGGGACACTTTTAATATAAATACGAGGTATACTATGATTCTACTTAATTATATATTAAAGAGAAAACTACCATAGGCGCGTTAGACGTTTTTTTAAATGGGAAAAACCATTGAACTCGTGATACCGTTACCGACACCTCTCTATATAAATATCTGTAGTGTTTGTTGGTTTTCATAGTTCAGTGTTCACTTCTGTCCTGGAGTGTCACTTTATTTTTTTCTATTCATTCAAATGTTTCATAGTACCCCGATGGTTGCCTGGAAGCGATAAGGTTGCCATATTTGTTCATTAATGCTGTAATATTCCTTAAATCATGTTTTGTGATGTACAAAAAAGATTTTTCTATCTATCAAGTCTATCAGCCATCTGTGACATTTTGAAGTTATATGCGTTATAAGTGGCTAACCTTTGTGATGAATGGATTAGTTAATATTAGTTATGTTGGGAATTAATATAGCTAGGCGTTCAATATCCTTTTAGAATTTTTTCCAATAAATATATCGTAAAGTTTACTCTACCGAATAGATGCTTCATTTTCATACATTTTTACATATTTCCGTCTGAGCTGAAATGTGCTAAAAGCTTTCAGTCCTATTCGTCGGTTTGACACAAATCCAGCTGCAAAATCTTTGAAGAAAAATCCTAATATAATGGCACTCACCAACCTATTCTCATATTGTTTTGTGGATATTTTCATACATGATACATCCCTTCCGTTCTCTTTTCATTAAAATAAAAAAATATAATGGATATATGGAGCAGTGGTCAACCGACCCCGACCCCGACCCCTAGATTAATTATATTTTATGCGAACTTTATACAAATTTAACAAACAACAATCATTTTATTTAGTAATACCTCTTAAATTACTCGAATCTACAAGTATATCGCGTTTGTTAATAATATTGCATGTTAAATAAAAAATCCCAATCTCTGTTTTAATATTTTTATACGAAATATCCTGAAATAAACTCTCTTAGAACGTTAATAGAGTCTAAATTTCCTGAATATTTATACGGGCAGGTACGCTGCGGAAATCATTAGAGAAAAATATTATCGCGCGTACGAACTTCTTCCGCTTCAGGCATGAATTTTGAGATTGGGAAAAACTTTCGTCGTCTAAAATAAAAATTATGCAGGATTATAATATTATTTTACTTTTTCGTCTGTGGTTTTTACTTCTAAACAACTTTAAATGAAAAAATTTCCTACTTTAAAAACGATTTTGTGAACGACTGAGAATTAGCCTTCTGTGGTACATGGAACTTGAAAAAATCTTTAATTGACTGAATTATTAAAGAAATTTATTTTTTCGCATAAATGAATCCCAAGAAATTGATTCTACATATGTTTATAGATAAATCTAGTATAAAACAACTGGACTTCGTTCTATTACAATATGACTTTAAGTTATCTGTACAGGGTGGAATTTTGTAATGCCACCTAAGAGGAAAGTACTTTTAATACTGTAGATAGAAAATTTTACTCAAAGAAAACATTCCTTTACTTTTAAATACAAAGAAAACTGCATTCAAAGATTTTTGAAAATTCGCTTGCGATACGAACCGACTAAAATCTGTAAAAATTACAACCTTTCACGTTTATAAAACCTGTCAAATTACCTACTTGTAGCATCGTCATCTAACTTAATCTTCATAACACATTCATAATTAGTATGTGTAGTGTAGTAGTTGATCATATAGAGGTCAACTTTCAAATGTGACTTTACTGAAGGATTCTCGAAACCTTATTACGTTACAAGCATCCGATCGATAAACCCAAGTTCTCATGGCGACAAAACCTTTTGTATATTAAATTACACGTTAAAGGTCACATTTCATAGTATTACCTATGTTTTTTGTTTAAGAGGAAAACCGAGAGGCATTATTTAAACTAATGTAAGTTTCAACTTTCAATAATCTTTTCATACACTAAATCCGCTACTACTAATAGGCACAGCTACAAGCTCCCAACAATTTAATTTTAAACTGAGGGCCACAAGAGAAGTTGAGTAAGGATTCCTATAGAAGAGTGTGCCCATGCAAAACAAACCTATCGAACTCGGAGGAAAAATCCAGACTCATGTAGCAGACTACACGTAATACGTGTAGTCTGCTACATGAGTCTGGATTTTTGCACATGAGTATGTTTGCGTTTGGAAGTCCACGGGACTTCCAAACGCAAACATGCGTCGATTCTTTCACAACATAAAATAAGCACGCGTCTTTCCACTATCTGCCTTCAGCGCATTCTTAGCTATTTCGGCAAAATTGCACGGCGTTAAAAGCCTTGAGAGACTGATGCTAGTTGGCAATGTAGAGGACAAAAGACCTCGACGCAGATCTCCAACCCAGTGGTCCGACCAAATAAAGGAAACTGCCGCTGTCACCTTCTACAAAGCCGTCCACATGGCTGAGGACAGAACGCGGAGGAAGGAGATCAAACACTATAGGATTACTCGCCGTGATTGATAATAATCACGATCCTTAGTAATGAGACCGACCAAAGAGAGAGAGAGAGTCATGTTTTCCTAGATTACTTGGAATGCCAGATTCTTCTTTTCATGCAAATTATTTATTCAACGCCATTAGACCAGTTATATCTGCAATATTACCTACTGAAAGATTATAATAATATGGTGTAATATTGTCTTAGGTATATTTTCCTTTATTAGAAGCAAAACACGTATAGAAACAGTATTCACATCAGAAAAAGTGTGGTTTTAGCGACACGATATGCCTGCACGAAGCCAGATTTTAATAGTTACGGAAACTCTGAACATTAAAGCTGTCCTCTCATAAATCTGGCCCAGTTTTGTAAGGCACCCGGCGCGTTCATAAATTGCATTTGTGGTCGCCCTGGAACGGGTACAGGGGTGATATTCACTTGTTTTGCTAAATTCTAAGGTTAACACTTCGGTTAATACGTGCACACAATTATATTCCCGGCGAAATATACATGTAAACTAAGATGAACTAAATCCTTTTCAAGTAAGCTTTATCTAGCGCTTTGCAAACATTTCTAAAGATATACATACTCGTAATAAAAATAATATAATGAATGAAGGAAATAATGGTGAATTTTTTTTTGGATAGACAATAGAAGCCAAGTTAACTTGAAAGCCAAAGTTGTAAATCTTAAAAAAATGTCCCAGAAAAACGTTTCCGGGATTCAATTCGCATACATTTGGGTCCACAGTTATTTCAGCTTTAGAACGGCGCTGAAAAGTTTAATGGATTTCAGGATGAGACAAAATGATAATTTATGATGAAAGTATTTTAACAAGTATCTTCGTAAAGCTTCTTTTTGATTACAAGAAGTCGGACTGAGTATACTCTATTCTTCTTTTTTGTAGATAGGTTTACGCTTGACGACTCATGCCTGATGGAATGCAATATGCAGAGGTCTAGGTTGCAGCACACTTGCGTAGAAAATGCCTATATTCATTCTACTTTGATTGTACTTATGACTGGAAATACGAAGGCTGGATAGCGTTCCACACCTTAGCGGTTCGTTTTAGAAACGCGAAAGAAAAACTTTTCGTGAGAGTCTGTCGGATGTCAACCCTATAATTAAGGATGCCATTATGCAAGATCTCGGTCCCATCTTGCCGTTGTATTTACTAGCACGTTCATATTATCAGTTTCCAGTTTCCATCAATGGTAATCATTCAATCTTCATTGTTTGCGATCCTGTCAACTAGCCGAATAATTTTGATGAAGGAAAGTGTTTCTACTCAACTAATCTGTGATCTGGACTAATGAACCTGATGCATTTGATAGGTGCTATAAAAAGATTGAAATGAAATGAAATTCACAAAATCCATAAAAATCATCGCTAAATTAACCACGTGACTTCCAAGCATGCTTACGGCTTACCAATATTTTTTTTTTATTTCGCTCCATTTCTATCTTTGCAATATGGCATATAGTCTATAGATAGAGCTCCGGTTTGATTACGGATTATCGTTAGGTGAGTTTTCGTTTATATAGGGCTATAAACGCAAATTCAACTAGCTATACCTACCAATACATAGATTTTGCACTCGAAATTTATGTATTTTAGGAAAGAAAGAAAAGATCGCTGTGTAGCGATAAGGCCATTATTGCCATATTAATGCCATATTGTACATTTGTTTTGCTCGTTATTTTATTTGTTTTTTCTATCTATCTATTTTAATTGTTTAGTACGATATAATATGACCACACAATAGCCGTCATAAAATATTATATTATTTACTCGTATTTCTCTACGTATTAATTCAAACTTTCATGAACGTACCGACTACCGCATTAAACTAAAGGATTAGAGGCTTAATGCATACGCTCGCAGTTTATGAGAATAATCTGGTGATTATTATATTGATCACTATAACGGGAAATTATTAGGTATGATTAGGCATAATTCATTTTCCATCTAATTAGCGATTCTCATTTCAAATGTAAATTACTTGATATTTATGAAATTAAACTGGTATCAAAATTTGTTGATAGATAGTTAATTATTATGTAGTGTAACGATACCAATAGTAGTTTTAATGTCCATATAGATGCATCATGAGTCAGTCATCACTAAAATAAGGTACGGAATCGGAAACGCTAAAATAAATCAAATAGAAATTAATGTATTCAATGCACTAAAACCAATAAGCATCTCATTGAAGGATGTCCTTTATTGATTGCTGCTAACACGTTCAAATAGGTCTCCATAATGACTTTCCCCGCTCTGAGTCAAAGGCCTGCATGATTCTCTTAGGTAAATAATTTCGTCAGGCCACATGGTGAATACTGTGTACTTTACACCGATATGAACCTAAGGATGAGCCCATCGGAACACTTTACGTCAACCTTCTGCACACAAGAAAAAAAGTAGCAAAATTTGTGAAAATTTCCGCTAATACGCCGCAAGATGGCGGAAATTGGCCATGCAGAAACTCGCGTGCGGACTACGAGTATAAATAGCAAGTACCAGAGATCTTTCGCGTGTTCAGCGATCCATGGACAATACTGCGGTCGGTTTACAACTTACGCTGTTGGTGTCAAAGCAATTTTTGACACCAGTAAGCTGGCGACATTTTTTCCAGTGGTCCGCCTGGTCTTGAGAATAATATCTCCATTGTACTATATACATTATATTCTCGTACGTTTCCAGAGCTGGAAACGTACTTCCAGAGCTGGAATTATGACTCTGCACCCGTGCAGAGTCATAATTCCAGCTCTGGTGTCACTAAGATCCGAACCCAAAAACCCTAAATACCTATACCGAAAGTCATAAGTATGGATAATTTTTTAAAATGATCTCTAAATTAATCGTTTTAGCAATTATTATTATTTATTTATTTTAAAGTAAGGTAAATAAATACTAAATTATTTCATTATCTAGCAGTTAGCACTCAGCAGGGCAAAGTGTTAAATAAAACGATCTGTTCTCAGAAAATAAAGCTTGGATTAAATTAAATTTTGGTAATTTACATCTCCAAGCTCAGGCGTCTGAGAAAAAACCATCTTTAACACTCGCAGTAATTATTTGATTGACTGTACCTACAGACTCCAAATAGATTGCTTGGACAATGGACCGTAACCATTCGAGTAAAAACTAATCAGTTTATTAAAACGAACTTCGTCTCTATTTTATCAAACAGTATACTTTGCGACAGCGAACGCCTCCGGGAAGATTAATTCTTGCTTTTCCAAGTAGATTTATTAGATAGATTGGAAAACTGTGATCGGACACGTCCATCTACCGCTCAATTCCGCCTGTCGTTTGTCAATGTCGCTTTTTATTGACGCGGAAATTCTTCCTCCGAAAGATAATAAAGCGCTCACCTATACTAAAAGTAATTATTATCTTAATATCAAAAATTAATAGTCATTGTTTTACAATGAATTAAGTTAATTGTTTGACATTTGAACTATTTTACGTTACGTTCGTGTTACATACACTATGTACTAGGTATGTACTATGTATGTGGTTTTTTTTATTCCACCGTAACTTCTGAACGACTGAATAGATTTGGACGTATCATTAGAATACTTACATCCCGAGTAACATAGGCTATATTTTTTGGAAAAAGTCGTTTTACAACATGTATTTTTAATTTTTTAATTATTTACTTGTTTTCATTTAAAAAAATAACCATTCTTGATTCGTGGTTCTTTGCGTGTTGTATAAAACCAGTATAAACCAGATTTTAACATTTTCCTTATATACAAAGTTTATACGTTGCACTGAGGGCTGTCGCCTGTCGGGATTTCCCCGGATTTGTTCCTAGTTGGAACACCGGACGTCCGGAGACGCTTATCAAAGCGGCATTTACCGCGGATTTTGAATATTTCACATAGTTTGCCTGAATATTTGAAAGAATAATCATTTTTCAAAAAATTCAAAAAATTCAAAATTCAAAAATTTTATTCTTTCACATAGGCCCAACTTAGAGGCACTTGCGAAACGTTAAGACTCTACCGCCTCGTTCGGAAAGTAGCACTGCACCGAGAAGAACGGGCAAGAAACTCGGCACTTGCTTTTTTTAAAAATAATATTTTTTACAATTTTGTTTTAAACAATAATCACATTATAATTAAAAATCAAACGAACTTACCAAGTGAAGTTCGATTGTAATTATGCGAGCAACTTTTTTCGATGCAATTTTGATTTACGTTTTGTATATGCGGTCCCACGCATCAGCCTACAACACGGAATTTTAAATTTATTTTGATATTTTATTTATTGTTTTTTTTTTTTTTTTTATGTTGGCAACACTTTTTTTTTTTATAATGGCAACACTATCTCCCCACTCCTATCAATACTATATATAATTCCTCACGAATATTAACTCGTCATTTTGTTGATAGTTGATTCAAATTTTATATTTGTTTTGTGTATGTCATATACATACATATTTTAGGGTAGGGCATAATGTTTAAATTTTATCATGAAAGTTTAATAATAATAATAATAATAATGTATTTATTTATTAAGGCACAAGAACCCATATACAAACAGTCAAATATATTTATAAATAAATATAGATAAAACGTTTTAAAACTTACCAACTAACTGAAGTGGTTAATAAACCTGCTTCAGATGTCACAAGCCACAGGTTGGTTAACTTTATTTTCGGTTTTTGTCCTGGTGAACAGACAGCCAAAAATTGAGTATCGGATTGTGCATGCTGTCACAAACGACTCGACACTTAATAGGGACGACACTTAATAGGGAGGGTGTGTATAAATTGCATCGAAAAAAGTTGCTCGCATAATTACAATCGAACTTCACTTGGTAAGTTCGTTTGATTTTTAATTATGCTTCGCAACTTTTTTCTTAGCAATTTTGATTTACGTTTTGTATGATGTTCAGAGGAACAAATATAAAATTTGTGACATTGGTTTGTTACATAAAACAAGCTTTTTCCAAATCAATATTTTTTATTAAGTAAACATGTATAATAATAACATGTCATCTTATTATTTCGTTCATTCTAGAATGGATCGCGTAAAGTCTATACCTATATAGAATTTAGCAAAAGTAGATGGAGTTTGGCTCCATGTAATGTATGTCCATGTACCTTTATATGTGTGCGTACTACCGCGATGCTGTATGCGTTTGGATATTAAAGCCAGTTATGTACTAAGCCGTGTTTCATTCGGACGTATCAGTGGCGACGAGGCATTTTTATGAAACCACCCGCGCGCGTTGAAAATAATGGCGGCAATAATCGGCAAACTAGATGTTTTCCAACCAAATTCACGGAATTGGGAACTATTTAGTAGCAGATTAAAACAGTTTCTAGCTCTAAATAATATTACGTCGAATGAACAAAAGAGGGCCGTACTCATAACTCACCTTTCGGATGACGCATACCGACTGCTGATCAACTTAGTGCACCCGAAAAAGGCGGAAGAAACTGATTATGACGTACTAATTAATACGTTGGAGAAGCATTTTTCACCGCGAAGGTCTACATTTGCGGACAAAGATAAGTTTTACAGTGCAACGCAGTCGGCGGGAGAAGCGCTCGAAGACTTTGCCGCTCGGTTGAGAGGACTCGCCGTATATTGTGATTTCGGCGAAGCGCTGGATGTGTTACTCCGGGATCGTTTCGTGCTCGGATTGGCATTAGGACCTGAACGAGACAGACTTTTCGAAAAGGACGCGAGCAAATTGACGTTCGCAGATGCTTTGGCGTTGGCGCAGAAGGTTTCGTGTGCACGCAAATCGAAGACTACGACCGTCGCAGGGACATCGAGCAAAGGGGAAGGAGAGGCAGATGCTAGCATAAAGGAGGAACCTTTGCACTACACCAGCACCGGCAAGCGACGGGGCACGGCGCGAGCGCCGCGCGGCGCTTGCGCGAGCGGCGGCGGCACGGCGATCAGGCGAGATGACACGGGCGGCGCGCGGCCGCAGTGCAAATCCTGTGGGCTTCGTAATCACCTTCAAGATAAGTGTTTTTATCGGTTCCATCGGTGTAAAGTGTGTTTACGTGACGGCCATATTTCCAGGGCTTGTATTTCTAAAAAGGTGAAAGCGGCTAATAATAATAATATGCAAATAGAATCAGTGTCGGAAGGAAGTGTATCGGACGATTGTGACGGCTCCTGTGAAGAATGCCAGGTATTTAGTTTGAGGTGTGTTAATTACAAACCTATTTTGATGCCTGTACTGATTAATGATAGCATTAAGTTAGACATGGAGCTAGATACGGGTTCCGGTACTAGTGTAATATCTGATGAATTATATAATAAACATTTTTCTCATTTAACGTTAAGTGAATGTTTTATTAAGATATGTTTTTATAATGGACACAAAATCACTCCCATGGGCTGTTTGGTTCTTAAACTAACGTACTTAAATTGCACGAAAGAATTAACGTTTTATGTTATTAAACAAGGCGGTCCACCACTATTAGGGCGTGATTTTATGGCTAAATTTAATATCACTATATCAACGCCTAACCATAACATTGCCTTAGACCAAACGCAAAACATAGAAGTACGTAAGTTATTGAGTGAGTTCAGTGATCTATTTTCGGAAGAACTTGGATGTTTTAACCAGTTTGAAGTAACCTTGCATTTAAAGGAAGGTGTTAAACCGAAATTTTACAAAGCGCGACCATTACCATTTGCTATTAAAGATAAAGTGGAGGCAGAAATAGATAGGCTCGTAGGGCAAGGAATATTAGTACCGGTTAATTATTCCGAATACGCTACGCCCATAGTACCCGTGCGGAAGCCCAACGGGAGTGTACGTATTTGCGGTGATTACTCATTGACTGTAAATAAAGATATTCATATCGATCAATACCCGCTACCTCGTATTGAGGAAATATTCGTGAAATTAGGCGGTGGGGAGCTATATTCTAAATTAGACTGCAGTCAAGCGTATACACAGTTCAGACTTTCACGAGAGTCTCAGAAGCTCACCACGATAAATACGTCCAAGGGGTTATTTATGTATACTCGAATGGTGTATGGGTTAGCTAATGCACCGGCGGTTTTTCAACGGGCGATCGAAAATTTATTAGCAGGTATTAAGGGTGTTTCGGTTTTCCTTGATGACATCTGCGTAACCGGGGCGAATAAAGCAGAACACCTTCAAAGATTGCAATCGGTATTTCAAAGGTTAAAGGGAGCTGGGCTAAAATTACAAAAAAATAAATGTGTTTTTTTCCAGGAAAATGTAAACTATTTGGGTTATGTGATAGATAAGAACGGCCTACATAAGTGTCCTAAGAAAATAGAAGCTGTAAATAATGCGCCGCAGCCGACCAATATCTCGGAATTAAAACGGTTTTTAGGCATGGTCAATTATTATAGGAATTTCGTGCCGCATGCATCGTCAATTTTAAGTCCACTACACGAATTATTACGTTCGGAAGCTAAGTGGGAGTGGGGTAACCGCCAGCAGAGGGCGTTTACAAAAATTAAGAACGAGCTAACGTCAGATCGCGTGCTGGCTCATTTTGATCCGAATTCCCGTCTTGTTTTAACGGTAGATGCTAGTCCCGTGGGAATTTCTTCAGTTTTATCGCAGATAGGTACGGATGGCATTGAAAAACCACTGGCATTCGCGAGTAGGTCTTTGTCCAGTAGCGAAAAAAATTACGCTCAATTGCACAAGGAGGCCAGTGCTATTATTTTCGGAGTGCAGAAGTTCCACCAATATCTATATGGACGACATCAACCCTTCATATTACGAACGGACCACAAACCGCTATTAGCAATATTTGGAAAAAAACGAGGTATCTCGGAGATGACAGCTTCTAGGTTGATTCGTTATTCCATAATTTTGTCAGCGTATAATTACGAGATTCAATATATATCGACGGAAGATAACAAAGTCGCCGATTATTTTTCGCGAGCACCTTTACCAACCATGAAAGCGGTACAACCTACGGCTGAACATGCATGTTGTTTATCAATAAATGCTATGCAATTAAATAGTTTGCCGGTAACGTACAAAGACATACGTATAGCGACCGAGAAGGATAAAACTTTAAGTACAGTGATGAAATATCTCAAACACGGATGGCCTCGCAAAATAAAATGTAAAAAAATTTTGCCATATTTCAATTGTAGGAATGATTTAGAATTGGAAAGTGGATGTTTATTGAGAGGACATCGCGTCGTCGTACCCGCGGTACACAGAGAAAAGTTACTGCAGGAGTTACACAGAACGCATCAGGGCATAGTTAAAACAAAATCGGCAGCGCGCACTCGCATGTGGTGGCCAAACATCGACGGGGACATTGAACAGTTGATAGGAGCGTGCACCGTGTGCGTGGCGAACAGAAGCGCTCCGCCGCGCGCGCCCCCCGCCCCCTGGCCGCGGCCGGCCGGCCCGTGGCAGCGCCTGCACATCGATTATATGTCGGTGGGACAAAAAGTTTATTTGGTCGTGGTAGACGCGTACAGCAAGTGGTTAGAGTGTATCGAAATGACAACCGGAACTACCAGCAGATCATTAATTGCCAAATTAAAACAATTGTTTGCTTCTTTCGGCCTGCCACTTTTTCTGGTGTCAGATAATGATGCGAAAATAATATCGCAAGAATTCATAACCTATTGTTCAGAAAATGGTATTAAACATATCACTTCACCTATATATCACCCGTGTAGCAATGGGCAAGCTGAAAACTCGGTTAAAACGTGCAAAAAGATGATCAAATCAATTTTAGAATCTTCCTCAAATGGGTCTAACGACAAATTACTTGATTATTTATTCGAATACCGGAATACGATACACTGTACCACAGGGGTTACGCCGGCAATGTTATTGTTAGGTAGAAATTTGCGCGGCAAATTAGATTTAGTCATTCCACCTAGTAGCGTAAAGACTAATAATTATGATAGTGAGCCGAAATCGTTAGAATTCGAAAACAAATGTCGTTCATTAAAGAAGGAACAAAAGGTTTGGGTGAGATGTTATGAAAATAGAAAGCCTTATTGGTGTAAAGGGATAATAATAGAAAGCTTGGGTAAAAGAATGTATTTAGTAAAATTAGAAAATCAGGGAGTAACTTGCAAGCGACACATAGATCAGTTAATGGTATGTAAGGGGGAGGAGAAAAAGAAGAAGATTTTAGATAATGATAGAAATACTATTCAGGATACTAGGCCTCCGTCACCGTCACCTTCCTCATCTAGTATCGAACTTTCATTGCCGGCGTCACCGGCAACGGATACTTCATTGGCTCCAGAAAATATTATGTCAAATATTGAATCACAGACCGCTGGTAATACGAGGGCCACTCCGGAACGCTCCGGAGCGGCCAGCGAGACGAGGGAGGCGACGGGAAGAACTAACGATGACGGGGAAGATGGGTCAAACATTGATAACAATATGGCGGTAGCCCCTAGCACAGAGACAGCAGAGCCAGGCGACCCACCTTCTCCGTCACGTCGTATGCGATTACGACCCAGAAAAAAACTTATAATTAATAAATTGTAAATTAATATTACAGCAAGGTTATTATATTTGTACACAGGTTCCCAACTGAGGGGGAGGAGCTGTAATGTATGTCCATGTACCTTTATATGTGTGCGTACTACCGCGATGCTGTATGCGTTTGGATATTAAAGCCAGTTATGTACTAAGCCGTGTTTCATTCGGACGTATCACTCCAACTTGTAGTATTATTAATGACATTATTTTATTGCCCTGATGATATTGAAATAGGAAAAGGAGCTTTGAGACATAAGACTTTAAATATTTTTATACTATATTATTATTGAGTATATCAACGACGGCCGTCATTAGCCATAACAAGAAGTCTGTATAGCCGACACAAAAATTTTGTCAACGATATTATTTGTTTGTTTAATTGTTGCATGGCGTTTGCTTGAATATGCTTTTATCAAATACCGTTTTATTGTAAAGTTTTCTTAATAGGGTTAATAGTTAGGATGACAACTTTGTATCAGTTCTTATTTTTATGAAATCGAATAATCGTAGTTAGTTTCATGAATGGAATTGGTATATCTTTAATATATGTAGCTGGACAAACATAATTAAGGATGGCAATTTCAACAAGTGTTATTAGTGTTTATCACTATAATATAATATGTTTATCAAAACTATCGTATGGACCTTTTACAAGAGCCTGTATGTTAGGCCGATGAGAAATAAAGATATCTTGAATTTAAACCTAAATTTAGTTGAAACGTGTCAGGACGAGAAGTCTATTATATTTTAAATTTTGGCGGCGTAAAGGGTCGTTGTAAGCTAGTTTTAGTGCTTTAGTTCAAGAACCATAAAGACAATCACTCCCAAATCCATACGTCATGTGTTTTGGGTTCCCAATCCAAAGTTGTTGAAAAACAGAGACACGATTCGTAATTGAATTGAAATTATTGATATTGTTTAATTGTTTTATCTTCGAAAAGGTTTGCACTTTATGAGCAGTTTACAGATTATAGAGTAAGAGTCTTCTTCGAAAGAGTTTCCGGGTTGAGGTTCTCATGTGGCCATTGTTCAGAAAAGTAACCTAGAACAATATCAATATCCACAGATCATAGTGTATTTCGGTTGAGCTGGCCTGGACCTAAAAGCTCAACTATTAAAAAACCTCTTTATTCGAAAAGCATCTAACATATTATAGTGAAAATAATAACAATAGTGCAGATTTGTGTGAATGAATTCTCACACATTTTATACCTTAATCCAAATCTTTGTCTTAATTAATAAATATTCGTTAAGAAAGTTTAAGACCACAGTAACAATTGTATTAATATGAGTATATAATTATAATTATTTAAATTAATTTATAACTAGTTTTTGTAATTATCAAATTTTTCTGTCTGGTATAGACATCTTCAGATATTTTTTAAAAATAAGTAACCTTTCAAGAAGCCGAGTGTCCTGTGGTTACGAGGAATCCTAAAAGGAAATGTACAAAAATTAATTTCAATATCATAATATATGAGCAAGTTAATTGTTTAAGCAATGCAAACCGCGGCCGTAGGGACAAATATGAGTACAACATTAAAGCCGTTTGCTTTAAATACTTAAAATCACTATAAATAGCGGTAACGCATTAAATTTTAATTTTTTTTTCAGGATTCCGTTAAGGCATCAACGTTCCAAACATCAATCATTTAACAGTCCGACAAGGCTCTCTTGGCACTTGAAGGAGGGCGCTGTTGCAAAACAAAGACAGCCATAAAAAATCTCCTCAATTTTACTTAAATTTTAGTTTAAAATACTTAGTAGTTAGCAAAAACAACATAACATACAATAGTGATATACTGACAGAGCGAACTATGAAACATTAGCACAAGATAGCGGCGTTAGTTCAGACTTTGGCCACGTGCCAAAATAGCTCTGTTGCACTGAATTTGTGACGCGCCGTCTTGTCGCAATGGGATCGGGGGCGCCTCGGCTGCGTTCGGCGGCGGTCGTAGTGCGCGAGCCATGGCAGCACCCTCGACCTGAGGCGCCGCTGTGGTAGCCGGTTTGCCGAGGGACACTCTGTGGCGCCCGCGAATTGTAGTGACAACTGACAGTAATGTGATTGATAATTTATAATGAATAAAAATTCCGAGATTAAAATCAGTGTGTCAATCAAAATTTTCAAAAAGCATGGTCTGCGAATTCCTATTCAGTGCCGTAAAAGTATTAGCTTATATATTTTCTATATTTGCTGACTATCAATTATATTAGGACTCAAAGGAATGTTATATGTTTTAAGTTTCATACCATTGCCAGATTTTTCTGGTTATTTTATTAAAATGAGGGTACTTTATGCTTTATATTCGATTGATATAACGAATTGCGGTTGTATTGTGAAAATCTTAATGGAATATATTATGCAATAAGAATGTTAATATATTTAAGGTAAGAAAAGCCTAGCCTTTCAGTTTAAGTCGCAAGAGGCAAAATTAATTTAAGTAACAATGACCGCACGCCTCAATATTATCCTATAAGGCGCCACAGCCAGATATATTTTCGTCAGAAATAAAAAAGGTGTAAACAAGTTGATGAAATCATAAAGGTGAATAAACACTTGATATTATTAAACAAATAATAAATCAGAATTATTTTATGGTGTTCTATTACACATAAGTAATTTAGTACTTGTTGTAGTAAAATGGTGTACATGCAACGGAAGGAAAGTAAATTCGTAAATGTTTTTAGGGTAGTTGCATAAATAATATTGAATGACAATTTCACATTAGAAACGTCGTATTTCCGTTGCGATTGAGTGTCAATCAATAAACGATATGTCAGAAAATGTAGTTTGGTGTTATTACTTAGATGCTTTACTTAAAGTAAGCCACCATTTTGAAATTATTAGGTTCAAAAAATGTATACATATTGTTTATGTTAAATCTTCTGATGCCATTACGTTCTATAAATATAATATATTAGATAAAGATTTAGAGAATTAGTGATAACTAAACGAATCGCTTTATTTTCAAGTACTTCTTATTTATTCTGGAAGTTTAATGCTTTGAGTCGTGATATTGGACAAAAATAAGCACTGTTCATTAAAACAGGCGTATTGTCTCAAGGAATATTCCCTTGATCCAAGATAATATAATGAAACCATTCGTAGTACAAGACCAAAACTTGTGAGAAAGAAATGTTATCGTCATATTGTGTACGATACCTCGGGTGACGGATACGGTCTGGGTGTCTTCAGTGCGGCGCGGCGGCGACGGTGGCGGCGAGCGGTCGCGCGACTTCAGCACGGCGCGGAACACCGTTATGCTGCAGGTGCGAAACAGACCGGCTCGTCGCTGCCCCTTGTTTGTCCATCACAAGATGATGCAGGTGTTTGAAGTTTAATCGATCTTAATGACCGTTAGATTTTGCTAGAAAGTGTCTATTAGTAAACACAATACTTATTCATCTACGACGGCCCTCTTGGCGTCTTGATGGTTATGGCGTGGTGCATGTAGCACAAAATATTGCACGTGTCATGCAGCTTTAATTACATATATATATATATATATATATATATATATATATATATATATATATATAGTCATTTTTTATGTAGCTGCGAAGTTCTTGTGCAATCTGGTTCTGGGCCGAATAGTCTTATAACGTTTGGACACCGGTCCAAATTGATCCGCAATCGGCGGTGACTCGGTAACAGCTTACGGATGATCTGTGTTGAACGTGGCTTCGTTATGAGACCATCGAAGTATATTTAAGACACTGTCTTTAGTAAAATATTTCTGCTTACGATTTCTTTGATATCCTTATTGCTGGTGCTTAACGCGGCTAAGGCGTTACCGAGTCGCTACAGAATTGTGAAGGTAAGAGCCCAGATTTTGGCAAGTACGCATCACTTTTAGGGATGGATACAACCCAGGTTATTAGTTGCTCGCATCCAGATGGCAGCCGATGATCGTGATCCACAGGTTTTGTCATACAGAATTGTGAAGGTAAGAGCCCAGATTTTGGCAAGTACGCATCACTTTTAGGGACGGATACAACCCAGGTTGTTAGTTGCTCGCATCCAGATCGTGGCCGATGATCTTGTTTCATCCGCGCACGTAAGTAGCGCCGCCGCGCGCGTAAGTGGCGCCGCTGGCCCAATGCTGCCATCTGCCGTCTGCGTGACCGTAAACAAGGCACGCTAGTCATGGGCGACAACAGCAGGTTTTGTCATACATAATTATGAAGGTAAGAGCCCATATTTTTGGCAATTACGCATCATTTTTAGTGATGGATATAACTCACCCAGTGCCAGCCGCCTGTTTCTTTCCGTTTTTCCTCTTCTTCCCCATGTTCGTAGCGGTGATAAGATTTGAGCGGGTTTCTGTGATGTGCGTAGGCTTCAGCACGGAAACACGTAATGACGAGTTAATATTCGTGAGGAATTATATATAGTATTGATAGGAGTGGGGAGATAGTGTTGCCATTATAAAAAAAAAAGTGTTGCCAACATAAAAAAAAAAAAAAAAAAAAAAACAATAAATAAAATATCAAAATAAATTTAAAATTCCGTGTTGTAGGCTGATGCGTGGGACCGCATATACAAAACGTAAATCAAAATTGCTAAGAAAAAAGTTGCGAAGCATAATAAGCATCTTGTGAGCAGACGGAATATACACTTAGATCCAAGGGTCTTTGTCATTTAAAAATTCATTTATTGTATAGTAACCCTTACTTAGAAGATGATTTTTGACAGTTTGTTTGAACCTATGTATAGGTAGGTCCAAAACTGCCTTCGGGATCACGTTATAAAAGCGTATACTCAACCCCACAAAGGATTTTTGTACTCTGCGCAAGCGGTGTGATAATTCAACCAGTTTATGCCCTCCGTGTCTGATTGGTCTATGACATATGTCAATTCTTCGCTTATAAGTATTAATATTTTGATGAACAAATATAACATTACTGTATATGTACTGTGAAGCTACTGTAAGGATACCAATCTCCTTAAATTTGTCACGGAGAGATTCTCTAGACTTTAGTTTGTATATAGCCCTGACAGCCCTTTTCTGCAAAACAAAGATCGATTGAATGTCAGCAGCATTTCCCCATAGTAAGATCCCATAGGACATGATACTGTGGAAATATGCGAAATAAACAAGCCTAGCTGTTTCTACATCGGTAAACTGCCTGATTTTTCTGACTGCATACGCAGCAGAGCTAAGTTTATCTGCCAGTGTCTTTATTTGAGCGCCCCACTGGAGTTTACAATCAAGGGTAACTCCTAGAAAAACTGTGGAGTTTTCTATTTTTAGTGTTTCACCATTTACTACGATATTTTTATCAACGACTTTCTTTACATTTGGTAACGAAAAATCTATACATTTGGTTTTTTTTGCATTTAAAAGCAGGTTGTTCACCGTGAACCAGTGTGATACCTGCGAGATAGCTCTATTCACATCGTCAAAGTCATTCTTATGTTTGTCAGTTTTAAAAATCAGAGAGGTGTCGTCAGCAAACAGTACTATGTCGCAAGTGTCACTTACATGGAATGGTAAGTCATTTATATACACTAAGAAAAGAAAAGGACCCAGAATTGAACCCTGAGGAACACCCATTATGGTAGTGGAGCTCTGTGACTTTACATCATTTATGCAGACCATTTGACTTCTATCACTCAGATAAGAGGCAATGAGATCAAGTGCTCTGTCTTTGATACCATAGTGATCAAGCTTGAGTAATAGTGTCTTATGCTCAACGCAATCAAAAGCTTTAGATAAGTCACAAAATACACCTATGGCATTCTGAGATTTACCCCAGGCATCATAAATATGCTTAAGGAGTTTTGCACCGGCATCTGTTGTATTTCTACCTTTAGTGAAACCATACTGTTCGGAATGGAGTAATTTATTTGAGTTAAAATGATCCAAAAGTTGGTTTAGTATGATTTTTTCAAAAATTTTACTTGAACACGGCAGGATTGAAATCGGTCTAAAGTTATTGAGATCCTGTTTATTTCCGGATTTGAATAGTGGAATTAGTTTGCCATGTTTCATCAAATTTGGAAAAGTTCCTAAATCGACACACTGGTTAAAAATTATTGCCAAATAAGGTCCTATAATGTCGATTATGTTAGACATTACTTGTACAGACATGCCCCATAGATCACCAGTTCTTTTGATTTTTAACGATCTAAAGGCCTTTTTGATGTCCCACGCAGTAATGTGTTTAAAATCAAATAAGACATTGCACTCATTCACACTGCCCCTCAGTAGAATCTGAGCTGATGTGGGTGATGACTTAAGTGAATCTGTCAACAATATAGGAACACTCTGAAAGAAGTTTACGAAAGTATCTGCTACCTCCTTATCTGATGTAATTTTATTGCCATTTGAGATTATTTCAAATTTAGAATCGCGGGGTTTAGATTTACCCACTTCTCTATTGACTATATTCCAGGTTGTTCTTATCTTGTTGTCAGATTTCATAATTTGTTCTTTAATATGAAGCGCTTTCGCTTGAACGCAGACTTTCTTAAATATTTTTGAATATGCTTTTACACGCTCAAGAAAGCTTGGCGCCTGATTAATTTTTTTTTCATCATAGAGCTCATATAACCTGTTTCTGCTTTTTCTGATACCAACAGTAGCCCAGTCACTAAATTTAATTGTTTTGTTTAAATCGACACGTTTAAGTTTAAGTTTAAGTTTAATTTCGAGTACAATAACAACGTTTGTAGGAATAATTTACAAGCACAATAACAATAATAAAAAAAAACTGATATAATAGCTAGTAAATAAAAAAATCCTTTGATTAGCGGGACAGCTAAAATTGTTTTGCTATAATTCGCTACTTGAAAGAAATCTGCAATAGACAGGAACATCGCCCACATGAAACACCTCACAGAATTCTTCCAACAATTTTCTCGACGCACGTTTCGTCGCGACACCGGGCCATCCTCATTTCAAATGCGAAAACATAGAGTTAGGACCTGTTTCCACGAAAGAGAAGCGGAGCTGTGTTTGAATAACCAATCAGATTTCGCCATTTCGACATATCTTTTCCCTTCAGTTTCGGAGATCTCAAAATGATGAAATCTGATAGGTTACTCAAACACATCTCCGCTCCGCTCTGCTTTGGTGGAAACCCGTCCTGACTCTCATGCCAGCGGCGTGTTCTCATATGCCTTTCCTACTGGCTCACACCACTGTTCGCCCCACCTGCATCCTGCTAATAAATCCTGTTCCTCCAAAGCCAAGATAACTTCAACCACGTATACCTAAGTCAAAAATGCCCAGACCTCCGAATATGAGGCCGAGGTATTAAAACCACTAGGATATTACTGCTCATAATTAACTTTAAGCTTAACTTATTAAGTTAATTTGAAGATACAAATAAATTGGGTTTCTAATTCATGTATAGGTTTAGGTTCAGTCTCTTGAATTCATGTCGTAGGTAAGTATGTTAATAAGACCAGTTTGGCTTCCAACCCCAAGTTAATGAGTCTTAATTTTTCGTTTAAGGGTCGCCACTCACGTTAGATATTTTATACTCCGAGTAGTACAGAGATCGGGCCTAATAGTATTTATATTGTAATTGTTATCATCCTCCACTTACAAAAAGTTTGCAAGACCATTAGTTTAGTTTAGAGACGCCGAGTTTTATAACCGATTTTGTGGTAAAATCACACAACGTTCTTACGAGTATGTCCGACGCAAAGGGATATCGAGTGGAAGTAGATACGTCTTCATAAAGTGCTAATTAGAGGTAAGAAGCTTGAATCAGAACAAACAAAACATCAACTAATAAAAAATCATTGCTATTAAAAATATTTAGGCGCATTTTGTTAAAAGTTTTTATGCTGATATTATGTCTCTCGCCTGTTTTCTGATCATAAAACTCAAACAATTGTAAAGACATAATTATAAGCTTTAATATGACGTACTGTTTGTCGGTGGCCATGAATATTTTTTTTCCAGGGCACAGCATCATATCTACAAGTTTCGGCCATGTCCAAACTTGCAATTTTGTTTTGGTTTGGAAAGTTCCACAACCTATTATTATTTGTATTTATTTGTAGAATCACTTTCGAATGTACCTCAAAATCATGGTAGATTAATTTTTTTATCATAAAATAATTGCAATTTGTGGTTCATTAATGGGCGACTAAAAATCATTCACCGATTGTCGGACTGGGTCAGTACCCCTATGTCAAGCGAGCTGATTTTATCTCAGAATCCAGCGGCGCGCTGTGTGGCGTGATGTAGGTATTAATCTCAGCGTCGACAGCGTAATGTCCTACGCACGACCGTTCGTGGCACTGATATTATATTCTTTAAGGGCACCTTGTACGAGTACATTGAACAGAGACTGTAAGGTAGAAAGGGCTTTTTCATAAGTCAAAATTTTCAAAAGTTTTATCATATTTAGTAAGTACGTCATCAATCATCATAGTGCAGCGCATGTAACGTCCTAGTAAAAAAATTGTTACTTCACAGTCATATTTGTCATGGTTTCTACTTTCTATATGTCATCTTCATGGTTAGGTTAGGTTAGAAATATTTTAAAACATTTTTGAATATTCAATCCTTAAGGATAATAAATCTTACTTTAGCAAGGACTTTCTATAGTTTTTTTTATTTCATTACAGAGTTAAGACTCTCTTACACCACTTTTATAAATTCTTCATTCAAAAGCTTAAAATTGCTCTGTAAGCATACTCTACACCGCACACTCAGGTGAGAGTGAATAATCACCCACTAATGAGGTTATTAGCGTATTTAATGAATTTATTATGAGGGTTTAATAAATTATGTGTATGGTACTAAGTAGTACTCAGATGTTTAATATCCTCTTTTCGTAATCCCTATCCCTATCCCTACTAATATTAAAAATTAGAAAGTTACTCTGTCTGTCTTTCTGTTACGCTTTCAAGCCTAAACCACTGAACCAATCTTGATGAAATTCGGTACATAGATAGATTAGAGCTAGGAAAAGGATTTATTACTACTACACTATAGCTAAAGACAAAGGTTTATTTGAAAATAGGTATAAAGGAGCGGAAACAGTAACGGGAACTACTAATCCTAGGAAAATCCACGATTCCCTCGAGATTTATAAAAGCCAAAAGCAAATGGAGTCGCGGGCAACATTTAGTATAGTATAAAAATATAATTTTCCCTAAAACTTTAATTATAAAACGGTCGGCCATTTATTTGATTTTAGTTGATTTACGATTCAGACAACGAGAGGGCTTCGTGACTGACTTATCTCAGCTTTTAAATTGTAATATTGGAAATTCCTCAAAAGTCAATGATAATTTTCGCGTTTCCAGGGGATCTTACTTAAATAACGAATAATTAAGTTTTCAAAATCGAAGTTAACCCTGTAGGCGTAGAAATATTGGGGAACGTGACCGTGTGGAAATTCTGTTTTCTTGAGACTAAGTGATTTATATCCTATACCTTTAAACGAGCAATTCTTGTAAATACGAGTATATATATATATATATATATATTTCTATATAATCCGAATCTCGGAAACGGCTCGAACGATTCATTGTTAGAAAATGTCAAATTTACCAAAAAAAAGTGACTACTGCTGCCATCTATTGGCCGATAGATATACTACCGAGCAAAGCTCGGTCACCCAGATATTTATAGAAATTAATTTTCAAAGTAGCACAATAAACAGACAGGTAATAATTAATATTACAGTGCATAAATATATTTTCCATTGGGCGGTATTTTTTTTTTCATTTGCGGTACGGAGCCCTACAAGTAATAATTTAATGTTAAAATGTCAATTACGTTCTTGCGCAGTTGGTGGTAAAAACTTTGAAAACTGAAGCCCAAAATAAAGCAAATACAAATGAACTGCAACTAGATTCACATTTTTTAAATTAAAAGAAGTGCATAATCCTGTTTGCAGAATAAAAAATTTATATTTTTCTCGGAATGAGACCACATCTCGTAGCCAACCGACGCCATTTTTAGTTCACAATCACAAATATTATTCTTTAATTTATAAGAGCTCTTGTTTTTGCTTATATTTTGTTTTAATTTATTTTGTACACTTAATTATAACGAAAATAAAGAAGGAATTCAATGATAACTATAGACATAGGATTTCAAAATAACAAAAACGTAGTTTTTATTTTGCTAGTTTGTAAAGTATATTTTATGCCATTGTTTATTTAATGAATTGCATTTCATCTAAGCAGTGATAAGCTACGGGGAGTCGGCTTGGAAACTTGAATTCCTGACAAGCAGTTTTCGAGTTTACATGTAGACAATTGTTTAAAATTTAGTTCCAAAACAAAAATATTCCAAAAGTGTGCGAAGCCTGCCAACATGCACTTGGCGAACATGATGGACTACAAAGTCACCATGTTGGCCAAGTTTAATCAACCAGGATTAGACCCGTTCCCAGCAGTGCCACAAAAAAGAGGGTTGGTGCTGATCTCAACTAACCTAAACGGTAACCCATCAAGTAATGGACTGTCCTCAGCATGGCGCAGCCCACGAGGATCTGAAAAACAACTGCAGAGGAACCTGTGCAGGGATTCCATTCCCATTACTTTGTGCGAAACCTCTCTCAGTGACGTCATTCTTTGAAAGTGGCGAGAGTGGTTATTGAAAAGAATAAGGCGAGGATTGTAGGTGCATACTACTCCTCGCATTGTAAGAATATCCATGATCTTCTTGCATAAGGATCCCATCGCTTTATTGCTTGCAATAGCCATAGGTAGAGAGAAACAGCAAAAATTTATTTGTGAAATTAACGATATTATAAATCCTTTTGGAATTAGATACGTATAAATAAATAGTCCTATAAGAAAAATGGAAAACCCAAGAACCCTAAAAAAGTTTGTTAGGGGACACCCGGCCTATGTAAATTAAAAAAAAAATTAACGTAAGAGCAAATCTGGAGCAATGTATCTAGGTTACACTGCTCTGTATAATGTTAGACATTTGCTTACTCATCCATAATGCTAACTAGGCGGCTGATTGTTCTGCCTTCACCGCGTATTTGAACAGTTTGAATATAATATGAGTTTTACTTTTGTTTCAGTTCCACAAAAATGCATATTCTGCATGCCTTTTCACGCCATACGTTCACTTTCACAATATAGGTACATTTTAAATAAGTATTTACTGTATCATTTTATACCGAAAAAGAAGAATGAATGAATCATTATCCTAATAACTTTTTACTTTTGATGGTCACTCTCAACAGGTCTTCGAATTCGGATTCTCCTTGCAAAGACAACATGGACTAAATGCAAGCAAGCAGATTGGGTTGAATTAATATTATGTTTCGTTGAGGTTAATCCATCGAATATGGATTTACCCAATAAATGCTACGGTAAACCTATTTTCGATAAGTAGCTTCAAAAACTCATGAAAAGTTCTCAGTGAACCTAATAAAAAAGTTTCCTTCATGACATGTGAATAACCTACACTCTTTTGGATTTACCAAATAGAATAATTGCAAGAATATCTTCTCACTTTTCGGAAATGTGCGCATTTATGGCAATTAAATATTAATCTTTTACCTATTTTAGAATTAAGACTTTCGTTAGTGGAACACATTATTATTAGAGGAAAAATGGCTGAACTCATGCAGTGTAAAAACGCTCCATGAAGGACTCCGGACAGGTAAGTACGAAACTGGTCGGGCGGACCTTGGCAAAACGCTGCGTGAGTTTAGCCGTTTTCCCTCTAATAATAGGTAATTTACCTTATTTAGTTTTTAACATCGTGAATAAATCTACTTATACACTTGAGAGTTTAGCATAATGTTCATAGTAAATTAGTTATTGATTGTATCCCTGCTATTTCCCGCCATCTTAGTAATTTTTTTATTCCTAGAAAAGACCTTAGTCGAGTAGTAAACCAGCTACAACTTGATATAACATCAATTGACGACCTATATAAGAAAATTATTTATTTTAACCTTTATTTTTCCACTCGAGGATCTACAGTTATTACAAAAGGTCCCTTCTAAATTACTCAGTATAAAACGGAAATCCACTACAATACATCGCTTGAGGCGGAATAATCAACTAGACAGTAAACCGGGGATCGAGGTAAACTTGTTCTAATGCCTCACTCTAAAGCTGCCATAGCTAATTCCGTCCTCGGCTCTGCAGGCTTGAGGTATTAATCTTGCTACGTCAGCGGTGGAACGCCGTTTACACGCCGCAGTGTCACCAACATACTCGTACCTAACGGAGGGAACTTTTTCATCTCTTTTAATGCTTTTCTTTCAAGACCTTCGTTCTTTGGTATTACGTTTTTGGTGAAACTATATAGTCAGAGAATCCTTACTCCTAACACGAATATGCTTTATTACCGCTTCTATTCTAGGTTCTAATCTGAAATACTGAGTAAATAAGAATAAATGGTTGACTTTATACTTCATATCGTATTCGTAAAATGTACTAGCAGTAAGCACACGATAGACTTATTTATGTAGCTTACAATGAATTTACCGTTCCCAAGATATAATTAACATCCTAGATCGCGCCCAGTACATTGTAATTTATTAAAACATAGCACTTTCGTACAAGTTTACAACCCTTATTTCCTCTTTTAGGGGTTATCTTTCTTAAATCTTTTTCTTTCTGATTAATCAACGCTGGAATGTTATAATAGTAATCCGTATTCATATAGGTTGTATTGTTTTAGATTTTTTGGACTTCGTTCCATTTTATACTACGTATATGACATCGCCTCAAGATATCGTTATCTGACATAATATATGACTACAGGCTACAGCTGAAGTTCTGGGATCACCTATATTTTTAACTAAAAAAAGTCATGCATAATTTCAATGTCATGTTTCTTTGAAATATCTACATTCTTCAAAAATATCTTCATTATTTAAAGTTTCTCTTGCTTATAAATTTTCTGTGCATTAATTTCGTTCATTAATATTACATCGAGCAAAGCGTAGAAAAGTAGCATCATATTATGTCATTCAATTTAATATTATCTACATTTCAATACACTATGAAATAAATTCCTTTACGAAAGGACATCTAAAAGTCATGAGAACGTTAGCTTTATACTTTCAGTCAAAGACTCCTTATTATTATTTTCATACCACTTCGTCTACGAGTTACGGCCGCCTCGACCAATATTTTGCCAGAGAGTATTTTTCTCGCCTTTAATATTATAATAATTTGCTAGCGACAACTTTATCCAACTGTAATTTCTTTCCATGACTAAATTTTAATTGAACATTTTCGTCATTAATGCTATGCTGTGAAACTTATTAACAGTGATAGCTCAGTAGTTCAGACGTCTGCCTCCTAATTGGGGTCAGGGATTGAATTCAAGGATCGCACCTTATGACTTTCTGGTGTGTGCGTTTGTAGTTACTGCTTAAATATCACTACAAATAATAACGTTATAAAATAATACTTTGTTAGGATTCCTGCATAACACATGCTCGCGAACACGCTTTTGTGGTGCCCGTGCTCTGTAGTGGGCAGTAAAAAAAGGATTAAAACTAGTTGGACTTAATGTTTTTTCTGCCACCCCATTCAGAAAACTCAATGTTAGAGGATACTGTACTTAGGTTTGTATTGTCACTTGCCGCATATCTTTTATCTACGTCAAATTTTCACCCCTCTAATTCGATAGCAAAAGGGTCAAAGTATTCATTACACGTTCTCACGTAATAAAACACACGGCTGTGTCCACGATTCAACCTCGCCCAGAATTTTTATTCGATATAAAAACAAAATAAAGGTTTTTTACGGGATAAGACAAAAACCTAAAACGTAGTACGGTCAAGCGAGCAAAAGGTGTAATGGGGGTAAATAATAGAATATTTAAGTAACACTATTGTTACTTCGAGATGAGATCAATCGAAATACGCTTCGACGGCGCATAATGTACAGTTTCGCCACTTAACAAGCAGTTTCCTCTAGACTTGACAACTACTAGAATAATTCAAGATGACTCATCAGTATAGTTAATCTCGTTACACTCAGAACTACGTTGATCTTCTAAAATTCACACATTGTTTGGATTTATTTGAATATTTTAAGTAATCCCAAAGGCCAAAGCTTTTTCGAGACTATTAAAATACGACATAATTCAGAAAAGCACCAGACCGATTTAATACCAATTAACTTGGAATTTCTTAAAATAATAACTTGGAATTTCTTATAAAGACTCTTGAGAATTTCAAAAATTATTTTTATTAGTAGGTACTAACTAAATATCTCCTTGAACTTTCGTTTAGTACAAGTATTGTTGCAGGTTAGAGCGTTTTTTACGAGTCAATTCGTTTTATTTATTGTCACTGCGAAATAAAATATGGAGCCATAAATTATATCAGCTTATGGAATCTGTAGGCATAAGTCTGACAACTAGTTGTCAGCAATTTATCAATCATGGTGATTTCTGTAGTGGCTTCTAAGCTGCTTCCAATGGCTTACTCAATATATTTTATCAGTTCACAATTTTTGCTGTCAATTGAATTATTATTTGTATCAATATTTCGAATAGTGCCTCTTGAAAATAAGTCTGAAATATTGCGAGCCATATTTGAAGTCTAATCGCCAATTATTTTGCTTCGTAAAGATTATTTGTGTTTTCAAAATTAATGCAAAAATTTAAAATAGGAATGACCATTATTTCATTAAATATGAGCGTATTTTAAATTTGTTACTTTTATTAAATTTTAGCGAAAATTTCCGTGTTGAGGCCTGGTTTCCACCAAAGCGGAGCGGAGCGGAGTTGTGGTTGAGTAACCAATTAGATTTCGTTATTTCGACATCTCCCCACGTTTCGGAGATGGCAAAATGACGAAATCTGATAGGGCCTTAGCGTAAAATTCAAACATACAACGATTATTATTAATGCTAAGCAAAACACACAGAAAAGGCATTATTTTTATGCACACCCTATACCCTATATCGTATTTTATGCATTCCTTATATCTTTATACATACCCAATATATTTTTATAGCGATAAAATGAAATAAAGATTATGTTTAAAGTTGAAACTTTTGATTCATGATATTGCCCACAAGACTTATTATGAACGGACATAATAAAGTAGACCTTGTGGACACTATTTGACAAACAAATACTAATTGGTCAAATGCAAATCGGGTTCGCGCACTAAGGGTTCGATACTATCAAGACCAAATCAAGATCCATTCTCAATATTATGAGAGTAAACCAAACATAACTGCCCTCTAAATTAAAAAACGATCAAAAATCACATTAGTTTTATAGTAGACTCCGTTCATTTTTTAATTAACTATTTATTTTTTTAAGTTAATATATAACTTTTTTAAGTTAATAAATAAAATATTCTGTAAATATTTTAAGCGTCTACCTGTTGCCGTTATCAATATTGGGCAAGAACAAGCAACAATAACACTCTTGTTATATGGGAATACTTATTCTGTTTTATCTTTCAATATTTTTGTTATAAGAGCAAAAGAAATACATCATCTGTGAAAATTTCAAGTAGCTAACTATCACGGTTCTAGAGATACAGCCTAGTAACAGATAGACCTACGGCGAAGTCTTCGTATTAGGGTCTCATTTTTCACCCTTTGGGTACGGAACCCTAAAAGTATTTTTAACTTAAACTTAAAGGGCCTGTGAACTACAATGTCTCCATTCGTTCAAAATACCAAATCATTAGTAATTCGTGCATATTTGGATCATGTTGTGGTGTTATTCGTTATTTACAATTTCGTTTAAAGAAAGTATTTCGGAACCAGATATGGCCAGGAGCATAGATTATTACTATATGAACCCGAATAACACCACAACATGATCGAAATTTGCACGAATTACAAATGATTTTGGTATTACGTTTGTATGGGAGATATCGTGGGTCAGTAGCCTCTTAAACCTCGTGTAAGTATTCATTTAAGGAAGGTTCAAAAGGTTATATTTTATAATTCGTGTTGTACGTCGTATCTCAAAACTAAAATGTGATATTTTTAAAACACCAAAATAAACACGAAAAAGCTGTGGGCGCGGTCGCCCAGTTTAAAAATGTATATTGATCGGTCGAAGTGAAACAACTCTTGATTTATAACAAAATTCAGGATTTCTAAAGGCAATAATTATTCAATTCTATCACGTCCTTACCCTAATGGATTTGATTACCATTTTGGGAATACGTTTTAAATTTTTTGTCGTCTTCGCTCCATTACACATTTTGCATTTCGAATCCAATATTAAGTAACAATAAAAAAAGAAATAAGACCAACGTAGTAAAAATTACGTTTATACGAGAACTGAGAAGTCGAAGCTGGTTCGTAGTAGTTTCGTAGCAGGTTCGTAGCTCCGTAGCAGCTGAAAGTATTCAAGATTAAAATTCAAATAATTCCTATTCCGTTAGTTCAACTCTCTAAAGACGTGTCTAAAAGTAGTGCTTTTCCATGGATAATATTTTAAAAGGACATCACTATTTTAAGAAGCGTCAAATGAGTTAAAAAACTGCGCAGAACAGAAAGTGAACCGTTATCTTATTATACAGGGTTTTAAAAAAATTTGAAATAAATAGTAGGTTTTTTACACACTACAAGTTAGTACTTGACTGCGATCTCACCTGATGGTAAGTGATTATGCAGCCGAAGATGTTAGCGTACTAACTTGGAAGGGGTAAGTATAACCCACCCCTTACGGTTTCTACACAGCATCGCGCCGGAACGCTAAATCGCTTGGCGGTGCCTCTTTGCTGGTAGGGTGGTAACTAGCCACGGCCCAAGCCTCCCACCAGTCAAGTTCTAAGAAAAATTAGAAATTATAAAGTTCCAAAGAGGCCCGTGGCGGGAATCGAACCCGCGACTTCCCACTCGAATCCGAGCGCGCGCGCTCTGCGCCAGGGAGATCGACAAAAAATCGACAAAGGTTGTGGTGCGCGTAGGTATAATATTCGGATTGCGATTAAGTTTCGCATTGAACATGCGGAAAAAAATCGCATCGCAGTGTGCGCATAGCTTTAATCTTTCGCCAGTTATTGTGAGCATTGTGCATCTTTATCTTTCTCATTAGCACCGCCTATGTCTTAACCTGTCGCAGTGGTTTGGCAACAGGGACAGTCATAATCGCTGATTACCTGTATTTCGTTTCACAGTGTAATGTCACTTTACAGAAATAACATTATTTATTAAATTTTTGTATGACACTAATTAATACGAAATTTTGGAAAGTTATAGAACAAAAGTTTTTAGTTATAATGATATCATTTAGGTGCCGAGAGGGTTCCGGTATTTTTTATATAACCCTGTATATATTTTTAGTTAGATAAAACTGCAGATGGTGTGCAAATTTGATTAAAATCGGTTAAGTGGTTTAGGAGTCAATCGCGAACAATCAACATGACGCGTAATTTATATATTTCTGTCTAGTAATTATAGTACAAAAATAGTTTAAGTCCTATTCTCAAACTTACGAATATAATATTTAAAAAAATCATAAAAATCGGTCAAACCGTTTCGGAGGAATTTTGTTACAGATATTATGACACGAAAATTTTATATATTACAAAAAAAAAGATTTATAATAAAGACTATAGAGGTTATAGGTTTTCAATAAATCATTTATTAAATTCAAAGAATCTGGGCACTGGAATACGCGTGATTTATGAAAATTCCTAATGACACGCAAAACCTAAAGAGCTATGAGCTTTAAAGTCACTCCTTGAATAGTAAAAGAACCCAATCGTTCAGTGAAAAGACAGAATGTTCTTGCCCTCTCGGGTGGAGCTGTGACGGCCCTTTGTATTCTCTACACAAGCCTCCCGTAATGGGTTTTAGTGTTAACCACCGAGGTTCTATTGTGAAATGATAAATCGATACACACCAGATTTCCTTCACGATAACGTGTTTTTGTTAGGACGACGTTTTCTTACACTTATAAGTGAGAGTTTTTAAAGACATTCTGTAATAGAAGAAGATTAGTACCTATCTATTATTTTATAACTAGATTTTTAATATGTGTCAGCTCTTGGTAAAAAGGTCAGATAAGTATAGATACAAGGAAGCTATTTGCTAACTTACTTACTTTGCTCAGTTAGTTACTAATTTTACTGTATCAAGGCCTCACAGGCTCACCCGCACAGTTTTTTTCTTTTTTCATTTCAAGTTCGTACAGAGAGAAAACTCTCTGTACGAACTTTCTCCAAAGGTAGATCTTTCTCAAGTTATGAATGAAAAGGGATAAATCCCTATTTATATGAGCATATCTTGAGCAAATCTACTGTCTACTTATACGGGACCATGACCTCCAAAACTTGGATCTAAACTTTGGCACCTATATGACCCAGCAAATGCTGTTTTGCCATATAAATTCTTTCTCATTTAGGGACATGAAAAACAAAACAATCTCGGATCTACCGAATATACACACAATATTTCACAAAAATCGATCGAGCTGTTTCGAAGGAATCTTGTTAAAAACTCTTAAGTTACTAGAATAATTTTATAACTATGTTAAAAATAATGTCTTTGAAAATGAGTCTTTAATTAATACTTACAAAAGGTAGATAAATACGAGTACTAGTAGTCAGTGGAGTTACCAAATAATAGTTCATACTTATTAATTCCAACTATAATCACAGTAAAATACCAAATTATTATACCAAAATGCGTAGATTATAGTAGCTACTACATAATACTATTATTTTACGGAAAATTAACAGTTCCTACCGGACTACTAACGTTTCAAATAATTTTCAATTTCTGTAACCGCAAACTGTCCAATGTTCCTAACTAGATAAAATGACCACTAACGTAGACTATTAACCGGAAACCACATAGTTTAATAGTTAGGACATAGTTATTGTTTCATCTTGCAAACGGTTCATAAAATAAACACACACTTAGGAAATAAAATTCCCGTTTTTTTGGAATAAAAAATATAAGTACCGAATAATTTAGGTTCATAGGTATTTAGTTTTTTTATAAATAACCAAAATGTGGGTTTTCTTATTTTATAACAGTCAAAATATCAGAATATCGCTGAATATCATTTTATACGTAATTAGCTGACCAAGCAAACATTGTTTTATCATTTGAGAGTATAAAAAATATCTTAGAACCTACTTTCAGACTTAGTAAACATACACCGTTCCGATTGGCGATCATATCGATTTCTTGAGTATGACCATCTCACCCGATCACAATTTTGAATAGAAATTTTTTTCAACAGACTTGAAAGCAATTAATTTAAAACTTATTCTGATCATTTGCTTCTGATTCAAATGAAAGTTAATATTTATTAAACGATAGAGCTGAGAAAACTAATTGGCTTAAAATACGTATTTACTACGAAACGCCCTCGAAAACGCCTTCAATATTCTTATACGAGTACCTTAAAAAAGTATATAAATTATTGAAGACTTACATTTCTCATTTTAATGAGATTTTATTTTTTCTATACTAAATAATTATGTTATATGAGCAATATCAAAACACTCAAAAACTTCAATGGCTTCTATGTCTGGAAAACTACATATTTGCTAATATGTCTTATACTTATAAGCATTAGCAATTTTTTTAACGAACACTTAGAGTTTTTGAGCAGCAGAAAGATTCGTCCATTTTTAGACCGAAACCAAAAACAAAATTGCTCGTAATTTTATCAATGTTTGAGAATATTCAGAACGATTAAAGCAACATAAAGTATGTATTTCAAGCAAGTCTTTTTAAGTATGTATATTTTCGTTTTCCATTTTTATTCGTACTGCTTTAGAAGACTTTGCGTACTCGATTCTTTCTTAAATTCATTCGCATAAGTAGACACTGATAAATTGCAGACGAATCGGAGTGTGACTTAAGCGTAGAGTCACAGTTTTCAGCCTCTATGCTGCAAAAACTGATCTCGCGTAAGGCGCTCGCGCTTACTGTCACGAGACATTCAATTAATAGTCCCTACAATACCGCATTTCTTTACGAATAAACAAACATTGAAGTGTGTTTATGTGGTTAACGAAAATTTACTGAGTTTGTTCTAATTCGTCTGTGTCTATTTTAAAGAATATAATGACCCAAATATCAACCACACAAAGGCATTGAAGCAAACATAAATAATTTAATTATAAACATAATAAAAACGAAACCATGTAATTGTATGAGTTGTTTATTATGATAAAGAATCTAATTTAATTCAATAGAACACAGTCGTCTTATTAGTTAGTCCGACAAGGCTCTCTTGGCACTTGAATGCCATTGACAGGAGAGCGCTATAGCACAAAGGCAGTCAGAAAATAAAATCTCAATTTTAATTTTAGTTTAAAATAGTTAATAGTAAGCAAAAACAAGACAACATACATTAGTAGTATACCGACAGAGCGAACTATCAAACAGTATCATTAAGATAGCGGCGTTAGTTCCAACTTTGGCCACGCGCCAAGATAGCCTTGTCGCACTGTATCTCTAAATAGACCGTCAAAGGTGCGGTCTGTCCATTGATTAAACATATTAAAGGATCAGCACTTATTGACGTCACGCTTACATTTTTAGGCTCCGCCCTGAAGCCGGATTTTTAATGTGTCAAAACTGTAAAATGGCGCTAATGTTTGCGACCGACAGCGGTGCGTGCTGTCAGCGATACCGAAATGTACGACGCGCGACGCCATATTTGAGAAATTTTTGGCTTCAACATACGTCACATCTTTCCTGTCCTCTTAGCGTAGCGTATTTCGTCACTGGGTCTGTCAGACCGAGCGCGACCACTTACGAGTATGTTCGGCGCAAAGGCTGCAGACTTCTGGAGGTTTCAAAGAACACAAAAATCCTACTTTAAGCGCAAGAAATTATGAAAAAGTCACTTTACAGGAGAATCCTCATTTCCTTTCTTGTGATTCCAGGGTTTGCAATTTCGCAACCCTAACAATAATAATTTAATGTTTCATTATGCAGATCTAATAAGCGCCACCTCCCGTCGAATAAGTGAATAGCGCCTCAGTAAAGCAGTTTAATTAACTACAGCGAAACTTCGCGTACCTACGTACTAAGTAAACTTGTACTAATTCGTGTGCTTTCCGTCTCAGCTTAGATTCTATGCGGTAATACACTCGAGAAATGCTTGGGTTTGGAAAGTACCGACATTGACGTTGCTTTAAGAAGCATCATGAGAGATAATAAAGTTGTATTAAAGTTGTGTTATGTAATTGTTATGTTAACAATTTTCCCCATTATTATAAAATATCTGTGTTAACAAGCTTTGCTCGGTATTTTTTTTGATAAATACGACATTTCCTAAAAATTAATCCTAGCAATATCGATTTATCGCCCCCTAAACGCCCTGTGTACTAAGTTTCATGAAAATCCTTCAAGCCGTTTCCGAGATGCAGATTATTTATAAATATATCATATATATCATATATATATACACAAGAATTGCTCGTTTAAGGGTATGTGATAATAATAATAAGATAAAATATACTCTGACCTCCAAATCCGATTAAAACAATGTTATTAATTGATTATAAGTAGTATAACAATATTATATAGCTGACCTGGCATATGCCGGGATAAAAGCTTAGAAGAAGAAGAATATTATTACCGATAAATCCTATACCTTTAAACGAGCAATTCTTGTATAAATATATATTTCTATATAATCTGGATCTCGGCAACGGCTTCAACGATTTTCATGAAATTTAGTATACAGGGGGTTTTGGGGGCGATAAATCGATCTAGCTAGGATTCATTTTTAGAAAATGTCGAATTTACCAAAAAATAATAATAAAAATATGACTTCTGCTGCCATCTATTAGCCAGTAGTTAAACTACCGAGCGAATCGCTTCTGCTGCCATCTATTATCCAGTAGTTAAACTACCGAGCGAAGCTCGGTCAACCAGATATTTTATATGTTAAAAGACATCTAAGTGCAAAGATTTCAATCGCTAGATGAGCACTAAGCCTCCAAAAACTTCCACGTTTTTGTCTTGTGTGCGAAAAGTTGTCACTTTCTCTGTCACAAGTGAAACTACAGTATGCTGAGAGCACTCACTTGACATGTTTGTGGACGTTTTTATACGCGCAATGGCTTATGGCATCTTCCGATTTAAATCTTTGTCTACGTGTAAAAAGTCATTATTAAAGTATTACGAAGAATCCCATTGAGCTGTTCACGAGAAATGGAAATACGTAGGTAATCCTTTTAAAGTCAAGCAAAAACGTAAGGTAGAGTTACCATTTTAATCTCAGGTGAGCGCCTTACCTTTTTCGAGTATAAGGTCTTGTTTGCATCATATATCTTCCTTTACACTCTGCTACCTCTAAAAGATGCCCTTACAAAAAGGTAGGGTTAGGGATCGTTTCAATGTTATCTGTGAGTTGAGACATATTTCACTTCATGGCGGGGTAAACCATGGATAATTTAATACTGTAGAAAATTGTTTTGTAATAATATTTATTTTTCCTCAACGTTCATGCTTGTAAAACACGTCCGTCATCCGAATTCCATCGACAGGCCGCCAGAACGCGTCTCCCAGGACCTGCCGCTCGATTGGCGGTACCATTGGTGGTGGCAGGAGCGCGGTGACTACGCAAGTGAATCCCGTATTCCCATCAACGTGGTCAGCCACACGTGATGCATACCCCTCCGTTTTCCATAACGGAGGGGTATGTATCAGGCATTTTCTGTTGATAAAAAATATTATTAGCGTACTCGAACGAAACGTTTTTCTTCCACGTTTCTGATACGAACCGCTAAGGTGTGGAATACCCTTCCAGCTTCCGTGTTCCCAGCCAAGTACAATCTGGGTGCCTTCAAGAGAAGAGTGAATAGGCATTTTCTAGGCAAGCGCGCTCCATCCTAGACCACATCATTTCTGCCCATCGGACATGATTGCGGTCAAGCGTAAGCCTATCAATCGTAAAAAAAAAATATACGTGATGCCCTAATAACATTTGCTTTTAAATACATTATGTAATATCATGATCTATATGGTTGCACACTCGTACCTCTATAGCCTTTTATGCAAACTAATGGCTTGGGGCGTTATACAATATGGTACAAGCTTGCAGCACGCGGCGAATGGATGCCTCGCTTCATTCTATTGGAGGTTCGATATACGAGTACACGTATGTTCTAGCGATTACGTGGAAAACAAATTATTGTACCCAAAGATCTTAAGGCAGATTGAGAACAATAATAAATAAGTGGGACTGATTAATTTATTTTACTAAAATTGGCTACCTGTAAAGATTCTGTATGGTAAAATATGCAGGAACACTATCCACATGAAACACCACACATTTTTAATACAATCTTCGACGCACGTTTCGTCCCTACACCGGGTCATCCTCAGTAGATGTTGACTTCACAATGCGAAATCGTAGAGTAAGTATAATAAATGAATCGATCAGCTTTTTATTACTCTTTCAATCTCGGTAGATCTAAAAAATTACCGTGAATGGTAAAACAACGTTTGCCCCGTCAGCTAGTAATAACAAAGTAATAAAAAAAGGTGTGTGGTTTTAATATTATGAAACCACGGTAAAAGTGAAACTTTTGTGGCCTTGGCTGCTCTGACGAGCGCCTTCCACTTTATCCCTACTCCGCAGCCGACCGTCACGCGACATGCAAACACACACGAAAAATTTTGAGACAATGTAATAAAAGTTTCATAATTATACACGTAATAGGTAGTAGACTATTATGGTCTGCCATAAACATCCTGGCGTTAAAGTTTGGTGAAATAAAATGTGACTTTTATTAATATTTTATTTGCAGCTTTTACGGAGTTCACAGTTTTTTATTAAACTTCAAGGGTGAGGCAGAAGCACTTTTAGAATATTTGAGATGAATAAATTTCGCCAGATGTTCAACAACAGTTATTATTTTATCCTCCTAGGCGTTTTAGTTTATACCGTCCGTGAATATACATGGATATTCAGAAAAAAAATCATATAATTATTGATAACGATAATTAATAAATACCATTCGGTTTGAATATGATGAAGTATCTAATGTAATATTATAAAGCGTCATTCAATAACTTAGATTAAAATATGTAATTTTAATTTTACGATATAGTCGCCTTTTAGCATAATACACGTGAAATACCATTATTTCTTAACTTTAAATTCCTTTCAAACCTATGTATACGTATAACAATCATTGGACCATCGAATTTCATTGGTCATGTCACGCATTATCATAGTCAGGTGGCACCGTGGTATGCATAGTAAGAACAGACGACTTCATCATGATGGATCAATTCATCAGTTTTGAATGCCGTCATAATATTGGATGATGTCATCAGGGCAATCGACTTTATCAGGGTAGCCTTCATCGGGTCAAATTAGTATTGACGTGTATGAAAGTTTCACGTGGCCCAATAACGGTAACAAAATAAAAATAAAAAGCAACGCCAATGCTACCGGGACCAATGAAACTTTTCCCATTTGGCCCAGTGTACACCGTATTCACTAGACCAGATGGGGATAACCGTAAACGGATTAAAAAATTATACTTGGCCATTTTTGTTGTAGAATATAAACAAAATAAATACTTTTTGTTTTATTGCATTGTTCGTGGATTTAAAATGAAGGATGGGTGTCCTCAGCGAAGGTGCTTGTTGTAGTAATACTCTTAAGCAATATGGGAGGTCTTTTAATTCGAGGAGAGATCGAAAAGGAGTGACAGTGAATTACTCGTAGTTATCACCATTATAATGTAATTAGTATTGAAAAATGAAAATTTGAAAATACAATGAAATTGAAAAATTTCTCTCTATTAAATTGAAAAACTCTTTGCCGCAAAAAATACTTGCTGGTAAAGCTGGAATATTGGTTAGATTAAAAAAATAACAATTATTGTAAGAGTTTTTTAAAAAAGGAATTTGAAGTTAAGAAATATAATATGTATAGGTATCGCAAGTGCTTAGCTGACTATATCGAAAAATAAAATGACTCGTACATTTAATCTAAGTTATTTCATGACGCTTTGTAATTTTTAGATTATTCCATCGTATTCAAACCGAAATGCCATGATATTTTACGTGAAATAAAGTTTTCATAAAAACTTGGAACAGAATGTAAAGTAGGTAACTACTTAAAACAGTAGGAAAATTAAATCACTGCGGGAACGAAATCACATGGAAAAAGAATGGTACCTATCTGCGTTTAAGTCCGCTAACTTTAAAATGTAAATTAGAGTTTTTTGGGCGCAGACTTCGACGAAAGTTGCACTTGCGGCGGAGATAAAATGTTTTAATTTTTAAAATTAGGATTTATTACCGCTATCTTCATCTATTTCTACCTTTTGGCAAACCCTAATATGCTATCATGAGCTCAAACTGCTAATATTATAAACGCGAAAGTTTATGAGTATGGATGGATGGATATTTGTTAATCTTTCACGCTGCAACTACTGAACCGATTTGGCTGACCCGGATATACACATAGGTGACTTTTTATCCCGGAAAATCCATCTTTCCCACGGGATTAGCGAAAAACCGAAATTCACGCGGGCGGAGCCGTAATTAACACCTAGTTTATATATATATATATATATATATGTTACGCTCAAAGATCGAAAACGCTCATTGAGCGGAAAAATAGCTCACAACGCGATGTGGTCACAGTAAAACATCCACATAGCGAAATTCATGTTATGGCTCTATTGAAAACGCGCACGACGCGTTGTGGCAATCAAAGAAAGACCAAATAGCGAAATTCGTGTCGTGGCTTACATGCTATTCGATCTCAACGCGTTTTGGCACGTTGTTACGCTCAAAGATCGAAAACGCTCATTGAGCGGAAAAATAGCTCACAACGCGATGTGGTCACAGTAAAACATCCACATAACGAAATTCGTGTTATGGCTCGCTCGTTATTCGTGTTATTCGTGGTTGGCACGTGCCAAAACGCGTTGAGATCGAATAGCATGTAAGCCACGACACGAATTTCGCTATTTGGTCTTTCTTTGATTGCCACAACGCGTCGTGTGCGTTTTCATTAGAGCCATAACACGAATTTCGTTATGTGGATGTTTTACTGTGACTACATCGCGTTGTGAGCTTTTTTTCCGCTCAATGAGCGTTTTCGATCTTTGAGCGTAACAGTTATATTATATAACACACATTGTTTTGTCATTAGGGATATAAAAAAATAGCTTATGACTTACTCTCAGACCTTCGGTAGGTCTGAGAGTAAGTCATAGTCATGCACAGAAAATTTCATAACAATCGGTCAAGCCGTCTCGGAAGAGTTTAGTAACAAAAATTGGCACAAGAATTTTATATATTAGTCAAATTCTCGTAATATATTTTTTGTTTTTGCACTTTTTCTCTGTTATGCACTTCATCATAATTGGTTCAGTATAACCCCAGTTCCTCTTTTTATCCTTAAAAAATAATTAATAAAATCGGTGAAAAAATTGCAAATTCTGCAATAAATATATACAGGCAGACATCATCGCGGGTTTCAAGAACGGTTTCGCCAATTTAAATTGAGTTTTGAATTCGAATTTCACACTTTATTCCACAGAAGCATATTCGAGGGAAATAAAACACAACTTTCCAATTAAATAACGCACGAGCACGAGTGGGCAACGTACCTACGGAAAGTTCAAATAGCTTTTTGCATCATCGGTTTCGCAACTTTCGCTCACAAAATATTTCAACCGTTTTGTATAAATAAGCCTTCAAATGTTGTTTTAGTGAATAGTACGTACGATATCTATACTTTACTAAAGTTTATATTATAATGCTTATGTAACATTTCACTCTTTGGATTTACTTAAGCCGCAACTACTGACTGAAATATGAATGGAGATAGAATTAAATTAATTATGTAGAGAAATTAAAATTAGAAATTTAAATCTCTGTATTATCATGTACCTATTTGAACTTCTTACATAAACTTCTTGAGATTAAAGATGATGTACATAATATTTATGTTTCGTTTAATTTCATCATTAATAAAAGTGATAATTTTTTTAAAGGTTTCAAAAAAGCTATCCGTGATACATCAGAATAAGTTATATAATAATTTTGTTTTAAAAATTATTATATGACTTATTATATAACTATGACAGGTAAAAGTTTTATCTATTTTGCGCGACACTTTGGCAAGCTGTTTACTGTTGCGTATTTATTTAGAGTACATATAATATTGATCCGAAAAAAAACCGCCATACTTATCAATAGATATTTAAAACCATATGTACTATAAGTCCAGCAATTAACTTACTTCTCAGATCTCTGGCGGTAACGGTTGCTTTTCATCCCTACTACTTGGATGGCTGGACCACCTCATCATCGTCCACCCGGTTTTTTTTAAATATTTATTTTCGGTGTCCCCTTTTTGGAAAGAGATCTTTTTTATCAATAAAGATTCAATTTTCAACAATAATCAATCACGGTCGTCGATCATTGACGCAAATTATGGAACTAGTTACCAGCAGCAGTGTTCCGTCAAAGCTTCAACATGGGGCTATTTAAGGGGAGGATAAACGAACTCCTTAAGAGCTGACAACACATTTGCAATTCCCCTGATGTTGGGATATCTATCAGGTGACTCTCTTGCTCGTTTGCTTGCGTGCATAAAAAAACGTACAATCTATATTCAAAACGTGTAGAAAAACAATCCGGCAGGAACCACGAACAAAATAGCTAGTCTAATACTTACGTACAATATTCCCTGCAAAGCCAGACCAAGACAATTTTTTGAAGTCCCTGAAGAGATTATTGTCTGGGAACTTGGATACTGGTAGAGCGAGCGATTGGTATTATTTTGATATAAAACTCGCAAATTACATCTTGTCTTTAAGTTTTTATGAAAAAAACAAACCAATCACTACGACTGTTTACAGGAATACCAATTAAAACTTTGTATTTATTAATAAATGTGTTTGGGATTATGTTTTGGTGTTATGGTATAGGTTTAGGTTACGCACTCAAGTTACAGTCTGATTGAAAGATAATTTAGGTGAATCAATAAAATAAGGTAATATTTTAATACAAAGTTGCTATAAATGTGTATGTTATTTATTCATGAGTAAACATACCTTTGTGCAAAGTAACTTTTAGTGCGTTTGCCAAAGTATTGAATGCTGAAGAGCGAAGGATACTTGGGATGAAGAATGCTATGCTGCTTAAATACTATCTAATACGAGTACATAGCACGTAGACTGTTTACTTGCAGTTTATTTCAGCGGCTAGTCCCGGGTTCAATTTCGGGCGTGGACGATTTTGGATTTTAACTTCAAAATGGGCTTCGCCCTTGGCTGGTTATCACGGTATCACTAAAGACATATCACGAAGAGATTGCCGCTTGTACGCTACGGCAGCACCTAGCAAGTTGTTCAACCTTCAAAGAACATTTTACAGGCAATTAAGTAACTAGTTGTCACGAACGAGATAAAGGTTAACTTTGTGTTGTTTTAACCTAGGTTAGCGAGGGTATTAGAAGGTAATCCATTTCACTGCTGAACTTCACCACAAAGCCACTGAGCGGTAGAATAATATTTTGTGAAGACCGGCCCTGATGCGAACTATGAATAAAACAATAGCCTCGCTTGTAGAGCCCCTATTAAAAGACGTACCACGGTTGGTGAACCTCTAATTTATTAATAGATGGGCTGAATAAGGTATGAACAAACTATTTGCGAATTAAGGCAAGCTTAACATTATTTATTTACTTATGTATTTTTTTCCAGCAAACCTTCTTTAGTAGGGAACAATATTTTGGGGACATAACATCGCCTTGATTGTAAAAAATCTCTTATAATGTCATGCTATTCGCGAATCAAGGGACTTCTAAACATTATTTATTTACTTATTAAGCTATTGCATAGCTTCTATCGCGGGCTTTGATGGTGCAGACCGAATTTCCGTAACGAAAATAACCTGTCACTCCTAAAGTAGAGCTTTTGGTACTAGGCTAGCATGAAAGCAAGGAGCGCAACTCCACTACTTTTTAGTTTTTAGTTTGCCATCTATCAAAAAATAGCAGAACTTTTTAATGACTTTTTGAAATATCACGCACGTGATGCACGCATAAGTGCATGTTACATGGAAATAATTTTGAACGTAGTATCCAATACAAAATCTAAAGCATGCAGTTCATTTAGACAAGTAGCCGTCTGCATATTGTAGAATGTGCCGAACCAGCCGACTGCGTAAACAGCAATATAGATTAATCCGAAAATTGCATAGCTAGCAAAATTAAATGATCCTATCCTATCCAATTAGATAATATTATACAGGGTTATAGAAAAAATATCGGAAACCTCTCGTCACCTAAATGATATCATTAAAAGTAACAACTTTTGTTCTACAACTTTTGTTTTAACTCGATATTTTGAGAAATATCACTTATTCAATATTTTGCATACATTCTTTCTTTGTAACTACTCTGTAGTCTACTACGTAATATCGGCAACGTCGCAGCGGTTTGGCAACAGGGATAGTCATAATCGCTGATTACCTGTATTTCGTTTCACAGTGTAATGTCACTTTACAGAAATAACATAATTTATTAAATTTTTGTATGACACAAATTAATACGAAATTTTGGAAAGTTATAGAACAAAAGTTATAATGATATCATTTAGGTGCCGAGAGGTTTCCGATATTTTTTCTATAACCCTGTATAAAAGCGAAAGTTAACTTTTAAAATAATTGAAATATCTATGGTTTAAAAAAAAACTATCCGTGATACAACTCATAGAATAAGTGCCTATACTCATATAATTTTGTTTTGAAAATGTTTACCACGTTCATGTGTTAAAACAGGTAAAAGTTTTGCCGGTTTTGTCGGCACTTTGATATTAGACTGTTGCGTATTAATTAAGAGTACATAATACATTATATTATTCCGATATTTACCTACTCAATAGAAATTTACTATAAATCAACCAATTAACTTACTTCTCAGTGTTCAGGTCACTCAAAATTGCTTAAATCACCCTTTAATGCCGTTAACCAGAAAGTGGTGATGAAACAGGCTTTTAACCATTTTAGGTACTTTAAATGTACCTACTTAGTTAGATATTACCTTACATTTTTGGCCTTACATGCATAAAAATATGATAACAAAAATATTGACGCATCAACGCCCAAAGTAAGCGATAGCCTGTGCTATGGGTATTAGATAGGTACCTAACTGATAAATATATGTACATATTAACATACGTTAATATGATATTTTGAAAAATACCCAGAAACTAGAAAACATTCATATGCTCATCACACAAAACATTTACCAGTAGTGGGAATCGAACCCACGACCTCCGACGCAGAGGGCAGGTTCGCTACCGCTGCGCCATTCGGTCGTCTATTATATCCTTTTAGGTGACGTGTAGCTTTAACGCGTGACGTCACGTCAGTCGTGATCTAATGAGAGAATCAGTAAATGAACGGGGCTCAGAAACTAACACAAGTTTACTGACGGGAGCTTCACTCTAGTTAATTAATCGCGGTTATATAACTGACGCCTCTATCGCGCTACGCATTAGTAATAATCAGAATATTTAAGCGTATACCTACGCCGTTTCTTCCCTGCCACGTGTAATCAGGTAGGCGATTCACGTAATGGATTGGCTACATTTGAAGTGAAGTGAAATGTTTAAAAACGTCATGACATTTAAGTGTATAAGCACGCATTGAAACCAAAACATTGTTAGCAAACACTGAAGAATTTTTAAATTGTGTATTTTTTACTTACTTTTAATTACTTGTAAAGAATATTTTATGTATGCTATGAATTGTTTTGGTGTGTGTGTTGCGTAGTTATTGTGAGTCTTATGTCAACGGCTGGGTGCACGGAAAACTCACAAGGCACGGAAAAACTCACAAGAGTTTATGTTTGCATCTTTCACACATATCATTGTATTTTGTCTTTTATGCAGAGTTTAATAAATAATAATAATAAAAAATAAGGTTGAAGGATTGTATTTACTATGTTGAAATACATTCAATTTTACACTCTAAACCAATAGATGTAAAGTAAATTTTTCAGTGTTAATGTTTTATTTAATTTCTTGATTCACTTCACTCAGTGAATGAAAACGTTACATGAATAGCCCCCCTGAGTCCTTAAGGGAAAAAGTTATTACGTATTTTCAAGACAAGCTTGCTCTACATCATATCTCATCAGGGATCCTTCAGGCATTTTCTTTTAACGCTGTTTACATTAGTTTTTATTCCACTAGCTACATAAATAAATTATTCAAAATAATCGAAAACTCTTATTTATACAATGTCATCATTATGTAATACAATTAGTACTTAACCACAAATGAATCCTAGCTAAATCGATTTATCGCCTCCAAAACCTATACTATACTAAATTTCATGAAAATCTTTCGAGCCGTTTCCGAGATCCAGATTATATAGAAGACAAGGAACATTTACATGCTAAACATCTTAATCTTATGATGCTGCTATTGCCGCAATAGTAATTCCGGCTTGTATAGACTAAGTAAACATCTATACAATTTGCGAAAGACTGAATGTTTAACCTCGCCTAACCGTAACACAAAGGTCACAAATAAGACCTTAAATAGCTATAACCGCTTTATTGGGTCAAGATATACTGTGCTTGGGGTTTCTAGACCCTCGAAAATTGTTATAAATACTCGTAAATTCGCGGGTATTAATAGATAATACAGCCCGCGACGGCTTGACAAGGGTCGCATCGTCTTCGCATATAAATAGGGTGTGGTTTCACAGGAATCCGTATCCTTTATCGTCATTGGAACCCGATAATTATATATTCATGTATTGCGGACAGAACGCGGATAACGTAAACGTGAAAAGTTATTTTGGGAAATGGTGTTTACTTTGATATTTAGAACTACAAACTAATAGCTTGTTGAACATTTCCAGTAATATGTACTAACTCTAAATAGAAAAATTTATGCTGGGTTATCGGTACCTTCTTCGTACTACCGAATTTTCTATAATAATTACACAATGTATTGAGTGCATTTACAGAGTGCCAAATTATGGCTTAGTCCAATTTGTATAGTTTGAGAGCAACCACCGAATTTCTATGATAGCATTAAATGAAATAAGAAAAAAGTACATAATTAAAAAATTAAAAAACACGACGCCCTGTGGTAAGACGACTTCTTCCAAAAAAATATAGCTTATGTTACTCAGAATTATGTAAGGATTCTAACTATACCCCTTCTACTAATTGTAATGTTCAGCCATTCAGAAATTATGAGAAAATAAAGAAACTCACTTACATACATATATACATGAACCCTAAAAACATTACACTCCATTTTTTGGACAGTCGTGTAAGTCGTGTTGCATCAAAAATTGAACATGACATAGAGAAGGCTGATAGTCAGGTCAGTGTCAGTCAACTCTACCTTAATATTCCTGCCGAATTATTTATGAACGATGCGTATATAAATAAGTATCTACCTAAATACAATATAAAGTGGATGATGGTGGAAGATTTGAATGATAGAATCCGCTGTAAAAAATATGGCGCATTCAAGCAATGCGTCTCTGCTAGCTTTTGATGGAAAAATTATCTCTGATAGTATAATCTGCTTGGCCAAATTTCTTTCTCGATTAACCTACATTATGTTATAGAAAGACTGATTTATTAATGTTTAACTATCCATGAATAGACTATTTTGTGACGTACTCAGTTCAAACTCGTTACTCAAGCTAATTTCCTAAATTGTACAAGAATTTTTAAGCGAAGTTTTAAAAGAAACTTGTGAAAATTATACTGCCATCCGGCGATTTTATTAAGTCTTATTACGAAGAATTAATAAATAAATAATAAATAAAATAGCCATTTATTCATAGTGCGTCCATAATAACAAAAATAAGTCCATTAATATTTTCATTTAGTAAACTAATAAATATTACAAAATATGTCAGAAAAATGTCATGATGTGTCCAATTTTAATTAAGATGTCTTTTCTGATGTCCGTAAAACTAAATCATTTATAATTAAATATTACGCACTATTCGCCTCAGCGGCGTAGGCCTCCCCCAACTTTCTCCAAAGCTCCCGGTCTCGAGCTTTCCTCATCCAATCCGATCCCGCTCTCTCCGAGAAAACGTCTCGCCACCTTTTCCTTTGCCGCCCTCTTTTCCTTTTCCTATCCCTTGGTATCCACTCCGTTACCTTTCTAGTCCATCGTGTCTTATCTAGTCTACAGATGTGTCCAGCCCATCTCCATTTCAATGTTCTTATAGTCTTCTTAAGATCTAGTAATTTTGTCCTTTTCCGAATAACTTTATTGCTTACTCTGTCTTTAATTCTAAGTCCTAACATACTCCTTTCCATCTTTCGTTGACATACCGCTAATTTTTCTTCTTCCTCCTTTCTTAAAGACCATGTTTGGCATCCATATGTCAGACTTGGCATTATTGCAATGTCAAAAAGTTTCCTCTTTATTTGAATCTTTATTTCCTTGTTCTTCATGATCTCTTTGTAATTCCAAAATTTTCTCCAAGCAATAGCAATTCTTCTTTCTATTTCATTCTTTGTGCAGTTTTCAAAGGAAACAGACTGACCTAAATATACATATTCTTTTACATACTGTAACTTTTCTCCTGCCACTGCTATGTCCTTTCTCTCTGCATTCGTTAGGATTTTGGTTTTAGAGCTATTGAGTTGAAGTCCAGCTTTCTTGCTCTCTATTGCTAGCTCCTCTAGGAGTTGGCCGAGATCCTCAGCATTCTCTGCGAAGACGACTATATCATCAGCAAAACGCAGATGACTGAGATACTCTCCGTCGATCCTCAGGCCCCTTTCTTCCCATTCTAGATTCCTGAATATTGACTCTAGCACAGCTGTAAATATTTTTGGTGACAGTGGATCACCTTGTCGTGTACCTCTATTTATGGGAAACTCACCACCTTCCTTTTCAAGTTTTATTTTTGCCCGACATCTGGAATAAACGCTCTTAATTACATTAATGTATTTTGGATGGACACCTTGTTGAAGTAATGACGACCACATTGCATCTCTATTAATAGAGTCGAAGGCTTTTGTGTAGTCAATAAAGCACATGTAGAGCGTCAAGTCGTATTCGTTAGCCTTTTCGATTAGTTGTGTCACTACCTGAATGTGGTCAATCGTTGAGAATTTTTTCCTGAATCCAGCTTGTTCCCGTGGTTGCTGTTCGTCAAGCGCATTTGTTATGCGGTTCAAGATAACTTTTGAAAAAACTTTATATATATTAGACATAAGGCTTATTGGTCTATAGTTTCCCAACTCGCCCCTGTCGCCTTTTTTATACAGAAGTGTTATAATCGATTCAGACCACTGCTCTGGTGTCAATTCTAAGTCCAATATACAGTTAAATAAAATATGAAGTGGCTCTCGTAAGGTATTAAGAAACGACTTCAATATTTCATTTGATATTCGATCGTTTCCTGGCGTTTTGCCATTTTTCTGGGTTTTTATGGCGTATTCTATCTCGGAATATGTAATAGGTAGTACATTTTGGTGTTTTTCGAGTTCGTCGCAATTTTGTTGCAATGTATCGGGTATTTCGTTCCGGTCCAATATGTTTGTATTTTTATATAGGTTTTTATAGAATTTAGTGGCTTCATTTAGTATCTCTGGTCGTTTTGTTAAAGTATTGCCGCTTTTGTGCTTAATATATGCAGGCCACTCAATCTTGTCGCTCAGTTCTTTGTATGCTTTTTTTATAGCACCAGTTTTCATTATAAACTTCTCAAAAGTTTGCTGTCGTTGTTTTCTCTTTTCTCTTGCTATGTTGCGGTTTATTTGTTTGCTTATTTGGGTTATTTTATACCTTATGTCTTTGGTACGATTTTCTTTCAAAAGCTCTTTTCTTTCTTTTAAGAGATTCCTTGTTTCCTTGTCAATATAGATATTTCTCCCTTTTTTGTGTGTCGGAATTTGCTTTAATAATTGTTGCATCTCTCCCATTAAGTTATTATATTGTGTTTGTACATTTTTCGTTGACTGTAACGACGTTACGAATTTATGTCGCCAGTATTTCTCACAGTCTTCGGAAATTTTCGGGAGGTTAGTTGTACACATGCCTGCCTGAATAAATCTCCTACTTTTCTTAAATTGTACCTTTATTTTACATCGGATCATTCTATGGTCAGTATTAAAATTTAAATTATTAATAATGTCAAAATTATGTATTTGTTTCATCCGATTCGTCAATATGTAGTCAATTTCATTGAAGCTCTTCCCATCAGGGGATCGCCAAGTCCACTTTTTGTGCGTCTTTCTTTTAAATAAACTGTTAACAATTTTTAAGTTGTGCTCCAACGCGAACTCCACCAGTGTTTGTCCTCGAGCACTTCTTTTGCCTGAGGAGTGTTTTCCAAACATTATTTACGAAGAATTATGAAGAACCAAATAAAAGAATTTGACGCGCTAACCCCGTAATAACCGTGTAATGCTATTAAATTTATAAAACATAGTTAATTATTCTGTCCCAATAAAGTCCTCTTGAAATAAATAAGTATAATAATGAAACATATAGAAACTGTTGTAATTTTATCACCAGTTTTTTACTTGCATATTTGCAATACGAGTGGCTAATAAACATTGGTGGCAGACCAAATAACGCCTTATTAGAATAAAGTATGCGTCTGCGAAAGTTTAAAACTGTTTTTTGACCTTTGCAAGTTCACGACACCAAATAAACTTCACAAACACGTGCAAAATATTAAAATTTCTTGTACTACTTTGAACTAGCTTCTACCTGCGATTTTTTCATTTTTTCTGTGATGTTTCTGTTCTGTCTGACTGTATTTCGAAGATGTCAAATTAAGGCCAACACACACACACACACACACACACACACACACACACACACACACACACGCACACACGCACGCACGCACGCACGCACGCACGCACGCACGCACACACACACACACACACACACACACACACACACACACACACACACACACACACACACACTTGTTTTAGCTTTAGCAATACGTCCGTGCTGTTTACCCAAAGTATTATACCATACCTTAGTCAGGCGTGTCCGTTACGTAGGCGTAGAACACGTATTTAACTAAAAGTAACCGTTTTTACGTTCGCCGTTCATTTTAGTTCCCTAGCTATAAACTTGGCCCTCCCATGGTCTGCGGGGCGCGGGGCGGGAGCTATTCAACCACTGATCTCTATTCTATGGATTAAACATTCTATACAATTCATGATAGCTTCACTGTGGATTCATAGAATAGGGATCAGTGCACTCTACTTATCAGCTGTCAGAAACTGACGTGAATTACGCTACACACGATGATATTAATCTTGTGACGTGGATAATGATACATACAGAAAATACCATAGGCGAATTCTCAAGATGCGCATCCTTACATCGTATCGTGTATAGCCGATCGCACAGTCCCGCCCCGTGTCCCGTAGACCATGGGAGGGCCAAGTTTATAGCGGTCAAGCTATAAAGCCATTATACACACGTTTTTATAGTAACGGTAGTTGATACGGACTTAGCTCTAGGTATTATTAATAATGCAGACAAAAGCTAAAATTAAGAAATTAAAATTAATAGCATTAATTTTTCTACGAATTATCATCCAGATGACATTGTAAAAGCACGCGCCTAAATATAATATGTGCAGTTAGTAAGTAATGTAAAAGATTTCACCAACCCACTTTAAATAAATATTCCACGTAGTCACGTTCGTAGACTCCGTGGAATTGCCTACACACTACGTTCGTATTGGCTGTAATGCCAAATATCAAATGTCTCATGTGTTTCGGATACAATTACCATTTAAATAAACGAGCTTGAGGATTTCTCAAACGGATGGGTAGTTCGTGCGAACTGTGCCTCAACCTTAGAGAATTTAAACATATATATAGAGAGGCCATAGTTTACTTATCACTATATGTGTCGGGGTGGCAAAAACCGCCATAAACTGTAGCACTTTGACATGCGCATTGCTTCATGTCAAAGTACTAATGATGTGACTACTATTATACCGTTATCGATAAATTTCATACTATGCTTGTGATAGCTGAGTAGATAGGAAAAAATCTCGGGGTTTTACAGAAACTAAAGCTTTTCTATAGCTATTATCTATTGCAAACTTTTATAAAAGAGGAAAAGGCTTCAGGAATAGATATAGTTTGGTCTCGCGGGATTTGTTAAAGCATTGGCTGATGGTTTAAATCCGGTCGCCTTAGTTTGAAGTTACGATGAATTAAGGGAGATTCAGTAGAACGAGAAGACCCACGCATACTTATTTTTTCCCGGAGATGTGAATTTATTTTGTATGAATTAAATAAAATTTTCAGCACATCAGGTAAATATTTTAATAATATTGCTGACCACAACCCACAAAACCTAATAACTGACATAAATACATAGACAATACTAACACGCAATAGACAATAATATTATAGATTAAAGTTATAAAAAAAGAAACAGAGAGTAGTAGAAATTCAAATTGTAAGGAGTGAAAATTTCTAAAGTTTTTTCATGAATGATGAATTTCTTTAAAATCGATGTCTGACAACTTTTAAGTAACAACTGTAAGTCAGTTTGGCGGGACTGTATTTTAAGAAAATAATTGTTCTTATCTCGAAATGACTAAATTACAAAAACCATTGCAGCAAGCAAAGACATGTAATTTGTGGTCAAAATTTAAAAAATGGCTGCCACATTGAACTTTGAACATTTGAACTGGAAGTCTCAGCTACTACAGATCTACGCTATTTGCAGATTAGATGTTTGTTACAAATATTAGGATCCGGGAGCGACCGATGCGAGCTCGGGACTTGGAGAACCCCGACAAATTAGGTGACGAATAGGATCTTTATTGGTAGTTATTATCATGACCACCCAGAAATAGGAGTCCCGCAAAACTTCGTTGACCGAGCTTTGAAATGGGTGAGAGAAACTGAGGATTAAAGAGGAGTTGTAACCTCAAGATTAAAAAAAAGAATATTTCTCGATAACTAACGAAGAGCCTAATTCATCACGTCGTGTATTAATCATAATACTACTATTACATGTAAATTATCTGACACTACTGTAAGTAACTAATTTGTGTTTTACTACAATATTATACTAGATAGTATGTTATTTGAATTATACGTCAGATACAGTATATTTAATGTGTATGTGTGTCATGGTTACGTCAGATAATAATTATTGTTAGTTGGTGACATGTGGATAGCAATATTTTTTTATTTTTAAGGTAGGTAGGTATTTATTCCACAAAAAAATAATTTTGCATCTCCGGAGAAAAATGTATACGACTCGTAATACTGTATGTTCTTAAGATAATCGTTACTTCGCATCAAGGCGACCGATTTCAAAACCGTTAGCCATTAATTTTTATCAGTAGGTTTTTAACGGTAGGTTATGTTCATTCATTTTTGCTCTCTCAAATCTTTAATGATACCACGAACTACTTACTACATCGATAATATTTCCATATCGATAGATAGTTAGAGCAGCCCTTCTGATCAGCTGTCTGGTGCCTATCTGTGATTGGCCGATGGCTGTGATTGGCTATTTCAATTCTACAGAAGATGGCGGATATACCCACCCAATAAGACTGACAATTTCCTGTCCTTATACTTCCTATGTCTTTGGCCTCAACTCAACGCTAAATGTCACTTATAATATTATGTCATATTTGAGATTCGAGAATTGACATTTAAGTACTCTAGACGGGGCGAACCGCGCGAAAAAATGTCGCCAGTTTATGGGTGTCATTAGTAGCAACAGACAACAGTTTAGGGCCACGCGGTAGTTTGCACAGCGGCGGTGGCGGTATTTTGACCGTAAGCGCTCTATTTGCTTGTATGGAAAAGGTTTAAATCGTTCGGATGCCCATTTCTTGAGGTTAGGAATCAGAGGATTTGAGACAGATTTGAAATCGTGTGTCTGTAATTCATGCCGCCAATCATGTACTATTAACTATTGAACTTCAAGTTCACGATTCACGTTTTTACACTCGCAAACTTTAAACTAAGGAAATCATATTAATAACATATCTGTAACAGCGAATGGAAATTAGCAAGATTGCTCTATATTGTATGATGAGGGCTATTAATAGCTGGTGCCACTTGCACTACGGGTTAAAATCTCCGTGAGAGTATAGAGTGCATTGCCCCTTGACCTCATTGTATCAATGAGACGCCACCACACACAAAGTTCTATTTTGCACATAGGTCTCAAATGAAAATGTCTAACACCAAGCTGAGAAAGCACTCACACACAAAATTGCTGATTTTGTGTGTGAGTGTTTAACCTGCATTTGAATTCTCTTGCTCTTTTATGATCTGAAAAGATTTTTTTTATTTTATTAGTGAATCATAAGGTTGGTATTTATTAACAGTAAAATAATTTGACTGTAGGTAAATATTCAGTAAATACCAACATACTTAAACAAACTCTTTTGAGGAGTCTCTGCAAATTTTTCGCAGAAACGTTATGTCTATTAGGACCCACTTCAAACAGAAATCTTAGGCTCTCACGTTGGTAATGTAAGGGTTATTTGCTAGACAGTGTGGTAACAAATAGCCCGTACGTGGGTTCTGCGCACTTTGGAGTAAGATATATTGACGCGATGAAATAAGTCCTATTCATTGAGATAGGATGTGGTACTTACACAGTGTCGTATAGGGTTGCCATACAAGTGGCACATGCCAAAGTTACACTTGCCCCGAACCGAATAGAAGCTAGCAGGGGCCACAAAGGTAGCTGGTAGCTGAAATAGCCAAAAATTTAAATCGTACCTAAATAGTATGGTCTATTATAACCCTTGTACCGTTCAATTTAGCAAAATTATGCTGAGGACCATTTTTGTTCGCATTTTAATGTAGATTACTTTTGTCCTTGCCACTTTTTCACTAAGCCGCATAGTTTTTGAAATATTTAAGAAAAACGGATGAAACACAATTATTAGTCTTCCCTCTTCCCTTCAATCGCGATGCTTTCAGGGGTGTAACTTTTTACCGCACAATATGAGGACCGCATAGAACAATGTGGAGCCAGAATAATAATTTTACTTTGGATGTCCCGGGGCTAGGTCGTTTTTTGAGCACAGTACTAAGCCAATTATCAGATTCATTCTGGTGATTCTGATTGTTGCAGATTGTGTTCGAATTTTACAATTAAGTATGGCCCCATTCATAAAATGAAACTGTTCCGCAGCTTGAAGATGTAGAATTCACTATCCAAAAAACACTTTCAGGGGAAATGATTGTGAATAAAAAACCTGTGTTAAATAGATATTTACAGGTTTTTTGTATGTAATTTCATATCCATGTTTATACGTTTTTATTAATTACAGGCATTTTAGCGAATTCTTCGGTATAAATCGGGTTTCAGTAAAACACATGTGAGAACTTTCTAGAACTTCCTTTATTACTTACGTGACTACAATGTGAAATAGGATTAGAATTCTGCAAAATAAGGCATTTAAAGGAGGTGTACTGAGACTGTGGACCTGAGCTTTGTTGCGTTTTATGTTGTTTAGTTTTAATGAAACAATTTTAGCCCCCACAGTAAGCAGCTGTAACTTTTAGGGTAAAACAGTCATTGTACTAAGATGAAATTTTCGCTTCCCAGTAAGTAATTTCTTTTTCATTGCTCAGAAGGATATATCATCTTCTCACACAGTCCAGAGGGTTGCATTTCTGTTACTCATAATAGGGTATTTGACTCCAATTTTTTTATTACTTTATTATAAGTAGAATTAAAATAATGACGTGCACTGAAAGAACTAATTAAATCGATCAAATAACAAAAAAGTTATAAGCATTTAAAGATTTGTGATTAGACAGAGATAGCAACATGACATTGTGACGTCATACCGTACCAATGCCATAGTAGCTTCGTGCGGCTTCAAACAAATTTTCGTTTTGCGAGAAAGGGATAGAAGATCCCCCCACTCCAAAGTTTAAACGCCTGTAACTTTGTAAATCTTCGTTGGATTTTAATATTTCTTTCACTGCACGTTATTATTTTTATCCTAGTTTATAATAAAGTAATATTTTTTATCAAATTCAAAAGTAGTGTAAGACCCCATTGAGACGACTAATACTTATCACGAGAAAATTTTGATAATGTATATGTAAATGGGTAGCGTTTATTGGTACCACGGAATAACACATAGGCACATTGTTCAACGCGGAAGAATCTCGTGAAATTCGTGCGGCCAAAGCATTCACTTAGGTGTGAATCAATGTGTTCAATAACCTAGTAATACATAACCTAGTTTACAATGTACCGTGTACAAGAGACGGATATTCACGTAACGCGCCGGGTACATTTTGTGAAGTGAAATGTTTAAAATGGTCATGTCATTATGTATACACGCAGACGATATTGACGATATAATTTTTTTTGCAAACACTGAAAAATAGCTTTACGACTATTGAGCGTGTGAATAAAATTTAATGTAGTTCAAAACGCAACAAACATGGTCGACCGTGAAATTAAATTTACGTTCCGCGATAAGTTTGAAATATTGTCTGTCTGTCTGTCTGTCTGTCTGTCTGTCTGTCTGTCTGTCTGTCTGTCTGTCTGTCTGTCTGTCTGTCTGTCTGTCTGTCTGTTGAAACTCGCTACGTTATACCGTATAGCGCCATCTCTACAATTTATGTGGAACTTGAATGTAAAACTCTGAGATAGGTACTACCGAATTTTTTTAAGGTAAGTTTTGGTAACCACTCAAAATTAGATGAAATGTCGCCGGAAAAAGAAATGGTCGTCAAAAATAAAACGCGTGCACTCTGATCGCCGGTCAATGCCGCACTTAAGACCAATGCGAAATGCCCTCATATTGGCGACATCAAAACAAGTCTAGTGTGCGTAGTTACTTGTATGTGTGGGTGGCCCCGTCGTGCCTCGCGTCCCCGTTATGCCCCCCCTCCCCTACGCGAATAGCCCCCCAGGTATCCGCATGTCCAGAGTAATCATAAGAGTTAAGTTAATACTGGCCTTTGTGTCAGCTGGTATAATATTCGTATCGCATGCAAAATTTAATTTTACTTTGTAAACGTTAAACATTGCGAGCTCGTTATTCTTCTGAGTATTATCTGCGAATTAAATGGAAACTGGCAAATAAGCAACTGTTCGCTGGCTGCTTATTAAGCTTTGCTCCAGTGTACACACAAATGTACAAAATGAAGTGTTTGTGTTTTAGAGATTGAAACTCGGCTTAGCTAACATCGTTTTGGAATATATTTTTTCAGTGCGTTTCATGGAATCCGCGTCATAACTCATAATATCATGTTTCGTATGCAGCTATCAAAGATTTTGCGGATATCTAACTAACTATTTAAACGAGCAAATCTTGTATAGACTTTACACAAATAGGTAAGTAGGGTTTACCTAGGTATATAAAATTAATGCCCTTAAAACTTTTCCAGAAAAAGTCAGACAATCAATAGATTTATTATTCTTAAATTTAAATATTCTATCCACTCCACTTTGTGGTAGACAGTAAAAGTAAGTGGGTATGCAACTACATAGTACAAACATTTACAAAACTTAAGGAATGCTTGCGGAAGCGTCTCAATAGCTCTTGGGTACCTACTACGGAAATTCTTTACTTCCCAGTGCTTCCCAAACGGCCCAAAAACAAGGCACAGAGTCACGCTCACGAGTTCACGACACATACTTAAGGTACAACTTCAATATGCTACAAAATAATCATCAAAATGGAAGTGGAAAGGTGCCAAGAACACTGGCTGCATTTCCGCCTAAAACAGCTAGGCTGATATGTTGCGAAAAACATAAGCCAGCCCTTTTTTAAATAAGTACGAGTAATATAGTGATCTTTGTTAATATTTGCAACCACGACCTTTTTCAGGTCGTCGTCGGTCCAGCGAGCAAGGGGCTCTCTACGCTGTGCTTACCGGTATTTGATATCTACTTCACTTATTTGGAATCACGTCTATGGACACTTTAAGGTTCCATCTGAAAACCAGCGCTGCAGCTTGCTGTGGCTTTGTGCTGAGTGAGGAGCCTTATTTGTTTACGTATAGCTGAATTAGTAATATAATCATTTACTTTTGTAAGCATGCAATATTGTAATGTTTCGTGAACAAATAAAACTTCTATCTATCTATCTATCTATCTATCTATCTATCTACTTCAGAATTACGCGTATTCCATATATGAAAGCGTATATTCTGATGATATACTCCTAAATTAGAAAGTGACATAAATTAAAAGAATTTTTGTTTTATTTTAAAGTTAAACAAAGTTCGGGAAACGCTGTTTTCTTCTCACGCTATGCTATCGCGTGGCGAATAGACTCTTGCATCGAACCAGCGGCGCGACCTTTTAACTTAATAGTTTCTTGAAAATAAAACTTAACTGTTCGAAAGATGCTTCCTCGGATATTATACACGGTCTGTTTATTCTTCTCTAGTTATTTAAAGTTAAGTATTGTCTTGACAACAGAATTGCTAAAGTCTAAGTAGGTACTTTCATTAGTCGCAGATTGATATATTTCCATTTGTTCTTCGGAAAATCGTCGTCGTGGTCGTCGTTTCAGGCGATGGACGTCCACTGCTGGACATAGGCCTCCTGATATGACCGCCAAACACCACGATCTTGCGTCGCCTGGCGCCAGCGACTCCCCGCGACTTTTTTTATGTCATTCGTCCACCTGGTGAGGGGTTTGCCCACACTGCGCTTCCCGGTCGATGGCCGCCATTTCAGCATCTTGGGCCCCCAACGTCCATCGGTCCTACAAGCCATGTGCCCCACCCACTGTCACTTCAGTTTTGCAACACGCTGAGCTATGTCGGTCACTTTGGTTCTTTTGCGGATCTCTTCATTTCTGATTCGATCGCATAGCTCTCTCCATCGCACGCTGGAAAATACGTCATCATTAATGAATGAAAATGAACCTTTATGGTAGGAATAGACTCTTGCATTGATTCTTGGTTAATTATTAAGCCTAACAACACAACTACTTAAGTAGGTATACAACTTTATTTAAAAATAAGGGTAAGGATAGGAGCCATACTAGTTAGGTAATTGGAATTGAATTTTTAATTAATGAGATTTTATGATAAGACAATTGATTTTATTTCTGGACATGATGGATCTGTTATTATTGTAGGTGACTTTAATACGCCGGCAGTCGACTGGGATGGCGATACGACGAAAGCAGTAAACCCGAATTGTACTTCATATGACCTGAAATCCCGCTTACTGTTGCAGCTTCTCTCTCTTGGTGGTTTGAGTCAGTTCAATTATTTAAAAAATAGGAATAAAAAAACTCTTGATCTTTTCTTAACCAACATGACGGAAATTACTCTTGTACCGGCGTTTCCATTATGCAGGGAGGACATGCATCACCCGCCTTTTGAAGTATATGTGACTCAAACCATAAACAAAAATCTAATGCGGAACGTTTCGGCTAAAGTTTTTGACAATAGAAAATGTGACATGGACACGATCAAAAGGGAGTTGGTTGAAGTTGACTGGTGTACATTACTGTCTACTGGAACTGTTGACGAATTATTGAGAACTTTTTACGATAAATTATTTGAGTTAATTAAAAAGAGCACGCCATACAAAAAACAACATAATGACAAACAACCTGCGTGGTTTAGCAAGCCACTTATCAATTGCCTTAAAGAAAAACAAAAAGCGCACGCTAAATTTAAAAAATATAATAATCCCAGAGATTACGACACATTTTCCCTTCTCAGGTCTAGGGCTCAAAAATTGATGGAGAACTGTTATAATACCTATATAAGTAACTAGTAGGGCGCGTGAGTGCGCGGGCCACATGTGGCCCGCGTGCAGTCTTCCCGCCCATAAAGGTATCGCCGTCATCTCCATCGCCCATTGGAATCCAATTGGCAGTGAGCTGAGAAACTTACCAAGGAGCACTGTCATGGTTTTAAAGATAGTTAAGGGCAGTTCAAACAAAAAATACGCTGAACCTCATCGGATGAGGTTCAGCGTATTTTTTGATCGAACAGCCCTTAACTATCTTTAAAACCATGACAGTGCTCCTCAATCATCATCCAAATCCTATATCATTGACTCTTCTCATAGTAAGTATGTACATTTCCCATGGAAAGATAAATTATGCCACAGTGAATTATTTTCCATGCATCCCGTAGAACTTGAGATCCTGATCACCTCTTGCTAAGAAACCACTCTCTTATCTTTTGTACTTTCCGAGATAGAACAACACATAATTTGTATGGCGGCCATCTTGAATCCGCCATTTTGGATTTTTTTCAGCTCACTGCCAATTGCGTGAAGTTCCGAGTATTTTTTGTTTCAGCAGTCCCCACCTAACTATAATACCTTGCCCATGCTCCTTGACTGTCTTTAAAATCCTCAATCATCACCTCATTCCATATTTTTCTCTGGTAGTCTTCCAAAAAACCGCATCAAAGCACTTCATGATTTACAACTCGTAGTCTCTTCAATATTCCTCATACATTTTCTATGGAAAAAAAAAATCCGCCATTTTGATTTTTTTTTTCTATCCATAGAATAGACCATGGGGTCCTGATCACTTCTTGTCAAGAAACCACTCTTCCATCGTTTATACTCTTCGAGATGGACACCGATGAAGTTTGTATGGCGGCCATCTTGAATCCGCCATTTTGAACTTTTTTTCAGCTTACTGCCAATTGCATGACATTTCGAATGACATTTGGTCGAGCACCCCCCACCTATCTTCAATACCCTCCCCGTGCTCTTCACCCGTCTCCGAAATCCTCAATCATCAGCTCTCTCCGTATTTTTCCTCCGAATGAATTTTTTTCTTCTATACGACCCCATCCGTGAAAAAAAAATTTTTCATACAAAATTGTTCAGGAGAGGTGATCAATCAGTGAGTCAGTCAGTCAATCAGTCAGTGAATCAGCACGAGTAGCTATATATATATTAACTAGTTTTTCGCGTGGAGGCGCGGCCCGCTAAAGCGGACCGCGTAATTGCTTGGAGCAATTTACGTGGTTGCTCATACTCCGATTTTGCAAAAAGTCCGTATTTACATTTTCCCCGAAAAATGGGGTAATTTTTTTCATCAATCTACACCCCGAGTCTATACGTACAACTACAATCGGCTTATAATTGTAGGCGAAACACTAAAAATTATCAGCCTCGACTATCCCGTTTCGGATCTGTGGCATCTCGGTATGAGGTAGAAAAATGAAAAATTTTGAAAACACTACAGGTCGGCCGCCATCTTGTTTTTCCAAAGTTTTCTTCTTCTTCTAAAAATCACTTACTCATTTCCTCAAGCACTGCAACTATGAACGTAATCGGCTGGAAAACAAAGAAGTTACGAAAGTAACTATCTGTGAAAGTAAGTACTGTCCCTATTCTGTCTAAAATATTTGAAAAATAATGTATAACAAAATATATAATTTTTTAGAAAACCATAAAATCTTAAAATCTCAGCAATTTGGATTTAGAAAAAAACATAGCACTACACTGGCCTGTTTCTGGCTTAACAAAATAATAACAGAAGGCCTAAATGAAAAAATGGGTGTTGTATCGATATTTCTTGACATGTCAAAAGCGTTTGACTTAGTTTGCCATAAAACATTGTTAGAATAGTTAGAGCGATATGGGATACGAGGCAACGGACTTAAATGGTTGATAAGCTACTTAAAACACGCAATGTAATAAGTTTCGTTGTTAGGGGAGCGTCCTTGGACCATTACTTTTCTTGTTATACATTAACGATTTGCCAGATCATAATATTGCTCATGAATGTGTCCTATACGCGGATGACACTACAATTACAGTTAAGTGTAAAGACAGAAACCTAATTGAAAATAAAATTAATTCCACACTGAATAGAACTAAGGCATGGCTAGATGCTAATAACCTTTCAGTAAACACAAATAAAACAAAGTATGTTCAATTCCTTACTTATGGAAGTATCCGCCTAAGTCTAAATATCAAATACGATTCGCTGCCAATTGAGGAAGTTAATACAGTATCTTTCCTCGGCGTTTTACTCGACCACCATTGTTGCTGGAAGGATCATAATATAGAAAAACTATGCGGGAAACTTGATAGATTTACTTATGTTTTAAGGCAGCTTAGTAAAACTTCAAGCTTAAAGACGGCTCTACTGGCGTATCACGGGTATGTATCGTCATTATTGCAGTACGGCTTAATCCTGTGGGGCAATTCCGTAGATGCCAACAAGGTATTTATCAGACAAAAGGCATGCATTCGATCTATGTGCGGTGCTCATTTCTTGGATACTTGTAGACCTCTATTCAAGAAACTAAAAATACTTCCACTTCCGTGTCTATATCAAATACTCTTTTGTAAAAAAGTACAGTAACATCTTTCCCATTCATAATAATAACGAAGGTCTTAGAACGTGTCGGAGAAACAAAATATGTGTGCCAATGAAATTGAACATGTATTCTAAAAGCGCATCTGCACCGCAATAACTCTGTTTAATAAACTACCTGATAGTATACGTGATAAGCCATTGACAATATTTAAAAATAGAATTTTTGAACTGTTGACGAACAAACTCTACTATGACATTAAGGATTATATTATGGACGATAACATTTTAAATTCTTAGTAATTGAAATTAATTTACATGATAATGTTTTACTATAATCTTAATATTTTAAATTAATATAATTCAATATGTTATTATTTTTAGGACATTAATATTCATACACCAATATTATTGGTAGAATGTAATCGGCAATAAACACTTATCTTTAAGATCTTATTGTAACGTACATTTTCATGAATAAATATCATTTCATTTCATTTCAACGTCGGCCGCCATTTTGTTTTTCTGAAATGTCAAATTTTTTTCCTTTTCCTATGTCGGCCTCAAACACTTTTCCTTTACATTATTATATCATTTTCTATCACTTTCTAGGGGAACAATGTCAATTTTCATATAGATCCTAATCGCCATATAATTTAGTATGAAAAAAACCCGCCATTTTGAAATTTTTTTCCTTTCAATAAATATAACTCTTCGTCTTGGTCATCTTTTGCTATGAAACCACTTTTCTATCTTTCATACTTTCTGAGATAGACACCGCCGACTTTTTTACGCCATTTTGAAAATTTTTTTCGCTCACTGGCAATTGCACGAGGTTTTGAATGACATTTGGTCGAGCACCCCCCACCTATCTACAATACCCTGGCTGTGCTCCTCACCCGTCTCCGAAATCCTCAATCACCAGCGCTCTCCATATTTTTCACCAAGTCATTTCTTGACTTCTATACGAAGCCACAAGTGAAAAAAAAATTGTTCATACAAAATTTTACAGGAAGACATTTAGGGGAAAATCTCGAAAACTACCCAAAATGTGGCAACACTTTCTATATATTTTAATACTACCCTTTAAGCTTCAAAATCGGTTCATACATGTCGACTTTCCAAAATGTTGCCAAGTGCCTCAAAAACACGAACAAAATTTTCAAAAACAGAAAAAAATACAATTTGGCCGCCACTTCAGTTCACAGAAATATTTTACACAGTTTCGTATTTTTCCCAGTAACTACAGGATATACCGCTCCCGATGACGTTTCAATTTTTCATCACGCTCGCACCCAGATGACACGATGGCCCCTGAAAAGTGACCATGTCGAAAATCACTTTTGCTCTGATAGATTCCAGTGTTGCCAGTTGCGGGCGACAAAACTACCCAAATGTCATTTGTACGAATACGACGCGTGGTCGCTCATACTCGGATTTTGCAAAAAGTCCGTATTTCGATTTTTTTCTTTTTGGGGAAAATTTCGAAATTTCCCGAGAAATGGGGTATTTTTTTTCTGCCCCACTCAATACTTCGAGTCTATATACACAATCGCCCAATAAAAGTCGAAACGCTCCGATATTGCCAAGTGTGAGAAATTTGAATTTCAAAATCGCGTTTTTCGTTCATCACACTGATTGACCGCCAGAACAGCCGCCATTTTGGATTTTCAAAAATTACTACCATATCGTCAGAATTCAGGATAATTGTAAGCGAACCAAGAAAAAACTATTATCATCGAGTACCCCGTTTAGGATCTGTGGCGCCGCGGTTTGGGGTCTAAAAATGAAAAATTTTATAAAACTACAGCTCAGCCGCCATCTTGTTTTTTCAAATATTTCCAATTTTTCTATAAACCATTTACACATTCCCTCGAGTACTGCGAGTTTGAACGAAATCGGTTGGAAAACAAAAGAGTTACGAAAGTCGCGTCGGCCGCCATCTTTTTTTTCTGAAATGTCATAATTTTTTCCTATTCTTATACTTCATTTTATCGTTTTATGTCTGTTTCTAAGAGAATAAAGTCAATTTTCTTATAGCTGCCAATCGCCATACAATTTAGTATGAAAAAAAAATTTCCGCCATTTTGAATTTTTTTTCTTCCAATAGATAAACTTACTCGTCCTGATCTTCTTTTGCTAAGAAACCACTTTTCTACCTTTCATACTTTTTGAGATAGACACTGGCGAAATTTGTATGGCGGCCATCTTTTTTTCGCAATTTCGAAATTTTTTTCATTTCACTGGCAATTGCACGAGGTTTCGAATGACATTTGGTCGAGCACCCCCCACCTATCTTCAATACCCTGGCAGTGCTCTTCACCCGTCTCCGAAATCCTCAATCATCAGCTCTCTCCATATTTTTCGCCGAGTCATTTTTTGACTTCTATACGAAGCCATAAGTGAAAAAAAAATTGTTCACACAAAATTTTACAGGAGGACATTTTGGGGAAAATCTCGAAAACTACCCCAAATGTGGCAACACTTTCTATATATTTCGATACTGCCCGTCGAGTTACACAATCGGTTCATACATGTCGACTTTCCTAAATGTTGCCAAGTGCCTCAAAAACACGATAAAAATTTTCAAAAACAGAAAAAAATACAAAATGGCCGCCACCTCATTTGCGGTAAATATTTTACTATACTATATATACTATCAGCCTATGGACGTCCACTGCTGGACATAGGCCTTTCCGAGAGCGCGCCACCACACACGGTCCTCCGCCTTCCTCATCCACCCGCTACCAGCGACCTTTTTCAGGTCGTCGGTCCAGCGGGCAGGAGGTCGTCCCACGCTGCGCTTACCGGTACGCGGTCTCCACTCCAGAACACGTCTGCCCCAACGGCCGTCGGTTCTGCGACAGATATGGCCCGCCCACTGCCACTTCAGCTTGCTAATCCGTTGGGCTATGTCAGTTACTTTGGTTCTCCTACGGATGTCCTCGTTGCGGATTTTATCCCTTAGAGAGACACCCAGCATAGCCCTCTCCATAGCACGCTGAGCGACTTTGAACTTGTGGACAAGACCTACTGTGAGTGTCCACGTTTCTGCTCCGTATGTCATTACCGGCAAGACGCAGGCGTTGAAGACTTTTGTCTTTAGGCATTGGGGTATCGGCGAGTTGAAGACTTGACGCAGTTTTCCAAATGCTGCCCATCCCAGCTGTATTCTTCTGTCAGCTTCCTTGTCGAAGTTGTTCCTACCCAACTGTATAAGCTGCCCCAGGTAGTTGTATTCTTGTACAACTTCGATGCTGACATTTTCGACAACGATGGGCCTTGCGATGACGTATTCATTAAACATTATCTTCGTTTTGTCAACGTTCATCTTGAGGCCCACCCGTCTGGAAGAAGCGCTAAGGTCGGACAGCATTTGCTCAAGTTCCTGCAGCGTTCCTGCCAATATGACTATGTCGTCTGCAAATCGTAAGTGTGAGATGTATTCGCCATTGATGTTTATACCGCAACCTTTCTAGTCCAAAACCTTGAACACATCTTCGAGAGCGGAAGTGAACAGTTTCGGAGAGATAACATCCCCCTGCCTTACTCCTCTTCGAATTGGTATCGGATGTGTTGCATGGTTTTGTACCTGAACGGTCATTGTGGCAGCGTCGTATAGACATCTCAACACTTCGATATATCGCCAATCGACTTGGCATCGCTGCAGTGAGTCCAAAACCGCCCAGGTTTCGATGGAGTCGAAGGCTTTCTCGTAGTCCACAAATGCGAGGCATAAAGGTAGATTATACTCCTGGGTCTTCTGCATAATCTGCCTTAGAGTGTGGATGTGGTCTACGGTGCTGTAGCCTTTTCGAAACCCGGCTTGTTCCGGAGGTTGGAACTCGTCAAGTCTCCGGGCAAGTCGGTTCGTGATAACCCTAGAGAACAGCTTGTAAATATGGCTCAGAAGTGAGATGGGTCTATAATTTTTTAATAAGGTTTTGTCTCCCTTCTTGAAGAAGAGTACCGTAACACTTCTGCTCCATTCTTTCGGTGTTGTTCCGGTTTCGATGACGGCATTAAAGAGACGCTTTAGCTCGTTCAGGATAGGTGCTCCTCCTGATTTCAAAAGCTCCGCCGTAATGCCGTCATCCCCCGGTGCTTTATTATTACGAAGCTGTTCCAGGGCTATACGAATCTCGCCAACTAAAACAAATATTTTACACAGTTTCGTATTTTTCCCAGTAACTACAGGATATACCGCCCCTGATGACGTTTCAACTTTTCATCTCGCTCGCACCCAGGCGCCACAATAGCCCCTGAAAAGTGACCATGTCGAAAATCACTTTTACTTTGATAGATTCCAGTGTTGCCAGTCCTCGGCGACAAAAATACTCAAATGTCATTTGTATGAGTAAGACACGTGATCGCTTATACTCGGATTTTGCAAAAAGTCCGTATTTCGAATTTTTAATTTTTGGGGAAAATCTCGAAATTTCCCGAGAAATGGGGTAATTTTTTCTTCCTTAATCAATACTTCGAGTCTTTACACACAATCGCCCCATAGAAGTCGAAACGCTCCGATGCTGCCAACTGCGAGAAATTTGACTTTCAAAATTGCGATTTTTCATACCTCACACTGATTGGCCGCCAGAACAGCCGCCATCTTGGATTTTGAAAAATTACTCCCGTTTTGTCAAAATTCAGGATAATTGTGGGCGAAACAAGAAAAAATTGACATCCTCAACCTCAACCCCGTTTAGGATCTGTGGTACCGCGGTTTGGGGTCGAAAAATGAAAAATTTTAAAACACCACAGCTCGGCCACCATCCTGTTTTTCAAAATTTTTCCAATTTTTCTAAAAACCATTTACTCATTTCCTCGAGTGCTGCGACTTAGAACGAAATCGGTTGGAAAACAAAAGAGTTACAAAAGTCACGTCGGCCGCCATTTTGTTTTTCTAAAATGTTTAAAATTTTCCCTACTCCAATCCTGCACTCAAACACATCTCCCATACATCATTCTATCGTTTCCTATCTGTTTGCAGGAGAACAATGACAATTTTCTTATAGTTCATAATCGCCATACAAATTAGTATGCAAAAAAAAATTTCGCCATTTTGATTTTTTTTTCTTTCTATAAATAAAAACTCTCTCATCCTGATCATCTTTTGCTAACCAAATCACTTTTCTATCTTCCATACTTTCTGAGATAGACACCGACGAAATTTGTATGGCGGCCATCTTTTTTTCGCCATTTTGAAAATTTTTTCAGCTCATTGGCAATTGCACGAGGTTTCGAATGACATTTGGTCGAGCACCCCCCACCTATCTTCAATACCCTGGCTGAGCCCTTCACCCGTCTCCGAAATCCTCAATCATCAGCTCTCTCCATATTTTTCACCGAGTCCTTTTTTGACTTGTATACGAAGCCACAAGTGAAAAAAAAATTGTTCATACAAAATTTTACAGGAGGACATTTTGGGGAAAATCACGAAAACTACCCGAAATGTGGCAACACTTTCTATATATTTCGATACTGCCCGTCGAGTTACACAATCGGTTCATACATGTCGACTTTCCGAAATGTTGCCAAGTGCCTCAAAAACACGATCAAAATTTTCAAAAACAGAAAAAAATACAAAATGGCCGCCACCTCATTTGCGGTAAATATTTTACACAGTTTCGTATTTTTCCCAGTAACTACAGGATATACCGCCCCTGATGACGTTTCAAGTTTTCATCTCGCTCGCACCCAGGCGCCACAATAGCCCCTGAAAAGTGACCATGTCGAAAATCACTTTTACTTTGATAGATTCCAGTGTTGCCAGTCCTCGGCGACAAAAATACTCAAATGTCATTTGTATGAGTAAAACACGTGATCGCTTATACTCGGATTTTGCAAAAAGTCCGTATTTCGATTTTTTACTTTTTGGGGAAAATCTCGAAATTTCCCGAGAAATGGGGTAATTTTTTTTCCCCCACTCTATACTTCGAGTCTATACACACAATCTCCCCATAGATGTCGAAACGCTCCGATGATGCCAACTGCGAGAAATTTGACTTTCAAAATTGCGATTTTTCATACCTCACACTGATTGGCCGCCAGAACAGCCGCCATCTTGGATTTTGAAAAATTACTCCCGTTTCATCAAAATTCAGGATAATTGTGGGCGAAACAAGCAAAAACTGTCATCTTCAACCACCCCGTTTAGGATCTGTGGCGCCGCGGTTTGGGGTCGAAAAATGAAAAATTTTAAAACGCCACAGTTCGGCCGCCATCTTGTTTTTTCAATTTTTTCCAATTTTTCTAGAAACCATTTACTCATTTCCTCAAGTGCTGCGACTTAGAACGAAATCGGTTGGAAAACAACAGAGTTACGAAAGTCACGTCGGCCGCCATCTTGTTTTTCTGAAATGTCATAATTTTTCCCTAGTCGACTCCCGCACCCGAACACATCTCCCGTACATCATCATATCGTTTTCTGTCTCTTTCTGGGAGAACAATTATGTCAATCAGTCAGTCAGTGGTAATTGAGCTATATATAGTATAAAATGTTGAAACGTCTCTTATAGCTCATAATACTAAATTATTTTGGAATTTTACTAAATGTAAACGTAAATGTAATTCATTGCCTCAAACCATGAGTTATGATAGGCGGGTTGCGTCGTCAGGTTTCGAAATATGTCAACTCTTTTCGGATTATTTCTCATCAGTTTATGTACAAGACAACCTCGACACGAGAAGTTTTACCGATAGGGCTCAAATCAACACGTTAAGTAAGATTGTTATAGCCAAAAAGGAAGTCCTGAAAAAGATAAGGGGTTTGGAATGGAATAAAGGTCCAGGGCCAGACGGAATTCCTTCCTTTTTTATTAAAGCCTGTGGTAAAGAACTCGCGTTACCCCTGATGATAATTTTTAATAAGTCTCTGGCTACAGGATGCTTTCCCGAATTATGGAAAGTTGCACATGTGATTCCTATTTTTAAAGCAGGGTCTAGAACGGATTGTAGTAACTATCGTCCTATATGTATTCTAAACTGTGTTGCCAAAATTTTTGAAAGTATTGTTTATGATTATATTTACTACTTATTTAAACCTCTAATAGCCCCACAACAACATGGTTTTGTTAAAAGTAAATCCACCGTAACCAATCTCGTCGAATATTCAAAATTCTTGTCTACTTGTATAGACAAAAAGGTACAAGTGGACGCAATATACACAGATTTCCAAAAAGCATTCGATAAAGTAAACCATAGGTTACTTTTCCATAAGCTCGAAGAATATGGTGTGCATGGTGACTTATTGAGATGGATTATATCATATGTAACTAATCGGTCGCAGATAGTGGCAGTTAATGGCTTCTTTTCTAATCCAATTACGGTTCCTTCAGGTGTTCCTCAGGGATCGCACCTGGGTCCGTTACTTTTTGTAATATTTATAAATGATATCACATCGGTTATTAAAAATAAATGTCTCCTCTATGCAGATGACTTAAAGATTTTCAGCGCTATATGTAGTCAACATGATTGCCAAACTCTGCAAGAGGACTTGGACTCGGTGAAAATATGGTGTGAAGCGAATGGCATGAATTTAAACGTTAATAAGTGTTTTGTCCTTAATTTCACTAAAAAGCGTAACAAAATTAAATATGACTACTGTATAGGTAACAGTAAACTCTTAATAAAGTCTAGTGCCAAGGATCTTGGGGTAACTTTTGACGAATCTTTGACTTTTAAGTTACATGTTAATAATATAACGTCACGGGCTAACCAATTGATGGGATTTATCTGTCGGATTACCAAAGGATTCAAGAACCCCTTAAGTATGTTGTATCTATATAAAAGTTTGATCCGCAGCATACTCGAGTATGGATCCCCGGTCTGGTCTCCTTACCAGAAGACTTATTCTGACGCTATTGAGTCCATCCAGAGGCGTTTTTTAAGAATTCTTTCATACAAATTTAATGCAAAGCTCGTTAATTCATCTTATAGCGAAAAATTAAATTACTTTAAACTTGATTCTTTATATATGCGTCGTACTTTTTTAGATATTATGTTACTATTTAAAATATTGAATAACGTTACGGACACCTCTCTGAATGACATATATATTAATTGCTCGATCCCTAATCGCTCGTCTCGCACCTGGAATGTGTTCAGAACCTCTTTCTGTCGCACCAATGTCGCGTACCACTCTTGCATTAACCGAATATGTCGCCATTATAATGCTCTCCACCATAGAAATGGTCAGCTCAATATTTTCAACCCTAGGGAATACTGCTTTCGTCGTGACGTCATGGACTCCCTACGTAGGGGAGTCAGATAGTTTACTGTTTTTCCCCTTTTTTTTTTCTCTATTTTATTAATTAATTTAAGTAATTTTGCATTTGTATTTCGTGTAATTTAATGTTTTGTATTTTGTACTCTATCTAAATATCCTAAACTGTTTTCTTCTGATTTATAATGTTTCTGTTTCTGCCAGTTATTGATGCTCGGGCTATATATATATGTGTTGTAATAAATCAATTTATCTTGTTATATTGTAATGCTCAAGTGTTGTTGGCGGAACCAATAAAATAAAATAAATATGTTAGGAGATTTTCATTAAGTGCGAGTATATTATCGATTTGAAACTAACATAATAATGTGACTTCACTTTTTCGTAACTGCGTTAGAACTTAGAACAGTCGTTTCGAAAAAACATTGTTTGTTTAATAGTTTAGTTTAATCAGTATGCACAGAGAATTTCGAAGTGACCTCATTACATGAACGAGATTTTCTTTTCCACCAGTCGACTGTATCTCGAGCCCCATCCAAACGGACAATTAAAAGGTTTATTCCCCCACCAATTAAGTAAATGCCTTGATTTGTATCAACAAATTAGAGCTGAACTACGCAAGCTAACGAAGTTGAAAAGGGCGACCTGAATTGTGAAAGATTTTACTTTGCCCGCATTTTCTTTTGTTTCGTATCGGAGCTCTAAAAAAAAATAAACGAGAAACAAACTGAAACGCAAACTTCTGAAATGCTTTCTCTTTTTAACCGACTTGTTATTTATCTCTTTACTGTATTGTTATTTTTAATAAATACTTTGCTTTATAGTAGGTAGCTCCTATTCAAAGCAAAGTATGGATTGAAGATTAAAATAATATCTGTATAGGAGGAAAAGGTCTAGAATTGACTGTCTGACTAACAGACACCAACTAATAGACATCAACACACTACGCAATCCACTGAAAGTGAATGGCTTGCATATAGATACGAGTACTATCCGTTCGAATTTTCTTTTAGTAGCTACTATATAGTTCTGTGCTTTGGCTAACAAAAGATTATTATTGTTAATAATACATACCAGCCCCAAGATTGTCTAATAAAAACGTATTCATCGTTATCGTAATCGTTTACTAATTCTGCCCGCTGATTGGGCTCCTGATTTGCGTCAGCCAATCGCGCGGCAGAATTCGCTAGTGATTACGATAACGATGAAAAAGTTTTTCTTACGCAATCAGACCCCTGATCGGAGAAAATAATACTTGAGTGAAGTCGCGAGAGCCTGCTACTTACCTACCTAATACGTGTACACCACATGAATCCTAAGCTTATAACAAAGGCAAACTTTAAATTACTCAACAATATGCCTACATAACGTGAATACCATCTCTACCCAATTTTGTACGGCTTTACATGCTAAAACAGCAATATAAGTTCAGAGACACAAAATGTACGGGCCAGACAGCACGATATCGCTGCTTTCGATCTAATTTATTAACGATGGAAATCAGAATGCCGCTATGAAAATCGGCAATGCCTACAGTCTCAGGTGGGCCTCACGGAAGACCAGCGCTTTGCCATAAAAAGCAAGGCTTATGCTGAGTGGAGGCCCATTTGGGAGTGTACATTGTTCTTCCTGTTATTTTTTTTTCTCTCCTGTTCATATGTACCTAATGTGCATTACCAATTTTTTTTTTTTTTTTTCATTTCATTTTCAACAGCTATGGAAGGCGTATTCATATACAGCCTGAGACATAATATGACTATTCCCCATCGTTGCAGATACAGGTGATCGCTCAAATGAAACAAAATTCAAAAAATGTATGAAAATGACATATCAGTTGACAAAATTGATCACATGCCTTCCGCGCGCACAATATGAGTGAATCGAACCGAATCGAAATATGTCATACGGCTGCTAATCTTTAGCATTCTGAAGGGATAGAAACTTTCCGTGTCCGTGTGTCCCTTGAAGTGAGTAAGCCTCCGTATTACCTTTGATGACATCTGACCACCTGATGGACTTGCTAACACTGTGTTTCTTAATGCCGGGCAATTCCTCAAACCTCGGGCCTCCAAATAAAATATTTAAAATATATAATTTTTCCTTCGCTATATGCCCGTGCTAGTTCATTTACTATACCATCAAAATACTCCGTAAAAGATTTTCATTTCACAGATTATAAATTGGCAATTTCATAACATAGCGACTCTATAAAAAAACAACAAGCAAACGGATTGCAATTTGCGTATTCGCATATTTTGTAAATTGCTAAAAATAAATCAAAGCGGGCAGAAATTGCAGTGGCATTAAGTTCTCATTTGCGACTTTCATCCAGTCCAGTGTCGCCAAGTAAATTAGCACAGGAGCCCCGGACCCGACCGCAAAAAAGAGCAAAAAGCGAGTTTATTCCGATAACACCACAGAGCTTTTTATCAAGCTTTTCTAAAGGCAACATAATATATAAATAATTATTATATGTATTAGGCTGATAAGGACTAATTCAAAAACTCGACTGCCCTGTGATAAAACTACTTTTTCCAAAAAAAATATGGTCCATGTTACTCGGTATGATGTAAGGATTTTAACGATATACCCCATATGTCTAAATCTGTTCAGTCGTTCAAAAGTAATGGTAGAATAAAGAAACTCACATACATACGTCATAAATACATACCTATATGAACCCTAAAGTCACTACACACCTTTTTTGGGCAGTCGTGTAACAAACACAAAATTCACGAAAAAAGTGCATAGGTATACGAGTACGAGTAGGTAGGTAGCTTATTTAATTTAAGATTCTATGTAAAGCGCTAATTTAATATACGATTTACGAGTAGGTTCGTATCGCAAAATTAAATGATGTAGTTAGCAGTTATCACGGTAGTTGTTGGAGTGTTTGAATTGTGATTCACAACAAAAACAACTTGTTTTGTATTTAGCCGGAATATGTACGGTTGTCGGTTGTATCCGACAAAAACAGCATGCTATTAATCATACGAGTAGTATTTGTTCCCAATAACTGCTTGCGGATTTTGTTTTGTGCTTTTCTTATAGATCTACCCGCTAAAAATAACGTTAGGGATGGTTAGGGTGCAAACACACTTTTTCAATAGCAATTTTTCTATTGAGTATAAATAATATGTGTTACTTACAAAATTCACACACATTGATGAAAGTCTACGAACAATATCTAAATACTTTATTAAAGATGCAATCAATTTGTCGAGTCAACGTCTCCAGATGGTGCTCCGATTTTAGGACGAAACGTACCTACACCTACTTGGCTGAAATTTGGAATGGAGGTAGATTATACCTTGGAAGTTAGATTATCATATAAGCTAGTTTTTATGCTGAAAAGCCAATGGGTACTTCGGGATTTGTGAAAAGTCAAAGTTCGCGTGGGCGGAGCCGAAGGTTATAGCGCAGCCTATAAAAAAGTCATTATAATCGTTCAAGCCATAATTTCGGAGTTTCGTCCCAAACAATGTGACTCGAAAGTACCTTTTAGAGAGATTTTGTATTTGGACGAGCTTTCTAATGTTACCTTACTATAATAATATCATCAAAATATAAATTACAAGTGTATTAAAATTATTACCAACGGGACTTCAACCCGCAACCACCAGTCACCACCTTTGAGATTGAGCTATGGGAGCAAAATATTTACGACCTATTATATGAGACCTGCAATCTGCATTCCTTTTTGAAGTTGGTTAAAATAATTAGCTAATTTACGAACCAAGCTGTGCTTTCATAATGTTACCTGTATTACATTTGTCGGTGTCACTTAAATTCTAATTTACAGCTTTAATTCTGTTCGGCGTCGCGAGTTTCCCCAAAATTGGTCCGGCGCACCGTGCAGTTTGCGGGGCTGTGAACAAAAACAGACTTTCCTTGGATTTATTAATACGGGTATAACATACCCGGATAGGGTTGCCAGGTCGCAAAGCCTAAAGCTGGACACACCAGCCAGTTTAGCCGGACATTTGGGTAAACAGGTCGGACACAACGTACATTGTTTAGGATTTTGTGTCTCATTTGTTAGTCTTAGTATTAAAGGTACGAGTTACAATACAAAAATTGTATATTAAATCAAGCTTTAGGATTACTACCCTAAGTCTTGGTAGGCCACGCTTTGCGGTCGCTCGTTGCAAAATGTAACAAGTAAATAATTTAAAAATTAAAACACCACTGCCCTGTGGTAAAACGACTTTTTCCAAAAAAATATATCCTATGTTACTCGGAATGATGTAATGATTCTAACGATACCGTTCAGAAGTTATGGTGGCATAAAGACATGAATCCTAAAAACATTAACACTCCTATTTTGGGCAGTCGTGTAATAATAATAATAAATAATAATAAAATGCTTTATTACTCCAAAAAAAGTATTATTATTACTCCAAAATAAGTCTAACGATGTCCGGCTTTATCCGGAATGGTAACGCTATACCCGGAACATGGCAAACAAACAATTCTGGCAAACAAACAAACAAATATTTTATATCTAGTAATCTAGTGGTTCAGACATCTCTCATAAAGGGGGTAGGGGCTCGAATCCCTGGAATGTCTGACTTTTCTGATACTTAATCTGTACATTTTAGAATGTAAGGTTCCACCGATTTCACTTATTGGACCACTATGTACCTACGCACGTTCCTATTGGGCTAGGTGCATAATTAATTATAGTATCAACACCAGTATCTCGCATAACCAGAGCGTCAGGCCTCCTCCTAACAATGACTTCTATGTATCCTACCTACATAAAAATGTTTGCCTCGTAACTAGCTTACAAAAATAAATGTGTATTTGTTTTTCCTACACGTCGTATGCTATTGGAGGCTAGCTATAAATCGTATTTTGGTTTCAAACAATACATCAGCAATGTATAACAAACCATAGCAGTGAGGTCAGTGACTTTTATTGAGTGAAAATCCTCACTGATGTTGAGTTGATATTTTAATAAATAGCTCTGCTGATAAACATTACTTTAATGTTAGTTACTTCAAACACTTATTCAGAAACTTAAAACTTCGTGCCTCGCAAAAACTTTTGGACGAGACAAAGTTTTAAGCAAAAGAGTTAGCAACATCGATCAAAGAGTAAAGATGCCTTCAGCACATAATAACAAAATATCAATGCTTCCCTTGGGAGGGTTTTCTTGCAAGATATACGATTAAGCACAAGTAAGGAGTAGGGTTGGATTATCAAGTCCATGATAGATAGGGAAAGTTATTTTGTCCCCTCGTCGCCCGTCTGCTTTGTTATTTATGAACCGAATATCTGAGCCGGAATCTGGAAAATCCTGTTCACTGACGCATTTTAACGTCATATATAGATAGACATTCGGTACATCTCATATTGCTTATTAAAATTGTAACATTTTTAGGGTTTCGTACCTAAAGGTCGGGACCCTATTATACTATAACTTCGTTGTCCGTCCGTCCGTCCGTCTGCCACCAAGCTATATCTCTTAAACCGCGATAGTTAGAACACTTGAAATTTTCACAGATGATGTATTTCTGTTGCCGCTATAACAGTAAATAGACTGACTCTTCTCCTTCCTATTCTTGATTACGCTGACGCAAGCATTGTCGACTTAAATGAAAACCAATTAAGTAAGCTTGAGAGACTTCAGAATTCCGTTATTAGGTTTATATTTGGTTTACGCAAATATGACCATATCTCACAATTTCGTTCTCGTCTTAATTGGTTACCTATCCGACTTCGCCGGAATCTACACATCCTTTCCATTCTGTACTGTGTTCTGTTTCATCCTTCTACGCCCCCTTACTTAAAAGAGAAATTCAATTTTGTAGGTCAACCGGGAGAATTGCTCCGTTCTTCGAGGAAACTTATTTTGATGATGCCTGCGCATAAGTCTTCCTTCTTTCATAAGTCTTTTACGATTCAGGCTATTAATCTTTGGAATGCCTTACCTCTCGATATCAGAGAGGCCCAGACTATAGGACAGTTTAAAAGACTTGTAAAAGATCACTTTATATCTCAGTTGCCTGAGTGCTGATGACTAACTGTCACCTATAAGTTTGTCATTTCAATGTTTATTATATCCTCACTTATTCTATTGTTTTGAGGATTATTTTTATTTTTATTGAATTTGTATTACTTAGGTATATATTATTTTATGTATATATATATATATATATATGTGTGTATATAATATATTATGTAGATATGTACAAGTATATATAATATTATTGTAAGTAGTTTATTTTATTTATTTATTCTGGCACCACCAACCGCGTATCCACTTTCAAATATTCCTTCACATTATTGGTTGCCTGGTAGAAATCGCTATGTAGCGATAAGGCCGCCAAATTGTACTCCTAAGTTTGTTTGTATTTAATTAATTTATTTCTTTTTTTTTATTTTTATTCTGTGGTGTGCAATAAAGTGTTTATCTATCTATCTATCTATCTAAATACTAAAAGTATAATAAAATTAATATTGATATCAGAAGCAGGTACGCTTATATTACAAAATATTTAAACTAATAATAATTATTCTCTTTAAAATTAAATATTCAAATTAAAATAAAATATTTATGGTGGCTCCCATACATAAAGAAAACGTAATTTTTTTGCTCGTTTTTGAATTTGATGGACAGAGAGAGAGGTGTTATTCGGAATCGGTCGTGATGGTGCGGAACCCTCAGTACGCGTGCCAGACTCACACTTGACCAATTATTCTCATCAGTGTCACACATGTTAGTATAAGCAGTCATAAATATTTATAATTCATATTATCCCATGAATGTTGATTGATATAGACCTCGGTGGTTCTTCAAGATCTCTCTGTGAAGTAGCTATATATAGCCAGGTAGGTAGTAGGTACTAGGTAGATACGTATGCCCCTCACATTATCACTTCAGCTTCGTGGCTCGACGTACTACGTCGATACCTTTACAACACCATAGTACCTATAACGTATCTAGAAACCTGTCGAACCCACATTCCATATCTAAAAGGCGCAAAATTAAAAAAACAAATGGGAATGACGTAATATCCGATTGAAAAATTGATCACGTGACTTATCGAAGAGAACTGCCATTCTCATACTTTTTGATGAAAGTTGAAGGTGAAGATGATTTTAAAACTCGTTCATTGTGCACTGGGAAAATCGAGAAACGGAACATTGCGGCAGATATTCGTTGAGATTCTGTTTGCGTGTATGCACGGATGGCCACTGACAAAATTTATGATGCACGCGTAGCATTTTGCGGCACCGTGGCACGCTAGATTTATGCCACGATCACGTCAGGGTGTCTGCAGCTAACGAGAAACCATTAATGGTAATACTAATTAAATGCAGCGAGGATTTATGATGGAAAATAAGATACTTATGTTAGTTTTCACCTTAGCTCATAGGTGACAGATTTCACTTACAACAACAGTCACTCTATAGGTGTCCCGTAAACTATCTATATGTAACTCTCCTTTTCAGAGTTATGTTCCTCAAAGGGAAATGTCACCATTTCTGGTTAGGTACGCTACGCAACTTCGCTGGCTCACTAAACGCAACCTTAGGTCCCAGCCGTCTGTTAAAGTTCTAACGGTCTATTGGCGAAAATCAAGAAACATAGTGCAAAGAAACTAATTATTATTATGTAAAACGAAAATTGGTAGTTATACTCGTACATATTTCAATCCACGATGACACGCCCCACTCTGTCCATACGAATCGAATGAAAGCGATAGTAGAATGAAGCATAAGCGATTTTGACATAGTGGGGCGTGCCTTCGTGGATTGAAATATCTATAGATACACTTAGCACAACTCTTCCACAATTTTCCAACGTTGATACCATGTAACAATTTAAAACGCAGCAAACCCAAGCAGGAATGAATTCCCATGACCTTAGCTCATTTATGCCGAATTTAGTGGCCTGCGTAAGGCGGTTCAATGCAGAATCAAATGATGAACTCCCGAAATTCACCATTCATAGCAGATCTATCAATTAAGTAGATACCAAACCGCCATATTACGTGAATCAGGAACCGCATTCGCAGGTTACTAATGACTAGAATTACAGCACTAAACGCCGGACACTGGGAGCTATCTAATTTATGGGCAAACGGTCTTAATGTGCAGCTGCGAAGAGCTAACTGATCACAGAACGCAATACGATTCCACAATCCACATTAGCAACAATGCGGTGCTCACATTGATTTGCCATAATACTGTTCATTAACAAATTCTGCTCAAACACAATCGAGTACTTAAAACAAATTTCAGGCTACGGATCTATATCATTCTTGTGGCTACTTTTTAACTTCAAACTATAGCTATTATTTTTCTCTCAACACCTGACAAAGCTCGGTCCACGGTTCAGACCCATAAGCTTGTGTGGCGACGCGAATCTAATATGAAGAGGCTTTGTGAGGGAGATGATCTGAAATCAATACGTACACGATACATGATTAGAATAAGTGAATGTGACATTGTTTTCAATAATATAGATAACTCTATATTTTTCACCGTATCAATTACAGTAATTTCACGAGTTTACTCTTATCTTCACATTTTCAGCGTTCAATCTTTAACTAAAGTCATGAGGTGCCTACACTTCTAAAGCTTACCCAAACTTTGTTCCAAACGTATCTAGTTCTTTAGTAATGTAAATAGAAGTATATACCTAGCTCATGATAAGAGCTGTAACTGTTTGTGTAATTAACCTTATCAAAGCGCACATTAGAGTGAAGTAGATACCAAGTACCAACACAACTATTGCAGAACCACCGCTGTTGAATTCCAGACGAAGCTTTTATGTCGAGATTGCAATATTTACATATTCATAAACACATGGTTTTAAGTGGTAATGAGGACCTCCAACGCTAAACCGCTTTCATAGAATTTTCTGCGAATTCACCTAATTTTGGAACGTTTGGTAACTAAGGTATTTTCAAGATTCTAAATACGTGTGCATTACAGAAATTCTTTGTACGATTTAAATAGTTATAATCACGATAATATAACTATTTAAATCTATTGAAGAAATGTCAACAATTAGGAAATGCAACAATAATGCTTTTGGTTTCCGCGGATTCCATCATCTGATTCAACGCCTTTTTTACACTATACAAGTTAGTACTTGGCTGCGATCTCACCTGATGGCAAGTGATGATGCAGCCGAAGATGTTAACGTACTAACTTGGAAGGGGCACGCAACGAAATTCTTTGTACGGGTGATATTGTGTCGGCTATTTTTGCCCTGAAGATACAAAAGAATCTATGTTATACGTACCCGAGTAACCACGTTCATTTTGGACCTTCGTCGCCGAAATTCCAACGTGATTGATGTTATGTTAGAGGAGGTGAATGCGTCAGATGGACGGCCGTAACGAATTTATAAGGGCTCGTATTGCTTCATATTGTTTTAGGAGGATTTATAGCTCGAATGAAAGTTTTAGGACTATGACATATAAGCTAGGGATATTTTTTGGAAGGAATTAAATCTTTGCATTTTTAAAGTAGGATTTCTCGTAATTTATAGTAAATACGTCTACTAAGCTCGCATTGACGAAAACTACTTGGAATCATAATTAAATTCGGTGTTGAATTACTGCTGTGATACATTTCTAGAAAGAGGTATAAATAAACCCATATTCTTAGTCGTTTCCCCCAAATCACCTCACCTCCACCAACCTTCCTTGAGCAATATTTGTATTCAGTAATACTTAATCAAAGATTCAGTTTAACTAACCCTTTTAACAAATAGGTCCGCTAGTATTGGCTAGTAGGTAACGACTTTTATAAATCTATGGCCTTTAATTTTTTATTATCTTCGAAAAAGAGCTATTTAAAAATCCCAAATCAAGTGGCGATATAACGGATCCCCCATCCCATTGATTTAACCTGTTTTCACCTATGAATTTTCATACCTAATTTCACTTTCACTTTGAGGGTTTTCACATAGTTTCTTTTTCACCCTATGAGGTAACAGTAGAGTGGAGATGTTTTCACCATCACTTTGAACGCCGAGCTGTCACTATTTGACATTGTCTGTCATTATTCATAACTTGACATCATTGAACTATAGCATGTCTATAGCTCATAGCCTGACATCATAATAAAGATCACAATAAATACAAACAAGATAATAATAACGTCATGAGTAAAGCATCTCCAAGCAAGCACGCGTTAGTAGCCGATGTAACTTATTGTAAAAGCTCCTTCACACTCACGTTTGCTGTAGAAATACTCGGAGTAAATGCTTGGCAAGGCTTCACTAAAGGACGGCTCGAACTTGGGAATTATCAAGATGCTATACGGCTCAATTATCAGCTATATCCTGGACAATCTTTTGATATAGACATTCTTATATGGCCACACGTAGCTAAGGTAAAATAAAAAATATATTGTTCTAAAACAGTCAGTTCGTTTGACTATTTTTCTAAGAAATGTTTTTGGGTCTCAGTTGTAGTTAAGACTAGCCTTCTCGGTATATTTTTCATACAAACGCTCGTACGCGATTATAAAGTTTTAACAAAATTTTCTTGAAATATTTTTAAAAAGTAGGTTTAAAATTTATTAGAAACAAATTCAGTACCTACCAGGCTCCAAAATCTGCATTCTTGCAGGTCGTTTCGCTCAAATTATAATAATATATAAAATATAGTAAAAGTAAAAAACAACTGTATAGAAACCTCGAACAACTAATGGAGATTCGAAATAGGGTATTTGACTCCAATTTTTTTATTACTTTATTATAAAGTAGAATTAAAATAATGACGTGCACTGAAAGAACTAATTAAATCGATCAAATAACAAAAAAGTTATAAGCATTTAAAGATTTGTGATTAGACAGAGATAGCAACAGAGACATTGTGACGTCACACCGTACCAATGCCATAGTAGCTTCGTGCGGCTTCATACAAATTTTCGTTTTGCGAGAAAGGGATAGAAGATCCCCCCACTACAAAGTTTAAACGCCTGTAACTTTGTAAATCTTCGTTGGATTTTAATATTTCTTTCACTGCACGTTATTATTTTTATCCTAGTTTATAATTAAGTAATATTTTTTATCAAATTCAAAAGTAGTGTAAGACCCCATTACACATACTTGTAAGGCTTTTTCAAAATTACGTATTTCCTGGAACAAGTGTCATGAAATTTCCGCGCTATTTTTTTCCTGACGCCCGACCGAAATCACAGGCGTTATCTTTTTACGCAGTGAACCTTTTTCTAGAATTGCGTTAGACGAAGCAACACGCCTGTAGACCACGCCTTCATTGAACTATGTTCCCAGAAGGGTCCTCTTAAAATAAAACATAGCTTGTTCGGATAAATAATAACATCAACATCCTTAGAAGCTTTCGCTCGTTTGTGGATCAAGGGTCGGATTATCGGATACAAAAGGCAGTTGATAGTTCTCGGAATGGCACGGATTATGTGGCGGTTCCTCATTGGAGCCCTGACCACGCATGTAGGCGGATTTAAGGGGGCAGATGGTCTTAAAATATATATCCTACTTACTTCTGTGATCTGTCAAAAATTAGTGGCTTTTGTGATCCGCCCTTGTGAGTTGTGAGTTGTGACCATGGATGACTTATGGCGGTTGCCAATATTCGATCTATCCATAGTTTGCCTTACTAGAGATAGAAATTTGACATAAGGTCCATAAAAGTTAAGTACCTATGTCAAATTTCTATCTTTAGTAAGGCAAACCATGGATAGATCGAATATTGGGAACCGACAATAGTTGCTAAAATTCCGCTTCTAAGATCTTCATTTTTAGGGTTTCGTACCCAAAGGGTAAAAACCCTATTGCTAAGACTTCGCTTTCTGTCTGTCCGTCAATCACCAGACTATATCTCTTTAACCGTGATAGTAAGACACTTGAAATTTTCATAGATGATGTATTTATGTTGCCCTTATAATAGCAAATACCTTTATTTAATTAAATTCACGTGGTTTTTGCTCTTGTTTTTGCTCGATATTGATAACGGCAACTGGTAGATGCTTAAAATATTCACAGAATATATAGTTACCAATAGTATATTAACTTTAAAAATAAATAATTAAATTCAAAAAATAAGGGGGTCTCCCAAAGAACGAACGTGATTTTTGCTCGTTTTAAACTTGGTGGATAGAAGTGTTTTGATTGGAGTTGGTTTTGATAGTACGGAACCCTTAGTGCGCGAGCCTAAGTCGCACTTCATTTATTTTATACATTTACACGTCAAATACGTTTTAATTTATAATTACCACAGATTAGAGAATAATTTTCAATTTACAAAATGACCTAAGTACTTTGTTTAAGAAAACTTTTAATAATTAAAAATCAAACGAATACCTTTTGTAGATTTGGTGCGGAAACCAGTACTGTTTTGTGAGGACATGGCAATTTTTAGAGGAACGTTGGCTTACCTTTTCAATTCGTCACGCTTTTCCCGTCAGAGTACATCACATGATCAACCACGTGGCTACAGTCACGTGTGCTATGGGATCTGGAAGTCTCAGTGCCAAGTAAGAATGGCTTTAAAAATCAATTACATTAACTTTTTGATGACCTCCCAGGCGGAATTGGCACACCCTTGTACAGTTACTGGCAAGTAACCTAATATTCAATATACTCTATGCAATTAACTGGCAAGGTTTTGGCGTGGTGGGGGTAAATTTGTGCTCTTCGTGCAACAAGTGCGAGAGAAACAACAGTCAACGACCAACCAATAGAACGCTTGGATCCTGTCTATAGAGAGAGAGAGAGCATCTTTTACGTATGTAACGAATCTTGCCAAGTTATTTGCCGGCAACTGTATTCGTGTAGGAGTTTGGTCATATCATGAATTTGAAATTTAAAAAAAAAATATGAGTTCCAATTTAGTCAAGTCTTGCCGACCTGGTAGACTATTCACGTAACGTGTCGGCTATATTTCATGAAGTGATATGTTTAAAAAGGGTCATGGCATTCACATATAAAACGCAGACGATATTGAAACCAAAACATTTTTGCGAACACTGCAAAAACTAATTTTACGACTATTGACATAAAGCGTAAAACTGAATGTATTTCAAAGTGAAACATGGTCGAGAATCGAGAATGAATCAATTAGTACGATAACATTTTAATATATGTATATTTTTTTGTATTGTTTAAATAAATATATCTTCAGGTTGTCACTTACTATCGGCCAAGTAAATAAAAACTAGATTTTGCTTATAAATTGCAATAAATATGTTTGTATACTTTTAGTGCAAAGAACGACAAATCCGTTGAAGTCTTTTTTCCATCTTTAAAATTTGGAGAGCGTAGATATTTTGGACCAGTTTTAGAAAAAGAGGAAACCATTGAACATATAGTGCAGGATATTTTATGGAGTTATATCCGAGAATACATACCTGCATCTCACTTAGATGGAATTTTTGATACACCTAGTAATACAACAGGTTTGTATGTTGTATATATTATAAAAATGATGTGTTTGATTAATCGGTATTTGAGTAAGAAAATGAATGGTCATTTCTTAGATATAAGACACCAAGATACAATACTATCAAGGGTACAGGAAAGTATATTAAGCAAAAGTCAGGCAGTAGAAGATGAAGATTATTCCATAGAACCTACAAATTCATTTAACAAATTTAAAGAAAAGCAGGTATCTAAAATGACTAAAATTAAAATGACTAAAGATAAAGATAAGGACAAGGATAAGAAGAAAAATTTAGAAATAAATAAAGAAAAATATACTATTTCACTATCTGGAGATGCTATTTTAGCGGGTAAATATTGTAAACCAACATATTGTAGTCTCCATAATAATAAATACATTTTTGAATATTTATGTCCCTTTTTTTCACAAAAAACTAAAACAGGATCAGGCAGAATCGTTTCTTTTGAAACTAACGGTGAACGTCCTGCAGAGCAGAGTACTGTGATAGTAATAATTTCTAGTAATAATTTACCTGCAGAAGATGATCATCCAATAATATTTGTAAATGTAGAAACCCTAAATGATATTCCTATCCAAGAGTTCAGGAAAACAAGGTAAATAAATAAATTTGTAAATATTACGAAACTATAATTAGCTTAGAGATTTACAAATCGCCTTAGAGATGTATAAATTAGCTTTTTATTTTTACTTTCAAATAGAATATCACAAATTTTTACTCGATGGAAAATTGGTAAAGAAGAACACGATTCTCTGAAACAAGCTATAAAAATATCGAAAACTGTTAGAGTTAATGATCATCACACAGTTCCTCTACAATTTTCCGAAGCTTCGGGAATCACTGCTTCATTTTTAGATAAGCCATTTAAAATTCAGGTAAATCTAGATAAAATAACATATTTTTTAATTTCTTAACAGATATTAAAATATTCATTATTTTTTTGTTTCAGCTTATTGGTGTTCGTCTGCCCAAATTAATGGACGATAATCCAATTTTATTCGGAAATGCTAAAAACGATCTGGCTTTTGGGTCGTCCTTGCCTCTGCCTAATGCTAACACTAAAAATCTTACAGAAGAAGTGCCACTTGCTGAGACTAGAATTGATGCAAGCTCATTAGCTAAAGCTATAAATGGAATAGTCAGAGGAGAGTTTTGCTTGTATCCACTGAATGTGTCAATAACAGATAGAAGCCGTGAAGAGAGTTGTACCAATGATATAAACGGAATAAAGCAACCCATTAAACCTGATATTCTTATTCAACCATCTGTGATTCTACAATCCCAAATGTCCCTAGAGGTGTCAATAGGTGTAGTTGGATGCAGGCCACTTTTCTTGGCTCAAAGCTATCTAAGATTTTATTGCTGTGCGTCTGATATTAAAGGTACAAATGCGTTATTGAAAAAAATAATGGATCTCAACGAAAATCTTATAAAGACAAAGGAAATGAATGATTTATTAACGGGTTTTGCAATAGATACTATTGATGAAGTTGTGTTTTATGTGGAAGGCCAAAGAGATGGACCAATTTTAGCAGTATGGGAGTTTACAGCTGATTTTTACCCTCAAATGAAGCCACTATTCTCATGTACCGATCATCATCTTGATAGACTTTATGCAGGTGGTGTTCTATTTTCATAATAATTTATAATGACTTTGTATTGCCCTTTGATAATTATAATTGTTTTGCCTTTTGCAGAAATGCTGTCCTCTGCTACGCCGTTTTATGTAATGAAGATGCTGGTCCCAGCTAATACTCTCTTAGCTTGTCCACAGGTTTATGTTAAGCCTTCATTGCCATTACCAACTAGATCTGTGAGTTTTAAAAATATTAATTGATTTTTAAATATAATAAATATTGGTGCTGTAGTCATGACACCTTTCAGTTAAGAATTGATATATATTTTCACTACGGTAGGTATAACAAGCAAGCACAAGCAGTGATACTTTTAATGTTAAAACGTCTGCCTTCGAAGTCAGGTATCCGAATCCCAGACTAGAACCATAGAGTTTTTTTATACTTAGTCAACGCGAGCAAACGAGCGGGCGGGTTACCTGATCACCGCCGCCCATGGACATCTGCACTCTGCAGCACCAGAGGAACTGCAAATGCGTTGCCAGCCCTTGAATAACCCCATGTTACAGTTTTGAGGGAACACTGTAGCTGGTAGCTGGTTTCATAGTCTGCTTGGGCGTTGAAAGAAGGATTTGGCATACCGACCATATACTTACCTACACATAGTAGTTTTCGGTTATAGTTTTCGGAGATGTACGCCGCATAATATATTTTTGCAACTGGCACTTAAAACACCATGAGCAAACCTGACTTCACTATAACGTTCTGAAACGTGAGTGAAATCAACCGAACCAATTATACCTACTTTGCTACCAATCATGATTCATACTGGGCTATGGCTAAACCCTGTTGGCTAAACCCTTCCCATTTTGAGAGGAAACCAAAGTCCAGTAGTGAAGCATACTAAGTGTAAAATCTGTGACTAAGTGCTTCTCATAGTAGGTATTGTACCGTGCAGTATGAACTTATTACAATATCAAATTAAAAAGTTTCGTTACAGGCTTTGTTAAAAATCAGACGGTTAATTGCAAGCAAGTTCAAAACAGCTCCATTCACAAGTGAGATGCCAAGTACTGAAGAACTAAAGAGCTTTCGGCTGGAATTATGTGTACCGCCTCGACCTCATCGGGAGGCCTAATTAATTTAACAACTGTTTTTAAAAACTTCTAATTAATTAAATTGAAATTTTGTTCCTAAAATCTAAAATAAAATATTAACCAAATATTCTATTATTTATTATGCCTAATAAAAGGTCAACCGCCTTTCGATGTTACGTAAGTCTTTCAGCTTGCAACCTACTCAAAAAAGATCGATGAAATAGTGAAAACTTTTTCCGTGTTGGGAACTTTTGAGATGGGAAAAAAACCATTGAACTCATTATCTTAACGTTACCGACATTTCACACTGTTACCATAACCGACACCTCACTGACACTATTACCGTAACAGACAGACGGACAACAAAGTGATCTTAGACCTAATGGTCGTTTTCACCAACATTTTAAGAAACGCCTAAGCCGATAGGTGACAGTTTTCACTTACAACAACTGTCAGTGTCACTTAAGGGCTTAGGTGTCTCTTAACCTAATCAATGAACAAAATTGATTCAAAATTCAATGAACAAAAGTGATTATTTTTCTATTTACTTATTTAATAGTATGGAACCCTCGGTGCGCGAGTCCGACTCGCACTTAGCCGGTTTTTTTCTTTTGAGGTCCATAACCCTAAATAATAGAACCCAGATGCGATGCAACAGTCTCCATTCGTCCCTCTATCTGCTTTTTCCTTATCGTTACCTTTAAAATATAAACTACTAGCTGATGCCCGCGACTTCGTCCACGTGGGATAAAAACTATTCTATCTTTTAAGTTGGACCAAATGACAGATATTCACGAAGTTTGAACTAAATCGGTTCAGTAGTTTAGGAGTCCATTGAGGACAAACATTGTGACACGAGATTTATATATATTACTAGCTGACCTGGCAAACGTTGTTTTGCCCTTAAGGCTATAAAAAATAGTTGAATTGAGATTTAAACTATCCTATCTCTCAAGTTGGATCGAACTGCACATGGTGTGCGAATTTTATTATAATCGGTTAAGTCGTTTAGGAGTCCATTGAGGACAAACATTGTGACACGAGATTTATATATATTAAGATAAACTATTTGAATATTTACTCCAGTGTGTGGACATCTTTACCGTACAGCAGCTAACAGATGACGGACTACATAGTAGTAGGGTTGCTGCACTGATGACACTTTTCTATAAGCTTGAACGAATCTCTCTGTAGAAAAAAAGTAATATTACCTATTTACCATTTATTTCCATTCTCCTTTTTTCATTTGACATTCTCACATTTTATTGCTCAAACGGCTAGAATCTAAAGCCAGGTAAGAAAGAACAAAATAATACGTCAAACGTCAAGGTCAAAGTCAGAAGACAAACGTCAACGTCAACATAGATCTTTTGACATCTTGTTGACACTTGAACTTGACAAATGACAATCAACCAACAGCAAATACCAGCCAAAAACCCATCAAAAACCGAAAACAAAATCTAAAATAAAAATTCTAAAAATTACACTTGTGTGTCGAAAAGTGGAACTGTTCAGTTTACTTACTTCAAAGAGTATATAATCACTACGTTTGGTTTACTTCACGTCAACCTGAGTAAGTATATAAGCTAATAATTTATATATTTATTTAATTTAATATGTAATTGATGCTGAAATAGTAACATATTTAAACTAAAATATATGATTAACTGACACTCTCAGTAAAAACTCTTAATTTAGAAATAACAAAGAACTCAATAACAAATTAATCTTAAATAAACACCAAAATGTGTATATTGTGAAGGAAAATTTCTAAATACCTAGCTGAATTTAATTAAATTAAATTAGATAGATTTGATCTCATATGATCATACTTTTCGATTTGATCATATGATTCGAATATTGGTCTTTCAATTAAATCTTTCAATTAAATTAGATTATTTGTTTTCTGTTAAAATAATGTTTGTTATATTTTCAGAAAAATATACCAAAGCGGATTGTTTTGAGTTTTCATTAGTACAATAAGAACAATAAAGAAGATAAGATGAGGAATGCACTAAGTCACTTAAAAATTTTTATACCAAAATACATGTAAGTAACTACACCAAAATACAAAAACTGTCTAAAAGTGGTAAATGAGTACCTTATACAACCACCCGGTATGCCAAATGTTTTGCCTACCATCAGATGACCCGCCCGCTTGTATTAACTATATAAAATATTTAATATTTTTTTTACTTCTGTAGTGCCTGAACACTTAACCTCCAACGTTTTTGTAGTAATAACATAGGAATTAAAAATATAGCAACACCCTATCATAGTCTGACACTTTGTCACCAATAAGATCATGAATCTTGATGATAATGCAATATTCCATTCAATAATAACCATGGATTTTTGCACATCCATACCTTGGAAATACTAAAAAAATACTGTTCCTTTCTTGTCTTTCTTGAATAATATTTTTTTCTATTTTTAAATATTATGTATTCCATGATTATTATTTTCAGACCTTCATGTACATTTAAGCTTCCATGTAGAGATGTCACATCTTCTGTGAACTACAATAAAGCTGCACCACAGGAAACCACGATAAACCAAGAACATGTAGATAAACATACCAGACTTGCCAAGGAATGGTGGGACCCCAACGGCAAAATGCTGGCTCTGCATAGTTTCAATTTACTGAGGTAACTTACTGCTGAGGTAACTTACTGAGGTATTTACTGTCTGAGTATGTTACAATAAGGTATTTTACTCAAATAACAATTTGAAAAACAAATGAAATCGAACAAAGCAAATAACGAAAAAGTTATAAGCAATTCAACAATCCTGATTAGACAGAGATGGCTATATGGGATAGTGATATCACTATCACTCATGCTAAGTAACTGGTGGTGAATCTATACAAAATTTTGTTTGATGAGAAAGGGAGAGAAAAAAATTCAAATGCTTGTAACTTTTGATTTCTTTGTTGGATAAGAATTTTGTTTTCAATGTGTCTTTATTTCTAACCTAGTTTACAATAAAGCAATAAAAAGAAATGGAGTAAAATACAGTACCTATTCCAAATATTGAGTAAATATAGAGTGAGAAGCTCATGTGACTGGCATCACATGAGCTTCTCACTCTATCCGCTTTTGAAATAGTACTATACCACAATAATTTTCCAGAAGATAAATGGTAATGGGAATTCCAGAGATAAATGGTAGAGTTGTAATAGCTGATAACCATTAAAACTTTACTTAAATTAAGCCAGAAATGTTGCCTTATCTATTCTGTTTCTAAAATTTTATCAAGAACTAATATAATAAACCGATTTTTATTTATTTTTATGCCTGAATATTAATAATTTTAATCTTTTACTGTTAAATTTATCTATTTGTAAATCCTAGGAGCAAAAAAAGTATTTTTTCATAAAATAACTTTGTTTAGAAAAAAAAAATAATAAATAAATAGAAACCATAGATCAATATATATTAAAGAGGATATGCTGCATTTTACTCAGCCATAGATAAATGATGTATTTTTTGAATGAAACAAATAGATCTGTTTCCAAGCCTTTCTCATTTATGGAAAGCTACGAACGCTAGAACGAGACAGGCGGATTATGTTATTGCATACGCAAATGTCAAATGACGTCATACGATCTGCCAAACGAAGCTTTTTTTCTGGGACCAAATCATGGCCGTTTTTGTTTTTCCGGTGTCAGTTTTAACTTGATTTGTTATTTTGTTGAAATTTATAAATAATTTAAGTGTTGTTACATAAACAATAAGGAATGGTAAAATGCTCAGTTTTAAGCTTTAACAGCAAAAGCTCTGAAAAAAACCAGGAATTTCATTTCACAGGTAAGTCATAAAATTTTCTAGTTTTTCTTTTTGTAGCGAGTATTTTGCCTTTTTACGATAAAGTAAAGCTCAAAATCATCTTTAGTTAATTCAAAACACTCAAATTTATTCGGTATAATCAAAAACTTCGATTATTTTTCGAGTTTTTGTTTGAATGTAAATATAGTGTTGGGATTGTATTGTTTACCAAAAATTGAGTATCGATAAAAATAAAACGTACCACTCGTACTGTTTGTTACGTTGAGGGAGGTATTATACGTCAGATCTTTAAAGTCAAAAGTCAAATATCTTTATTTCACATAGGCCTAACGTACAGGCTCTTGTAAAACGTCAATATAATATTTGTTGCTTATGTATGGTTTATACGTCTTGGTCTTGGCTACGTCTTGGTTACGTCAGTCAGTAGTTGGTGTCACGTGGATAACCGAGTTTTAATTTATTACGAAAATTTATGTACGTATTTATATACGTATTCATGCGTGTATGTATGTATGCATCATGCATGTATATACTCGTAAATGTACGTTTACCTTTTATTTTTATTTCAGATTCCCGAAAAATTCTGAAGTAAGGGCTAGATAGCTAAATAATATAAGGAGACCAGCGTTTAAGCCTGCACCAGTGCTTCAATGACGTCACATCATGCGCAACCGACCGTTTCCCTCCGCAATCTCACTGTGCACCTTTCCATGCATTATATTGGTTAAAGCGAAATATTACTACTTGTTACCATACTTGTTGCTAGGTTATAACTTAATTAAATAAGGAAAGGTTAAGTTGTTTCATTATATAATACAATTTATATCGATATATAGCAAAAACATTAAAAAACACGTTTGTTATATGGGAGCCCCCTTAAAGTTTTATTATTTTGTTATTATTTGTTGTTATAGCGGCAACAGAAATACATCATAATTATTATGTGAAAATTTCAGGTCTGTAGCTATTACGGTTCAAGAGATACAGCCTGGTGACAGACGGACACACGGACGGACGGACAGCGAAGTCTTAATAATAGGGTTCCTTTATTATCATTTGGGTACGGAACCCTAAAAAGTAGCCTATGTATGAATCTAGGATCAAATCTATCTCAATTTAAAATTTCTGCCATATCAGTTCTGTAGTTGCGGCGCGGAAGGAATATTTCCCCCGCGTGATTATATTTATTACACAAATCTTTGGGCAAAGTAGAGGCCAGCATATTGTTCACGCGCTGCGGAGCAGGCGTAAGGAAATTTCTTTTAAAAATTGCTTTGTTCCCGGCCCCCACGGTCCCATAGTTTCGACCCCATAAGGTTTAAATATACCCACTGTCCAGGGAGACTTGAGGTATCCACCTATTAGTAATTAATCAATAATTGCTTAAAATATAATATTTAAATAATGTTTCTGATATTTTTATGTAGAGTATATTTTTAATTATCGATATTTTTTATTTTTTAAATTAAAATTATCGATAGGCCCCTAGCCCTAAAAGTCATTTAGGCTCCGCCCATTCGGCCATTATTTGGTCCCGGAAGCTTCACTTGAAATTTCTTGTAACACATCCTCTATAATATATATTGATCTATGATAGAAACGACATCCATCTTCCATATGTAACTTGATCTGATATGTTGTTTTTTGCTTCCTTTTATTTTTGCTATCAAAACCTCTCATTTGGTGTTATCAAGTTATTTTTTGACCTGTATGAGCAATGTTTATTTTTTTACAGGGTCCCATTTATAAGAGATGGTCTGGTACACTACGATCCAAAAGAACGACCTACCACACCTTTGTCTAATAAAAAAATATTGGATGTTGGCTGTGGTGGAGGAATATTGTCAGAGGTAAGAGAAACACTTATTTTTACACCAATCGTTTGTTGTTTCGTGAAGCATAATGAAACTTCAATTAGATCATCATAATCTCTCTCTGACTGATCTAAAACTGACCTTGACGTCGATAAGTCTTATTGTCTATCTACCATACTTTGAATTCATTTATAATTTTGCAATGATGAATCGATCATAGCCTCTAGGCCATGAGCACTCTGCTGCCTCCAAGATATTCAAGGGTAATGGTAATTTTTTTGAATATCAGCAACCTAGCCAATTCTCAATGCAACCTACAATCGCTAATGTTTTACAAAACAGAGAAGATAGAAGAATATGCATAATAATTTTGTGAGGTTCAAGATCACTTCACTCTCTAGAGTCTGTCTGTTTGTTTGTAAACAATCTCCTTAGTGTTGAAGATACATGTGTGTATGTGAAGGCAAATTTTTGTTCTAGGATAGATGATAACTCTGCTAAACTTGCTGTTATTTGATTTTTCAGTAACATATTTTGGGTACAGCTGCAGGTTCTAAGAGTGTTTTATTATATCCTCAGGCTATTGCCAGACTTGGAGCGTATGTGACCGGTATAGATGCCAGCAAGGAACTGGTAGAGCTAGCCACTGACCACTGTCTACTGGACCCTATGTTAGAAAACAACAGGCCCTCTTACGAGTGCACTACTATTGAGGTAAATAAAGTTCATACTAATATTTACATTATTCTTAATTTCATTCGCATGACCCAGCCTGCAACATTCAAAATTTTTTTGACATTTTAGCATCTAGGTTTATAGCAGTAATTCCATTAAAAATTGTATATTGAGACATTTTTTGAAAAGAGCAAGTACCGAGTTTCATGCCAGTTCTTCTCGGTGCAAACCTGCATTCCGAACCTGGCGGTAGTCTTGACATTTCATGAGAGCTTTATATCTAAGCCTTTGTGAAAATAAAGAATTTCATTTCATTTCATTTATCAAGACCATGATGTAATCAATTTTTGGTTGTAGATTGTAGATGATAGTTATGTTTGCATACAATGGTCCCCCTCCTAATCTGTCTCCTGTCTAATCTGGTGCCCCCTGTAATCCAATCTCTATAATCAAATGCATCCAGGCCGTTTGGATTCACAAATCTTGACTAAAAGCTTTTACATGCTTTATTTGTATTCTTCTCATTATCAGACCCTGGTTACCATCTAGCACCAAAGTTCTCATCAAGTACTCAAGATTGTGACTGACAGACAGACTACAAAGAGATCTTATTCGTATTTTGAGGTACGGAACCCTAAAAAATAATAACTGTAGGAGTTAATGTGGAGACTGTATATATAAAGTCTAGTACCTATGGGATTCTATACATCTATGTTCATTATTATCAAAGGATAATAAACTTGCAGGATTTGATTACAGACAAACAAACAACAGGACAGGTAAAACTAAATAAAAGCTTGTAGAAACAGACCTATTCAAATCGATAATGTGGTCACGAAAGTTTTTTTTTCACATTAAAATACTAGCTAAATGTTGTACAGCAAGTATTATTCCATTTGATCTTCCCTACCTCATTAAATCGTATCGTCAAGCGACTCGAAACAATCGCCAGCGGCCCTCAAACCCCCTCATCTCTGTGTCAATAAGGCAAGCCGCTTCGTGCTCGCTGCCGCCCCGAAGGGATTATAACCAAACGCCGCGCACACCCCCGGCATTTGTTTGTATTCGATTGAGCTTATTTTATTACCTGATATTTTTGGCAAGGTGATTGATAGAATATAAAAATCTTTTTCACCACACCATCTTGGTGTTTACTTGAGTGAATAATGAGTTTGCACTTTATCGTCAATGTGGGGTATAATCGTGTGAGCTCAGGAAATTGGGTAATAGGTCAGCAGGTTCATTATTTCTTGATAACCGACTTCAAAAAAAGATGAGGTTCTCAATTCGTCGGAATCTTTATTTTTATTACTGAAATTTATTTAGGCGCATTGCACAATTTCACTATGTCTATAGTGGAGTGTGACTGTTAATAATAACTACGTAATTAAATTAAGGTAAAAGTACGTAATTCCGACAGTGTCCCAGTACCCGATAACGAGTTAGATTTTTTATATTCATAGCTTTCTAGCAATAATAAATAAAAATTTGTGAATGGCAATACATTCTTGGTGATATTTTTTACAATTGTAATGGCAACGTTGACCAAAAAGTGTAAAGGCGTCGTAACTGTGCAACAAACAAAGTGTGCTCTCCACAAAAAAATAAAAAATTCAAAGTTCTACTGCTGAACTACGAGGCGACCCCGGAGGATTGGTTTGCTTGATACTCTGCTGCGTATAGTGATACAGTAAGTGTTTTACTTTATTATAATATTTGAGTATATTATTTATCGATATATCTTAGTTTTTAAGGTGAATCGAATTGGAAATTAAATATTTTTGCATGTTACATCTATTGGTACTGACAAATCCCTACTTGACCCAGTGCTCGACAAAATTTTAATATTTTTTGTCGGATATTGGTACACTTTAATTTGGTAGTAGTAGTTGTACCTAACCCGATATCGAATCTCTATTGCCTTGAAATAAGACTCATTTTCCCTTGAACTGCAGAATACACCCCGTCGGTTACTCCGTCGTATAGAAACAGTTGCATCTATGCTCGTCATAGCTCTTATTGCATTGAGTTAAGTCATATTTTTCTTTGACTCGACTTTAATTACCTTTAGGTACCTTGTTAGTTTTGTTACGTGTTTACGTGGATTTGATAGTTATTTTGCATTAATTTTTTATTATTGTAAACTAAAATGTATATCGGGCTCGTTATTATCATAGTTAAACAATGAATATTTGTAGAAAATAATTATTTATTATAAGGAACGATTATTTCTTTTGTTTCTCAAATGTAGGTGAGTAAAACTGATGAATTTAGAAGGAAGTTGTTGTGTTTAAAGTCTATTCAATCTCGAGCGATACCAGACGTAAACAAACCGACTGCCAGGTCATTCGCTTAAGCAGGGTTGCGCAACCTTTTTAACGTATACTAATTTTTCAAATTTAAAATAAATTTATGTTTTGACAATAATATCGTATTGTTTGAATTTTTTTAATGATATCTTGAAACTAGATTTAACATAAGTGAAAGTTTCGTGTTACGCGCCACTTCAGTGCCTCACTAGAAGCACGCTGAGTGGCACGTCAGGTCATGCAGCGCCACGCCATCCACGCGAATGGACGCTATTCTATACAATCGCTTCGAATGTTGAGACAAGTGACACGTCAATATCACGCGTCAATTAAAATATTTATTCTAGGTTTATGATTAGGGGAACAAAATAAAATATAAAATATTATCCAAATGTTTACGATAACCCCCATGACATGCTTTGACCTTGAAAGCGAAAGTCGTGAGCGGTGCGGCAGATAGCAAACAAACAAGATAGAAAGAGATAGTCATATTTTGTTTGTTCCGTCGTCGCTACTACTAAATGATCGGCTTTTGTTTACGTCTGGTCTCGCGTTTCGTTGAAAAGACTATAGTATAGAAGTCTAATGTCGGTTTACAGTCTTTTAATGGGAAAAATATTAAATTTGCCTATAAATAATCTTTCGAAAAAATAATCAAAAATGTAAACGTTTATAAACTCGTAAAAAAGGGATTAAAAGAAAACACACTCGGTAAAAACTAAAAAGTCGTATCTTTACTGCCCTCCTACAAATTTCCCAAGATTTATCTCAATTCACTCCGTGAATTCTATTTATCCTACTTTCCCCACATAAGTGTACTTAACGAGGAATCGACTTGCAAAACTATGAGATAAAAATAAACGTATAATTTATGTAGGAAAAATGTATAAATTATACATAAGTACGTAACGTGTTATATCTCATTTCAGCTATAATCATGACTGAAAAGAAAAAGGCCATTTTAAAGGCTATGGAGGCAGTTGACAAAGGGTCCTGAATATCAGCAGCTGCAAGGCAGTACGGTATCCCGCGAATGACTTTACATGAAAAACTACGTGGCTTCTCATCTGTTCTATGCTCCAAGGGACCACGAGGAAAACCATCAAAAATGGATTCCGCAAATGCGGTTTGTCACCATTTGATGCAAACGACGTTGATTATTCCAAGTGTGTAACAAGTCGGTCAAATAAAACAGCTAAACCGGACAATAATAACCAAATGCAACCACATGCCGCCAGTCATTTAAAATACTTCGAATCCCAAATAAGTCCCGAAATCCTCAAACCTGTTTACGCCAGCAAAACACTAACCTGGAAAGGGGATTAAACCTTAAAAGGCTAAGAAATTTTGATGACAAAGATGCACGTCGCTCTGGTCGCCCTATTACGGATAAAATGGATGCCATTTTTGAAAAAGTTGAGCAAGATCGGCATCAGTAGTTACGACGCAGCTGAAGAACTGGGAATTGACCACAAAACAGTTTTGGCGCATTTGAAAAAAATTGGGTACACAAAAAAGCTAGATATTTGGGTACCTCACGAGCTCACTGAAAGAAACCTAATGAACCGTGTACTCATTTGTGATTCTTTCTTAACACGTAAAGAAACTGAACCATTTTTGAAGAAGCTGATAACTGGTGATGAAAAGTGGATCACGTACGACAAGAATGTGCGAAAAAGGTCGTGATCAAAGGCCGGTCAGGCTTCACAGACTGTGGCGAAACCAGGGATAACTCGCAACAAGGTGATGCTGTGTGTGTGTGGTGGGATTGGAAGGGCATTATTCATTATGAGCTGTTATCACCAGGCAGGACTACTGCGAACAACTGATGAGATTAAAGCTAGAAGTTGAGAGAAAGCGGCCGGAATCAAATAACAGAAGGGGTGTGGTTTTTCATCATGATAACGCTAGACCTCACACATCTTTAGCCACTCAGCAAAAATTAAGAGAGTTTGGCTGGGAGGTGTTAATGCATCCGTCGTATAGTCCTGAGCTTGCACCTTCAGATTTCCACCTGTTTCTGTCTCTTCAGAATTCTTTAGGCAGTGTCAGGTTAATATCACTACAGGACTGCCAAAACCACTTGTTGCGGTATTTCGATCAGAAGGCCCAAAATTTCTATAGCAATGGGGTCGTCCCTACCTACAAGATGGCAAAAAGTTATCGAACAAAATGGTAACTACATACTTTAGTTAAATGTAAAACTACACTAAAAAATGTTTTGAATTTTCTTAAAAAATGCGAAGAAACTTTTTCTCCAACCTATTATTACGTATTATGGGCAATGCAAATTCGTAATATTTTATAATTCCACCTTAGATGTTGGAAAATGTAAGACGTATTTGTAACTTTTTAAAGAATTTTGATCTCATTTTATTTTGCCAAAAGTTTGAAGTTAATTAAAAACTCAGAAAGTAGCTGAAGTAAGCTGATTGTGAAGTATTTGAAACTTGTGAATTACAAACTACTAATAAAACATTTTTCAAATGTTGCTCGTTTTATTTCATAAATGTGGAATATATTATGTGGAATATATATAAATTTATTTTTTAGTTCATTTCAATTTATTTAAAATATTATCCTTTCCTTAAATAATTAGCATAAGCTCTATTTTCAATGCTCTTAATAATCTCGCAGAAATGCTACATTGATTTTACGCGAACTTTAATGTCGAGCAATAGAGTTCAATTTCGCGTTAAAAAATGTCGGATTTTGGGACCAAAATCCGATTACTAGTACAAAGTTATCGGATACTGGTACAATTCGACCTTTTTTTATATTTTGTTGAATTATTGTGTATTATCGTTAATATTAATGTGAAAACATCTTTACAAAAAAACTAGAATAAATTCTTTATCTATTTCTGCCAATTTCGTTCCTATAAGATTGGTAGTTTAAGCATAATCGTCGTGCAAAGTCAGCGAAGTTCAAAACTTATCGGATATTGGGCCGTTTACCTTAGTTGTCTAAGTTTTCTTCACTTTGTTTATTTTTTGCTTTTGATATGATACTAACAAAATTGTGTATGTAACATGTGTAGTGTGTCATCTAAATAATGTAATCTGTACGAGTATGTACATACATAATTACATTCCGCTGGATCGACGGAACCCCAAATTACACGCGCACGAAGCTAAATTAAGCGTCATCGAAGTATATACTGTATAATTAATTCCAGGCACGTCGGTAGTATAGGTATGTATGAACATTTATAAGTTCGCGGTTTCGGTTCCCGCAACCTCTAGAACATTTTAGTTGGCTCAGATTTTGTCTACTCGAAGACTTTAGCCGTGGCTAATCACCACCCTACCAGCAAAGACGCACTATGTCGAAACATCTTCGACTGCATCATCAATAACCATTTGTTTACCATAATTATAATTTCCAGGAGCACTCGCAAAAGTTCCCAGACACATACGACGCAGTGGTGGCATCGGAGGTGATAGAGCACGTCGCGAACAAAGAACTGTTCCTCAAATCGTGCGTGCGCGCAACCAAGCCCGGCGGCAAGATCTTCATCACCACCCCCAACAGGACGCGACTCACGCAAGTGTTCGCGATATACGTCGCCGAGTACGTGTTGAGAGTCGTCCCGAGAAACACGCACGACTATGAGATGTTGACTACGCCCGATGAGGTCACCTTCTTGCTAGAGAGAAGTGAGTATTCGTTAGTGGACGCCAGAGACGACCAGCTCGGTACCTATCAAAGATTGATAGCCACTGGCAATTGTTTTTAAATGGTTTTAATCCATTGAAAGTTTGCTATGAAATGAAAATAACATTTCTTTAGCAAAACTTCAATGGATAAAAACATTTGCTTGTGGCTATCAGTCTTTAATAGACCTGTAGTTACAGAATAGGTACGCAGGACGACCAGACACACAGACGTAACCAAGGTTGGTTACGGGCGCTTGTGTCTTGTCGTCCTCGAATACAGTTCCGCTGCATACGCGAAAAAAATATATTATGGCTGCTGATTGACATTCAGCTGATGCTAGATATTATAATTATTTTCACAGCATTATGTCATATGGTATCTTGTTATGGGGTAATGCTACTGATATCCATACCATATATTTTGTGCTGCAGTTTTTATGAATAATACAAATTCTACATCTCCATGCACGCAATGGATAAATAAATAATAATATCAGATAAATGTCAATCTGTCCATTGTTTCAGATAACTGCCACGTGCAAATAGTCCACGGCATGATGTACTACCCCATTATAAACAAGTGGGAGTGGTGCAACTCCACTGCCTTGATGTTCGCTCTTCAGGCGGAGAAACTTACAAACGGATAGATGATTTTAGTAAATTTTTTAAGCTTTTTCAGTTGAAGTGTCGGGCTGTGCTGCGTTCATTTGTTTTATCGTTTGTAAACGTACAGCGGTAAATTAATAGGTATTAGGCGAAGTTTTGTGCAATAAAATATTAAATCTGATGCAGTTTTTAACAATTTTCTGGTATTTTAAGTACAATATTATTGACAAAATGTGCTACGAGTTTGCCTGGACAAATTGTTATTGTAGGTAAGTGCCATTGCTATTAATAATGATGCCTACGTTTGCCATTTCTCCCACTAGTCGCGCTAGTGTGCGCTAGTGTGTGGAGATCTGCCAAGGATGACTATTCTATTTTTTTTTAATTAAATACTCAGAAAATACTAAACACGTACACAAGTTACACGAGTTAGTAAAGAACAACAATATTTGACAGGTGTACACACATGGTGTATATGTATATAGAAAATATAGATATATTTTAAACTAATTGCAGAACAAAGACTGCCCAAGCGGGTTAACTTACAGATATCCTAGGTCTGTGATTAATAAAGTAAGAACTTCTTTTCTGAAAAAAAAATATGATAGATTCACTTTGGATAGCTTCATGTAATTTATCAATCATAGTGTAGATCTATCAACGATATAAATCTTTGGTATCAATCAATACCCCTATATTCAATATACTCTATGGTATCAATGGCATATCAATGGCGCATTAAATCAAATTGAATAGATTCGATTACAAGTCTCCGGTATTTTTATTTTTAATCCAGCAATGCAATTGCATTTGCCAGAATAGAAAATCAAAGTCAGTATGAGAAGCAATGTCTTTTATAAAGCTTATCAAATCTTCTTCCAAATTTTTTAAGAAGGAAGTCATCACTTTTCTGATAATAAAACGCTTTGACCTCGGTGGTAAGTGGTACTTAATACATTTTAGTTCTCACATATTTTATAAAATTCTGTGATGGAGGTGCTTTTAGGGCCGTCTTGAAAACTGCCTGTAGTTGCTGTAGGTATGCAAATCTTGGCCAAGCAGTTGAGCGAAAGCATCTTGAGAAGGGCGAAGCTTTTTCTGCAAGGCTGTGCTATCTGAAACCACTATTACAACAATAACACTGTAGTATTAAGTATAAATGTGGCGCCCGTGGCGGTATGAATTATCTAATCTCTTAAGCAAGGTTACATTTCGAAATCTTGACAAAATTTAGCGTCAGTAGGTAGATACCTAAGTACTTTGAATTCGTGCATAATTTTGGGCTAAGACAAAAACAATTTTTAATATTATCTTTATTGCTCAACGAGTCTGACTGACCAAGTCAAAATATCTACGTAGTTTGGGGTCTTCTAATACTTTTTCTTGTGTAAACATTAGGACACGCATTTATTTATGCTGTGATAAAAAAAAAACTTAGAAATAAAGAAAGGGCGTTTGACCACTACCAAACCAACGCAGATATTCCATTCTAGATGCCATTTACTCTGTAGTGGTCAGGTTAAATTCCCCTTCTCCATTCCAGTTGTTGACGACAAACTCCATTACATAGCTGTAAAGCCATCCGCCTCGGTATCCCAGCTACGGCAAAAAGTATGGCATCTACTCGATCTGCCCGACTTCTGCGAAGAGATCATCATACTGAAAACTGAGAACGATCACGAAATACCACTAACTGAGCTGCGCAAAGGCAACGAGCCTCAACATCCATATACTATGGAAGTTTGGCTACCTGGGAAGAAATCCTGTAAGTCAACCAAGAATGAGTACTTCTAATAGGTAAAAAAAGGTATCTTCTAGGTAAGCGCGCTCCATCTTCGACCACATCGACACTTTCCATCAGGTGAGATTGTGGTCAAGCACAAACCTATACCTACAGCATAAAAAAGGTATGATGAAGTCGTGGGTTGATTTTGCATTGGATATGGGCAAGCGTATCATAAATCATTTCAAATCGTGACTTGCTTGTCTCATCATTCTTCATAGATATTTCAATCCACAAAGACGCGCCCCACTCTGTCAAAATCGCTTGTTTCATCGGATTCGTATGGAGTTTGACAGAGTGTGGCGCGTCATCGTGGATTGAAATATCTATAGGTATCATTGTGGTCCTTTAGGTTCAACGCCAGCACAAAATAACATGTTGACGATGGGTGATACAAGCAACAAAACTGCGAACTTATCGCTAGACAATCTCGTGTCCAGCAATAGCGTGTTTGGAGACACTGCTACGCGTGGAAAAATATTTGGGAACGAAATTTGTAAGGCAATTATTTCTTTCTGTTTTAGCTTAGGTAGAATTTGAGATAATGCGTTTTTCGGTGTTACCACCCTATAGTTAACCAAGCAATTTAGCGTTGGAGGTGAGTTGCTAACCCCTTCCAACTTTTCAACTTAGTATGATAACATCTTCGGCTGCAGCCTGCATCATCAGAGATAGCAGTCAAATAGGTACTTGTGGAGTGTATCAATAATTGGCCAAGTTCGAGTCGGACCCGCGCACGAAGGATTTTGCACTATTATGTCCATAAGGCAGCGAGATTCCTCAAGCCAGAACTCTCAATAATGCCCTAGGTACTACTTCTACTAATTACTATACAAATTACAAAGTAGAGTAGAGTATATTGGCAGTTGGACCATAGGCCAAAACAAGCAAAAGAACACGGTTGTTGTATGGTATTTTTTTTTGTATTTGTTATAGCGTCAACGAAAACAAATAATCTGTGACAAGTGTGTTACTATCACTATTCAAGAGTTACAGCTTGGAGACAGACGGACGGACGGCAAAGTAATAAGGTCCCGTTTTAACCCTTTGGATAAGGAACCCCAAAAATGTACCAGGAGGTTTACTTAATTTTTGCTCAAAAATGAGTTTTCTTTACAACAGCTCGCACGACCATTGTCTACGAAGAGAATGCCCTCAACAAGCTGCGTTCGATGGCAAAACGCGATAACAAAAAACTTACAGAAACGGAATACAAAAAATCAGAACTCTCCTGCAGAATGTCATCTTCCTCCATATTTTTCAAACTGCACGGAAGAAAGAGTCGAGACAACTTCATCAACATTCTGCTTAAAATACAAAACGATCTTATGACTTTAGGAAACAAATTGTCGGATTTAGAAAAGCGTATACAAGTTTAATTTTTCTTTCTCCTTTGAGAAAATAAAATGTACCAAGTAATAAATTAAACATAACAGTTTTAGCAAAAATATTTTTATTTCATTGCCGCCTTAATTTTTTACAATAAATACCTACATAAAAATAAATTAACATTTTTACGATAGATAAATTTTATAAAACATAATATACCAGTGCTGATTCTAAATACAGTTGCTTACATTATTATAATAGTTACTTATAGTAGCAAAATACAAAACTTTTCATATATTCATATACTGGTATAATAAAAATTGTGCTATTATACAGTTAGTTATTAATATGTGAGGTATAATTGTTTTAAGCTTTTTTGAGATTGACTAGGAGAGATCACTCTCGTTTATTTTAAAGGCCTTTATGTAAAAGCTTTTATGTAAATTATTAGACTTAACACAAAAGACCTGATTTTCTAGTATAGCTTGTATTTAATCTAAAGACACGAAAAAATAGTCTAAAAAAGTCCGACCAGAAATAGAACATTACTTGTGTGATTTCAAATTTCTACCTTGAAGAGGGCAAATGTGGAAAGGATAGATATTATGTCATTGATTCCGGCTGTGAAACTGGCAATTCCAGCGCCAACATAAGGTTTAATTCCTAAGGGTAGTTTCACCCTATATCATAATAGTAGTTTATGAAACGGATGCATAATGGGGGTATTAAAACATGAGTGTGAGTTTAAAAAACGAGCCGCAGGCGAGTTTTGTAATAGTATCACACGAGTGTTTTAATACCTAATTATGTAAAGTTTCATACACTACTTTATCTACGCTCATATTATCATAAATTCAAACCATAAAATCTTGCTAAAGTTTGTCGTAAATCCATCACTTTGTTGGTAAAAGATTGCGGGTCATTTTTGTTGCAATTACTAAAATGTCAGGTGGAGTTAAATTTTCTTTAGTAGGTTTCACTGCTAGACATTTTTCCGCGCAAAGTTTTGACAAAGTAACGAAAAAAACACATTAAAATGTTAAAAGTTAGGTATGGCGCTAAAATTCAGATGTAAACTGCGTAAACAGAACACATATAGACTGCGTATATGCGCGCAGAACCACAGACAATAGACATTTTTGTTGTTGTCTATGGTCAATCATGGCCCATCCATACTTGGACTCCATATAGAAAAGAAAAAAGAAGCTCTATACTCTCTTTTGGCTATGACGACACATAAAAATACAGGAACCCAGAGTCCAGTATCGTAAAGGGAATTATTCAACTATCTTGAGATATTTCCATAGTACAACGATGTTATAATGAATAACTTTTTAATAATTGTAGAAGCCTGTGAATAAAGTAGGTCAATATGTGACACATTTTGATTTCATAATTCGAACTTTAAGCAATGAGCGTAGATAAAGTATAATATATAACATCACTTTCATTATGTAAGTTAGTTTCTAGTTGATTACAAAATCATCAGAATCTCATAAAAATGTTTTTACCTCAGCCTCTTACTACTGTTATCAGTTATCACTATATAAAAATATTTACAACTATGTAGGTAGGTATATCTTTACCAGATACATTGGAAATATTATACAAATATATTAGAAACACTATAAATTAAAATTTTAGCATGTTCACAACATTTGTAAAGCATCATAAACTTAATAAATATTTTTGGTTAGCATCAAACCTTTATATTACAAAGGTATAGCCAGCGTCAATTATATGGCTTGACCCATGGCCAATTGAATCCCACATCATTTTGCATCCCCAAATTGTTTGTAACAATATGTTCCTTATAAAACAACGTTGGTTTTAGTCTTAAACTAACCTTAGCTAGAAATATTCAGTTTCATCCTCAATGACAAAAAGATTCCGTAAATGTACAGCACAAACAGTGACCACGCGTATTTCGTGTTCAAATACTGCCTCTTGAGTAGCGACCTCGCATTCTGGAAGGTGTGAAAAAAGAAAACATTTAGCGACGCAATTATAATATCATGAGTAAACTTACATGAAAATAATGACGGGATTCAAGATGCTAGGACCGCTTCATAAACACAAGTATTTTTATAAAAAATCTAATATTTTAAATTAGATTCATGCATAAAATTCATGGTTAAATACCTTTTAAATTAGATTCATGTATAAGATTCATGGTTAAATACCTAGTTGAATCTAATTCGTCTTCTGAATAAAAAATCGGCCAGTCCATATGGTCAAGTTATCCCCGAATAGCGGGACGGAGCCTGTCCCGCGCGGGACATTTAATTTTGCTTTAAAAATCAGGACGTCGGGCAACACTGAGAGACTACCTGCACGGGCCGGTACCGATAAGCGCTGGTAATTCGGCGCAGGCAACCTGCTTTATATGTGAATACGCCCTAACGCTACATGTTTATAACTTTCCATTCTTAAGTATCATAAATCATAATGGACCGACATTACCATATCGAAATGTGATAAAAATTAAAACGTCAAAATACCGCAGTCGTAACAAGAAGATCATTGACACAATCGATTTCTGGTAAATTCCACATTTCGCAAAGTAAACTACGAGCAAAACAAGCGATCAAGAGTGAAGAGGAAGCAGTCCAGTTAGGATCCAGGAATACCAGGAACATCGAATACAGAAGTGCAGAATAAAGTCATCAGGTGTTTAAGCCCAAATCCTTGAACCCAGTACGTAACAATTTAGGGACAACCCTCCAACACCCATGGCCCAATCAAGTTCACGGGCCGAAACACGGGAGGGCGCCCGTTCGGTACTTGCTTTTGGACAAGTTGTTTATTCCCGCTCCTTGTCCGTATGTGCACATTCTGGCAGGACCATACAAACACGGACTCGCCTCGCGCCGGACCTGTCCGCAACAATGATCCTCAATCTCGTCACTTCAAGCCGCTCGCACGTAACAATATAGTTTTAAAACAGCACAGACTCACCTTGTACTCCAGCTTGTACACACTCTCCCTACAGCACTTGGTCAAGATCCTCGATCTTGTCACTTCAAGCCGCTCGCACGTAACAATATAGTTTTAAAACAGCACAGACTCACCTTGTACCAGCTTGTACACACTCTCCGTACAGCACTTGGTCAAGATCCTCGATCTTGTCACTTCAAGCCGCTCGCACGTAACAATATAGTTTTAAAACAGCACAGACTCACCTTGTACCAGCTTGTACACACTCTCCGTACAGCACTTGGTCAAGATCCTCGATCTTGTCACTTCAAGCCGCTCGCACGTAACAATATAGTTTTAAAACAGCACAGACTCACCTTGTACTCCAGCTTGTACACGCTCTCCGTACAGCACTTGGTCATGACCATGAAGCCGCACATCCGCTCCTGCATGCCGAGCGCGTACTCGATGCTGCGGATCAGGTCGTTGGTCTTGAGCACGAGCAGCGCTTGCCGGTCCACGTGCTCCAGGCACTGCGTCACGTGGTGCAGGAAGTGTGGTAGCTCGTTTTGGAATGTCGATTTCTGAAAGAAATAAGAGGAGTTTACCAAATGCCAATTATTCTATTAATAGCGACTCTAGCACTCACACAATAAATTTCGTTCGCTACAGTGCTTTATACCTACGACTTTATTAATATTAAGTCTATTCAAAATGATTATTTTAAGTTTATACTTTGTGCTATTATATCAATTTTGTATCATTCACACACAATTCATTTAAATACTTATTTGTAAAAGGGTTCAATATATTGCTATAGCGATCTAGTATGAGTATACAGAGATTCCCCTTTCAAACTACTTTGCTAAACCATCTCATAGAAGAATATTAGATTAAAATACCTCCAAAGAAGATGGCTTGGTTCTATCGATGCCCTTTTCGATAACATCCCATGGCCTCCCAGTGACCATGCAGGCAAATAATCCATACAGATTGTTCTTAATACCCAGATGCTCTGCGTGTTCCCGCATTTGGTCCTTATCTCTCGCTATTATAGAAAGCCACAGCTTCGAATAGTGGTACCGGAACTTTTCTGATAGTTGCTGAAAAGATTAATTTTAAATAATTTTGTGATGAATAGGTGTGCATAATTTCTTAAAAAATCCTGTATTAATCTTCTAACATTCCCTGCCATTCTTGTAATTATTAATCTGGGGACACGGTAGTGTCCCCGCCAAGACGAACCAAGCGAAGCGCGAGGTACCATACTTTCCAATTATTTTAATTGTTGCCTTATGGTTTATGTTGCAAGTGGCTTGTAATGTGTATTCTCATTCCAGCTCTGCTATCCATAAGGTTAGCATAGCTGGCATGTTTTAGATAAGCAATAAAAGTTGCAGAAAATAAGGTCTGTGCAGCTACTCATATGTTGCAACATGTAAACCAGTCATTATTATTGGTTATACATTTTTTAATTAAATACTTTATTCATAGCACGAAATGCAAAGTAATCTTGCGTTATACGTTCCTGAATAGAACACGCCGGTTTTTCACTTGAGTCATTATACATACATGTATAAAAATTCATCGTGTAGTAATTAATAGTTAAAGTAATGGAAAATTGCATCAGCTTTGATAAAAGGAAGGGAATATTAAGAATGTTATTCATGATAATGCAAAATAAATCATAAACTAATAAAGAATAAAATCATTGATAATAAAGAATAAATTATTACACACATCGCAATCTAGCCCCAAGGCCCCCAACATAAGGTTAGTTTATGTTATGGGTATTAGATGACTGATAAATATACATACATAAATATAATATATTGAAAAACACTAGTAAACATTCATGCTCATACACAAACATTTACCAGTAGCATAGAGTCACTAATATAGTATCAATAATCTTTGCCAGTAGCAGGGAATCAAACCTACAACCTCCGAGGCAGACAGCAGGTTCGCTACTGCTACGCCATATGGTCATCAATAATTTCAATAATATTTAGTCAGTAGTAGTTGGAAGAGTCCAAAAAGTAAAAAGAAACCATTGCAACAATTCCTTACAAAAAGGGAACTTTGCAAGTTATGTTTAATTTCTAATATATTTTGCAACTTACTGCATACAAACCATGGTCCAATAAGAACACGGTGACATCCTTGTCTTGTGGATCCTTCTTCACTAGGATATTGCCGGGGTGAGGATCGCTGTGCACAAACCCAGTCACAAATATCATGTGCGAGTACAGATCACCCAACTTAGTGCACAAGTCAGACCTGCTTATTTTGTGTTTCTGTAACAAAATGATTTTGACCTTGATTAATTATTTCACTGTAATTGAGATCATTACTAACCTAAATGGTGGTGTGAGACATCCATGTCATATAGGGTATTTTTAATAGATAGATTGGGTTATTTTTTATTTCAGCACTGTGAACACTGATCTCTATTCTATGGACTAATCATTCAATACATCTGACAGTTCCTTTTTTGTGCTGCTTTGAAGCACCCTTCCTCAAACATCCACAGTGCTTAATAGACGTTTTGTTGCCAGTGACCATTATCGATCGATGCTCATACCAGTTTACACAACAATCAGGTCTAAGATGGTGAAAATCAAGTGTCTTCATTTTTATGTTGACAGGCAGCAATCCATAGAATAGAGATCAGTGACTCTGAAGCACAAAAAATAACAGTTTGTGGCGGATTAAAATGTTTTTCCCTGCTAGTCTTATCCTCTCTCTAAGCATGGGCGCTAAACTGGAGCATTTTTTGTTTTTGGTTAAAATTAAAAATAAATAGATTTCTTTCCCTTTTTACCATGCTTCAGCAGACAGAGAAAATAATTTTATTTTATGACCAAAGGACTTTCGTCCCCTCCCAGAATAGGAGGACTGACTACTCTATTAATAACTTACATCAATATAATTGACGTCATTAACTTGTCCTCCATTTACATATTCCATCACTAAAACCCTCTCCGTACTGTAATCCCAATAAATCTTGGGCACTTTGAGCCAAGTGTAGTTTTTGAACATCTCGGCGACCTTCTCAGCATTTTTCCCTTCTTCCAAAAAATTCAATTCCTTAGCTATGTTCTTTTTAGTCTCTTCGATGAGCCACTGCATCTCAAAATCAGGAAACACTTTGGTCATGGTGTTTATGATGAATTCCATCCATTTTAAGTCGAAGCTCGTGTTCTTTCTCACAAAGTAGTGTTGCACTTTGACAGCCACTTCAGATCCATCTTTTAGTCTTGCTCTGTGAACCTGTGCCAGGGAAGCTGTTCCTAATGGTTCAGGATCAAATTCTTCAAACAGTTCTTCTGGCTGGACAAAAAGTGTATAAGTAATATATAAGTTTTTTTAACCAAAACACTCTCCTGTAGTTACTATGATTAAAAGTACCATTAAAAGTTTGTAAACTTTTCAAAATTCCGGATTACTATGAATTCATACAAAATAATGTGTTTTTTATAACATACACTTATTAATGTGCCTCTTTATTAAATATTGGGCAATTGGGCAATAACATATAAGTTAAAAGAAGTATAAACAATTAATATTGTTAATTTTTAGTACAAGAATTTGGTTTTTACAATAATTCTGAGTCTTGTTATGCAATAAATATTGTGCAATAAACCATTTAATAAGATATTCAATTTCAAAATGTTATAATGTGTATAATAAATAAAATTTAAGACAAATGCATAGTGTAGATACTAGATATGCTGCTAAATTACTCACATCCTGCTTCAGATCCTCTCTTATAACACCATACAACTCTTCCACAGTGTTCTTAGGAGCATCCTTATGTAAAATTCTCATTGTCTGCACATACTCATTTGGTAACAAATAGTCCAGAGCTCCAACGTGCTGGCCGACTTTAATGTACACACCTTTGTTGGCTTTGCATAATTTAAGCAGTTTCTCTGCCCCAATTTGGTGGGCCTCGCTTTTGAGTCGCAAATACTCTGCAGAGCTTTTGTCCCATTCCTTACTATACAGCATAGACTGGTAAGTCCTCCCAATGTCCACTGCCGTGTAAGCAGTCCTACTGAGCCTCACGATAGCCAAGGAATCAGCATCACGATATTTCAGAGCCACAAAACCACTTCCTATCGTTACACCACCGAACAATGATAACTTAATAATTCTACTCAAATTTCTAGACATCATGCTGAGACTGATAGAACTTTTTTATCTTAGAATAGATTCGTACATGATAAATAAAACTTAATTTTTGGATTTATGTATTACGACGTCTTAAGAATCACATCACAATTATTCACATAAATCATATATGTATTATCTATGACATAAATCCATTAAGAATAAATCATGAATGATTGAATCCTCGCAAATAGAATGACAGATAACAATGACAGTGACACTTAACACAGAGGTTTGAGCAAGGTGAGAGCACAGAGTTAACAAACCTAGGTGAGTTTGAGCCATAGACAACAGAACGATGGAGGCGCCTTATTCATTCATACTAGCCTATTTTAGCCTTGCATGCCTTGCATGATGACATGCGGCACCATGAGGAGTACCAAGACTTGTTGGCAAATTTTTGTGTGCTTAGTTACAACCTGAGCCTCCATATTCTGTGCCTCTGTGGTTTGAGCATACAAAAAGACATTAGACATGAACCGGCTAGGGTAATAATGTTCTGTGGACATGAATCGGCCACCAACTAAAAATATTGATATATTATCCGGCTAGGGTAATAATGTTCTGTGGACATGAATCGGCCACCAACTAAAAATATTGATATATTATTTTTATATGGCTACATTGATGACGCCATCTTTTCTTCTCTACTGTCTGTTCCGTTTCCGTTGACAGTTCTTTTCAGTAAAAATCTCCGAAAATGAAGGCTAAAGGAGAGGTAAGTTTTGAAAATAATATGATTTACTTCGAAAAGATGGAGATGCATCACTTTGAAAAACCGCTAAGTACAACTGTGATTTTAACAAAATATTGAGGTGGTGAAAAGTTGAACCAAAAGTGTGTTGTGAAAACTTGGTGTGATCGGTACACGTTGCCGCGACTTTGCAAACATATAACTATGAAAAAATCTTCATAAAGATGCCGTGATCTGGTAGTGCATCGACAAATTTATAAATCTAAGACAATTCAAGTAAAATTCGAGAGAAAAATGTTATATTGACATGAATTACTTTTTAGGTTAGGTCATGTTGTTACTCATTACCCATGTTGCATTTTGTATGAAATTAAATATAGGATCTAACAACAACATTGAGAAATACCATTGTTTTGACCATACAATTACTATGTTTGTATTTTAGATACTATGTTTGTAGCAGACGTAATGTTTGTACTGTTTGTAGAGAGTTAGAACAGACTTTAAATAAAGCTAATACTTTTTTTTTCTTTTTTTTATTAGGGGTTTAGTCAAACTTATAGTCAAGTTTGACTAAACCCCTAATAAAAAAAAGTCATCCCCGTAGGTTAACCAACACATTTCTACAAATGCTTAAACTAAACAACATCATTTAAGATTTTGATGAGTGACCGTGCCTCCTTGGACAGTAGCCAATGAGTAGTGATGAATGAGCCAATGAAAGAGATTTGGTAGTGAAAGCAAATACTTAATAGTTATTGAATTTCTTATTTCAGTTGAAGGAATACGAGGTGATCGGGCGCAAGCTGCCTTCGGACAGCGAGCCCAAACCACCGCTATACAAAATGAGGATCTTCTCTCCTGACCCCATAGTTGCCAAGTCCCGCTTTTGGTACTTCTTACGGCAACTGAAGAAATTCAAGAAGACCACTGGTGAAATAGTATCTATTAAGGTTTGTTTTTCAGATAATTGAAACTTACTAGTTACTAATTTATTTCCGTAGCAGTGACGTGTCTGTTGTTAAGCCTACCACTCATTGCATACGCTTTTTTACTGTTTAGTGTTTTTGACTCTAGTTTACTTAGAGACTTGAATATTTTTTTTTACAAAGGACACCTTTATATTATTATCTAAGCAAAGATTTACAAATGTACATGTGAAGATGAAACTGTTGTTCCTGCAATTTTACTGCCATGAACCAACTAGAATAATTTTAATTCAGCAATAAGCTTGTAAATTGTGAAATTGAATTTTGGAGTTCGCAGTTTGCCTGTGTAGGTACTTTTAATAAAAAAAAAATTCAAAATATCTATTTCACATAGGCCTAACATACAGGCACTTGTAAAACATCGATATGATATTTATTGCATTAAGTATGGTGATAACTACAAGTTGACTTAAAACCAAGTTTACGAATACATTTTTATTTTATGTAGTGCATAAAATTAAGATGTGACATTTGAAGATGATCCTAAATAATAATTAATCCTTTATAACTGAATACAGAAAGCACCTAAGCAACATGTTGTACATTGCAGGAAATTCCAGAGAAGAGCCCTGTGAAGATCAAGAACTTCGGCATCTGGCTGCGCTACGAGTCGCGGTCGGGCGTGCACAACATGTACCGCGAGTACCGCGACCTGAGCGTGGGCGGCGCCGTCACGCAGTGCTACCGCGACATGGGCGCCCGGCACAGAGCACGCGCGCACTCTATACAGGTATTTACTGACCTTCCTATTCCAGTTATTTTTATTCTTTCCTTTTGTTTTGTGGTATGCACTGAACTGTCCATGTATCTAATAAAGAGTATAATATCAAAGAATGGTGAGACAAGAAACTGACCCTGGGGCCATACATACCATCATCTCCTAAAGCAGTAATGTTTTGACATCTTCATACTATGTTGGTATGAAATTAGTAAAACAATACTCCTTAACATTACTCCTTTAGGAGATAGTGGTACACCTCCAGAAGTTAAATAATATGCCTGCATCCTGACACATCACTAATTTTGCAGGCTGCGTTGCTCTTTCAATCGAAAAACATAATATGGCGATGATACCCATCCCTGATGGGTATGCCTTATTACCAGCAATTAATGGTAATGCATTTATTACCAGGGTAAATTTTCCAGCCAATCAGAGGGCAAGATGTTTTTATGATTATGATGTTTTTTCTTACACAATCACCTTATACGCAAATAGAGGCAAAAAATGTCATGTGAGTGTCATGGAAACTGGGTAGAAACAAAGTTTGGAATAACAAAGGCCAGTTTTATATGTTCATGTGTGATTTCACCCATCGCTCGATAGATGTTGCTGTCTTCAGTTAGCTCGCAATACAACAAAACATCTATCTGATTGAATGTTAGCACATTTTGTTGACTAGTATGGAAATCTCCTATTCTAGATTTTCGTCTATTTTCTTTGTGGAGGGATTTTAGTCACGCAAAAAATCCATTTTATTTAGCCTAGCTTCTTGCGCGATACCATCCGAAAAGAAACTTAGGTACAATAGTTATGGTTGTTTTGTGCAGATCATCAAAGTGGAGATCATCAAGGCGTCCGCGTGCCGCCGGCCGCAGGTGAAGCAGTTCCACAACAGCGGCATCAAGTTCCCGCTGCCCAAGCGCGTGCACCACTACAAGCGGCTCAACACCTTCGCCTACAAGAGGCCCAGCACCTACTTCTTGTAGTTTGTTACTCTAATTCAATAAAAAACACGTAAAACACTCGCGTATTTCATTCCAGTTTTAAGCCCTTAGATTTAATTGGTTATAGTTGTAACAAATACTTTCCTGAAAACCGCATCAAAATCGGTTCAGTCAAACAGCCAAACGCGTAAGTAGAGAATGCAATACCGGGATACCGGGATCCCGAAATACCGGGATCCCGCATACTTTTAGCGGGACTAATCCCGGTCTAAATTTTAGCGGGACTGGCGGGATTGCAAAGAAGCGTGGTTCATGTGTGTTACTCTGCGCGAGGCGGCGCGTGAACTGGCTGGGCTAAACACAGCGATGCGAGGGTATGAGAGGACTAGTATGAACAGTTCTGGATTAACTGCCCAACAGCCTAGGTTTGGTAATATAAGCAACCTCGAGGTGATGATTAGAAAGAAATGAACTATTTCAAGTCCGGTGGATTAAAAGGCACGTACCTTCAATTCACATATATTGTACCAACCAGCGGGGAAGCTGATCGGGCTTTTTCAGCCGCCGGATACCTTGTGTCGAATATACCGTTTGGCAGCCGACACAATTAATACTTTCATTTTTCTACGTAGCCATATGTGTAAGTCTAAAAGTCTATAACCCTTAATATAAACCTTATAAAGTGTGCCATGAAGCTTGTTGAATTTGGGTAGTAATTTTTTTTTAATTTCAAAAGTTTAAATCTAACCAGCGGGATTCCGCAAATACCGGGATCCAGCGGGACTAACATAGTTCAATCCCGCAAATACCGGGATTGAAATTATCGGGCGGGATTGCATTCACTACGCGTAAGAATCGCGGACAAACATACGGGTCGAATGCAGAACCTCCCTTTTTTTTGAAGTCTGTTATAAATATAAGTCAGTTTTGGCATATTGTCATTGTGACGAGAATGACCCATACGACTCGCCACTTGATACTCACGATGAATCGATTCAAGTTTGTATACTTATCGATAGTACTTGATCGATTTGATTATATAGTGTATTGGATTAAAATACTTATAAGAAAATATAATATTGTAAATATTTTGAAATGATACAACGATACAAAAGTCGAAATATAATATTTTTAGTTACAATACCATTCACACAAACATTCACTGAGTCACGTGCCGCAGGCCGCTTGGTCAAAGACAAACCATCCTATAGAAATCAGTGTCGCCAAGCTCATTACTTTCAGTCAAAATCACTATAAGTTGCCGGCAAATAACTTGGGCAAGATTCGTTAGCGGTTAGATACGTAAAAGACAAGATGCTTGCTCTCTCACTCTATAGACATGACATGATCCAAGCGCTCTATTGGTTGATCGTTGACTGCAAGGAATATACTACTCTCTCTACCTTGCAAGAATAACCCCAACCACAGTGCCAAGTTACTTTTGCCAGCAAGGCAGCAACTGTACTATACTTATTCTGTGGACCTGCCTTTGCAATTATAGGCATTTGCCATTTTGGTACGTGTAGGTACCTATATAATCAAATATTACTATACTCTATGGTATGGGTCTCGATGAGAAATGCATTCCTTATATACCAATCTGGCATGTTTTCCATTCGTTTCAAAAGAAAAGATAATATTAGGCTGATAGGTTTAAAGGATTTCCGCAATGCGTGTTCCGTTTTCTCCGCTTTTGGTATGAACTTTATGAAGATGACCTTAACTTTGGTCCACTGTTCCTGATAGCTTAGAGCACTCAGCACACGTAAATTAACAAAGATAATTAACAACATAATTCACAGACCCTGTTGAACCGACAACAGATAGACTCAAGGACCACAGGCTACAGAAAAAGAGGCAGACCAGTTGACATAACCCATGTGGCAGGTACCAGGTACACAATGGATGACCATAGCCACAGATTACTCTATATCACTACCATAGCAACTGTACCTACTAAAGGTTCAGTGAGTAGGTAATTATTAAAACTGCCGCAGCCCGCGTCGGCTGTCTTTCATAGACATGTACCAACTTGTCCAATTAAATTGTTCAGGTAAAAGTCTCATAAAAAACAAACAACCTTGAAATAGAAAACATACATTTATTTCATTTTACTTACCTATCTACATACATACTTTATAAATTTTATTAAACTAGATGTCACCATACAAATAAAAGTAAGGGAAGTCTGAGTGCGGTCGTATATTAAATAAACAAAATATTAAGTTCTTTCTTACTGAATATAACAAAATATTTAGAAATAGACATTGTTGATACCTTTGTGGTCAAACATGGTTTTATAAACGCAATACACTTATTTATAGGTATTAAATGCATTGAGAATGGAAAGTTAAACTAACGCGTATATATATTATTATGAGTCTAAATTTGAAATACTTGTATGTCGCCAACAAGTGTGAAGTATACACATATACCTACACAGAAAATAAAATTAAACAACTCTAAGAAAAACACCTCAAACACTGGAAAACATTCATGCTCATCACACAAACATTTTTTAGTTGTGGGAATCGAACCCACGACCATCGACGCAGACCGCATTTATTACTATAAATAAATTTAAATTTATTTAATTTAGATATAAATAATTAAAACCTAGATACAAAATTATAATTAAGCATGCTCTGTAAATAAATCATTCGCGTAATATTTGTTTTTATAATCCATTTATAATAATGTAAAATCTCTCTATAATTAACCATATTCCGAATAGACCAATTTGGCAATGAGGACAGCACAAAATTAACCAATCAGCCGGCTCTGTGCCTAACAAAGTATAATATCAGTCAACGAAATCCCAAGTTTAATCTCAAAAAAAAAATATTTTTAATGGATTTGGCGTGTATATAGATGGTCCCATTTGTGAAAAAAAATTTGTGATGAATGGTTTTGGAGATGAGAAAGAGCATGACGTAGTTGTTGTTAAAGAAATAGTTAAACGTATTGAATGGGAATAATCCTGTTTATTTTTAGTTATATATTTTTCCAAAATCAACAACGACGGTTGCTAACCATGTTAAATAAATAAAAGTGTTTCACGTATTAATTTAATAGCAACTGTCGTTGTTGATTTAGGATAAATATGAAAACTATGTTTATCTAATTGATTTTGATTAAATTTGATATTGATTTTGGATAAATATGAAAACTATGTTTGTCATTTGTTATATAAATAATAGAATTCTTAAAACAGTATAAAAACCTTAATTAATGAAGAACAATAATTATTTTCTATGATCTATACAATTACATACATTATACATAATATATACGACATAAATCCATAGATAAATTTTATTTGCTTAAAAAAACATTTTTGAAACATTACAAAATTGATCAAATTGATTAAATATTAATTTCATGGGTTGAGATTGATGTAATTTAAATAGTTTTAAACTTTTCTTGTCACTATTATTAAAAATCTAAATAATTCATTTAAAAATAAAATCATTTATCACTATTGCTTGATATAAAATAGTACATTGTGATACAAGGGTGGAAAGCAGGTTTTTGCAAACGAGCTGTCATTAACAAGCCCGAGCCGAAGGCGAGGGTTTTTAATGTCACGAGTTTGCAAAAACCTATACACCCGTGTATCACACGACGTTTTTCAATACATTTGTGAGAATTAGTGAAAAAACAAATCAAAACGATAGTATGTTTCCTCAAGATTTTGGGGGCCAATTTCCATCTTGTTTGGTTTTTACCTTAAATAAAATATCGAAGATCGAAATCGAAGGCGACTTCGAATTCGCAATCGAAAAGATAAAAGATAAAAAAATAAAAAGATAAAAGATAAAAGATAAAAGATAAAAGATAAAAGATAAAAGATAAAAGATAAAAGATAAAAGAAAACTAAAAAAAATTCCTTCTGTGTCCATCCCATCCCAATGTCCATCCCATTCTATTGTACAATGAAAACTCCTTGGTATCAAACGTTTTGCAAAAGTAATGATCGAGCTTGTAAAAGTAAGTTACGACCACGAAAAAGAAAGATGCCTGTGCGTAAGATTTAACTTTCGAATACTAATGACAGCCTCTGAAAGTGCGCCATACCATACAAATGTATTGAAAATAAAATTAAAGAATAGGTATAAGGATAAAATTAAAAGCGTATAAGTGAAAAGTGAAAACCAACAGTTTCTACGCCGCTAAAATCTTAAGGGCTAGTTTAGAGGCGGCTCGCTTCGCTTGCGCCTTGTTTGTGCCCACTCCGAAGGCGGTGTGCTGTTGTCCCTCTTTGGTAAACGTGACAGGTATCATAACCTTTGGGATTCCTGTCGGAATTTCTCTCGCTTCTCTGTAAAACAGCAATAAAGGTACCGTTGTGAAGAGGTAGAGAAGTTAAGCGCTTTTAGAGGATTTTTTTTTTAAATAATAATCAACGCAAGTAAAGGAGCTTGCGGGTCACCTGATGGTAAGAGATCACCGCCGCCTATGGACATTTCACATTTGCAGCACCAGAGGAACTGCAAATGCGTTGCCGGATTTGTTTAACCGCCCCTTGAATAAACCCATGAATTGAACCCCCTATTTAATAACCTCATGTTGTAGTTTTAGATGGAATTAACGAGGAGAAAACCTGTCAGTCTTATCATGAGTACCACTACCCATCGCTGTTTTACATTAGACTACGGCTGCAAGAACTCACCCGAACGAGGGGCAAGCGTGTATGGTCTCCATCAGCACCCGGACGGGCTGCTTGGGCACGCACAGGGTGAACGCGCTGATCTCCTTGTGCATGATGCGGTACACGACGGACCACACGCGCTGCAGGTCCCCGCCCGTGTCCAGGTAGATCGCGCCCGCCAGCGACTCGAAGATGTCGCTGAGGACCTGCGCGCCAAAGAAGAAACAAAGATTGGAACAACACATAAATCAAAAGCCCTTGTGTGCGTGAACTTCTCTATGGGAAATAAGGGGGTACGGGCCTCGAGGCTTGCCTCCTTACCCGGGCGTTATGTCGGAGGGGGGCCTCACTCCCCCAGTGTTATTTTTTACCCCCCGTAAGGGGCTAAGGCCTCGACTTCCTGACCTGTGGCCTGCTGGTGTGGTGGGTCTGGTCGCCTCGCGCAGTCCGGGATTGTGTCTTTAATGAATATTATTTATTGAATACAAAATCTTTCAGGGAAACGGTCTAGTCAAACGGTCTAACGGAGAGTACCTACATATTAAGGAGCACACCACATATGTGCCCGCGAAATTCAAAATTTTCGTGGTTTATCGCGATTTTTAAGCTAATAAGACATAATAGGCTTATGGCCGTCAAATTGCGATAATCCCAATATCTTCTTCACGTGTTTATATAAAAATCTCTGCTCAAAAGTGTCGAGTTAAAGAAATTAGTCCAAGATTTGCGAGTTACTCACATAAAACCCGATACTCGGATTAATTTCCTAGGATATACATTTTTATGCAAAGATTTTGATATCTTAATATATATAAATCTCGTGTCACAATGTTTGTCCTCAATGGACTCCTAAACTACTGAACCGATTTAGTTCAAACTTCGTGAATATCTGTCATTTGGTCCAACTTAAAAGATAGAATAGTTTTTATCCCACGTGGACGAAGTCGCGGGCATCAGCTAGTAATCCTGTAAAGATGATACTGCCATTCTCGCAAATTGATTGCCATAAGCCTATCATGTCTAATTAGCGTACAAATTGCAAAAAACCACGAAAATTTTGAATTTCGCGGGCAGACCCGTTGATTTCACGTTAAATAGAAAGTGTAAAATGTATGTTGGCAATAAAATTTGTGAAAATAAGGACACAACGCGCATAAGGCGGTATGAGCGTCAGCAAAAGACGACTAATATCGATGAGGTATGCAATCCTCATCTCATGGCCCCTCTCTTCCTGGTGCTCGACGAGGGTTTTGACTGCGTGCTCTAATGCGCGTTCATCAGCTTACCTTCGGCACATCGATGTACTGCGCAATGTTACAATCCTCCTCGTCGATGAGGTACAGCACATCCTCGACAACCTCATGGCCCCTCTCCTCCTGGTGCTCGACGAACGTTTTAATGGCATTCTCGAGTGCAGCGTTCATTTGCGAGCACAGGAATCTGTTTTTAAATTATAGAGTACACAGTTATCTTAATGCTTGCGTAAGTTCGACACGATTTTGTGAAGATAAAACTTTTTACACAACTGACCAAAAAAGGAGTGTAATGTTTTAGGGGTCATGTATTATGTATGTATGTGAGTTTCTTTATTCCACCATAACTTCTGAACGGCTGAATAGATTTAGACACATGGGGTATCGTTAGAATCCATAATCATTTCGAGTAACGTAGGCTATATTTTTTTTGGAAAAAGTCGTTTTACCACAGGGAAGTCATGTTTTTTAATTTTTAAATTGTTTTTTTTATGGCATTTACATTTATTGGCAGGATAGAATGGTGGTGACGACTGCAATCAATATACTCACTTGTGCAATCCCAGTTTGACGACGTACGCTGCGAACGTGACGTTGTTCACTAGCGCAGACCTCAGGTCGGTCAGTTCACCGGGCTTCAAGTTGGGAGAGTTCTCGAATATGTGCGACGTTATGAGGAAATCCAAGATGGCGTCGCCAAGGAACTCCAAACGCTCGTAGGACCTCGTGAATCGATTCCTTATATACGAAGCGTGGGACAGGGCCTAAATATTGCAAGAGATATGTATAATATTAGAAGTGGCACGCTGTTGAGTTTTCGTATTTGAGTGAATTTGGCCTAGGACTGGTCCAGAGGGAGGTTTCGGCAGTAATTACCACTTCACCAGCAAAGACGTACCGCCAAGCGATTGAGCATTCCGGTGCGATGCTGCGTTAGGGGACACTTACAACTTCCAATTTAGTGCCGACTGCACTTACGGCTACGTCGTCACTTACCATCAGGTGAGGTCGCAGGCAAGTACTGACTTGCAATATTTAAAAAAAACGATGTGCATTTAAAATACATTAATTTTTGTATGCAAAATTAAATTCCGGATATGGAAAACAAGTTCCTAATCCCCGATGACGCGCCCCACTCTCTCAAGCTCCATACGAATCGAATGAAACATAAGCGATTTTGACAGAGTGGGGCGCGTCTTTGTGGATTGAAATATCTATAGTTGTTACCTCGAGCAATAAAGCTGGGTCCTTGAACTTGTAATTGATGATCTTCTCAATATCGTCACGACAGTGGTTCAGCAGCCAGTCCACTTCGGTGACGGTTTGTTTTCCCTGCGATATCACCGTGTCCACTTTCTTGTGCAAATATTGTAGGAAATTATCCTGGAGGGAAACGTGTTATTAAATACTTTTTAAGTTTTACAAAGGACTCTTGTTCCTATTATTATTAATACTAATACATTATCTCTCTCGACGGGCGTTCCCGCCCATTTCAGTGATTTTTTACGAGGTTGTCCTCCTCGTAGTGCCCGAAGGGACTTGTGGGCGTTTCCACCCCCACCTGTAATTTTTTAATGAGGTTTTCTTCCTCCTCAGGTGTAGGTGTTGGCGTTTCGACACTGTGCCCTCTGCTGGCTCAGACAAAGTTTGAAGTCATTACCAATAAAAAATGTTTTATTTGAAACAAAGAGTCCATATTGTAATTTTACAATTGTTATGAGCCGTACAAGTTTAAAAAAAAAACAAGTGAGAATATAGGTACCTGTGGTGGCAGAATCCTCATCCATTCCAGAAAACTTACAGCCGATTTAATACCACCACTCAACAGGTACGTGCCTATAAGTGCCTCCACACAATCTGCCACAGACTGAAAAGACAAAAAAAAACTATATTTTAACACTTATAGGATATTATATTTTAATACTTAGGATAGTCATGCCTAAGCCGCTTCGGAGACCGGTCTCCGAAGCTGAAGGTGGAGATGTCGAATTTACGAAATCTGAACAATGAATGACGAAGACACAGCTCCGCATTGGTGGAAACCGGGTCTAATGGCTCTTGGTTTGAGCGCACACGCCTCAGACAACAAATATAGTATCGTGACTACCGATAAGATTCCATACAAACGCCAAAGAATCGTAAATGTTCGGAAAGTATATAGGCGCTATTTATAAGTGCCTGCTTATTAGGGCTATATCAAATAAACCATTGTATAATATTGTCTATAGTAAATTGTCTTCTGCCTCACCTTGTCCGACACAGCTTGATGTTTGGTGTAGCACTGCATGGAGTTCTGCGCACACCCGGAGGGCTCCGTCTGGGCTCTGTTCTCCCAGTCGTCGAACCTCTGCTGCATGTGCGCCACGCCCTCGGCGGAGAGTTCACCGCTGAGGGCGTCCTCGAGGGGGAACTGCATGTCGATCAGGAATGTGCCTCACCTTGTCCGACACAGCTTGGTGTTTGGTGTAGCACTGCATGGAGTTCTGCGCACACCCGGAGGGCTCCGTCTCGGCTCTGTCCTCCCAGTCGTCGAACCTCTGCTGCATGTGCGCCACGCCCTCGGCGGAGAGTTCACCGCTGAGGGCGTCCTCGAGGGGGAACTGCATGCCGATCAGGAATGTGCCTCACCTTGTCCGACACAGCTTGGTGTTTGGTGTAGCACTGCATGGAGTTCTGCGCACACCCGGAGGGCTCCGTCTCGGCTCTGTTCTCCCAGTCGTCGAACCTCTGCTGCATGTGCGCCACGCTCTCGGCCGAGAGCTCACCGCTGAGGGCGTCCTCGAGGGAGAACTGCATGCCGATCAGGAATGTTGGACGTATCTGGAAACGAGACTGGGAATTAGTTTTTTTACACTATGCAAGTCAGTACTTGACTGCGATCTTACTTGATGGTAAGTGATAATGCAGCCGATGATGTTAACGTACTAACTTAGAAGGGGTAAGTAAAGTCACTCGACGGTTTCTACGCAGCATCGCCCCGGAACGCTAAATCGCTTGGCGGTGTCTTTGCCGGTAGCGTGGTAACTAGCTACGCCGCTACGGTCGAAGCCTCCCACCAGACCAGACCTGAGCCAATTTAGAAATTATAACATTTTAAAGTGGCCCGTGGCGGGAATCGAACCCGCGACCGCCCACTCAAATCCGAGCGCGCGGTCCCTGCGCCAAGGAGGTAGTCAAATTAGTCCGATATATCATAACATTATTGCCGCCAGTTTAATGCGGTCAAAAATTTGTTTTCAATACAGTTGTATGGTATGGCGCACTTTCAGAGGCTGTCATTAGTATTTGAAAGTAAAATCTTACGCACAGCCATCTTTCTTTTTCGTGGTCGTAACTTACTTTTCCAAGCTCGATCATTATTTTATATACTATATAAAAAGTTTCATAGCAAGGAGTTTTCAGTTTACGTTTTCTTTTATCTTTTTTTATCTTTTTATTTTATATCTTTTTTTATCTTTTTCAGTTTTTTTATCTTTTTCGATTTCGATTTCGACCTCAATTTCGATTTCGACTTCGACATCGATAGCGACAGTGATATTGATATCTAAGGTAATAACTGCACAAGATGAAATATGGCCCCCAAAATCATGAGAAAACATATTATTCTTTGATCTGTCTTTTACTAATTCTCACAACTGTATTGAAAAATGTCGTGTGATACACGGGTGTGTAGGTTATTGCAAACTCGTGACATTAAAAACCCTCGCCTTCGGCTCGGGCTTGTTAATGACAGCTCGTTTGCAAAAACCTACTTTCCACCCTTGTATCACAATGTACTATTTGACAACAGCAGTAAGGACTTAGGACACCATGATGTTAGCTCAAGAACCACATATAGACATTGGGTATTACACTATTTTTAAAATTAATAAAAAATATTAGGTACTTTATTATAGACTAGGATATTAAAATCTAACAAAGATTTACAAAGTTAAAGGCATTTTTAGTTTAGAGTGGGGGGAGGCACTTTCTCGCAAAACACAATCAAAGTGGTAAGTATTAAATGGTAGCAGGCGTTATTTTGCGGAAATCCATAATTAGCAGGACACATTATTTTGTTTTGCCATAATCAGCTACTTAAAAATATTCTGTATGGTACAATATTGAGTAACACTACCCTCATGAAATACCACACACAATTTTCTAACACTTTCTTCGACGCACGTTTCGTCCCGACTCCAGGACATCCTCAGGAGATGTTGACTTCACAATGCGAAATCGTAGAGAAAGTATAAGTAATAAGTCAATGTCGCTATCTCTGTCTAATCAGAAATATTAAATGCTACTTTGTAATTTTTAATAAAGTAATAATAAAATTGGAGTCAAATACCCAAGCTGGGCTGGAGCTGTTCTGGTTTGCGGTTCGGTAAGAAAAGTGATTGTTATTATTTTACTTTTTCTATAGTAGTACGGAATCATCGGTGCGCGAGTCCAACTCTACTTTTAAACGTTCTCATTTGAAACGTATCTACAGTCGGTAATACTGTAGCATTTCTGATTGCAAGATATGTGGGTCTTATTATTACTGATAGGCACAGTCTTGTATACTAAAGACAGGCCGAACAGCGCGATAAAATGTCGCCAGTTTAAGGGAGCAAGAATGACTATTTTGCACCCCCCCGGCAGTAGTCAGTATAGGTAGATAGGTGAAGATCTATTTCTTTTTTTTTAAATTAATAATAATATTGCAGACAAGGTGACCACAGACACATAGATAAAAAAATATAAAAAAATAAACATGTTTTTCGCAGGAGTTCAACAGATGGCGCTACATTTTCTTGTATGGAGAACGTTTACGTAAAATGTTCGGATGGGCCTATCTTGACTATTTTTATCTTGCTGATAGGAGACAGTGTGGTCGCTGGCTACGTGGCTAAGTATAGGGACACAAACACACAGTGACTTGAATTATTGATAAATCCATAATCAGTAAGAGTAGTTCAATGTCCGCCATTGCAGATATTATCAAGAAATTAATTTCTTCCGTGATTGCACGCAATGCAAGCAACGGTATGCGCTCGAGTAGATATAATTTATGCCACTCGAAGTTTCTTATTTTGTCCTCGGATAAATGGACTGCTCGTTTGACTTTACTTGCGTTTTTATTTTCGAACGGTTGTCCCTCATAATATCGTAAATGGAACGAATAAAGATGTTCGCACATTTAGTACTTTGGATAAGTCAGTCAAACTTTTTGCATTTTTTTTTGTCCCAATACACTTCCCGTTGATTTAGTATCATAAAACAAGCTCTCATTGCGCACGTAATGGCGAAACATTGAAAATGGTGTATTCGTCCTTTGTTAAAATTTTCCTGTAAAATCAGCTCAAATAAAAAAAACATGAAAAGGAAAAAAAATCAGCTCAAATAAAGCAGCAAAACAAAATAAAGATTTACCCTCTTACAAAAAAATTTGGAGTATAGGTGGAATAGTTAATCTAATTTGTCTCTTTCCTTCTAATGTTTGATGAATGATGACAGAAAAGACTAAAAAGAGTATAACCCCATGATATTTTGGTATAATCGCTATCCCACGTTTATTTGTTAGATATCATAGCATCGACGAAGCTATCATCTACATGTCTGCAGCTGATTGGTCAATGCAATTGTTTCGGACGAGCCGCGTAGACACTGATTGGTTAATGTTTGCATCGATTTTATGCAGCTCAGGCACCGATTGGCTGGTGACGGTTGCGTTGCTATGGTTACCGGCGATGTAAAAGATAATTCTCGAGGATCAGTTAGTCTCGAGAATCAATCTGATACCGACCGCTATGTAATAACCGGTACATTATGACCGCTAATTCGAATTTGTCCGGTTTTTATGAAAAATGGTTATGGTTGGAAAAATATTTAGTACATAATATTTACAGTTTGCTGTAGGAGGGCATTGTCGCGTAATACAGAAACCTAATATGCGAATACCTTAACTGACTCATCGAAATTCCAAAAATAAAAAAGTTTGAACTCTTTCTCATTGAAAGAGACACCGGATTCGCGGTCCGTTATCGTCCGTGTAAACTGGGTCAGTGCAAGTCGAGATAAAGCATATGGAAATTGCATGTTTCACAATGTTTATAAAAGGCGAGAATTCAGTAGTCAGTACCCGATTTAAATGTATCAATTTGGTCCTCATACTTGTAACGACAGCGGGGCTAGACAAAGTAACAGTCGTTTAGCGTTCACGACAGTAGATAAAAATGTGTGGACAAATCACGTGACTGTAGAAAAACGCGTAACCGAATAGAGGAAAACACGCTGTTTTTGAAAATTGAGTACGACAATTTGAACGCTCACTGGCGTTCTCGCAGACGTTGTAGATAACTTTAGCGTACTTCGCGTGACAAATGCGACAGCAGCAGCCAACGCTACGCATAGAATACATTCTGCTTTTATATGTTCTGCTTCTGTACTGGTGGTCACGTGGTTTTTCTACAGTGGTAAACGCTTAACGCTTATGTTACATTGTCTAGCCCTGCAGATCAGAGTAAGGAATTTTACAGTGACTAGCTCGTAGCAATAAATTACTATCTATTCGTCTAAATTGTTTTTATAACGCGATCCAAAATGACCATAGATGTATTGAACCCAGTGCTAGACTGAACCAAATCATATTAATTAACGGTCTCTATATTAATTCCTACATTTATTATTTTCTTAAGAAAATCGGGATTCAAAAGTGATGACCCAATAAAAAAGTTGTACCTACTTCTCAATAACATCTTTATGTGCAAGGAAAAGAAAGTAGTTTTTTGTACATAAAATTAAATCCTGGATTGGAAAAACAAATTCCTAGTGCCAATAATGGGTTTCAAAAAATACAGTAGTTTTTCTTAGAAAATTATGGTGTCGAATCATGAGAAAACTTGATACCGTCTTTGGTCTTTTTCTTTTTCATGTTTTTTGGTATAAAGAGTTCATATCTAACCCACACTTTACCAGCATAGTAAGCTATGTCCACATCTATGGCTATGGCTTATTTTTGTGCAAATATCAGATTTTCTGGAAAATTCTAAAAGCAACCATTTAATAGTAATATGGTCGACCACATCATGAAATGTTAAATTCTTACATCTGGGCACGATATACCTACCTACTCGTAATACACGCAAACATTCGCAACCATGTAGATATATATTTATTGACTTACCTATCTTTTTATTAATATTGTATCTGTGACTAATTGCTTGATTGATTAAAGTAACGACATTATTGATAAGCGACAAATTACATAATGTAGTGTTACGTCACACAGCTTGGGCCAATAACAGCGCGCATCGCCGCCTACCGCCCGCCAATCACAGCAAGCCTACATTGTGCCATCATAGCCAGCCAATCACGGTCACTGCCGCCAAACTTTGTGCCAAACGCCACGATTGTGACCGAGCCAACCCGAGCCAGTAGCCGATCTCCCACTGCGCGAGTTATTGGGAATTCGGCTATATATACGATTGCGAGTTCATTTTGCGGTCTTAATCAATCCTGCAGTGAGTGATAAGTTAAGTGGTGTTAAGTGTACTAATAATTAATATAACGCTGTTACTTGTAATTTGAATTCGCAATAAATAATCCGTGTTATATCGCCATATTGCATTTTATTTATGCCCACTGTTTCATCTCAGAAGTGGGATAAATAAAAAAGCTATGAGGCATTATCGCACCGATTCATGTAGAATAGTGTAGTCATGTAGTGTATTCATGTGTAGATTCATGTAGTCCATTCGCGAAAAATCTGAATTTGACCCCGACCGGCGAACGCGGAACTATTTAATCATCCTACCTGCAAAACGTACCAGAGGTCAAACAAGGAGATGGTGAATTTGTGATATTTCAGTTATTCTCGGGAAGATTAGAAGTAGATGTTAATGCGTTTTATTTCAAGATCATGAAAATTATGAAACTACCCGCAGAATTGATCGTCAAATAGTTACGACTTGGGATTTATTTCATTAAAGTGAGCGAGCTAGATAACGACGTCATCACAAGGATACGACACAACAAGCTGCGTGCTGTACCTACTCAATTTCTGCCACCTTGCCACAAAGATCCGGTGGCCATGTGACGTGTGCTGACCAATTGCCACATCAGCGCGCAAAACATCCCTGAGGAAAAGCGCGGAATATCAACAAGATTCAATACCTGCGTCACACCGAGCTACCGCCAATGTAAGATCGGCGCCAGTGAAGTTCATGTGCCTGTTTGTCGCGTCGAAGTTCGGAACCGCCGCGTCATCGCCACGTGACAATGCAAATGCACCTCTCGGAGACATTGTGACAAAAGGTGGGCCCGTTCCTTTTTATTTCCTATCCAATGACCCAATTAAGCATTTAAATTACGAGTATATTTGAGACTCCGAAAATTAAAATGTGTGCCGAAGATATTATAGTTTCTGGGTGAATGGATTTGCGTGATGATTTAAAGCAAATTATTTGCATTATTTTCAATTCCATTTGTTCAAATCAAAGCCAGATCTTGCTTATTTACTTTCGTAACCTTTCTATATATTACTGTTGATTGGTAAGTTGTCTGAACTGTCTTTGGATTCTATGCTCTAATATCGATTTAAGTCTTTAAGTTTTTTTATGAAATTTAAGGTTTCTAATTACCGAAATGCGTATAATTACAAATTTCTCAACCAATTTTACATACCCCAATCAGTCTTATCCTTGTAGTCATTTTAGAATAATAACTGAAAGCCTATCGATTGCTCGCAAGCGCACGATCATACCTTTACTTTACCTAGTATAAGCTCGGGTCTGATATAACCAATATACAAAGCCGTATAATTATCAATTCCAGTGTAAGCCAACGGTGCATACTCGTGTCAGGCCGTGCCTGCAGCAGCGGCAGTCAGCGGCAGCCTCGCCAGATGAGGAAGTGAAGCCAACCACCTGCAACCCCTGCCCCACGCATTGCTGCCACTACGCCCGTCTTGCGGAACATCGGACTTAAAGCGAGGAGCGTATCGTATTTCCTTTTTTTATACTAGATTGCTTCCTATTTCATACCTGATTTTATGTGTTGGTCTCGATCTATGTAGACTACAAACAAATCTTTAACAATAAAACGCGCCTGATAACGCTTAAAAACTAAATGCTGCGTAGATAACTCAATTCAGTAATCAATTAGACCTGAAAAGCAGCCAAATTACCTTAATCGTGGTCAATATTCAGCGGTTAGCGATGGTTTGGGCATTATTCGCGCTGTTCAATTGTGTGCAATATCAAATAGAAGGAAAATAAATTAAAATTTGAATTAGAAACTAGGGATGCCATGAGCCAGATGCCATGAGCTATCGAACGAATCTTCAATAATTCGATTTTTGCTGCTAATATTTTTTTATTTAATATCAAATAATACAAACTCAAAAAATTCCGTATTCAAAGATATTCTGGTCTTTGTTGCACACTAGCCTAGTATAAGCTACTTGATTACAGCCATTCTATCACGACTTTGTCGCACACTAGCATAGCTAAATATTAGCCACTGGAGTGTAGCCATTCTATAGCGTATTTGAATGACCTAGCCAGTCTAGCTTACCGTTAGCCATTAGATTATAGCCATTTTATCCCGTCTTCGTAGCACCTAACCTAGCTGATTTTAGCCATTGGATTCTGTATTCTATGTTCCTTTCACACCCTAATCTAGCTCAATCAGCCACTGGTAATTCAGGTTGACTTCAAATGTATTCCATTGACACCAAGGCCAAAGTCTATTTATCACGTCTTTATTGCATACCTACGCCTAAGTAAGTTTAATACGATTCATACATATGAACGTAGATGAGATAAGATACAGCGATTCAAATCAAAAACTGGCCTCTAAACGTATACATTGCAGATGTTAGTCTTAGTATCTACATAGCAAGTCATAAAAATATGTAAAATACTGTCTCTATATGTGGCACCCTACAAGAGTTGCGGTTGGTAAGAAGAAATCGCTTAGCGGTTAACTGAGGTATAATGAATTGGTCAGTTCTGTCCCGGAGCCGCGTTAAGTAGCGCAGTCTTTCAAGTACAAGTGTTTCATGACATATTATATTTTCCTTAATTGGAGGCTTACAGTTTCCAATTGATCTCAGTCCACTTAATATCCTGAGACAAGCTTGCTGTTTGAAGACCACTTTATCGTCAAAAGAACATTTCCTAATAAGATGACTCAATTTCTTAATTCCGTTAGCATGTTGATAAAGTTAGTATTTGTTGGAAATAATTGCTATGAGTAATTAAACTGGAATAATTACGTCATATTTATCTAAATTTTTTTCGAATTTATCGAACGATTTACGAAAAGCCTAGTAAGACACAAATAGTTGACTGGTAGGTAAAAATTTTTCATAAATCTCAATTAAGCACAAAATTGCCATAAGATTCATAATGTCCTTCAAGACATTCTAGACACATTTAATAACACCACAAGGGCAATTTATGTAAACGCATGTTCCATTCCATTTCTTACGTGTAAGTCCTTTATTTTTATATACGATATCATAGATTCCTTGTCAGCATAATAAATACTTTTCTGATCTGTGGTAGAGTATATCCAATTCCAACAATTATTAAAAAGAGTGATATAAAATATTGTGTTATACAGAATCCAGATGAAAGTAGGTGCAAAACTAAATGCGTCATGTTTTAGTTTTTATAAGGCTTTTACCCAATTTTGGCTGTTATTGTTATTGATACCTTCATTCGACGTTTAATCAAGGTAGAGTAGTTTATATCATCTTTGATCAGGTTAGATGTTTTTAAAAGGTTTTGAAACTCAAATTAGACGACGTAAAAGAACTATGAATTCTAACCGATAAGAACTCGGAGTTGCAAAACTAGCTACAAGTATAAGTATAGTTCTTTGGGGTGTCCATAAGTACGACAATGCTAGTTAATCATGCACTTTGCAGTATGCAATTTTGTAGTTTTCATAGTTATTTATCTTAAAGCATGAGTGAGGACACTATTTCTGAAAGGCTTCTTCAGTTATCTTTTAATTTTTTCAATTAATTGTTAAAGTCAACTTTAAATTGTGAGCTCAAGATATCGCTTAATTTACATACCCCTACATACTAAACATGATTAATGATATTTACTCAGCTATCACCGGTATTAGAAACCTGGGTAGTAGGGTAATGTAGATCTGGATGATACAAAGTAACAAGGGACTTTTAAACTGCAAGTTCTTTGCTGGTCTGATTACAGGCTTCATCGCAGTAGGTATTATACCTGGGTTTTACTATTGTCACCAATTCTTCTAAACAATTTGTAAATCATGATATCATTGACCTTCTAGAGAATTGACCATACCTCTCCCCATTGCGGGAGCAATTGTTGTTTCAGGATGGCCGAATGTTACGTCACACAGCTTGGGCCAATAACAGCGCGCATCGCCGCCTACCGCCCGCCAATCACAGCAAGCCTACATTGTGCCATCATAGCCAGCCAATCACGGTCACTGCCGCCAAACTTTGTGCCAAACGCCACGATTGTGACCGAGCCAACCCGAGCCAGTAGCCGATCTCCCACTGCGCGAGTTATTGGGAATTCGGCTATATATACGATTGCGAGTTCATTTTGCGGTCTTAATCAATCCTGCAGTGAGTGATAAGTTAAGTGGTGTTAAGTGTACTAATAATTAATATAACGCTGTTACTTGTAATTTGAATTCGCAATAAATAATCCGTGTTATATCGCCATATTGCATTTTATTTATGCCCACTGTTTCAGTAGACTTAATCACCAAAATATATTTGCTACTGCTGTACATAAAGTAAGAGTTGTACCATCGAACTGCTAACTTTAGCATTCTAGGATAACCTTGAATAAAAAAAAACATTATGCAGTATTTAAGCTAATTTAATTGCAAGACTCCATACACTCTTTGACATGTCTAGTGATTAAATTACTAGAAATGTCTAGTGATTAATTAGCTTATTTTTAATTTATTGCAAACAACCCTGTATAATTTAGTACAGCCTGAGAATTAGATGGGCATAACATTATTGTTGCGACACCGAATTAATAAATTCCAGTTCAAGCCAGTTCGGGATAAACTCAGGAAATCACGGATTTTCATGAATTTGAACAAAAGTTAGACGATGCTTGGCTATAATGTATGAACAGAAAAAAAAGGATTTTGCGTAATTCCCACGGGAACCAGCTTTATGCAGGGCAAGTGAGACAACAATAAAAATATAATCTTTTAATTTCAAAGATTTTTCAGCGTAAACTTCTGAACATATCGAATTCAGCGCAGAGGAAACCGTGAGCCACAGCTAGTGTTAGCTAATGATTCATAAATAATAACTGATAAGTAAGATAAAATTGATACGTTTAAGTACATGCATCATACAGACATCCTTATAGGTATGTGTGTATGCACTATGCACCTTAATTTTGACATAAGTCTGTACATACCTTTTGATAACATTAATTTGTGCAAGTTTTTACTAATTGTAAAAGTTGTTATAAACATTATTTACAGCCCTGTTTATGCTCTAAGCACAGAACACCATAATAATAGGTAATAAAAATAGGAAATGCTTTCCAAAAAACCAACTTCAAATGCCACTACAAAGAGTGAAATAATTTTTATTTAAATTTAAGGTACCTACACCAATTCGAAGTCGGGCAATGTTTCATACAATCCCTAATAGTCCTTCTTACTTACTTGATGTGCGAAGAAATGACGAAGTCATAGAGAATCGCCCTGTGAGCGAAGTGACTTAATATTAAGGCGCGTATATATGTGTATAATGTTTGTTTCTTCTTCACGAATCACGCCATAACTACTGGACCGGTTTGGCTGGATTAATACATACTTTTTAACCTGAAAAAATCCATGGTTTCCCGAGGATTACGGAAAACCGAAATTCACGGGGGCGGAGCCGCGGGTGAAAAGCCGATTCATCATAATAATGCATCGCAAATAGGTATCACTATCTACTTATTACCTGTACACATACAAGGTTGAGGCTAAATAAATTATATAAGTGTTTGTAGATACACGCCTCTAGCGACTAGCTAGGCTATTCTAGTAACGAGTCGGCTACATTTTGTGATGTGAAATGTTTAAAAAGGTGAAAAATGTTTGCGGACACTGAAATAATAATTTTACGGTTAATGACATAGAGCGCATAATTTAATGTAGTTCGAAACGCAACATGATCGAAGATTGTCTGATTAAATGTACTTAATCGCGTCATAGTCGAGCATTGTACTTCCTATGATCAAATACATACTCGTATATTCAATTTACCGTCTAAAGCAATAAACGTTGAGTTAATTTTTCAGTGTTTTTTTTTTCTTTTTCTCGTTTCACATCACTAAGTGTGTGAAAATGTTAACGTGAATACGAATAGCCCTCTAGTAGTAGTAACGATGGCAATACACTCTTCGCGGTTCCGTGTTTACAGTTTCGGTGCGCGCCGGCGCTCGCGCACGTGCCGCTTGCGATCAAGAAAATAATTAATTTCTCGTGAATACATACGAAAAAATTATTTCGTGAAACATTCGTTATAATACGTCGCGTGACTGTGCTTGTTCTAAGGTTAATATCAGAGGCCACTAATAATTTTATTTATTTCCAATTTTTTAAGATTTTTCTAGTCATTTTTGAGATGAACAAGTGAAAGTGACGATTGTTCGCTACTTACCGTATGACCTGAATATTTATTCATACCTCGATGAAGTTACCGTTAAAGTAGGTCGTTCTCTTTTTTTTTTTAATTAAAAAAATAACAAGCAAAGCATTATTCAGCTCTGATAAGAGCGGAGAAGCTGCGAAAGAACGAAGTACACCTATCAGGGGCACCAAATCCAAGGAAGATAAAAGATGTTAAAAAAAAATCAAAAAACCAAACCCTTCCGATATTATAGGATGTAATGTAGCATTGTTTTCCTTGAGCCCTCAAGGTAGAAAAGAAAAAGAAACCCTTTATTATGCTTACACATAAAAAAGACATCATCATGACCATGCAAATGAAGTCTTATTCTGAATTTTCTTCCAGGCAACCTTTGATATGAATAGGTTTGGTTTAAAAATAGAATGATGAATCAATTCAATTTCATAACAGGAATGAAATTCGGGGAGAGATATCAATTTGTAATTGACAAAATAAACCCAATCAACGGCCATTACCGCGTCTTTTTAATTTCACGACTTGCAAACCGTACCGTTAAAATCATTAAAGTCAAGAAGCAAGGTATATACCACAAGTTGAGGAAAAATACGAAAATAGAGGATTAGTAATTATATCACAGAATGTTTATCTGACAATTTTCACAGAATAGGTAGGCACTTGTGGCTATGATCGCTATATAAAAAGTTTTCAAGGTTTGGGTGTGCTGAACCCAAACCTTGGGATGCATGGGTCTGACTCATTATTGACCGTTTTTTGTATCTTACAACTACTTACCCGCCTATTAGTTACCTATTTGCAGTTTGACTAATAGATAGATAGATAGAAAATACTTTATTGTAAACTATTACCAGAAGAAAGAAAAAACAAATACAATAACCAGAAAAACAAATGTACAATATGGCGACCTTATTGCTACACAGCGATCGTTTCCAGGCAACCATCGGGGTAAGAAGGGTAAGAAGTAAGTAATAGTGATGGGAACGTGAAAGTACGTAGATATATACCTTCTTTATCGTTTTTGTAAAACAACTTCATTTTTGGTGCACACAAATTAATTAAAAAATCAGTAGACCGTGTCAACTGCCTGAAGATTAGATAGGTAGAGGTACAAAAGCGTGACTAAAAAATCTATCAATTTAATGGCTTGTTACAAGAACTCTAGCAAAACTAGTATGACTAGACATCGTAAGTAGGTACTTTAAATCGCGATAATTGCGCTTCATCAAAATCTCGCTCGGTCACGGATTTTCAATCCAGTCGTGACTATAATAACCGTCAACTTTTTTGCCATTAAAAAGTAAAGTTATGATTAACATTTTCTACCATCCAAAACTCGTCTTATAGAAAGCCAATTCACTCAGTACCATTTGTAGCATTTACCTAACTGCTCCATCAGGTGAAATTCGTCCGAGTGATGATGCATTCGAAGATGTTATTGCACTACCTTAGAAAGGGTAATCCCTAATGCTTACTAGTTACTACATCAAATATATATTCGGGCCCACCTAATTTAAAACTTGTAACTTACTGGGATGGTCCCAATTTATAAAAATACTGTATATATTTGAATTTTGAATCTTTGATACCGATATTATTTAATGCATCTAGGATTGAGCTTGGCGACAATCATGCCTGATGTAAAGCAATGATGAGGTCTCGTTGGTCTCTGTAGGAGCGCACTTTGCTAGAAAATGCTTCTCTTCTCTTGAAAGCACCTAGGTTTAGCTGGGAATACGGAGACTGGAAGGACGTTCCACACCTAAGCGATCCGTATCAGAAACATGGAAGAAAAACATTTCGTTCGAAATAAAAGTGTTTCATTAATAAGCGCGCGAGCCTTCTATTTTTAACCGACTTCAAAAAAAGGAGGAGGTTCTCAATTCGTCGGAATCTTTTTTTTTACAGTACTAGTTTACTTTTCGTAGAGCAAATCTTTGGTTTTTGGTATTCATGTCTATCGCTAAAAGATGCAAATGGCATATATATCGTAAGCTGCAGTACCTAGCGGACTCCCTAATAGAGTGATAAAGTCCCCATCAACTGTTTTTCTATCGGTTCGATTCCCTTCAATCCAAAGATTTAACTCCTTCTTCTGTCACGATTCAAGACTCAATGCATATTAACATGTGTTATGCATGGACATAATTTAAACGTCTTGAAAATAACATAGGCTCCTGTTATCCCGGAAACGTAATTCAAAACATCAAAATTCACCGACGACAGAATATTAACGCATTAGCGTAAAAAAAGCGAACATACAGACAATTTCCACGAAGAACTCAATAGTTAGTACCTACATTGTGGGGCTAAAGTTATAGGTATTTATCATGGCTTCAGCCACAACTAATTACGATCCCAAGCGGCGAAGACATAACTTTTTTGTGACATATTTTATCTACATACTAACTTCCGGATTTTTTACTTAGTTGGGCTATAAGTAACGTTATGACACTTTGCTTCTTGACAACACCATAGATTTTAAGTTTTAGAAACAACCATAAATAGGGGTAATTTTTGAAGGGGTTTATCGGAGGCTTTTAGTATTTAATATTATTAACAGTTAACTTAACAGTGTGAGAAAAGAGGCAATAATAAACGGCAGAAAAACGGATAGACAGACAAAAATTGACCTAATAAAGATTCAGTTTTTCTCATTTGATAAACCCTAAGAAAAGACCGATTTAGCACATTATTTAAATTTCAGATGTTCAAAACCGCCGTATTGATTGCGTTGGCAGCTGTATGCATAGGTATAGGTACTAAGTATTACCAACTTCAGAGCGTTCCCAATTTACCGGAACTAGATTTAGAAAGATGGTGGGGCGCCGGCGACAAACCGAAACAGGAAGATATATCGATAAGACCTTTTAAGGTTGTCTTCAACGATACGGTAAGAAACTTGCAAAGGTGTTAAATTCTCAAAATTACAATAGGATTTACAATATATATGTATGGATATCTACAAATGACTAAAATTGAAGTAAATGATTTGGAAGATTACACTACGCGCTTTTAACTGGCTAAAAACACAAAGCCGATTTTGATTAGTCTCATAGATCGAAAATATTATGACGGATTTAGACATACTGTATCCAGAGCAAATAAATCAAATCAGGAACTCAGGAATTAAATAATAGACGCACTTCATCGCGAGAAGCAGCTAGCCAAAAATCTTACGTCAAAATGTTCGGTAGATTCATTTCTATGGTAAATGGCAATTCCAAGTGTCCTAAAATAAACAAAACTAGAAATAATAATAATTACAGCAAAACAGAAATAGACATTTTATTGAATTTGATTTTTTAACTTAATGAGTCAATTACAGATGATTGAAGATCTGAAAAGGAGATTAAGAAATCGTCGTCCCTTCACCAGACCCATGGAGGGTATCCAATCTGAATATGGCATGAACACAGTGTACTTGGAGAAGTTATTAAAGTACTGGCTAGAAGAGTACAACTTTAAAGCAAGAGCCGAAAGATTGAACAGATTTCCCCATTTCAAGACGAAAATACAGGGACTCGATATACATTACATCAGAGTTAAACCGAATGCTACAAATGTCAAAGTTCTGCCATTGCTGCTAATGCACGGGTGGCCGAGCTCGTCCAAAGAATTTGATATGGCAATACCCATGCTTACAACACCGAAAAGTGGATATGATTTCCTGTTTGAAGTTATCGCCGTCGATTTGCCTGGCTTTGGGTATTCAGAGGTAAATTCTAAAACCAAAAATACCTACGCTTGAAAATATTGAAAATTCAGGTATTTTGCAAGAACCTATATCCGGCTTAAGCGTTCATCCTATCTTTCGGTAAACCACGAACGAAATAATATAAACATGAAATATAGCGAAAACTCTATTTTCTGCGTCTTTGCACTAACACGCAGAGTTTTCAACATGTTTCATCGGTTGAAACTCACGGTTACACTCGTACTGAGCTTGGAATCCGCAAACAGGCAAAGCTAGTTCAACAAACATAACAAATATACTCGTAATAAAACGAATTCACTGTTGTAACGACTTTCTAAATCAGGTTATAGCCCTACCTAATGCATATTGTCAAATAAAATGAACGTAATAATATTTCAGGGCACAAACAAGCCGGGCCTAAATCCTCTGCAGATTGGCATTGTGATGAGAAACCTGATGAAACGACTCGGCTTTAATAAATACTACATTCAAGCGGGCGATTGGGGTTCGCAGGCTGGGACACATTTGACTACAGTGTTCCAGGACGAAGTGTTGGGGTAAGAAAACCACATCTATCGCAATTTTAATAGGAAAGAATATAATTAATTAACCTAGGCAAGACTTTTATCTTTGCCAGCATGTCTTTTCGACACACACACACAGTCTCTCTCACAGTCGGCTCTCAAGTCTTGACTGAAAATCATTTAGGTCTTTCGTCTATTTCTCTTTCTACTATATAACCGTGAAGGCTGCTTCATCGAAATTAACATTACCAGTTTAATCACCATTCGATTTTAAAAATCAGTCTCCGAAAGATGATAAACCGGTAAATCGCGTCCGAAAAGTAAACAATGGTGCCAATCCAGCTAGCAATCTACTATTTTACGCGTCTAAAAAACAGTGCTATCCTTTCAAAGTGCTCCATTTTAAAAAGGATAGCTCTATTTTTCGACGCGTCAAATTTAGTTTAAAGATTTTGCACAACAGAATTGACACTACTGTATATTAACAGTAATATAACGGATTGTGGAGTAATAATCACTTCCAGAAGGCGTCCAGACAAATGGGTACTACACGTAAACACGGCATTATGTTTGAAAGGTGAAGGCCACTATAGCGAAGCAAAAACTATATTAAAGAACACATATGTAGTACGAGTACATACACAGTCTGTATGATATGTATGTGTTAAAAACAACACATTAATTTAACTAGTTAGAGTGGCAGTTAACACGTGGGGTTAGAAAGATAATAACCGAAATCATAATCTCTCCACGACCCTGGTAAAAATATGTTCTGTTTCTATTTCATATTGGCACTCAATATGTGTGCTAATTAAACATATAAAACACAGATAGTGTTTTTGTTACTACGCTCAATATAAATGTAATTTCTTTGCTAGAATTTAGGGGAATAACATAAAAAGATAAAAATGGTGCTCGTAGGTACCCAATAAAGTTCCAACATATCCTGACGTTTCACCATTCAAATGTTGGTCTACTCACATTAAATTGCCATAGTAGTGTTTAAATCTTTTCTACATTTTGAACAATTACACAGGTCGATCATCTGGCATTCTCCTTTCTTTGACATAATGGATACCTATAAATTAATGGATGATTAATTAAATTATTATTATACTTTTTTCAGATTCCATACAAACATGCCAGTATCATCAAGACCCATAAGTAACTTCAAATACATCATTGGGTCGTTATTCCCAAGTCTAGTCGTGGAAGACAAACACAGACACAGGATGTATCCCTTAAAGGACCTGTTCTCATATTTGTTAAGGGAGAGCGGTTACTTCCACTTACAAGCTACAAAACCAGATACAATTGGTAATCTACCTAGTGATTAAAAATGGAAAATTCTTTTCAAAAAACCGACTTCAAATGCCACTACAAAGAGTGAAATAATTTTTCAATGAAGGTACACCAATTCGAAGTCGGGCGATTAATACGAAGGACTATGATTGTAAGAATTGCCCGACTTCGAATTGGTGTACCTTCATTGAAAAATTATTTCACTCTTTGTAGTGGCATTTGAAGTCGGTTTTTTGAAAAGAATTTTCCATTTTATTTTTTACTTTTTAGTGGAAAACAACAAATGCACAGGGCATTGAAAATAATGCCCAAATCGCTTGAAGTGTGCTTATAAAATCTGAAGAGTTCCCTCAGTTTTTCCGAGATCCTATCATCAGAACCTGACTTGATGACTGTAGTCATTAAGTTAGCATCTGCTAGGAAATGCACTAGCAACTATTAAAAATACCCAAATCGCTTCAAGTATATTAGCAAAATTTGAAGAGTTCCCTCGATTTCACCAAGATTCCATGATCAGATCCTGACCTGATGACCATAGGAAAACCTGGAAAATATTACTCTTTCAAACAGTACCCAAATTGTTTCAAGTATCCATATAAAATTTGAAGAGTTCCCTTGACTTCTCCAGGATCCCATCATCAGATCCTGACCAAAAAAAAATGGGACCATCTGGGAAGTATACCCTTTCAAACAAAAAAAAAATTCCAAATCGGTTTACGCGTCTTCGAGTAACCGGTGAACATACATAAAAAAAAAAAAAAAAAAAAAAAAAAAAAAAAAAAAAAGATTCCGACGAATTGAGAACCTCCTCCTTTTTTTGAAGTCGGTTAAAAAGAAATGATTTTCATCTTGCACTCTTGTAGTCAAAAAGTGGAACAAAATGAATAATGAATTATTCATAAGACTACTTAATGTAATCTACATGAAGCGCGGCCCTTCTATGAATAGGCCCTTGTGTAGCGATGTTATGAGTTATCAAAATGGTTGAAGTAAGCTAAACTATGAAAATATTACGAATTTAGACTTTACACACTCTAGCTTAAGATCCACACATTCATAGAAAAAAAAATAATAACTGGTGCAATGTTTTCCCTTAGTTCTCGATAACTACAGTCCGAATGCAGAGTAGAAGACTGTGGTGGTGTGTGTGGCAATATTTATGCTGACCTCGACTTCTTAATCCTATACTTAGAGGCGAAAGAAAATATCTTGAGAAAACCTGCATGCTTTAAAAGCGTTCAACATACTGTCTGCAGCGTAGGCTTATGGAAAAATGCCTCTCATTCTGAGAGGAGACCCGTGAAAAGGCCTTGATATTTGATACGACGAAGAAGACTGTAATCACTGATGAGGAACCTGAGGATATGGCCATCAGAACATTTTACGCAAACCTTCTGCATGCATAGAAATATTAGCGCCGTCTGTCCCCACTAATACGCCACAATATGGCCGTTTTCATGGAAACGTCCAACGTATTGACAAGTGTATAGTGAGTGATCTACGGCGGGGACTGTGGTCTATGTATAGTTAATACTGCGGTCGGCTTGCTACTGACGCTGTCGGTGTCAAAACGTACATTTTTGGCACCGGTAAACTGGCGACACTTTTTCTCACGGTCCGCCGCGTCCAGAGTACGGGTCTATTACTGCAACTTATTTTTTGTACAGGTGCTGCATTGGCCGACACGCCGGCAGGTCTTGCAGCGTATACCCTCGAGAAGATAGGTGTTTGCAGCAACAGGGACCAGCTGCACACACCGCACGGCGGTTTGGAGGAGATCAACATCGATGATTTACTCGACACCGTCACTATAATGTGGGCGAACGAAAGGATCACAACCTCGATGAGGGTGTATGCGGAAGCGTTCGCTTGGCCCGAAGTATTCGTAGTCCATAAGTGAGTACCTTTTTCAACTATACAAGTTAAATAAAATCCTAATAATATTATAAAGGCGAAAGTTTGTGTGTGTGTTTGTTACTCCTTCACGCCTCAACTACTGAACCGATTTGGCTGAAATTTGGAATATAGATGGCTTATAACCTGGATTAAAACATAGGCTACTTTTTATCCCGGAAAAATCCGTAGTTCCCGTGGGATACTCAAAATACCAACTTTTCAAGAGCAATCTATAGCTACATCTATAGATAGATTGTTCAAGCGAACTTGCTTGAAAGCATGTTTAAAGGTTGGAATAGGGAACGATAACGGGAAAATGACGTTTCCCTTAGGATTCATGAAAAAGCGAATTTGACGCGGGCGGGGCCGCGGGCAAAAACTTATGATATTATCGCTATAAATGTGAAAATGGCCACTATGTAGGTTCTGAACATAGCACTGTACGTATTTAACAAGTGTGTTTTAGTTGAACAAGGGGATATGGGATAATAATGCTATAAATAATAATGCTATAATGCTATAATGCTATAAATGCGAAAATGGGTACCTGTAAGGTTCCGACATTACATCTGTTTCGCTATTAGCATTTTGTGTTTTAGTTGAGCAATGAGATACAGGTTAATAATATCATAACTAAGAAAACGGGTACCTATATGATATAGGTTCTGAACTAACATCTGTTTCGTTACTGACAATGTTTGTTTTAATTGAGCTATGGGATATGGTATAGTAATTAGTAATGCTATAAATGTGGAAATGGGTACCTACCCATAAATGTTCTGAAAGTACAATTGTTTCGCTATTTATAATGTGTGTTCTGGTTAAGCAATGGAATACAGGTTAATAATGCTAAAAAGGTGTTCCTGTATAGTTTCTGATATTAGAACTGTTTCGCTATAAAAAATATGTGTTTTAGTTGAGCAATAGAATATGTGATAGTAATCCTAATAATATTATATGTTTTTTTTTATACTATATAGGTTTACGGTTGACCACAATCTCACCTGATGGAAAGTGTCGATCTGGTCGAAGATAGAGCGCGCTTACCTAGAAGATGCCTATTCACTCTTTTTTTAAAAGCACCCAGGTCGTAACATGCGGGGAAAACAGATTTCTGGAGAGAATTCCAAACCTTAGCCATGCGTACTAAAAATGAAGAAGCGAATCGCTTTTTTTGGGAATTATATTTTATAGATACTTACATTAAAACAAAAATTACAATTATGTCCATCGTATCCTAATAATCCTAATCCTATCCTAATCCTAATCCTAATCCTAATCCTAATAATATTATAAAGGCGAAAGTTTGTGTGTGTGTTTGTTACTCCTTCACGCCTCAACTACTGAACCGATTTGGCTGAAATTTGGAATATAGATGGCTTATAACCTGGATTAAAACATAGGCTACTTTTTATCCCGGAAAAATCCGTAGTTCCCGTGGGATACTCAAAATACCAACTTTTCAAGAGCAATCTATAGCTACATCTATAGATAGATTGTTCAAGCGAACTTGCTTGAAAGCATGTTTAAAGGTTGGAATAGGGAACGATAACGGGAAAATGACGTTTCCCTTAGGATTCATGAAAAAGCGAATTTGACGCGGGCGGGGCCGCGGGCAAAAACTTATGATATTATCGCTATAAATGTGAAAATGGCCACTATGTAGGTTCTGAACATAGCACTGTACGTATTTAACAAGTGTGTTTTAGTTGAACAAGGGGATATGGGATAATAATGCTATAAATAATAATGCTATAATGCTATAAATAATGCATAATGCTATAAATGCGAAAATGGGTACCTGTATTATAGGTTCCGACATTACATCTGTTTCGCTATTAGCATTTTGTGTTTTAGTTGATCAATGAGATACAGGTTAATAATATTATAACTAAGAAAACGGGTACCTATATGATATAGGTTCTGAACTAACATCTGTTTCGTTACTGACAATGTTTGTTTTAATTGAGCTATGGGATATGGTATAGTAATTAGTAATGCTATAAATGTGGAAATGGGTACCTACCCATAAAGGTTCTGAAAGTACAATTGTTTCGCTATTTATGATGTGTGTTCTGGTTAAGCAATGGAATACAGGTTAATAATGCCAAAAAGGTGTTCCTGTATAGTTTCTGATATTAGAACTGTTTCGCTATAAAAAATATGTGTTTTAGTTGAGCAATAGAATATGTGATAGTAATCCTAATAATATTATATGTTTTTTTTATACTATATAGGTTTACGGTTGACCACAATCTGACCTGATGGAAAGTGTCGATCTGGTCGAAGATAGAGCGCGCTTACCTAGAAGATGCCTATTCACTCTTTTTTTAAAAGCACCCAGGTCGTAACATGCGGGGCAAACAGATTTCTGGAGAGAATTCCAAACCTTAGCCATGCGTACTAAAAATGAAGAAGCGAATCGCTTTTTTTGGGAATTATATTTTACAGATACTTACATTAAAACAAAAATTACAATTATGTCCATCGTAGTTTTCGATGGAAATTAGAAAAATGGAGATTTTGGAGCAATTTTTGGGAGAACTTTTTGGCGAGAAATTTTTATCCAATCGTGTTTCTGAAGTTAGGTTAACTATGCTGTTTTCTTCCCAGAAAATCCAGGACTCCCACGGGATTTGTAAAACCCCGAAATTCACGCGGGCGAAGCCGCGGGCAAAAGCTAGTTCAATAATAAATAAAATGTTGACAGAACAAAAAAAAATAAATCTAGCTAAAAGTTATAAGCAATTTAATAATCCTGATTAGACAGAGATAGCTATATGGGATAGTGACGTCACTATCACTCTTGTTATAGTAACTGCACGGAATTCGGAGAATAGGTAAAAATAGGTTTCAAGCCTTTGGAAAGCACGAATGAGTACATTGTCAGTGACTGATTGATCTTTGTTGAGTAAGCGATAGTACTAACTGGCGTAATGTACGTTATCATGCCCTCTCTAAACCATCACTGGACAAACTCTGATACACAAATTTTAACAACTTAATCAAGAACAGGACAATTCATTTTTCAACAGTGTGAAAAGATTTATAATTCGGATTGTGCAGAGATTTAACTTATTATTATTATAATATTAAATGAATGGACAAAGTCAGGCCACGCTCACTTGATCAAGACTTCTACAAGTAGCCGTCACTATGGACCTATTTCAGACGGCTGCCGCGCGCCGGCTAGGTTGCACGCGTTAGTTCTTGTACGGTTTATGTCACGCGCTGCTTACGAGGCAGCCTAGTACGTCGAAAGAGATAAAGTACGCGATAGAAAGAGAGCACAACTTTAGGCGCATAGCGGAGGCGAAGCCAGGCGCTGTTGCTAACTGAATTGCAATTCTTTGTGTCAGCGCCTAGGGTCGCTATTTGTTTAAGTAATCTTGCGGAGTGAACCTTCAGTACCTTTTGGTACTATTATTGTATTCCCTGACAGAGTAAAATTCATAATATGGAGATATTGCAAGAAGCTAAAAATTCATTAATTTTGTTTTCCAGCATTCCAACCTACGTACCAACGGCTGTTATAAACTTTCTATACGAAGTGGTATACCAGCCCGATTGGATTCTACGCGACAAGTTCCCCAACCTCGTGCACTCTACCACCCTGGACTTCGGGGGACATTTCGCAGCGATGCACACGCCAAAGGCGCTAGTCGATGACGTATATGAATCTGTAGTCGAATTTATAAAATTTCACGAGAAAAATTCAAGTGAGACTTCGTAGGTAATTATGGGGTATTTATTTAATTTACGAGTAAATCAGTAAAATATAAAAATAAATAATTAAAAAAATCAAAAAACCCGACTGCAAAAATGTCAACTAAAATGCAATAACTTAAAAGACTGAAACAAGGCGGACAACGAAAACAAAATTATAATAAACTTAAAACGATGCAATTTTTACTTCATTTTAACAAACAACATTATGAGCTGAAAGCTTTAGTTAAATTTTCGCATTCAATTTAAAAATAAAGCAGGCGGGACCTATTAATTTTCTCTATGTTAATTTATAATTTGCGAAAATAGGTCCCGCCTGCTTTATTTTTAAATTGAATGCGAAAATTTAACTAAAGCTTTCAGCTCATAATGTTGTTTGTTAAAATGAAGTAAAAATTGCATCGTTTTAAGTTTATTATAATTTTGTTTTCGTTGTCCGCCTTGTTTCAGTCTTTTAAGTTATTGCATTTTAGTTGACATTTTTGCAGTCGGGTTTTTTGATTTTTTTAATTATTTATTTTATTTCAGGCTTTTTAGTTGCCACACTTTACGAGCGAAACCTAAGCACTTTTATCTACACAATGTCAAAGACGTAAAGTGGGTATATTTGGTTATATATTATATTATGTCGGTTCAAGTCAGTCAGTCACTTGGAAGAAGTAAAAGTTGTAAACAGTGTCGTCAAACGCAAACCTGGATTTTATCCCGGAAATATATAAGCTGACCAGTAACATTTCATAGGTGTACTTTGTGTACGTTTAGGGCTCAGGCGTATCTAACTCACGTCGCTTTAAGCGGATCGTTCGGGAAAAACATCGTTCGACAAAGTGGAGCGCGTCTTAAAGTACACACAGCGCCATCTAGCGCGAGTAGCGAAATTATAGATGTTAAATAATTGTTTAATGATTATATTAAATTATGTTTTCGATTTATGCTATGATATACCAAGTAAAAATGCACAATATAAAGTACGACACACATTTGGTCATTACAAGATTAACGCTATCAAAAACTACAAATATTACCATTTTGAACGCATTGATCGACTGTTTATAATTCCAAATTAATTCGAAACATATGACTTATATATATTTTTGTAATCTCCTTGTAATTCCCTTCATTTTGATACCCCACTCGATAGGTTTGGTTATAAATATTTTGTAAATGACTGACAATTTTAGGCCCAAAATCCGCCATTTTGGTTTTTATTTTCAAAAACCTATCTAAGAACACTTGGGTTAATGAGACGAATCTAACGATACCATTAACGTCAAAATCCATCCAGCCGTTTGGAAGATACGTGGTCATAAAGAAATTTACATGCATACATACAAGATACGCGCGAAAAACATAACCCTTCTTGCAGTCGGGTAAAAAACATTGAAACCGCAATTTCTTACAAATATTAGATAGGTGATATTGTGTAACTTTAATCGCAAAATTGTCACGATTGGTAAAACAAAATGTATCGAGGCAGACATTTGCGTATAAGAAAAACGTGTTCTTCGCTATCGTAACCGTAAACAAATTCTGTCTGCTGATTGGACGAATCCGCTGTTTAGATTATTTTCAGCCAATCAGCGAGCAGAACTTTTTTAAGACAGCGATGGATACGATTTTCTTACCCCATAGCAGATGTGCCACGTGTGTGGGAGAGTTTACAGTATCCTTTTGTTTACTTGAAACTTTCTTGGTTTTTACCAGTAACTGATTTTATATAGTTACTGAAAATTTAAACTTTATGTTAGCGCGTGTGAAACAGTATGGTATTCGTAGTCCACAAAGAACGCGTCACAAAGGACAAAAAGAAACATGAAACAGATTAATTAAAAAATAAATATCATATCAATAATGATAATCAGGGATTATTTTATGATTATTATCAATATCATTGTATAGATATTTTCGTTCACTGAATAAGCTTATTTACGAGTATTTGTTATAGCGGTTGATGCATACAGGCATAAAATAACGCTTATTGTATTGATCTTTGTTAAAGGGCAGTATGAAAAAGTTCTTAAATTGGTTGTAGCAGGAAGTTTTTTCAACAAAAACCGATATTTTTATACAGATTGAAGGGAATAAGACTTAATTTAGTTTAAGGACAAATAAACGTTTTTTTGTTATTATTTTTTGCTTTATCCTCCTTTACCACGAAAGTGCAAACATGGCTTCTTTTCATGTTATTTGATTCTGACCCAAGCAAGGCATTCTCCAATGTAACACGATATACGTACCTACGAGTATGTCACAAGCAGTGCATATTATGTTCTGCTTACTATGCATTTGAATACTACACGTTGCAATGCACTGCGCTCCTTAGGATAGCCATAGACCTTTCATTCTATGGAACAAAAATCAAAAAATATATGCGAACTAACTGATGTACCTAATTTTGAAATATAAATATGATAAATTAAAAGTAGCTATAAACTGGCAGCGTTCCCCCTTTGAATAGCAAGGCTAATTCTTTGTCCGAGGTAGCTGCCAGCTCTTCGGTCTCCTGTGGTGTCGACTAACCTTTTTGGTTATTTCTTTAATAATGGTAAATATGATATGAAATAAATTCTGACGTAAATTTACTTTGCGCGATAAGTGTGCAGGATTGTATTTCCTATATTCAAATACATTTAATTTTACACTCTAAAGTCTAAACCAATAGACGTACCTAAAGTAAATTTTTAATGAACATTTTTATTTTATTTCTTGATTCGAATAACTTAGTGTCTGAAAGCGTTACGTAAATTCTATTCAATTCATTTATTTGTTTGCTGATATAGTAAATTGACCCCCAGGTTATAAAAAAGATAAATGTTTTAATGCCCATGCTAGGGAGAATGGTGAAATTGCGTGCTAGGAAGAAAAGTGTTAAAGGTAACTCACGTGTTTGGTGTCGATGAAGGAAATCACTTGCTGCGGCGCGGAAAACCCGGGAACAACGAAGTCCCGCCTGGGCCCGAACTGTTCCACCTTCATCCTCCCGCCTAGCTGCACGCGTTCACCCGCGTAGTATAGATTCCTGGGAGTCAATAAAAAAAATGTGTGTCTGGGAACACTTGGTACGAAAAAAGTTTGGAATAACACCTTAAACAAAACTCTAATCTAATCTAAGCAATTAATTAATATTAATATCTGGGTGACCGAGCTTCGCTCGGTGGCCAATAGATGGCAGCAGAAGTCATTTTATTTTTTTGCTAAATTCGACATTTTCTAAAAATGAATCCTAGCTAGATCGATTTATCGCCCCAAAAACACCCTGTATACTAAATTTCATGAAAATCGTTTCAGCCGTTTCCGAGATCCAGATTATATAGAAATATATATACAAGAATTGCTCGTTTAAAGGTATAGGATGTATTTGTATGGGGGCCATAGTTGCCACAAATAAATAAATAAATAAAAAAAAAAAACTCCATATACATTCCACAGAAATATGGCGCTGTCTTCAGGTAACTGGCGCGAGCGAATTCGTCATACCAAATATTTATACAAAAAAATCCACTTCCTTGCGCCTAACATCCTACGCGATACTGTCCGAAAAAAATATATCTTTTTTTTTTAAACCAAGCTACTACTTCAATTCATCCATATTCTTTTCAGGAAACGAGATGACGTGAGATGTGAGATGTCAGTAACGGTGTCACGAATTCAATGGTTTTGCCATCGCAAAAAAATCCCAACGCGTCTAAATAAGTTTTTAATTCCAAAAGTATTCCACTCAGGAAGTAGCGGACAGAAGTGAAAACTTGTACACTACAGATACTTATATATACAGAGCTGCTGGTTTTCGATTCGAAATACCCGAATTTCTCACCTGTTGCCAATAAGGCGGCCCTGGATGTTGGTGAGTTGTCCCTCATCCAATTTTGGGAACTTGTGGTAGAGGTACAAGCTGGCCGCAAACTTCAGGAAGGAGTCCCCCAGGGTCTCGGCTCGCTCCAGATCGAACGTGTCGTTTGAGCCGATAGTTGTGAGCGCCGCCACGATGTCTCGCAGCTCAGGGCCGCGGCTTGTCGGCGTTTTAATAACATTTTTATCATAGTAACTACTTACCTATTGCCAATAAGGCGGCCCTTGATGTTGGTGAGTTGTCCCTCATCCAACTCCGGGAACTTGTGGTAGAGGTACAGGCTGGCCGCGAACTTCAGGAAGGAGTCCCCCAGGGTCTCGGCTCGCTCCAGATCGAACGTGTCGTTTGAGCCGATAGTTGTGAGCGCCGCCACGATGTCTCGTAGCTCAGGGCCGCGGCTTGTCGGCTTTTTTGATAGAATCGCTATCTTGTCGTTGTACCTGTTAGTCAGATTTAACGAGTCAAATTCTTTATTTCACATACGCCTAACTTACAGTAAAATAAAGCTATCTATCCACGATTTAGTCTATAGTAATTTGACATAAGCTTCATATTTGCTTAGCAAATTTTAACCTTAAAGTATGTAAAACCGTAGAACACAGCCGTAACAGACACTTATACATCACACTTTTTACTGAATTTCTTAATGGATCCATCCTTTTTACTACGTCTCGACTGCGTAGACTGCGCCTCTTGGCCGTGTCTAGAGCGTATCGTTACACTCCATATATATCAGTCACCGTAGATAACGAACGAAAAAAGAACTCACTTCAAAGGTGGTGGTAGTATCGCAGCGGAAGTGCTGGCGGTCCGCGGCGGTGAGAGTAGCACGTTCCGACCGGGGCTCTTGGTCCGGTCTATCAATGGTGCAGTTACAAACGTGTCGTAACACTCGATGTCCATGAGAGTCACCGTGGACAGCGTGCGATCTATGTCGACGGGTTCATTGGTCTCCTGGTAGAAGTAACACACAATTTTTATATGACTTCCACAGTCACTGTTCAGTCAATAGTGTGGTCTATGATTAAAAGTCAGTCCTCCCTGGCACAGGGGACACGCGCTCGGAATAGAGTGAGAGGTCGCGGTTCCCGCCGAGGGCCACTTTTGCATTTCATAATTTTTCTAAATTGGCTCAGGTCTGATCTGGTGGGAGCCTTAGACCACCCTACCAGCAAAGACGTACCGCCAAGCGTACCAAGATTTAGCGTTCAGGTGCGATGCTGTGTAGAAAGAGTTGCGGTGAATTTACCTACCCCTTCCAAATTAGTAAATTAACATCTTCGGCTGCATCATCACTTACCACCAGGTGAGATCACAGTCAAGAACTTGTTTAGTGTAAAAAAAAAGTTATAATCTTCCTTTGAAAGGCACTGATTAACGATAGGTTCTTGTGCACTTAAAATAGTTGAAGCAGGCAAGTATTTTTGTTGGCCAAGAGACATAATTCTTATATTTCATATTGACCGTCACAACAAAGATACCTAATAGTAAAAGTACATTTTTAGTGTTCTCAAATGTTGGTGATTCTGTTTTAAGGGCGATGGGTACCATCCGGGCGCGAAAATTCAAATTTTATTTAGTTTTTCGCTCATAGTGGGCTAATTATACATCAAAAGGTAATGGCAATGCGTTTTGCGGGCACAACATTTATGCATCTACATGTTTTTAATAAAAACTCTACTCAACAATACTCATTTATTTCATATTGGTTCCCGATAGCTCGAAATCTGGAAAACTGCAAAAATTATCTTTCGGGAACCAATATGAGATGAGTGGGAACTTTCGAGCAAAGTTTCTATTAAAAACATGTAGGTGCATAAAAAGTAGGCCCGCAAAATGCATTGCCATAAATCTACAATGTGTAGTTGGTCTAATATCTGCGAAAAACTAAATAAAATTTGAATTTCGCGGGCTGGTAGGGCCGCAAGACCTTAAGAGTCTCTAAAATATATTTTGTGCGTCTAAAAATCTATTTTCCTTTCACAAAGGTACTTGTAGGCAAGGGATAAACCTAGATTTTCGAAGTGTTAGTGTTTTTCCAACCGTATTATTGTAAAAGGAAATTTTAGTCGCGCTAAGGACTCATAAAACAGAATTGCTACCAATGCCTAACTACTTCTACGATATATGAAAATAAGCCATGAAGGCTGTGTTTAGTATCAAAAATCTCATATAAATATTGCATAAGTGCATCCAACTGTGGTGTTCTATTAAATAAATCAGCAATTGTACAAAAATATTCATATTTACCAAGTAAAAGAGTTACAAAGTTATTGCCTCTAAGTTTACTAAGAACCTGAAATAAAAATTAGGAACCATTTTGGACACATTCAATAAACAAATGCGAAAATTTAGTTTTTTTCATGATTTTATTTTCAGTTTCACGAATGAATTTAAAATAATTAATATTTTGATGTGTCATAGTATTATTGTGCCAGTGTCTTCTTCTTCTTCTATAATATAGAGAAGAAGCTATAAATATTTCTTTTGATATAAATAAGAATATAATAAACGTACTTCCCACGGGTACTCCTTGGTGATCTTCTTTTTCTGCAGTTGATAGACGCACTCTTTAACGGAAATGATGTTCGGCGTCCTCGTTGCTGCGTCGATCGGGTTGTTTATTCTGTTACAAAAAACAGAATCAAAAAAATAAAACCGGCCAAGTGCGAGTCGGACTCGCGCACCGAGGGTTCCATACCATAAAAGAAGTTAGACATTAAAAGAATCACTTTGGTTCATGAATTTACGAGTATAATTTACATGTAGGTACTTTTATTGGCAAACCGCAAACTTAACTTTGTTTTTGCCGGTTTATTGTTATTATCAAAAAAAGTATAATAGTTAGAGAGTTAATTTTATTTTTCCTGTAAAATATACGTTTACTTCTATTGATCATAATTATTTCAGATTTTTCGATTTGTAAACTTCGGAGATAAGGGGGGGGAACGGTATTTTTTTCGACAGTTTGCCCAATAAATCGAAAACTATCAGGCATAAAAATAAACAAAAATCGGTTTCAGAATACACAAGTGATGCCCTTTCATATGATACCCAACTCAATATTGTTATCTCATTTTGAAATTTTGACGACCCGGTTTTCCCCCCTTTTTAAATAAAAATAAAAAAGATTTTAAATTTTTAATGATTGCAATGACGGCGCGCCGCAATTACCTACAACTATTCCAAATTTCAGGTCGATAGCTTAAGTAGTTACTGAAATAATCGAGTGTGACAGACGGACGGACGGACGGACGGACGGACGGAGAAAGTCTCACTATAAGGGTTCCATTTTTACCATTTTTGTATGGAACCCTAAAAACAGAATCAAAAAACATTCAATTCTTGACAGCCACGATGTTATTTAGTATGTTAATGTACCTCATTAAATAAAAAATGGTCAAGTGCGAGTCGGGCTCGCGCACTGAGGATTCCGTACTATTAAGACCAATTCTCAAATTACAAAACACCCCTGCCCACCAAATTAAAAAACGAGACGACATTTGTTTTAATTTTCACTGAGTATATCGTATTGATTGATCCATGATTTTACTGAATAGATCATAGAAATGAATAGCGCTGTATCGCAATTGTGCCTATTATATTCCGTACAACTGAAAAATTTCCCACTAACACGCCAAAATATGGCGGAAACCGTCTCCATGAAACGTGGATGCAGACTAGTGACAAGTCTATAGTCTATAGTCAATTCTGCGTTATGCTTGCTACTGACGCTGTTGGTGTCGAGACATACATTTTTGGCACCGGTAAATTGGCGACACTTACTCGCGGTCCACCACATCCAGGGCATAGGTATATTAGGTGACGTTATCGCACGCTAATTGATCAATTACCTACTTATTATGAATTAGTTTTTGCAAAATGAGTGTATCAAATTAATTATTTATGACCGGACATCAAACCCCTTCAAATGAAACCCCTTATAATTCTATAAGCTTCACCAACCTGTCGATGCTGTTGACCAGCGTGGGCTCCTCGATGTGGGACAGTAACGACTTCAGGGCTGCTTGCAAATGAATTTCTATCGGCAGCCACTCCTCTCCTGTAACAATATTAAGTTAAGTAATAACTAACTTTAACCAGGCCAGGTTCACTTATCACGTGATCGAGAAACTACAGGCAGCCGTCTCGACGTACTAATTTACGACGGCCGCCGCGCGCCGGCTACTTTGCTCGCGTTAGTTATACGCGCTGCGTGCGTGTACCGTTAGGTACTATTATGTTTTACGTGCTTTAAAAACAAGTTCAGAAAACAGGTCTACACTGAGTAGAACTGGCAAGAAACTTGGCACTTGCTCTTTTCAAAATGTCATAATATACAATTCACATAATATGAAAGTAAATTAAATCATTCCTATGATATCTCATGAAAAGATTAAAGCGTATACATATCATTCCTAGAATCCTTGAAATTTTTAACTGTACCACCACGTAACGCTGATTTTGACAGATCTTTAACCTGTGCAAAGAGCAGACCATTGTAATGAATACCGCGCAAGCGAAGGATTCTAAGATTGGAAAAATAGAACTATATGCGTGCCTGAAGTTTATTCCCATAAAATTTCTTTCTTGAGGCGATGGTGTGGTATCAAGTCTATTGTGGCCTTTAACGAGGTAAAGTCGTCATTTCAAGGTTAGATAGCAACTAGGGCTAAATTGCCTCCATCACAAATTAAAAATCGCAAGCGAGAATTGGAAATAAAAATAAAGCAAAACCTCTCAATAGTGGCTTGTGTTCTGTAATAGTATCCTTTGCAATCTGGGCACGAAGCTCCTCAGCCGTCAAAAGCATTGTAATTCTGAAAAACAAAGTAGATTTAGATCCCTCCAGGAATTCGACGTCTATTATTTATTGGACAAGCTTTCTGAAACCAGCTTTCTTACCAGACAAAAAACTACCATGACGTATTTCGGCTGATATTAAGGGATAAGTCTGCCCAGGTTAGATACATCCCAGGACATTATATTGGACTGTCATATTATGTAGCACTTCGTAGCGCTTGTCTATCTTATGTCTGTCTAAGTAAGACATTAAAGCTTAAGTCTTATTGGGCCCAGTAATGCGGGTCCAATTCTCCGTCAGAGCGTTGTTGGTCGCCGCGACGGCGTACCTGTGCACAATGCTGGGCAGCAGCACGGCCTTGTACCACATGACGCCGGGGAAGTCGTCCTTGATGCAGAACTCCGGCACGAAGATCTCTTTGAAGCGGCGCGGCTTGTCGTCGCCCTGCGCGATGGAGATGAGCTTGCGCTGCTTGTCCGTCAGAGCGTTGATGGTCGCAGCACGCGGCAGCAGACAGTTCATGCGTGAGTTGATACTGCGCACCTGTTAGGTAATACGGATTAAAAAAATCCATACAGCGGTGTGCGATTCCCATCTTTGCGGTGTGTCGAACGCACTATTTAAATTTTTGTTATGTTTTATACACCTCCTATACTCCTATAAATCATTATTGTATATGTACCAAAGTTTTCTCAACCGGCGGGATTTTGATGCTCTGCCACTAAACTATGGACACATGTCGCTGAGACGATAATTAAGATACGTACTATTCAGTCTTCAGGCGAAATTATGGTGTGTTAAGTTTCAAACTAATTTCAATGGCCCATCATTCATGTATAGTCGGATTTCTTCAAGTATCAAATTACTTCAAATATTGCGTCGTATTGTAAGATTCCACCGCGGATACCGACGCAAAAGCTCCCTACGACAACCGGCTCGCATCTTCTGAGACTAGAATACCTGGTAAATTGATGTAAAACTTAACATTTTAATTACCTCAAGCAACGGTTGATCCTTCCTGCCGAAGATCTGAAGATTGTGTTTGTTCATGTAATAATCCTCGAACGTTTCGAAGGAGTCCGAATCGAAGCGAGACTGAGGGGTCATGTACTCTAGCACGTCGGACACTATGTATCTAAAAATATAATTTTTATTATAATCTACTCAGAGTGCCACACAAACTACAACACCAATATCCATTACAAGAAAAATACAGACAAGATTCATTGAATATGAAAACAGATGTCGTTTTCGTAAACAGCGCCCAGCAACAAATTGAAAGACCTTTTAGAATATTTCCTTTCAGTTGCTGGATATTTTTTGTAAGAATGACTTAGGAAAAGAGACGGAAATACACATTTGGAATAATAGGAATGAGGGAATTTCGCGCGGTGGCATTATGGGTAAGGTTGGTATTAAGACACACTATCGGCCAACATAGTAAAAAATATTTATACGAATAAAACAAACGGTTTTTCATAAAAATTACCTGTCTGGCATTATGCTCCCTCTATACCACGGCGTTACCACTGAATTCTGGTATGTTTCCCTCGTCACTTCCACTGATACTCTTTCCTGCAAGATTTAACACATCTTAATTATTAGCAACGGTCCAGTGCTTGAGTTCGCATGTTTGTTGTGTAAACGAGACCGTAAAAAGATACCTATATGTAAAAATGAGCTAAATAAATTAAAAATATAATAAACCCCCGACCACCACAATTCGCCATTGTGTTGGTGGCTTCGCTATTTTGTGTTTACGACCATCTTTTATTTGAGTTTTTATATTCAATCCATGTTCACGCGCCCCACTCTGTCGAAATTGCGTATGTTTCATTCGATTCGTATGGAGTATCTATATCAGTCTTTCCCAAAGTGGGCGATAACGCCCCCTTGTGGGCGCTGCAGGTCTCAAGGGGGGCGGTAAGAGACCCAGAAAGAAAATGGGGGCGTTGTGTCGAGGCGGGGGGGTGATTTGTAATTTTATTTAGCTAGTAGGCCTCTTAAACAACCTCTTAACTGCAAGAGCTCTCGACTCTCAACAACAACTTGTGAACATCAACTAATATGAATTAAAAGATTGCTCAAACTCGATTCTATATTTCTCTCCGCGTAGTTCATATATCTGTCATATTTTATTGAATATAGAAAAAATGAATCATCATGTCAATCGGTCGCTCCGTTTCGTAATGAAAGTAGACACAAATAAAAAGGCAACAGACACACTTTCGCATTTTAATAGTTATTAGTACTCGTAGATATCTATCATGTTTTAACAAGTTTTTGTTAAATAACCCGAATTGTGCATTCCTGTAGCAGTCGGATGATTCATTGAATACTTGTTCGGACTTGTTGAGTACGATTGAGCGTCGAATGAGATTAACGAGTTTATGCATGTTTGTTTTATTCCTGTCGGTGCGTGCTGCTTAAGCATTTCTATATAAACAATGTAATATTTATTTTATTTTCATTTGTGGTCTCGCGCGTAATAGATGAGCACTACTTACACCTCCTCTACACTACTCGCGAAGTTGAACGTATTTCTCATTGCAAAACAATGTCGGAAGTAAAAAAGAAGAGACGGCAATACTGTGCGGAATATATTAAATTCGGATTTATTGAAAATCCCACAAACCCATCGTCGCCTTTGTGTCTTCTATGTCTAAAAACATTTTCGAATGAAGCAATGAAGCCTTCAAGGCTGCAAGATCATTTGAATAAAATGCATCCAGATAAGAAAGACAAGAATGTAGCATATTTTCAAGACCTAGAGAAGAAGCATAATACACAGCCAAGTGTAGCAAAACTATTTTCGGCGGCTGCTAAGCAAGATGACGACGGACTTCGAGCTTCGTACAATATCTCTTTGTTAATTGCTCAAAAAGGCAAACCACATAACATCGGAGAAGAGTTAATATTGCCAGCAATAAATGAAGTAATAACTACTGTGCTTCATAAACCGGCCGCAGATATTATCCGAAAAATCCCTTTGAGTAATAATTCTGTGCAAAGACGAATTGATGAAATGGCTGAAAACATTGAAGAATCATTGTGCGATCACCTGAGGACAAGTCAATTCTCAATTCAGCTCGATGAGTCCACTTTACCAACTAATGAAGCATTGTTGTTGTCTTACGTGAGGTTTATTAAAGATGAGAAAATATGTGAAGAACTATTATTTGCTAGAAATTTAGAGACCGATACAAAAGGTGAAACCATATTCAATACATTGGAAAAGTTTTGCGATGAGAAAGAGATTCCTTTGAAAAATATTATTTCAGTTGCTACGGATGGCGCTCCGGCTATGACAGGGTGCCATAAAGGCTTCATAGCGTACTTAAAAAATAAAATTCCAGATGTCCTTGGTGTACATTGCGTTATTCATAGACAACATTTAGTTGCTAGAAACTTAAGTGAAAAACTATTTCAATCACTGCAATATGTCATCAAAGCAGTCAATAAAATCCGCAACAGCTCTTTGAATGATAGATTATTTCATCAGCTTTGTGTTACTAATGACGAGGATTTCAACCGTTTGTTGTATCATACTGAAGTTCGTTGGCTATCAAGAGGCAATTGTCTGACTCGATTTTACAACCTGTTTGACTCTGTTATAGAGTTCTTGGAAACTAAAGATACAGAATTGCACGACAAGCTCATAACATCAAAAAATGATATAGCTTACATGACAGACCTGTATAAATTATTCAACGACATGAATCTCCAAATGCAAGGCGATAAACTAAATTTAATTAAAACAAAAAACGTCGTTGCTGCTTTCGCAGCCAAACTGCTTCTACACAAAAAGAATCTGGGCAGACGTGAGTTTCACAATTTTCCAAATTTATCAGTATCATGCAGTAACGACGAATTGTTTGCCTACTGCCAACATTTGGAAAACCTCCACATTGACTTCACCGAACGATACCAGGACATTTTGAACTTGGAAATACCAGACTGGGTGTTGGATCCGTTTTCAAATGTCAACACAGCAATGTCACCTCAGCTGGAAGAAGAACTTATAGAATTGACAACAAACGAGGAAATAAAAATCAAGTTCAAAAATGGTTACCAAGAATTTTGGCTACAAAAACCGATCCCGCAATTGTACCCTGGATTGTGGTCAATCGTTCAACGATTCTTGATAGCATTCCCATCGTCATATTTGTGTGAACGTGGATTTAGTGCTGTGACAACATTGCTTACTAAAAAGCGAAATCGTTTGCTTGTTACCGAACGTGGCGACTTGCGACTGTTCTTGAGTAAATTGGAACCTGATATCAACAAACTTATTAAACAGCATCAGATTCATCCTTCACATTAGTTTTTATATAAGGATTGATTATTTTAGTTATATTTTTAATAAAAGATACTCTGTTTTAATACTATAAAGTTGCGTTTCAATAATCATTCTTATTGGCAGGTGGAGCCCGTAAGAGTTAACTTGAGACCTTAAGCGCCGTTGTATGTTACCTACTGCGCTCAGGTTTCAAGTTGCGGGTTATAGTAAAAGTTTCGTTTAGAATTCTCCGTTAATATACATATATAGGTCACAATAATTAATTAATTCAATTTGAAGTTATAGTGGTTTTTAAATAGGTGAAAAAATGGGGGCGCTAAAAAAATATTTATTCTCAAAGTGGGCAGTAGACAAAATAAGTTTGGGAACCACTGATCTATATCATAGTGTATAATAGTATTCCACTAATCAAGCTCTTTCATTTGATACCCACTATCCATGTTGAGGGAGTTGTGAAAAAATATTTAATCCGCCATTTTGTGACGGCGGCCATCTTGGAGCGATTTGAACACACAGACATATCAAACTCCCTGTCCTTTATGGATGGGGGGTACTGATCTCTATACTATGGATCTCTGACTGTCAACGTATAAATAAAGACACTTGATTTTCGCAATTTTGGCGCTGATTGTTGCGTAACAGCTGGCGTGAGCGTCTATGGAACTAAAATAAAATGACATTTAAAACGACGGTCACTAGCAACAAATGTCAATTTAGTACCGTGGACGTTCGAGAGGGGCGCTTCAAATCGGCACAAAAAATTAACCGTCAGATGTATAGAATAATCAATCCATAGAATAGAGATCAGTGGCGGGGGGTTAAAAAAGAATAAGCTGCTCACATGAGCAGGCGGTTCCACGATCGGTCGGATCTCGTTGTAGGTCTGCATAAACGTCCAGTCTATATCGTATCCGCAGTTCTCTGTAACCGGGACCAGGTAGAGGTTGTTGACTTCCCCGTCGAACAGGAGGAACTTTTTAGCCACTTCGAGAACTTGATCGAAGATAAAGAAATGAAACCTGCAACGTTCCATTACTTCACAATCACTGGCAATGTAGATTTGAGTGACTCAGCAACTTATAAATTGTTAGAGCCGATTTTTCAATCGCCGGATAAACGTTAACTAAGGAATAAATATGAGGTTTTGTATCGCATATGTTTCAAATTTATTCCTCAGATAGTTTATCTGGCGATAGAAAAGTCGGCCCTTAGTAAAATAAAAATAATAAAAAGTAATAGACTTTTAATTGTATGCAGTAAAATGACGGGTTCCTAAATGTAGTAAATTAAATAAACCAAAAAAAAAAATATTTCCAATAAATATAATATTCCTTAGAAATTCACTTCTTTTATGTTATTATATTTTAGGTTACAGAGACTAACCCTAAATCGGTAGAAGTCGTCTAATTTAAAAACGTCCATCCTCTACATTATTCTTTCAACGCAAACGTAAGCACGTGGAGGGACATTTAGGATTAAGATTAGACGCTCTATACCACTATAAGCGATAACCAAGACATTCTAATATATATAAATCTTGTGTCACAATGTTTGTCCTCAATGGACTCCTAAACCACTTAACCGATTATAATAAAATTCGCACACCATGTGCAGTTCGATCCAACTTGAGAGATAGGATAGTTTAAATCTCAATTCAACTATTTTTTTAAATCCCCAAGGGCAAAACAACGTTTGCCAGGTCAGCTAGTAGTAGTATAATATTTACCTTTTAATCAATTCGAAATGCGTCGCACTGAGCTGAATCGACGCATAATTCACTTCCAGAGAGGTTTTAGTTTCGCCAACCGTTAGAAACATTGGGAAGTTGCACAGAACGGGCAAAGGGTGCATTGTTATCAGCCCGTAGCCCTCCTTGCGCTGTAGTAAGTTGTACAGCGCCCGTTCGCGCGAGTCGGTGGGCTCGGCAAACGCCGCAGTTATTTTTATTATGTGCAAGTGATAGATTTGATCGAACTGCCCGTCTGCCGGCCCGTCCAGACACTTTGGGTACTAAAAGAATTAAGAAAATTCACATAAGTAAAAATGTACTTACATTATTGAACAAAATGAAGTCCTAAACATAAGATTTATTTATTTTCTAATTAAAGTGTATAAAATAAAGAAAAAACAATACATACAACTTTCCGGTGCTTCCGCATTCTCTTCTTAGATCCTGGCTTCGGTATACCGCCGCCTTCTTTTTCATCACGCCAATTCGGGAAGCACGCTTTCACCCCTTCCAGGTCAAAATCTATTTTTCTAAAAAAATATTACGTGTTAAATTCATAACCTGTATGACATAAAATTTTAAGTATTTATTAGATATGGGCCGAGTAGGTACCCAAAGTATTTCGGATTTATTGAGCAAACTGTCGAAAAAAATACCGTTCCCCCCCCCCCTTATCTCCGAAGTTTATCAATCGAAAAATCTGAAATAATTATGATCAATAGACATTAATGTATATTTTACAGGAAAAATAAAATCAACTCCATAACTATTATACTTTTTTTGATAATAACAATAAACCACCAAAAACAAAGTTACGTTTGCGGTTCGCCAACAAAAGTACCTACATGTAAATTATACTCGTAAATTCATGAACAAAAGTGATTCTTTCAATGTTTTACTTCTTTTATGGTATGGAACCCTCGGTGCGCAAGTCCGACTCGCACTTGGCCGGTTTTTTTTAAGTACTCGGCACTCGGCTTAGACACTCCCATTGATTTTGGTAAGAAATTAAATAACGTGGCTAGTATAACGATGTGCGATGGTAAATGGTTCTATGAAGAGCCGAGAGAAGTGAGATCATTATGTTGTTGATGTCCAGCGAACTCGGACGAAACGTTTTTCTTCCACGTTTCTGATACTAACCGCTAAAGAGTGGAAAAACCTTCCAGCATCCGTGTTGCCAGCCATACAGTATAAGCTTGGTGCCTTCATCTGAGTGAATAGACATTTTCTAGTCGCTTGACGCGTTGCATCCTTGACCAATGACGAATTGCGCTCCTCTAAGAGAACGGGAAAGATGTGACGTATATTGAAGCCAAAACTTTCTTAAATATGGCGTCACGCATCGTACATTTCGGTACCACTGACAGCACATACCGCTGTCGGTCGCTTACATTAGCCATTTCTGATTTCACCATTATTATTAAAGGTCGCCATTTTACAGTTTTAACAAATTAAAAATCCGGCTTCAGGACGGAGCCTAAAAATACATGCGTGACGTCACTTAGTGCTGATCCTTTATATTTAATCAATGGTCTAGACCTCATCATTGTTGTCCATCAAACATGATCGGTAGTCAAGCGCAAGCCCTATCGATAAAAAAAATGAAAACGCCATGCCAAAGGTTCTATCATATTTTGTTTACAGAGCAATAAACTTTGATTACAGAGTGATCCAGCTTCAGACTCTATAAAATGGGACTCGAGGATCTTCACTAAAAACTGAACCGAGCTACTCAGCCGAATCTAATGTGATGTGCTTCACATAATTATCGACTGTTTCAAAACGAACTTCTCCTTCTCGAAACACTGATTATACTAACCTCAAGATATGGGCATCCGAACGATTCACGTAAACCTTTTTCATACAAGCAAACCTAAAGCAAACAGTAGCGCCAACTGTCAAAATACCGCCGTCGCCGCTGTTGGTACTAATGACACCCATAAACTGGCGACATTTTTTCGCGCGCTTCGCCCCGTCTAGAGTAGATGTCAATTGGTCGAAGGTACATTGTCGTTACCCGTATTGTCGCGGTAGGAGCGTCACCTCGTCCAGTTCACCGACTTGATGCAACTTTTTGCATACATTGAGAGCTGCGGAGCGCTTGGCCGACTTCAAGTTGTCGAGCGGCATTCCCTGGTAAAATAACAACAAAAGTCAAAAGTCAAAAAGTCAAAATGTATTTATTTCACATAGGCCTAACGTACAGGCTCTTGTAAAACGTCAATATGATATTTGTCGCGTATGGTGATAACTACAAGTCGACTTAAAGCTAAAGTTTACGAGGATTCCAACGCGCCCTGCACTAAAAGAAGCCCACAACAAACTCAGCCGGATTTCGTTTTCTGTTATCACTTTTTCACAGAGGTTTTTAAAAATTAGTTCAGCTATTATAATTACAGCAGTTCATTCACTCTCAAGGATTTCATTCAAAGTAAAAGTGATTACTATTAACAACGATGCATATGTATTACCAAACAATATGTGGACTGCATAGAGGAATCTGTCATTGCAATAATACTTTCACTTTGGATGTCCGGGCTTATGTCTAATTGCACCGTACTAATACTCGTATTACTCAAACAGCCCAGGACAGAACAAAGTGGGACTCTTTGGATGGGGCCTTCACCTGCAGAAGGGTTTTTACAAGTTGCAACCAAATATATTCACTTAGGTTAAGTTTTAAATACTATATCTTAATGTCAACTTTTTTTGCAAGAAATAAAAGGCTTTTTATTTTATTTTTATTTTATTATCATTACTCGTATAGGGGACATACGGCCTTACCTGTATAGCTTCCTTGATCGGGCACTGCAAGGGCATGTAGATTGATATCAACCGCAGGTTCGAGCGGACTTTCTCTTGTATCCACATGGGCATTATCTTGGTGAACTGGTCGTGAGGCAGCACGCTGCAGTAGCGAGAAAGGAGGCTTATAGCTGACGTGGCCATGAGCTGAGCTGAAAAAAAGGTCCATAGAAGTCTAAGAGGCCGCCATCGACTTAAATAATTGCGGCAAAAAATACTCTGTCTTAGTTGACAAACCCGAGCCGTCACTACACCATTTTTCACGCACACTAGCATCCGCGCACCATACAAATTTCAAATTGACACACTCACACTACAAGAAAAAGATTCCGCACTCACGGAGCTGTCGTTGTTAAGTACAGTTGCTGGCAAGTAACTTGGCACGGCGTAATGCATGCCGTAAGGTAGAAACAATTTTATTTTAGTGACATCTATATTTTGTACCCAATTTGTAACAAAGAAATTGAATTGAATTGAATTCAATTCAATTGAAGGTTTTGGCGTGGTGGGGGAAAAGAAGACCGGCGAACTCCCATACATTTCCTGGCCCAGACTAAAATCCACTTCAATCCACGTTCAGTTATGAAACTTCTGATACTTGTAGTACTCAACCTGACTTACAAAACTGTCATACAAAGTCAATCAAATAAAGTAGGGAGAAAGAAGATATTCACATTATTGTTAAAAGTGAGGTTAGAATTAGATATATTTCATTGTTTCCAAGTGAATCATTTTACTGCAGATTATCTGAAAAAGCCAGAAAAATCCATTCTAATTCTAAAAAGACCCGCGTCAAGTAGTGGGTCGGTGATAGGTTGACTTTTTATTGCCATATTTAAAAAAGTATTGCCATTCGACCGGTTTTTTAATTGTACTTTATTTTTGATTGATACTTCTAAAAATATGGTATTTACACAAAAAAAATCTATGAATAAAATAAATAATAAAAAAATCAAAAAACCCGACTGCAAAAATGTCAACTAAAATGCAATAACTTAAAAGACTGAAACAAGGCGGACAACGAAAACAACCTATTAATTTTCTCTATGTTAATTTATAATTTGCGAAAATAGGTCCCGCCTTCTATATTTTTAAATTGAATGCGAAAATTTAACTAAAGCTTTCAGTTCATAATGTTGTTTGTTAAAATGAAGTAAAAATTGCATCGTTTTAAGTTTATTATAATTTTGTTTTCGTTGTCCACCTTGTTTCAGTCTTTTAAGTTATTGCATTTAAGTTGACATATTTGCAGTCGGGTTTTTTGATTTTTTTAATTATTTATTTTATTTCAGGCTTTTTAGTTGCCACACTTTACGAGCGATGGAGCGCGTCTTAAAGTACACACAGCGCCATCTAGAGCGAGTAGCGAAAGTACAGATGTTAAATAATTGTTTAATGATTATATTAAATTATGTTTTCGATTTATGCTATGATATACCAAGTAAAAATGCACAATATAAAGTACGACACACATTTGGTCAATACAAGATTAACGCTATCAAAAACTACAAATATTACCATTTTGAACGTATTGATCGATTGTTTATAATTCCAAATTAATTCGAAACATATGACTTATATATATATTTGTAATCTCCTTGTAATTCCCTTCATTTTGATACCCCACTCGATAGGTTTGGTTATAAATATTTTGTAAATGACTGACAATTTTAGGCCCAAAATCCGCCATTTTGTTTTTTATTTTCAAAAACCTATCTAAGAACACTTGGGTTAATGAGACGAATCTAACGATACCATTAGCGTCAAAATCCATTCAGCCGTTTGGAAAATACGTGGTCATAAAGAAATTTACATACATACATACATACATACAAGATACGCGCGAAAAACATAACCCTTCTTGCAGTCGGGTAAAAATAGCAGTCCAAAATAAATCATTCCAGAATCTGAACGGGCTCTGGGTTATTTTTAGACCTGGGCCAATTTTCGCCATTGTCCTTTGTGCTCTTGGTGCAACGAGTGCGAGAGAAACAACAGTCAACGACCAACCAATAGAGCGCTTGGATCCTGTCTATAGAGAGGGAGAGAGCATCTTTTACGTACCTATCTAACGAATCTTGCCAAGTTATTTGCCGGCAACTGTAGGGCTCCATCTATTCGAAGCGCGAGCCATGACCTATTTATTATAAATCTATGCAAACATTAATAGAATATAATAAATCCTCTTTCTAACCTAACCCAACTAATTAATATTGAAGGAAAGACTGGAATCTGACATGCAAAAAATAGGTCAAGTGAGAGTCCAGCTCGCACACTGAGGGTTCCGACTTTTGTTCTATCTAGACCAATTCTCAATAGCTTTAAAGCAAACTAAACATTTGTTTAATTTAAAATGATCTATTTATTTTTAAAGTGAATATATAACACACAAGGTAAAAGAGTTAGTCGCTATCAGTGGGCAATTAAATGGCAAAATAGACTGCCCATTGCTATCTCTGTCGTACTTAGGGCCTTAACGACCGTTTTCACCAACACTTTAAGAAACGCCTAAACCGATAGGTGACAGTTTTCACTTACAACAACTGTCACCTAAGGCTTAGGTGACACAAATGTTAGTGAAAACGACCATAAGTCACGCCGTCCTGTTGCCTCATTTTACTGCCCCGCAAGGTAGCGACTGTTAGCGACAGGTATAAACTTTCACCTTACCTCCTTGTGGAGTGACATACGGAGGGACATCATCGTCTTCATACAAGTTCTCTTGGATGTCGTCTTCAGTCGGCGCGTCACGTTCAGCAGTATTCTCGTGCAGAACCTTATGAACGTACGCCTCTATCCTCTGGAACTCTAAATACTGCTCCTGGAACTTTCCCCTCGACGTTTCGTCCACCAAAAGGACGAAACTGGACACTTTACTCCTCGCCCGACCTTTGCTCTGGATATAGGATCGGTACTCCAAAGGTTTATCGTATCGCACCACCAGGAGGCACTGCGGTATATCCACACCTTCTTCTAGCACGCTCGTAGATATCAAACAGTTCAGGTTTCTGAAATAGCCGATTAAACTTTAACGTATCAGCTCGAAAAGCAATTCTTAACTTTCCCTTATTAGGGTTATCAAATAGGTAATAATCGGCCGATTATTACCTATTTGATAAGGAACCCTACTAAGGGAAAGTAGATAATGGTACGAAACCGATTCGCACGTAGGGTTCCGTACCATTATCTACAAAATATTTTGTCATAAAAATTAACTAAATTTAAATAGATATTGATAAGGCACATCACACGAACAGCGAGATGATTGAGCAAAAAATCACGTTCGTGGTATGAGAGCCCCATTTAGAGCCGATTTTTCAGTCGCTAGGTAAATGACGTTTTGACAGATTTTGAATGGCATATGTTCCAAATTCAATCCTCAGATAATTTATCTGGCGATAATTCCGTTCCATAATTAACAATAGTCAGATTTCTATGACGATCGTATATTATATTCGTAGATAAGCCCTTTCACTGCTGATTGAGCTAATTAAAAGTGTGTTAAAAACTTACCAGTTTCTAAGCTTCAGTTGGAATGTGTTAAAAACTAACACGTTTTTGAACCTTTGTTAAATATGTGTTAAAAACTAACCCGTTTCTAAACATCAGTCAAGAGCGTGTTAAAAACTAACCCTGCTCATAAACTTCCATTAGAAGTGTTAAAAACTCACCCGTTTCTAAATTTCAGCAACGCTTGCTGGCTCAATTTCTTATGGTAGTATTCTTCCCTCGTATTGTTGAACGGGTTAACATTAAACCCGACGATGAAGTCGTGTTTCAAGAAGCCGAACTCTTCTGGATTCACTTCTTTGACGTCCTTCAACAGGTTGAATAGAACTTTTGCTGTGAACCGCTGCTTTGTTAAAATCAACCCCGAAAGTAAGTTTCTGTGCAGGTTTATTTTCATTAGACCTGAAATTATGTATATAAACTGAACTCCATAATATTTTTTTGTTTGCTTGCTTGATTTGCTTTGCTCAGGTAATTCTTCTGTGAGAAATTTGCAAAATCCTTTTCATTCCTTTTTGTAAATTATGAATGAAGGAAACCTGTGCATACTATTAGGTATTACACTTCTTTCGAATTCGAAAATGTTACTTTAAATAAACTATAAGATAAAAATAAGACAAATAAAAAAAATGTTAATACCCACGCAATCTGTCTGTCGTGAGGGGACAGACAGACAGACGGATAACAAAATGATCTTGATAAGGGTTCCATTTTTTTTTTCTTTTGAGATACGGAACCCTAAAAACCCGACTGCAAAAATATAGTATACTTATTACTCTTAAACATACATTGTATCTATATATATAAAAGAAGAAACTGACTGACTGACTGACTGACTGACTCACTGACATATCAACGCACAGCCCAAACCGCTGGGTCTAGAGACTCCAAATTTGGCACACATATTCCTTGTGAGGTCTAGGGGTGCACTAAGAAAGGATTTTTCAAAATTCACCCTCTAAGGGGGTGAAACGGGGGTCCGAAGTTTGGATTTTATCAAGTTAAAATACGGATTCACGCCGCAACTACTGTACCGATTTGGCTAAAATTTGGAATGGAGGTATATTATATCTTGCATTACCATATAGGTTATTTTTCATCCCGAAAAAATTCATGGTTCCCGTGGGATAAGTTAAAAACCGAAATTCACGCGGAAAAAAAATCTCACGCCGCAAGTACACAACCGATTTGGATGAAATTTGGAATAGAGATAGATTATATCCTGGGTTAATAAATAGTGTACTTTTCATCCCGGAAAAATCCATGGGTTTTGCAGGAGAAGGGAAAAACCGATATTCACGCGGGAAAAATACTACTTCCCGCCGTAATTACTGAACTGATATGGCTGAAATTTGAAAAAGAGATAGACTATATCCTGGATTAATACGGAGGCTACTTTTCGTCCCGAAAAAAATCATGGTTCCCGTGGGATTAGTAAAAAACCGAAATACACGCGGAAAAAAAATCTTCATGCCGCAAGTGCACAACCGATTTGGCTGGAATTTGGAATGGAGATAGATTATATGCTGGGTTAATAAATAGGGTACTTTTTATCCCAGAAGAATCCATGGTTTTTGCAGGAAAAGTGAAAAACCGATATTCTCGCGAGAAAAATACTTCTTCACGCCGTAATTACTAAACTGATATGGCTGAAATTTGGAACAAACTTAGACTATATCCTGAATTAATACGGAGGCTACTTTTCGTCCCGAAAAAATTCATATTTCCCGTGGGATTAGTAAAAAAACCGAAATTCAGGCGGAAAAAAATCTTCATGCCGCAAGTGCACAACCGATTTGGCTGTAATTTGGAATGATGATAGATTATATCCTGGGTTAATAAATAGGCTTCTTTTTATCCCGGAAAAATCCATGGTTTTTGCAGGAAAAAAGAAAAACAGATATTCATACGCGAAAAATACTACTTCACGCCGTATTTACTGAACTGATATGGCTGAAATTCACAATAAAGATAGATTAAATCCTGGATTAATACGAAGGCTACTTTTCATCCCAGAAAAATCCATGGTTTCCGCGGGAAAACTGAAAAATTGATGTTCACGCGCAAAAAGTATTACTTTACGCTGTAATTACTGAACTGAAATGACTAAAATTCGGTAAGGAGATTCGGATTATTACATAGGCTACCATTCATCCCGGAAATTTCCATGGTTGATATAATACGAGTGAAAAGCTGATATTCACGAGGCAAAAATATTCCTTCACGCCGTAATTACTGAACAGATTTGCCTGAAATTTGAAACGGAGATAGATTATATCCTAGATTAATAGATATTGTACTGGGAATCCACAATTACTGCGGAAATAGTGAAAACAAATATTTATGCGGGAGATATACCTACTCCTTTACGGCGCAACTGCTGAATTTTTTTGGCTGAAAATTGGAATGAAGACAGATTTCGTCCCAAATTAGCACAAAGGCTACTTTTTATTCCGGAAAATAGATGGTTCCCGTGTGTAGGGAAAACTAAAATTTGCGCGGGCGAAGCTGCGGGTTTCTGCTAGTTTGATTATATTTTTTTGTAATCTTCTTTTAATTTCCTTCACTTTGATACCTACCCCACACGATAGGTTTGGTTAATTTCTTTTTAATAATGACTCACATTTAGCACTAAAAATACGCCATTTTGTTTTTTTTTTTAAACCTGGGATGAATCTAATGATACTCGTGTTTGAAATAAACTCGCAAAAACATAACCCGTTCTAAAGTCGGGTTGCAGTGAAATCTTACCCGCATTCCGTGACAAGTAATCTGGGTTGTATTCCTTTAAGATATTCAACAGTAGAATTATTCGTTCGGATGAATGTTTAATAATTTTATCATAGCCACTTTCGTTTTCCATTGACTGAAGTAAAACAACCCGGGCTCTGAAAAATTTTTATAATTATATTGTTATGACGCCTGAAACTCACAAATACACCATGCAAAATGCTTTGTTCAAATTTCGAAGTATATGTTGTGCAAGAATGAGCAAAATCATCATTCATCATCACTATAACACCACTGAATCCCGTAAATACGCAGATACTCATGTCCCTTCCCAGAGTACGAAAGGTCTGGCTAAAGTGCATCCTAGCCAAGTCCGAATTTGCAGATTTCACACTTTGGGAATGCTATCAAAGTTGCGCGCCCATTTTCTCAAGTCTCAACATCATAAAAAAACACTTGCTCAGTGGAGTCATTTAGGAGACCACTTCTACTTTTTTGCGCCTATCCAAAGCGACGCACCTCTCCCATGCTTATTTTAACTGGCACTTACTGAATGGAGTGAGTAATGGCTATGTCATAAAGTAGTTCCTTCTGCTCACTCTGCAACTCTCGAATGAGACGACGCGCCTAACTCTCCCACGCTCATTATCTGACACTTACTCAGTAGAGTGAGTAATGGTAATGTCGTAAAGTAGTTCCTTCTGCCCGCTCTGCAACTCTCGTATGGGACGACGCGCCTTCTCTCACGCTTATTTTAACTGACACTGAATGGAGTGAGTAATGGCGATGTCGTAAAGTAGTTCCTTCTGCTCGCTCTGTAACTCTGGAATGAGACGACGCGCCTACCTCTTCCACGCTTATTATCTGACACTTACTCAGTAAAGTGAGTAATGGCAATGTCGTAAAGTAGTTCCTTCTGCCCGCTCTGCAACTCTCGTATGGGACGACGCGCCTTCTCTCACGCTTATTTTAACTGACACTGAATGGAGTGAGTAATGGCGATGTCGTAAAGTAGTTCCTTCTGCTCGCTCTGCAACTCTCGTATGCGACGACGCGCCTTCTATCACGCTTATTTTAACTGACACTGAATGGAGTGAGTAATGGCGATGTCATAAAGTAGTTCCTTCTGCTCGCTCTGCACCTCTAGAACGCGACGACACGCCTAACTCTCCCACGCTCATTACCTGATACTTACTCAGTGGAGTGAGTAATGGCGATGTCGTAAAGTAGTTCCTTCTGCTCGCTCTGCAACTCTCGTATGCGACGACGCGCCTTCTCTCACGCTTATTTTAACTGACACTTACTCAGTGGAGTGAGTAATGGCAATGTCGTAAAGTAGTTCCTTCTGCCCGCTCTGCAACTCTCGTATGGGACGACGCGCCTTCTCTCACGCTTATTTTAACTGACACTGAATGGAGTGAGTAATGGCGATGTCGTAAAGTAGTTCCTTCTGCTCGCTCTGCAACTCTCGTATGCGACGACGCGCCTTCTATCACGCTTATTTTAACTGACACTGAATGGAGTGAGTAATGGCGATGTCATAAAGTAGTTCCTTCTGCTCGCTCTGCACCTCTAGAACGCGACGACACGCCTAACTCTCCCACGCTCATTACCTGACACTTACTCAGTGGAGTGAGTAATGGCGATGTCGTAAAGTAGTTCCTTCTGCTCGCTCTGCAACTCTCGTATGCGACGACGCGCCTTCTCTCACGCTTATTTTAACTGACACTTACTCAGTGGAGTGAGTAATGGCAATGTCGTAAAGTAGTTCCTTCTGCCCGCTCTGCAACTCTCGTATGGGACGACGCGCCTTCTCTCACGCTTATTTTAACTGACACTGAATGGAGTGAGTAATGGCGATGTCGTAAAGTAGTTCCTTCTGCTCGCTCTGCACCTCTCGAACGCGACGACGCGCTTAACGCTCCCACGCTCATTATCTGACACTTACTCAGTAGAGTGAGTAATGGCAATGTCGTAAAGTAGTTCCTTCTATTCGCTCTGCAACTCTCGAATGCGACGATGCGCTTAGCTCTCCCACGCTCATGATCTGACAATTACTCAGTGGATTGAGTAAAAGCGATGTCATATAACAGTTCGTCCTAATCACTTTGGCCCTCTCGAACTCGACGATGTTACGTAGTTCTGTCACTCTCATTATAACTGACACTTACTCAGTGGAGTGAGTGATGGCGATGTCGTATAGCAACTCCTCCTGCTCAGTCTGGGCCCAGCGCTTGCGCCTTTCAAACGCAACGACGTATGCGAGAATGCCGATGGCACCACCGTACGCGCCCATTTCTTTGATGGTCAATATCATCGACTCTATCATGTTCTTCACTGCTTTTACTATCTGTAATGTGTGAAAATACTACTTACCATCTGTAATAAGAAAAATCATCGAAAGAAGAATGACCAAGTCAGTGTGTCAGTCGCTATTTATTTAAATGATTTCGTGGAGTTAAGTATTCTATGTGCTTGTAGCTTGTTGGTTGTGTAAAACACGCACCTTCTTTCCATCAGACTGTGAAATATCAGATTGCCAAGGCTTTAGTTTGATACTGGGATTTTGCACAGTGTCCGGCAGTTCAATTAACATGATGATTCTTTGTAGTATAGTTAAGAGTCTCACTGCCTCCCCTGTGGCAACGGTCATCGCTGGCATTCTATAATACAGCACCATTTCTCTGGGATTGGTTGAATGACTGGAAATAAGAAATGTTACATAATTAGTTATATATCACGAGTAAAAGTGTTTCCGCGGTTTCTTTAAACACTAGGGTAACTGTAAATTGTGTTAGTTTAAATTTCTCATAGAAGTTGCTTTTACTTAATTCGCCGTACATATGAACGGCATATGAAATTAATATTTAAAGTCGAAAAAGAATCGTATTTTCTAACCATTATTTCATTCTGTATGATAATAGTAGTTTATTATACAAGTGAGTAAAGTTGGCGATTACCGCTGAGGTGCCATTGAGACACGAGCCATTAAGTGAGGGTCGTAGGTCTAGCCGTTAAGGTAGCCGAGGACGGATTCATCAATACTCACGTGTATCATACGTGATACGACGTTTATCAACACACTTGTGAATAAAATAATACTAAAAATCATTTTATTTAGTAGATAAAATTAAAAAAAAACTTTCCAACTCACTAGTGAATAATAGTAATGAAAAGTCACAGTTTGCGATGAGCAAGTGTGTTGAAAAAACTGTCTAACTCATTAGTGAATAATAGTAATGAAAATAGTCACAGTTTGCGATTATAGGTGTTGTTACCTATGTGCCTATAATAATTGCGGTGAAATTAGAGCCACTTTATGAGCAAGTGTGTGATGTAAATCAAATGTATTATGCATAAAATTCAATAAAAATCTGTTTTAGAATGTAAATGTTAATTTTATACCTAATTTTGTATAGGTATTTATCTCACTTTGAATTTTCATCCTCTCGTTTCCCCCCTAAATAGTTATCAATTTTAAATGGAGCCACTATTATGTACAACGTTATTCATCGATAGCTTTAATGTTTACTGAAAAATCGACTGTGACTTACATACAGATAGATAAAATAGCACGATAAGGGTGTCATTTACACAATTATGGTAAATTAATCCTTGTGTTGGTTCTTAGGTATGTTTTGTTAATATGAATTCAGCAGTGTAAGAGTATCAGCGCTTTTCCAAAATGATGTAAGGCATTTTCATGCGCATGATTGATGATAACTCGATTAAGAACTTCACGCCGCACGCGTGCCTGTATAATTGTTAAATGGCAAAGAGTATGGGGTGTTTTAAATTTTTAATTCAAAGAGTTATTTTATGTCAATCAGATCTTACACAGCAACCTCTCCAATGTCGTTGGCGGTCGCGATGCTGGCTTGGAACGTAGTCTCTAACTCGCGTAGTATTTCCTCCACTTTGTTCAGCTTCACGTTAGCGTTGAGCAGGGTTGCTGTCAAACCTGGAAAAGAGAATGACCAAAAGTGGTATCAAGTTTTTTCATGAAGCAATACCAACATATTCTCTTTTTAGAGTTTCATACCCAAAGGGTAAAAATGGGACCCTACTAAGACTTTGCAGTCCGTCCGTCCGTCACTAGACTGTATCTCTTGAACCGTAATAGCTAAAGACTAAAGATTTTTTTCTTGTTTTTGCTCGATTTTAATAACGGTAAAAGGTAGGTACGGCTTCAAATGTTCACAGTATATTATTGTTGATTATATATTTACTTTAAAAAAACAAATAGTTAAATTGAAATAAAAATACAATATTTAAGGGGTCCTCCCATACAACAAACGTGATTTTTTGCTCGTTTTTGGTTTCGGTGGGTAGGGGTGTTTAGTTTATTTAAATACTATTTTGAGAATTGGTTTTGATAGTACGGAACCCTCAGTGCGCGAGCCCAACTCGCACTTGACCAATTTTTAAAATTTGTTATCTCAGAACTTTCGACTGGGTGAACCGATTTTGGCGATTCTTTTGTTTATTTGAAAGCTGGTGCTTCCCGTGTGGTACTATTTCAATTTGGTCCAGTTATAAGAATGTCATCCATCAGTTTATGAATGAGGAATACAATATTATCGCTTCATTTCACGCATTTTATAACATTTGGCCAGCCCACGTAATAACTTAGTAACACTTATAAGATTATGTGAAAATAAAGCAACTGTTGTGTATCGGCAGTCAGCTACCAGTACAACAATGTTTATAAACATACTCATGAACAATAAGTACTAAGTCTCACATTGGATTTGAATTCATAGTATACAGGGGACTGGAAATACGATACATTCCTTTCAAAGGCTAAATGTAGAGTTATGGGGTCAATAGGGTCATTAAAAATTTCATTAAAAATAATGTCTTATCATCTTTCAATGATCTGATTGGTGCATGCATCATAATGTCATATCAGAAAATTGGAAAATGGTGTAGCTATAGCCGCTTTATGAACAAAATGTTTTGTTAAAGTATGAGATAAACATACCCAAAATCCTGGGTTGGTCCTGTTTTGGACAATTCTCAAAGTGCTTCATTATAAGCCGCATTGGATGGTCTTCGACTCCGTGATGGCACTCGTCAAATATAATGAGACTGATTTCTTCAAGCCTTATGTACTGATGAGTAAGCATATCACAGAGGATTTGACTTGTTGCTACAATGACCTGAGGAAGAAAGATGTAAAATGCTGATAATATAGTTAAGTAAAAGAAATTTGGCAATGTAAAAAAAAATTATTTTATACCTGGGTCTGGCACTTTACCCGGAATACTTATAAATGTTGGCCTGACCAACTGAATTTAAATTTTTGTTACATATTCTGTTAAAAGTTCACTGTTTATATTATAAGTTGCTTGTCTCATAATTATTTTTCACTAGTAGCGGATCCCGTCGACTTTCACCCCATTTGTTTATTGAATAAAAATTATAAATTACCATTTAAAATATGTTTCTGAACTTTTTTGGTTGTCTTAAGAATTTCAATCCAGAACATGATTAATTAACAATTATAACATGAACTCCTATTTGTTACAGTTTTGTTGACATGGTAGTTCAATTAGACATTACTTCTGTTACCTGATGCTTACTCAATTCCATATCCCATTTGTTTTTGTCCCAAAAGTCAACTTTGTTTTCACTACTGAATCCTGCCACTCCGTTAACAGGGCACATCTGCTCTATCATTTTTTTCTAAAAATAAATAAGTAATACATATTAGAATTTTGATACTAGCAAGTGATACTAGGCAGAAATTGACGATATGTATAGCATAATAGGTAAATACTGTTTAATAATTTTTCAAAAAGGTGTGAAGATCTCTGGAGATGAAACTCTTACTCTCTTCAATCACTTTGTCTAAAACTTCATCAATCTTTATCTCATTGTGATGCTTTTTAAGCTATTGCATAGCTTCTATCGCGGGCCTTGACGGGTGAACCGAATCCAGAAAAACCGTAACGAAAAAATTCCGCCAATCAACAAGCCAACATTAAAGTCAACCTTATTGTCACAGGCATATAATTTATATTGCAAAAATTGACTTAAAATATACCTATAGTTCCGCTTTTGCCCGCACCAGCGCTAGTTGATTCGTATTTTAAAAATTTTTTTAGGAACTCTGTTTTTATGTAATTAAGGTTAAAATTTCAATGGCAAAGAATAAACTTAAATTTTTGATAACTGTCAAAGTATAGTGATGCATCTTAACCGTGACTCGTAAAATTATCGATAAAGTTGAAAAAATCAATATGAAAAAATCAAATTTAATTTATTTCTCCTGATTCATAAAAAATCACATAAAATGACATAATGGGCCAATCAGAGAACTGTTGAAGGAAAAGAATTTACTATTACCTAATTTGAGAAAACTTTTTATCATAAGTTGCTACATGCAAAACTTTGTTTAATCTTATGTCTTCAAACGAGCAATTCGTGTATATATTTGAATCTCGGAAACAGCTCCAACGATTTTCGTGAACGGTATACAGGAGGTTTCGGGGACGATAAATCGATCTAGCTGGGATTATTTTCAGAAAATGTTATATTCACCAAAAAATAAACTGAGTAAAGACCGATTTGAAATACAAAACATTGTTTCATGTAATATTATGAGGAAAAGTAAAACTCAAATATCCTTGAAACACTGTCACTGAAGTGTCAACTTTAATTTAACACTGTCGGGAACAGGCCTAGAATCACGTGATTCTAGGCCTGTTCGGAGCAGATTGTACTTGTTTTTGAAGGGAACTAATGTAGCCTTCAAGTAGCTTTGGTCCATGTTTCTTTTAAAATTGGCTCCCTTAAGAAACTGAAATAGTAAGATCTTCAATTCTTCAATAAATTTACTGTAATCTATTACCGCAATGAAAAGCCATTTTTCTACTATTGATAAGCGTACAAAATCCGTATAGTACCTAGTGATAAAACTTCCTAAGATTACTCTGAACAGATTCGTCTACTCTATACGCGGAACAGTCGATAATGTTTTATCGATATTGTTAGGAGGACTGTACCTTCAGTCTCCATAGCAACAGTTTACTATTATTATTTAACTTGTCATACTACTGTAAAATAATAACATTCGTCACAAGTTCCAACAGTATTTATTTTACTTTAATATGGTAGTAGAGTAAAAATAAAGCTATAAATACGTTGATCACGATGGCGTCGGGCTCAAGTACAAAAATTGAGACTTTAAATAAAGAAAATTTCGACACATGGCGAATTCAAGCAAGGGCCGTACTCATCAAAAATAAATTATGGAGTGTTGTTGAGAAGCCGCTGAAGCTTGAGAAAGCTGATGAAGAGAAGAGAGAGAAGGATCTTTTAGCTCAATCTGAGTTAGTACTTTTAATTTCACCCTCTGAATGGAAGCAAATAAAAAACTGCAAAACAGCTCACGAGATTTGGACTTTGCTTGATTTTATATATGCCAGTAAGGGACCGGCTAGGAAGGCCTCTCTTTTAGTTAATAGGAAGTTAATATTGTCCAAAATGGAAAATGGCAATATTAGAGAGCATTTAAATGAGTTCATGGACGTGGTAGACAAATTGCAGGATATGGACATTTGTATTCATGAGGATTTGCTCACTGTTATGATGCTATACAGCTTACCACCTGACTACGAAAATTTTCGTGTAGCGATAGAATCCAGAGACACGTTACCGAAACCTGAAGAACTCAAGGTAAAAATTTTAGAAGAATCAGAAGCCAGACAATTTAATAATGGTTCCAACACCAATACTACCAACACTAAAGATGAATACGAAGAAGAGACAAATTTCATAAAAACATGCAAATTTTGCAAGAAGAAGGACATGTTATCAGTGAATGCAGAAGGCTGGAGTAACAAGCAAAAGACGATAGCTTTATCGTCGACAGAGGCAGAGCTAGTGGCAGCTACGGAGACAGCCCGGGAAATTATATGGCTACAACAGATGTTGGAGGAAATCACTAAAACTGAAAAGCCCCCACTTCTTTACATTGACAATGAGTCAACAATAAAGCTAGCATACAATCCGCCGTACGAGCAACATAGCCGAACCAAGCACATACAACGAAGGTATCTCTATGTCAGAGAGTGTGTGGCAGCTGGCATACTTGAGGTCAAGCAAGTTACTACTGAGGACCAACTGGCTGATTGTTTCACAAAGCCCTTATATGCACCCAGGCTGGAAAGGCTGACTAAAGCTCTTGGCGTCAGTTCCTAAAAGTAGGAGGACTACGATGTTAGGTTTTCTATTATTATATAACTTGTCATACTACTGTAAAATAAAAACATTCGTCACAAGTTCCAACAGTATTTATTTTACTTTAATAGATATGTTATGTGCAGTACTGGCTGAATAGCGAAATTTGAATGTCAATGTTCTAGAAGAAAATTATTACTAAATGTGAAATCAACCGTAAAGTTCTTATTAAGCTATTGCATAGCTTCTATCGCGGGCTTTGACGGTGCAGACCTAATCCAGAAAAACCGTTACGAAAATAACCTGGCACTCCTAAAGTTTGGTTTGGTTGGTTTGGTTGGTGGTTTTGGTACTAGGCTAGCATGACAGCAAGGAGCGCAACTCCACAACTTTTTAGTTTTTAGTTTGCCATCTATCGAAAAATAGCAGAACTTTTTAATGACTTTTTGAAATATCACGTGCGTGATATTTCAAAAACTGTGTGAAGTTAGCCTGGTACCAAAAGTTCTACTTTTCTATTGATGGCAAAACTAAAAATAACTTTAAATTCTATGCAATAGCTTTACCGCGGCAGTCTCCGAGTGCCACACGCCTTTTTTGTTTGTGTGTGTGGTTTGAAGTGGGTTTTCAATTGTATTTTTTATTTTACTGTTTTCTATTCTTATATCTATAGTTCGATAAATATAAAATGAAACAACATACCTGCTGAATAACTAGTGGTACCGTGTTCACCAGGAAAAAACAGCGCTTCCCACCATCTCCCCATGGCTTTTGTAATGTGTCCCTAAACCTTTTAATGAGGCGTATAGCAATGTAAGTCTTGCCAGAGCCTGGAAAGTTTAGATTATTACAGTAGAATATCACTAATCTGGCACTTCAATAAACCTGAATTGAATGGCGCAGTTGGTAGTGGTTTTGCCTTCAGCGTCAGGGGTTGCTGATTAGATTCCCATAGCTTTTTATAATACTTAATAGTATAGTTACTATTTATGTATACTATATATATTTATCAGTTTCTCTAGTACCTTTAGTATACAATACTTTGTGTTTTTGCTTGATTTTATCAACTATGATTTTTTCTTTAAAATCTTGTAATTTGAATATTTTAATAATGTGGCACCCTCTGGTTTTTAATAGTTCTATAATCGATTAGTGAGATTTTTCTGGATATGGATTTACAGACAAAATACTGCTGCTAAACAAAGCACAAAGATCTTAACCTGTAGGTAAATGAATGATTGTATTCCGCTTAAATGCAATATCTTCAAGTTCCATCTGATACAATCTCGGTATAAGTTCAATTTCAGGGTTTTCCGTCACATCAACCTCCATTTTTGTGAATCTATTTTCTAATCTAAAACATAAACACATTTTTGATTATTCAAATGGTGGATAAACTAACACCTTAATTAAAAGACAATCAGCAATGAGCTATAGCAAATGAGAATCACAAGATCTTAAAAATATGTAATAATTTTTTATAACTGAGTATACACAAAACTTGTATAATATAGCATTTTTGAAAAGAGCAAAGGCCAAGTTTCTCACTTTTGTTTCTTCTCAGTGCAAACCTGCCTTCCGAACCTGGGGTTAGAGTTCTGTTAGGCCTATGTGAAAAATAAAAACTTTTGTTTTCAATGTTTGTAGGTGGCAATCAAATGAGGGGTGTTGACCCATCCACTCATTCACGTAAGATGTCAGGGATCCAGGTTCAATTATGTGACAAACGTCTAATCTTATTACAATATATAACACCACTGTCCACTTATTACCAAAAGATTATATTATGCTTACTGATTATAGAGCTATATTAAAGATGCTATTTAAAATAAATCCAAAACTTTAAAATATATATATACTAATTTATTATGTATACAAAATTAAAAGTAACCTTCTTACAATTATTTTCTGTTTTGTTATTTTTTTTTTAATTTGGTGTAATAAAGATTTTATCCATCTATCTATCTATGTTTGATTAGGTGTACTGAGTTGGCTTGAAAACTAATTTTGCTGATTCAAATTGTGCAATACTTGCATCATACAAATTGTCTTTTTTTAGAGAACTAAGATAATTAAATTTGAATTGTTGAACAATATTGTACTTCACAAATTAAATATTTTTGAGTAAAGCAATGATACCTTTACTATACAATCAATATTATATTATTTTAAAAATCACCCAAGACTCAATGTCTCTGTTTTTTTGTTGTTAAAATTGGGTAATTACATAATGGTCTAAGATCCCGCCATACAACAACCTTCACCGAGCTGCTTATTTGATGAAAACTATTTTATATCCAATTAAATATGTCAATAAATATATCGCAAGTGGGTTGCCAAAAAATTTCAGTCCAGGGTGTGATTAATTAAGAATTTAAAAAAAAACCATTGTAACATGGACTCCTATTTGTTACAGTTTAGTTGACATCGTAGTTCAAATTAGATTGGATGTTATAAATAGTGCTTTTGCCAGAAATAATTTCCTGGCTGAGAAAAGTATTTCTGCTCTATATTTTTTGGCAAAAGAAAGTTAACGGATAGTAAAATCGTAGGTAAATAAGCACAATTGCAATTTGCAACCTAAATCGCTCATCCAATCTAATTTGAACTAAGATGTCAACGGAACTCTAACAAAGCGGAGTTCATGTTACGATGGATTTTTTTAAAATTCTTAATTAATCATACCCTGGACTGAAATTTTTTAGGCAACCCACTTGCGATATATTTATTGACATATTTAATTGGATATAAAATAGTTTTCATCCAATAAGCAGCTCGGTGAAGGTCGACCTTACTTGGGATCCCCTACTATAATTATTATGGGGAATTAAATGCCCAGACAGTAACAGAGTTAACTGCAATTCTGGGATTATATATAGGTATAGTTTCAGCAAATACATGTCATTGTAATTCTGAACTTGTTTTACTTTTCTCTCTAATTAAAATGTTTTAGAAAAACTAATAAATTATTCCTGAGCATTCACTTCATTACCCACAACACTATAAACATACATACTATTAAAAATATATTTAAACCCTTAAAAAGAAATATTTGTGAGAAAAATAGCCGAATAAATAATTTATCAAATTAGAAAATAAAATTCGCCAGAGCACGTTCAACAGTAAATCATGGTTTTGATAGGCATTGGAAAGATGAAGAAAGAGATTATAGAAATAACAAAAAAATAGGAAATCAAGACATGTAAAGGCAAACTTGCACAATCTTGTTTAAACTTGCAAGTTGCATCGAATGTCCGACTGCAATAAGTAGGTAGACATAATCTGAACTTACCCTAGCGCATTTAATATTTGATTCAGGATATTATTCAAAATTTAAATTGGAACATCGCTTATGATTTTTTGGAAAACTTTTCAGTCGCTGTTCGCTGATCAAGCACTCCGAAATCACTACGCCCGGCAGGCAGTTGAGTTGTTTGTATATGAGGCCAACAAGAGTCAAGAACTAGGTATGAGAACAAGAATGAGCACCGGGGTTGGCTGGTTGGCATCGGGCAGCCGGTGGCACCTTATTGGTTGTAATCATGTTGTAATTGGGTTGTATGTATGAGCTGAGTTGACAGTTGCATTTGACGTATAAAGATAGAAACAGATTTTTATTTGTATACTCGTAGCACAAGAAAGAATGAGACAGAAGTATTTATTTTTCATTTATTTTTCCTCAATACATTTTGTTTTTTTCTGGAGGGACAACTTTATGGTTAGGGGATGTCCGGTTTTTAAATGTTACCATAAGTAACGCTCTTTATTCCATTCATCTATAATGTTTATTCAGGATTTGATTATCACACACAGATCATAATACCTATATATAATATAACATTGTTATTGTTCTATTGTTATACCTCTTTTAATATATATAATATATCATTGTTATCACAGATTTTATTGATTATATTTTCAAGTTTGATTGTATTTTTCCCGTAAAATATATGTTAATTTTTTAATTGGTAAACTTAGGAGGTAACGCAACGAGTTTGTCTGTTTGTCGTCTGTACAAACAGACAAACAACACACAAGCACAAGTGTTGTACAAGTGGGGTAAGGGGAAGCGAACGGTATTTTCTTCGACATTTTGCTCAAGAAATAAAATTATCAAGCGCAAAAAAGGCAGATTTAGATTGGAGTAACGCCCTTCTATATGAGTTTTCCCCCTTTAAGGCGAAATCGATGAGTCTGTCCGCAAAATTCAACGCAATTTGCACGCTTATCAAATTATCATCTTTGCATGGTTATATCAAAATCTTTGATCTTTAAATAAAATCCTAAGAAATTAGTCCGAGTATCGAGTTTTACAAATCTCGAAAATGTACAATATGAATTTGATCGGTAATGGCAACTTTTGCGGTGATTTCCCGTTTGTTCAGAAATGAATAAGTTCATTGCCCTTTAAAATGGACCAATGGAATCGTAACATGTGGTATTATCTCGTGACTCGTGAGACGTGACTCGCGTGTGCATCGGTAATCGGTACCTATTCGGTACCGACCTACACAATATAACAGTGCAATGCAACATGGCTATCTTGGCGCGTGGCCAAAATCGGAACTAACACCGTTATCACCTTGTTATCACACACAAACTTTGAAACTATTTTATTATTTCTCCAGTTAATATAATTATTAATTTAAGTAAATAATAATTATTGCGTTGTACCCTCATAAAAATAATTCATTACAACTGAGTAAAGTAGTTCTTAAATGTTTAGGACTGGTGATACTAAATGCAAGATGGTTTTTTAAAAACAGCAATCATATTCTGTAGGGTAACCATGAATAAGTGGATCAAAGATTTTTCTACTCACGTATCTAGTGGAAGTTAGGTAAATTCGGTACGGTAGACAAATTGGAGATATACATTATAGTAATCTAAGGTATTTTTTTTAATTTGCTGGGCAGGCTAAGGCGAAATCTACGACTCTGCCCGCGAAATTTAAAATTTTTATGTTTTTTTTTTGCAATTTGTACGCTAATTACACATCAGAGATGGCAGTCAATTTGCGGAAATGGCAGTATCATCTTTAGATGATTATATAAAAATCTTTGCATAAAAATGTGTATCCTAGGAAATTAGTCCGAGTATCGAGTTTTATATTATTAACTCGCAAATCTCGGACTAATTTCTTTATTTTATTTCGACACTTTCAAGCAGAGATTTTTATATAAACACTAAGATGATATTGGGATTCCCGCAATTTGACTGCCATAAGCCTATTATGTCTTATTAGCTTAAAAATCGCAAAAAACCACAAGAAATTTGAATTTCGCGTGGTGTGCTCCTTAATACTATTGAAAATTGGTCTTGATATTATGGAACTCTTAGTGCGCGAGGTCGACTTGCACTTGAACATTTTTTTTTCTGAGATTGTTATTATTAGGAGATAGTTTGTGTGAAAAATATCGATAGATTCGAAAATAAAATCTTACGCACAGACATCTTTCTTTTGCAATGGCCCGGACTTTATTTCACGCTTGAACATTTTTTTTTATTATTTTTTAATTTATGATTTTTGATTATCGATTTTTGCTTTTTGCTTTTGATTTTTGGTTTTGATTTTTGATTTTGATTTAAATTTAAATTCAAATTTTTATTTCGATTTCCACCACCACCTGCCCATCAAATTAAAAAAAAAAAACAAAACTTACGTTGAATTACTGTTATATATTTGTCTACCGTACCGTTTACCTAACTACTACTAGAACGTGAGTAGAAAAATCTTTGATCCACATAATTCGTGGTTACCCTACAGAATATGATTGCTGTTTTTGAAAAAAAAACACCATCCTGCATTTGGTATTACCAGTCCTGAACATTTAAGAACTACTTACATAATATATTTAATGAATTATTTTTATGTGGGTACAACGCAATAATTATTATTTACATAAATTAATAATTAAATTAACTGAAGATGTAATAAAATACGTTTCAAATTTTGTGTATGTTGTATTGTTGTATTTAGAACGGGTACATACCACGATATAACACGATGATTTTATGTGCCGATATTTCGACAATATGTTTTCTAACCACGAAATAAGTCTTAAATCATTTGTGTATGTTGGTTTTGGTAAATGATAGAAAAGCAAACTATGGTTTTTTCTACCATTTTTACCAAAGGCAATTTTTCGTTGAGATGGCAAGTTGTTAGACAAGGACACAGTACCAGAGGAATTGTTCTCGCCCAGGACCGCTTTTTATATTATGATAGTGATGAGCACAGAACACTATGCTCTCTAACGAGAGGTGATGAGGTAACTTATATATACCTATAGAGATCTGTGAGTCGGTGTGATCATCTGTTTCTGTGATCTGGAGCACAGACCACAGCCTTTGAACCGGCACAGACCAGCAGGAACCCAATGCAGGAACCATAGCCACGTAGTGATTATATACTCTTTGACCATAGCCAGGAACCGAAACTGCCCTGGAGATCAATAACATCCTGGTCTGTAATCAATAAAACATTTTGTCTATGAATAAAACTAGTAACGCTAGTAACTACCCCTATATTATTTAATATACTTCTATGAATAAAACCACCAGAAAAAATGTTTCTTATTATCACCATATCACAATTTGTGCGTTGTAGATACTCATGGTATAAACTATAATGGTAGATCCATAAATAACGTAAAGAAGATAACAATAATTAGCAAAACCCAAGTAAGTATGAATTAATTTGTGTAACGAACAGAGATTTCGCAGGTGCAATATTCGTCTCAGAGAGTAAGTAGTTTCTACTTTATAATAATGTTTGCTCCTTGCTGTAAAGCTCCGCCTTGTCTCGCTTTTTGAACTCCACCCTTCATTGTTTTCACTAATTCACTCCTTACGTCATACGTGAATAAAAGTTTGTGTCGAGGAACTGTACATAAACGCCTTTATAAGTATCTTCCTTCGCACTTCGCAGCATACACCGGAATCCCGTGAGGACACGGTGCGCGCAGGCAGCTTATTAATACTAACATGACTGAGAGGACAGCAGCAGACGCCGCGCTCGCACACGAGCTGCTCGTCAAGCGGGAGCCCTCGCACGCTTGGGGGCAGACCAGCACCAACGTGTACGATGCACTCATCGATGTCGTTAAGCATGAGGTCGGCGACGCGGCGTGTGGCGAGGTGAGTGCAACTGCAGACTAGTGTTGTTATGGATATCCATATCCGTAACCGAAACTAACGGATATCCGAGATAAAAAAATATCCGTGACCTTAACTGAATAAAAGTTTTGGATAGTTTCGGATAGGGCGGAGTCTAACTAAATACTACACTCGTACGAATTAACTGTGCAATAACTGTGCACTGTATGTGCACAGTTATGAATTGTATTAATAGTATAAACACTTCAAAATGAGTAGCTGTAAGAAAGAATTAATTGTATGACAGATTGCGAAACCTACAAGGTACAATTAAAGTTGAATACAATCTTATTTGTATTTCATTATACAGTTCCTTAAAAAATTAATATCCGTAACCGAAACTATCGGATAATCCGAAATAATTTAATAACCATAAACATAACCAAAACTGATATTATTTTTACCAATATCCATATCCATATCCAGATCCGAAATTATATATCCATAACATCCCTACTGCAGACTGCTGCACTGTGTGTGTTAGAGGGTGAGACCTGCGAGACTGCAGCGGCAGGTCAACAGCCAACTGACATCATATCGCACTGAGATTGTGGGTCTTGTGGACAAGCTCTGCATCTTGTGTGCACTCATATCACACTGTGCGACCACCAACCACAGCCTTACATTAAATACTGCCCGTTTGTAGAAGCTTTGCTGTTGACATCATAATACCACAGTCAGCATTCATCTGATCATGGACGAGCGCGAGTTGCAGTGGCATGTAGTGGGAGGAGAAGTCATCGGCAAAGCTTCTGGGAAAGGGTTACACTTGTTTCAAAGCCTAGGCTGTAACACTACTTTGTAGTTGTCATTTCTCATAACTTTTACTTACTCTGTAATGCATTAGGGCGCCTACAATTTTGCCGCTACGTGCCGCGCGGTTGCAGCGCATCCTTACAGCATTACTCCCTTACCACATTACCCTTCCTAAACAATGGATTACATTACTTTACTGTGTCCCATTAAGTGAGCTAATGTATTGCATTTTCCTACATTACTTTACTGTGTCCCATTAAGTGAGCTAATGTATTGCATTTTCCACTTGAACTTAGGGTCTAGAATGAAATATGTAATTAAGGTATATGTAAGAGATGGCTATACTAAGATTGTCAATTGTGACTGAGTGTATTTTGAGGAGTGGTGGAAGCATCTGGGGCCGTACGACCATCTCTTATATTATTGTAATATTGTTATAAAATTTCCATACTGGCACTGTATGAAAATGTCAAAACAATATTACAATAATACTGCTATAAGAGATGGTGGTACGGCCCCTGATGTTGGCTGTGTTGTGTTCCCAGGAGGAGCCTGCTGCAGCTGAAGCCAGGTTGCCTGTAGACACCTGGAGCACAGGCAATGGCCACCCCGCCTCTACCAGCGGCAGTGCGCAGGGGACTGAGGATGACACTCCCAGCAGTACACATTCACCAACAGGACACCACCACACTAAGAGCCTCTCCTGCAATATTTGCAACTATCAATGTGAATGTAGAATTACATTAAACAGACATATGAAGACTCATACTGGAGAAAAACCTTTTGTGTGTACATATTGTGACTATAAATGTTCAACAGACAGTAATTTAAAGGCCCATATTAGGACTCACACCGGAGATAAACCTTTTGTGTGTACATATTGTGACTATAAATCTTCATCAGACAGTAATTTAAAAGCCCATACTAGGATTCACACTGGTGAAAAACCTTTTGCTTGTACATATTGTGACTACAGATGTTCAAGAGCAGGTGATATAAAAAGCCATATTAGAACTCACACTGGGGACAAACCTTTTGTGTGTAGGCATTGTGACTATAAATGTTTAACGAAGAGTAATTTAAAAGTTCACATTAGATCTCACACTGGAGAGAAACCATTCGTGTGTACATATTGTGACTATAAATGTTCAAGAGCTGGTGATATTAAAACCCATATTAGGACTCACACTGGAGAGAAACCTTTTGTGTGTACGCATTGTGACTATAAATGTTCAAAAGCTAGTAGTCTTAATGTCCACAAAAGGACACACACTGGGGACAAACCTTTTGTGTGTATGTATTGTGACTATAAATGTTCAAGGGCAGGTGATATTAAAACCCATATTAGGTCTCACACTGGAGAGAAGCCTTTCGTGTGTACGAATTGTGACTATAAATGTTCAAAGGCCAGTAGTCTTAAAATCCACATGCGGAGTCACACTGGAGAAAAACCTTTTGTGTGTTTGTATTGTGACTATAAATGTTCAAGAGTAGGTGATTTAAAAACCCATATTAGGACTCACACTGGAGAGAAACCTTTTGCATGTAAGCATTGTGACTATAAATGTTCAAAAGCCAGTAGTCTCAATACCCACAAAAGGACACACACTGGGGACAAACCTTATGTGTGTACGTATTGTGACTATAAATGTTCAAGACCAGGTGATATAAAAACCCATATTAGGTCACACACTGGAGAGAAACCTTTTGCGTGTAAGCATTGTGACTATAGATGTTCAAAATCAAGTAGTCTTAATACCCATATGAAGACTCACACTGGAGAGAAACATGTTATGTGTGAGTATTGTGAATATAAATGCGAAAATGACAGTCATCTAAGACTCCACATGACGACCCATATAGAAACCATTCTTGCGTGACAACTGTGAATCATTAATAAAACGACGCAAATAAGATGTTTTTTTTTCTCACCCCCAACGGTTTCTACACAGCATCGCACCGGAACGCTAAATCGCTTGGCAGTACGTCTTTGCTGGAACTACTTTACTCAGTTGTACAATGCGTTTCAAATGAGAATAGGACTGTAATTGTGTTTGCATCTCTCTTACACCCATCAGCCTCTGTTGTGTGTGAAACGAATAGAATGTCAGTCCTATTCTTATTTGAAACGAGTATTAAGGAGCACACCACGGGTGTGCCCGCGAAATTCAAATTTTTGGTGGTTTAGTCCAAGATTTGCGAGTTACTCACATAAAACTCGATACTCGGATTAATTTCCTAGGATACACATTTTTATGCAAAGATTTTGATATAATCATGTAAAGATGATACTGCCATTCTCGCAAATTGATTGCCATAAGCCTATTATGTCTAATTAGCGTACAAATTGCAAAAAACCACGGAAATTTTGAATTTCGCGGGCAGACCCGTTGATTTCACGTTAATGAATTATTTTTAAGTGGGTACAATGCAATAAATATTATTTACATGAATAATTATATAAACTGGAGAAATAAAATAAGTTTCAAAGTTTGTGAATTGTTCGTTTTGGTAAATCATAAAAAGGCAAACGATATTTTTTTCTACCAAAGCCTATATTTACAAGATGTTAGACAAGGACACAGTACCATAGGGATCGTTTTCGCCTCGTGATCGTTTTTAGCTAGCTACGGCTTGTAAGAGAATAGGTACTCTAAATTAAAAAATAATAAGTGTTATTTTAGCTTAACAAAAATCTTTGAATCGCAATTTTTTGATTCTATATCTATCATTATCTATGGATATTGCACACTCCACAGCAAGGAGTACCTATAGTGTTAGTAGTCTATGGCAAGGAGTAAAACTGGAAAACTTACCTAGGTACTTCAATTATTTTGACATATTAAAATGAACCTTATTTAAATGTGTTCAAAGTATTTTTTTAATTAGGTAACCAATATCTTCTTATATAAATAAGCGTGAGCGAGAAATCTTTTTCTTGGTGTGTCCCTTTCGCACAATTGCCATGTGAAACATTTTATAATACAATAAAAGTATATTAAAAATAGCTTTTTTTCGCAGAAAACAATTAATTTAGGAAATGAATATTATATACGACATGTTTGTAAATAATGCTAAAGTATACTATCAATAAATGCAATAGCATGTAGGGTCGAGCTTTATATTTCACGCATTTCACGACATTTCAATACTATGGGGAAGTTTTATAACTTTTCCGTTAGGCAACACTAGATACAATGGTAGCATCCGGCAGCGGCACTAAAAAATAATATGGCGTCTACTATCTTGCAGTTAAAAGCAAAATACACTCAACATACCTCTCATTCCAGCAACTCTCTTGCAAACATCGGAAAAGTCTTATAAAGGACATGGCCGAAACTTGTATGGAGCTGTGCCCTGGAAAAAAATATTCATGGCCATCGACAAACAGTACGTCATGTTAAAGCTTATAATTATGTCTTTACAATTGTTTAAGTTTTATGATCTGAAAACTTGCTAGAGACATAATATCAGCATAACTTGCAACAAAATGCGCCTAAATAATTTTAATAACAATGATTTTTTTATTTAAAAAATGATGCGCATTGGTTATGGACTCATTATTTTTTCATATTAAGAAGCTTAGAAAATGGGAGTAAATATTTTGAACAGCATTTATTTAATAAAAAAATCATTGCTATTAAAATTATTTAGGCGCATTTTGTTGCAAGTTGTTATGCTGATATTATGTGATATGTCTCTCACAAGTAATTTTCTGATCATAAAAATTAAACGATCGTAAAGGCATAATTATAAGCTTTAATATGACGTACTGTTTGTCATTGGCCATGAATATTTTTTTTCGAGGGCAGAATCCGGCCATGTCATTTGACATCGCAAATATCTAACCAGAGACTATAGAAGTAAACAAATGTTGAGTTGCCAGCATTAAATATAACTTTAGTTCCATCTTTATTAATTTCTACACTTTACAGACGGACTATAATAAGTTTTTCGTACAACGTAATTTTTAGTACCTACTTCGTACTTTGTACGAAGTACTTATTAATTCCATGGTAAAACAACCAATGTTCTGTCATCTGTGCTTCCTCCACAGACCACAGACCTCTCGTTAGAGAGTATGTGTTCAAGATGTGTTCTATAGTGTTTTATGTCTATGGTTCTGTGCCACAGACTGAAAAGTCAAAAGTGACTGAAAACTAGAGATGTCTTCCACGAGATTGATTATTATTTTCAACAATTTTTTACTAAATCTTTGCGTTCTTGTAGTAGTTTGCGTGATATCAGTTTTGTCTGGTGGTAAATTATGTCCTTGCCTATCTTGATAATTGATATCAATGTAAATGTGATGCTGTCACTAACAGAGGTTGTTTTGCAGCTAATGATTTGCATTTCCACGACGGTTCTTCCACGGCTGATATCATCGCCGGGGACGTGTTTTTTGAGATAATAGACCCTCCAGAGTTGAGATACTCCTACCGCATAAGGCCAGCAAAAGATTTCGGGGCACCTTTTGTAAGTAAAAGTTGTTTTTGACTAGTTTGAAGTTAAAGTGTTGTGGTTTGTGGATTCGCGCGCCTACTAGAGAAAACCTATAGTCTTATAGAGATTGCACAATGTACATGGGCTTAGGCCGACCCTTTTTGAGATGAGAATAAGAAACATATTTACTTCAGTCTTCTGTGTCTGCCCGCGAAATTTAAATTTTATTGTGATTTTTTTTTGCAATTTGTAAGCTATACTTAGAACACAATAATCTAGTAGGATTATCTTCTTTTTCTTAAATATAAAAATAAATTGCTAAATGTGTTGGTACTTAAGCACTTAACTCAACAAAGCCTGGACCAATTTGGCAAATTCTTTTTTTAAATGTTTGTTGAAGTTTAAAGATGGTTTTTACGGCGAGAAAGATTTGAATAATTGCCAGAAAAACCCTAAAAACTGCTATTTATTTTTCCCATACAAATGTTTTCTAACTATAACGTAGAGTCATTGTGAGCTTTACTGCTATTGCATAAAGTTTATATTAAATTACAAGCGCTAACTGTGTTCCTAACTTTGAAGAATCAATTTGCACTTTATTAAAACAGTGTGTGTGTGCGTGTGGAGCACAGGATGATGGTTCTGTTCAGGAGAATTTTTTGCCCGACTTTAAAATGGGTAGGACCAAAAAACTGTCACAATGCAAATCTTTTTGACAGGATGAAGTCTGCCGTGTCCGCTAGTAGGTATGTCAAGGTTGGTCAAATATAAATGGTGGGATTGGCAGAATCATCTTCACATTGTGTTCATTTTGTTTTTCAGAATGGAAGCATATACTTTGAAAAGGCACGATTGGTACCTACAATACCTTTTCATAGTTGCTCAGATATAAAGAACCAAGAGGAAATCTTTGGCAACATAGCTCTATCAGAAAGAGGGTATGATAATGTAATCTTTAGACCTCAGACCAAAATTAGTTACATGACTCATGTAAAAAGTATAAATCATAAAAATCACATCTAATCTAACATAGATTTCTTTTCATAGAACTATTCCTCTATATTATAGAGTCTATAAGATATATAATATTTCAGAAAGCTATTTAATAAATATTAAGTGAAGCTGATAGTGAGTCGTGATAATTGCTACAAGAGAAGGAGGAAATAGGCATTTCTGGGCATGGGCAATCTCCTACCTAAACCTCATCATTTCTTCTTATCCGTCATGATTGTGGCCAAGTGCCCGGCTGCCTGTTATAAAAACAATAGGGTCTAACTATATACAGGTCTTAAATTTTGCCTCTTATTTATTTTATACTAGGTGGGTTGTAACATACTTATGCCAATGAAAGCTTTAATTACAGTGCTTATCTCAGTTAATCACTTATCTCTCATCATCATTTCTGAGTTTTCGTCGAGTTTCTTGTAAATGTGGCAGTAGAGTCTGACAATTCATAGGTTTCAAGTTCAATCTATGTTGTAGAATTAACATTTTGTGTTAATGCAATGTGATGTGGTTTTTTCAGAGAATGTTCATTTGTTCATAAGACAATGAAGGCGCAGCTGGCTGGAGCCCGAGCTATTATCATAACAGAGACTCACAACACATGGGATGAAGCATTAGACCACCTAATAGAGATGGTTGATGATAAGTATGTTTTACTCTATTATCTTTATCACATCAGATCACACTAATATTACCAACGCTAATGTTTGTATTTGTGTATGTTTCCTTCCTGCTGCAACTGATTTGTGTATGTTTCCTTCCTGCTGCTGAACAGATTTGGCATAGGAATTACTGAACCAATTTGCATGATAATTAACTTTGGCATAGAGATGATAGGTTATACCATGGATAAACACCGACGTTTTATATCCTGGAAAAATCCATGGTTTCCACGGGAATAGTAAAAACCCAATGCTCACGCAAAAAGATTTGCGGGCAATAGCTACTCTATGTATAACCCATTTGCAGAGGCTTTGCCAATGACTTCCCCTCCCACTTCATACTTCCGCGGCCCTCATTCGTCTGATAACGTGCGAGCGCGGGTAGTGGCAGAGTAAAGTGGGAGGGGAAGCCATCAGCAAAGCTTCTGGGAACAGATAGTAGTAATGTTATACAGTATTTTATTTTTGGAACCAAATATTTCTTACTTGAAAAATAAAATAGTATGAATTAGGTTTTATTGCTTGAGAGTAGTTTCACAATGGTACTTGTGGACAGGGATAAATAAAAAAATATTATTAAAAATTTATCAGGGCATTACACACATCATAATATAGCCTCAAAGTAAGCGATAGCTTGTGATATGGATACTAAGAAGGTGGGTACTAGAGAACTGATAAATATTCATAATAATTTACTTTTAATACATAAGCACAATTACATATAATATGATAAACGCCAAGACACTAGAAAATATTCATGCTCATAACAAATATAAATATTCCAGTTGTAGGTATCGAACCCACAACCTCTGATGCAGAGGGTAGGAAAACTATTGTTGCACCAATCGGTTGTAAAATAATGGGTAGTTTAATCCTTTATTAAAAACTAATTTCTTGCTATTCATTCCCAGTGTACCAATAAAAAACATTTTGTTTTCGCAGAATGGATTTAGATGTCAACATACCAGCAGCATTCCTACTTGGTCGAAGTGGTGAGACCATACTCAGAACTTTGAAGAGGTTGCGTAAAAAGTATGCAATCGTTAACCTACCGATTAATATGACTCATGTTCCAATGGGGAAGATGAATCAACCACCCTGGATATCATGGTAGCACAGGTTAATAGTGAGTGATGGCTGTGAAAGATATATAGTGCTTTAGTGCTGTCCTTTACAAAATGCTCCCATAAGAAGAGGAAACAACTATTTTTAGACTTGTAAGATGGGGTTTTCGGACATGTTGATCTAGGTGGCAGCACTGACTAGACAATTTAGTGCTTCTATAACTAGATCTGTGACATTTCCTGACAAAAAAGACGGATCCTAACATCTGTCAAAAGTTTCAAAGCATTTTTTGCTAAGTACAGGTATTGATGGAAATATGAATTAATTATGTGGTATAAAAACTGTACATATTTCAATCCACGATGACGCGCCTCACTATGTAAAGAAGCTCCATGCGAATCGAATGAAACAAGCGATTTTGACAGAGTGGGGAAACATATATCTATACAATAATGGACCATGGACCTTTTGTCTAGTGTCGCCAGCTATACTCCGACTTATAATTCGATTCGTAAAATGGCGTTTCGTATTTTTCTAAACTCCAATAAATCGCTATATTTCACTTTAACAGCTTTAAATGTTATAAAATAAGACAAAACTTTCTAAACAAAGCTATTAATGTAAAAATACTTGAATTATATATTTTATTTAGCTTATTTAAGTAACTAAATGACATTTAGAAACGTGATTTTACGAACCGAATTAAAAATCGGAGTACAGTAGTGCAAATTTTCGTGAAAGCCTCATTACTTGAGTTTAGAGATTGTGTTGACTTAAATAGACACCCACATAAATAATAGCCAACTAAATAGATAACTGATACTGTTATTTTGAAAGATTCATTGCTATTCGCCATAAGCCAATAATAATTGCGTACAGTACCCGGCAATAAATATTGCACATCGACCTTTGGAAAGAGACAATCGGTTAATTTCGGCTTCGTAGAGCGTTATCTCTGTCGCACACTACCTATATGACTGACAAAACGTCACCGTCATAGATACCCATTGATCTATAATATAGATAAATAAATCTTTTGACAACTAAATACTCAACAAATATATATTTGTCTTTATTTGCATATGCAGGTGGCAGTTGGTTAAAAAGAGGCATCATGCTATTTGATAGGAATGTGTCGAAATAATAGATACTTTGTATAATCTGTACAATACAGCGACTCCACTCTACTCTTACCTCGTTGTAGACTGTTTGTATTTTGTGCGACAGAGATAACGCTCTACGAAGCCGACGAAAACGAAATTAGCCGATTGTCTCTTTCCAAAGATCGATGTGCAATATTTGTCGCCGGGTACTGTAATGTAATAAGCATTGTAAAAATCGCCAAAAAAAAATTTGTACAGGCTATTTTGCCCTAACTACTTTTTGCGGGCTAATTTGAAGATTTTGATAATATAATTAATTGTACATAATCAGATAAAAGAAGATTCAATACTACAAAGTGGGATAAAAGAAATACAATACATATTACTACTCTGGAAAAATTACTGCCAGCGTATTATCAAACAAATATGAAAGATAATTGTGTTGATTTACAAGTACTAAATTCCTAAACTGAATTAACTATTTTACTTTTATAGTTTTTTTCCTTACTTTAAAGTACCATTGCTAAATGGGTACTTTTCTATGTCTAGCTTGTGAGCTGGTTAGTAATATTATTCTAAACTTCCTACTTATGATTATTTAAAAATAGTGATAACTATAAACTTTTTTTCTTGTATGAATACTAATTCTTTTACTAGTTTCGATATAGTTAGTGAAAAATAAGTTAAAAAACTGCAATAAAGACAGTAGATATAATATATCTCCAGCATGTACAAAATAGTTCATAAAATGTTATAATATTATAATTTTGTTAAGTTTCTCTTTCTATGAGTATATTTTAATCAGGTGTCAATTTTATGTTACAGTAGATTCAATTTCTCAATAAGCGACATCTGAAGTTTACGGTTCGATTCCTAGTCATAGCACTTTCTGGATTTTATAAATCAAAATTAACCCAAGACTAAGACCGTAGCCATAATATGACATAATTTATTTGCGATCGACGTGTAAACCGTCGCTGAAATTCGAAATTCAAAATATACAGTGTGTCCGGGATCGAACTAGCGATAATTTAAGGGAGTGTTCTATAGCTCATTACAAGCAAAAAAACCCCTACAAAGGGGGGGGGGGCGCCCCCTTAGCAAAAAAATTCATACGCTTGTCGAATATGAATTTTATTTTCAATGGATGTCATTATTTCTGAAGTAAAAAATTAAAAATAGGAGTAAAACCCGTATTTATCGATCGCAATTAAGTCATGGCTATATAGCTTGTAAGCGTTTAAAACTCTTTATGGCTTAAATGCCATTTTTATGTATTTGTTTGAGTTAATTTATTTCACCATCCGTACCAAAGTACTATCTATATTATTAGCTGTGTAATAATTATTCTGAGCAGCTATGAACAATATATATTCAGTTTTTTTTTAATATAGAACAATAATAAAATCAGTTTATTAAGGCGAAATTAATGACTTTGCCCGCGAAATTCAAAATTTTCATGGATTTTTTGCAATTTGTACGCTAATTACACATCAGAGGTTTGTGGTAGTAAATTTGCGGGAATGGCAGTATCATCTTTACATGATTATATCAAAATCTTTGCAAAAAATTGTGTATCCTAGGAAATTAGTCCGAGTATCGAGATATATGTGAGTAACTCGCAAATCTCGGATTAATTTCTTTAACTCGAAACTTTCAAGCAGAGATTTTTATATAAACACGTGAAGATGATATTGGGATTCCCGCAATTTGACTGCCATAAGCCTATTATGTCTTATTAGCTTAAAAATCGCGAAAAAAAACAAAAAATTGAGTTTCGCGGGCACATCCGTGGTGTGCTCCTTAATATAGCGTTGCTCATTTTATTTAAGCTTACGTTTATTTTATCGTATATTTAGTACCTATTATTAGGTACTTAATATGAAGAGAAGTTGATCTCAGTGTTCACTTTATGGCCTTAGTATCATGTAAAATTGTTTGATTTGTTATACTTAAAAATAAAGTGGTTTTACACATTGTATTTTATTTTTTTATTTTCCTGAACTTTTTGCTTATGTACAAGTGTTAGGTTTAGTAAAACAGGACAAACTAACAAGGATTTAGTTGGGTTTTGCAGTTACACTGATAGGTTCTTACAAGGCTGCAACCGTTGCGTCGTCGTTAGTTACTTCAAATCACAGATTTTACTTCGAATATTTTTATTTTAGATTTAATGATTTGTGACTACAAAAGTTTTGAACTAAATTGATTGAGAGAGATGAGTCCAAAATATACCAGAGTGAGATAATGCTATGCCAATGAATGATACCTAAAACAGCCCTAAATACAGCCATCAAAATAGCCACAGTTGGTTTATAAATTTAATAGCGCCGAATACATACCTACTTACCTACTAGTTACTTATGGTAACATGAACTTACGTACAATGAAGTTCACCTTATGTTCGTTTCAAAATATCCATGATTCAGTGAAAACCGAAATGGCATATTCGCGTGTTGCCGTTCGTGGGAAGGTTTGCAATATTTACATTACTCGGTAAAAACTGCAATTACTTAGGTACCTATTGAATATTTGTTTCAAATGAAACAATAAAGTATAGCCGCAGTTGTATTCCTTATCCTTTATGATAGGTACCTACTTGGTTCTTTCGTTCTTGTGTTAAATCGTAATTCGTAGGTACAACACGGTAAAACCAGTAAATCAAAGTGATCCTATAAGGGGTCTTGTATTTTATGGTTTGACTGGTATGAAACCCTAAAATTCTTTGTGTGCTCCGATAATTTAAAAAATCGATATGCTGTGTTTCTAAATTCTGCATTGAAGCGTATTTAGGTTAAGAGCCCTAAAATACTTACAAGACTTTTTTTGAAAGTGATTGTCTTTGTAGTATTTCACTATGCCTTTATACCTAGTATTTAACTTAGACCATACCTACTCGACATAACTCATGACATACTCGTACCTGCGGAGCAGAAAACACTCATAGTAGGCCTTGTCCATAAGTTCAAAGTCACTCAGAGTTGTATGGCGATAGCTATTCTGAGGGTTTCTTTGAGGGATAGAATCCGTAACGAGGATATCCGTAGGAGAACCAAAGTAATCGACATATCCCAACGAATTAGAAAGCCGAAGTGGCTTGAGGCAGTGGGCGGGCCATAATAATATGTTGCAGAAACTAAAGTAACCGATATAGCCCTAGAAAGAAAGCTGAAGTGGCAGTGAGCGGGCCATAATACTTATTAAGTATATGTCGCAGAAACGACAGCTGTTGAGTTGAGGCATATGCGTGAGTGGAGACCGTGTACCGATAAGCGGAGCGTAGGACAACCTCATATCGCTGGACCGACGACCTGAAAAAGAATTAAGGTAACCGACATAGCCCAACGAATTAGAAAGCTGAAGTGGCAGTGGGCGGGCCATAATACTTAATATGTCGCAAAAACGGCAGCCGTTGAGTTGAGGCTGACGTGAGTGGAGACCGTGTACCGGTAAGCGCAGCGTAGGACGACCTCCTATCGCTGGACCGACAACCTGAAAAAGAACTAAAGTAACCCACATAGCCCTACGAATTAGAAAGCTGAAGTGGCAGTGGCCGGGCCATAATATATGTCGCAGAAACGTCATCCGTTGAGTTGAGGCAGACGTGAGTGAAGTCCGTGTACCGGTAAGCGCAGCGTAGGACGACCTCATATCGCTGGACCGACGACCTGAAAAAGGTCGCTGGTAGCGGGTGGATGGGGAAGGCGGAGGACCGTGTGTGGTAGCGCGTTCTCGGAAAAGCCTATATGCCCTGCAGTCAACGTCTATAGGCGGAAAAGAATACCTAGCTCACTAGATAGGCTATAGTTTTAGAAAACGTTCATCAAACTATTATGAAAGTAGTTAACTACTGCTAATGACTAACTACTGCTATGCTAAGGACATCGGTCAATCAATTAAGTAAGTAAGTAAATATAAGGTAGATGTAACAAGGCCAGTTACATAAGTCCCACAATTTTAACGACGGAAGGTGGATACACCAACTTAAATATTTTATTACTTTACCCTACTTTTCATGGCCGTTGCTACCTTTCCATTTCCACGAGCCAATTTCTATTCAATCTATTATAGTGACCTCCGTAAACTTTGTGGGTTTTCTGCGCAGTGGCAATAATACTCGCTTTTTGCTAACAAAGTGACCCAAATTCGATACAATTCTTATAAAATAGGCCAATTGCAATTTGGATGAGTTTCAGACTCAGTCTCATCGTTTTTAGGGTTTTCTAACCGTAAAAATTCATCCTTTTAACTTTTAAGCCTCGAATTTACTAGATGAGCCTAGAGGCTTGAATTTGTTACGACTCCAATCTCCAGGGAATCATAATATCTTTATTAGTCGATATATTATAGGTAGAATCGAAAATATTCTATCAGTTCTTACTTAAGTATTAGGTAAAACTGTAAAACCTTAGGATACATACTATTACATAAAATCCGTGCTATTAGAATACTTATCTCTGATCTGTGCTATTACTTACCTATCATAACTTCTAGAGTATTTTGTTCTTTATGGTAAAGTAGGTGAAATGAAATGAAATGAAATGAAATTCTTTATTTCACATAGGCTTAGATATAAGCTCTCATGGTAAGTAAGTATGTCTTAAAAACAATTTTACGAGTTCACGACATGCGGGTTATCGGGATTCATTGCGTATGCGCATAGATAGTTGTACCTAATTATAATTTTCAATAGACACACCTGAATAAGTTTCAACAACATATGTTCAAGAATTGTAATGAACTGGAAACACACAAACGCGTTTACAGGGAGAGATAACGGCTAGAATAATAATGAAGATAAAGAATTTACTTGTAAATGCGAGGGAATATTTTTGTTTTTTTTTGCATCAAAAATTATTAGATAGGTACTTGACTGCAATCACACTTAATGGCAAGTGGTAGGTATCAATTGCAGTCGAAGATGTTAACGTACCTACTAACTTTGACAAAAGTTTACTTACCCCGGTAAGTAAACTATTTATAAAAACAGAGAAAGCGTACCCCTACGTCAGGCGAAACTTAAGGACCTACTAAAAAACTATCTGTCTCCACAACGGACCCGTTGGCGAAAGTACGGGATTCACATTTATATTCACAGCACTCGAGCGCGCTCCCATCAGGTCTCGTCAGTAGCGGTTCCCGTCATCGTCGGCTGCATGGACGCTGCCGTAACCGTCTAAAAGAAGTGCCCGTATTACTGCGTGCGACTTCCTGGTCTGTTAATATTTTGGCCGATGGTTTCTATGCAGCACGGCATGGGAACGCTAAATCATTTGCAGGTAGGCTGGTAGGTAATTAGCCACGGCTGAAGTCTCCCACCAGACCAGACCTGAGCCAACTTAGGAATTCCAAAGTTCAAAGGTTCCTGCCGAGAATTGAAACTCGGGCCTCGAACACCGAACACGTATCATTTAATCCTCATTTAGGGAATGATTTTCTGAAACTAAAACAGGCAAAAACATAGGTAGGTACTAAAGTTCATGATTACTTATAGCTCAGACTACATTAAATAAAGGACTAATAGCTGTTTTCATAGAGTAAGTAGGTACCTACGCTCTTCCATTATTATTTTACTGCATCACGCTCTAATATTCTCGGGCGTTCAAAAGCGTACAACAATGGCCACAGTTACGCCCGTCGATTTCTCTACTGCGAACAATGTTTATGTAGAAAAAACGGGTTCACGCTTGGCCGGTCGGGCGTGACGGACACGGCGCGCGCGCAGTGCTCTATGCACGCCCGCCATCTTGATTCTTGGATGCGCGGATTGAGTTGCGTGTATGCGGCGCTTTGGAACATCATAATATTATAGATAATAATTTTTTGTGTATAGGGCTATAGCATTAAGTATTCCGTGCTATAGCCTCACTGAATAATCTTCTTTACGATATTTTTTCAGTTCATTCTCCTGATGTTAATTAAGTATTTAAGTGAGGCCTTAAGGCCTACCCATGTCAGATGCAGACCACGATTGTGCATTGCAATATCATACGACGCATTGCAGTCCACTCAAGAATCTAGACATCAGTTCTTTAAGTCTCATTTTGTCCAGTAATCTTGTTAGCTCAGACAGATTAATGTTAGCTACAATGGCCCTTCAAACTGAAACACAGTAGGTAGGTACCTAATTCGTTAAGTTGCTTTACGGGAAATTAATAATTAGACACCGCGCTCTTATGAAAGGCTCTTAGGAAATGTCAAACTCTACTTCGGAAAACTGTTTTGCATATACACGTACGATACCAACTAATAATAACCAAACACCCAAGTGATAATATTCTCAGTAAGTAGTCAAGTGAAACCTGGCCTGGAAGCCTAGATCGCAGTTCTAATTGTTTCGGTAGCACGTAATCACATTTGAGTCGGATTTCTAATTGGAATACTTAGCGGCTGCCAATGCTCAAGGGCCTTTTGTATTACCACAACTAGCACATGCCCGCGATTTTGTGCGCGTAATGCTTTCATGAAGCAGTAATACCTAACCCAGTGATTCATATTATGTGTCTGTAAATCGCGGGTTCGAAAGTCTGTATTTTTAGAGCTACCTAAGTATGTTCGATAGTTGTTAAAATCCCAGAATCCCATCTGCATCGTTTTGAGCGACAAAGCTAACATCGCGTGCAAACCTGCAGGCTCTTGAGTATTCCTATTTTTCACAATCTTGTGTGAAGCGTGCCAATCCGTTCTTGGCCAGCGTGATGAATGATGATCTACGACCAAATCCTTTTCATTCATAAGAGGAGTTCCGTGATTAATAGAGGAGAGGGCCTTAAAAAGGGGTTGAGAGTTGAGACTAATTAGGAAATTATTATAATTTGTGAAAATCGCATCTTCCTATACATATCAGTATAGGTAATATTTTAGGTAATAAGACTTCTTTAAATAATAGGTTTCGTGTAAAACTAATATTTTTATGATAAAGTACGAGTACCTACCTACATAAACTGATCCAAGTGACCAAGCTGGATGGTGAAAATTTTTTATCCCATGCCCGATGCCCATGCTAGCTGTGCTGAAGGAAGGTTTTCTTGTGATTCGCAGTTAGGTATACCTATTTATTGTGCTGTCGAAAGTAAAACTACGTAGGACCTACGTAGTATCTACTTACTTGTAAAATATCTAAAAAGTAAATAGTGCCCAAATCCAAATAAAATGTGTGGAACACATCCAAAGCTTTTCAAATATTAATATGAAATGTAAATTGCGACGGCACTTGCGGCCAGCCTGTAAATGTGTAATGCTGGCAGCTTGTTTTTACGTGCAGGGAAAAATGTATCCTTCAGGGAGTGCTTCGGTGCAACGAGCGCCTGCTTTTTGTTTATGGAGTTCGTATTAAATTATGTTGTATAGCTAATGGATTTCTAGAGGTCGTGGTGTCTCATGTGTTTTACCGAATTTAAAGAAGCTTAAAAAGTTGAATAAAGTACCTGATAGATAAAGATTTTGTTTTTTACACACACACACACACACACACACACACACACAAACACACACACACACACACACACACACACACACACACACACACAATTAGTCCTTTGGCAGATTGGAATAATATCCAAATATAAGGGGTGTCCACTATCCCGAACCAATATCAGTAGGTAGCACTACAACCTAGCAACTGGTACTGTACACATTATCATAATCAGTTCTCCAAGGCGCGTCTTACTTATGCATTGTTTTGATACACGCGATAAACTGTCTACGCGCTAATGGCTCATTGTTCTTTGTGGATCTCCAGTGGATCGGAACGATATGGGGTTGGTACGAGTAGCAATCATGATGCAATATTCATGCGCTAGGTACCTACATATTCCTACCGTTGTTACTTAGGTTTTTAGACGACTTCGAATATCCGTATTTAAGTACCTACCGCACTGTATCTTTATAATAATAATAATTAATGCGATCGGAAATTCGAGGTAACACACACTTACACACACACACACACACACACACACACACGCACACACGCACGCGCACACACATACTGTGACAGTGATAATTGCTGAACCGATTTTAAGAAACTAGCACCATTTTTACAAATTTATTAATGAGTCAGAATTCCCTATGCTTCAAAGTAAATAAAGTTAAAGCATCTAAGGCTATTTAGCATAGTGAGAATCTCGTCGGAAATACGAGAGTCGGCTTTCCCAAGGTTTTCCATGGACTGTTTTATCGACCTCTCGCTTTTCCAGCGTGGCGAACCAAAACACACCCTTCGCGCATGTGCGGAAAATTTGACGTCTCTGACACTAAAACATGGATTTATACACTTTCTATACAACGACAAAATCTCTAAGCACTTATTTAACGAAAGCACATTAATTATTTTGCATGAATATTAGTTGTGGTGTATACAAAACTGTGCTACATTTTGAGTTTCATGCTTTCGTAATGAATGCTAACTCTATAACATCCGGATTATCTAAACAACCCGTTACTTGAACAGAAGTGAATAAGAGTGAATATTATTGTAAATAATTAATAACATCAAGGTGTGTTTCTTTAAAAATGACTTATTATTACGAGTAACTAAAAAGACTACGAACTGCGAAATGTGAGAACAATTAGGAACCCAAATAAAAGTGCAGTGTTTATAACCATCATTCAAGAAAGTGCTTAGGACATACCTACTTAGTCAATGACTTAGGAGTTAATATAAAATCAACAAATACATATCATTACTGTGCCTGTAGACTTAATTACCCTTTTACATTGTATTCACGTTTAAAAGAAGTATATTTGCATAACTTTTATACATATTTTGTGACATTCATATATAGGTGATAATGAGATAAATTATACAACATAAATTCATCTGAATTCTGGAGATTTGGTGAGTACATATAACAATAAATAATACCTAGTTTAATAAAGATAATATCTGTATACAATATATCACACTAATATCACAGAATACCTACATAATGAAACATACTATATTATAAAGGCCAAAAGGTCTGTGTTTTGACTTGATTGGAAAAACGAATTTGGCCGATATGGAATGGAAATAAATAAGAGAACGAAGTCATAAAGGAGAATGCAGATTCTTGTATGAAAATTGGGCTATACCTTGCGTCTTAACGAAATCATCGGTTAAACATTAGAAATATTCTCAATATTATGTAAAAAAAAGATTAGTAAGATATTAACAGGGAATTTGTAATAATCTGATTTTCTAAGTGCTTAATTTTCTAAGTTTTATAAGTGACATGGCTGCAGTTCTACATGTTTCGAAATGTTCCTTTAAATTCCTTTTTTTTATAAAACTTTTGAACCCCTGTTTACATTTCACTAAAATAAATATATGCGATATTAAAATTTGAAAGAAGATTCTTCATGCATACGTGCTTAAGACGCAGAGTGACGCAATTCTAGCCCATTTTCTGGCATTCTCCTTTCATGAAGTGGAGAATAGCGTCCTTTTATGTCGCTGACATTACAGGCTATATTATACAAGTATTTTGCGATATTGGTGTTTCTGTATGTAGGGCAGTGTAGCCCGTAAAAGTAGCTGGAACCAATATTTTGGGATGACTAGCGCAGTGTAGTGACCGTGGGTCGAAGTACGACATTGCCACACAAAACTGGTGCCTAATACATCTGACATGGACGTATCACTTACCATCAGGTGAACTTCTTTTTCGTCTTTGCTACAAAAATGTGCTATGGACATGTGGCCTATATGGTAGGTGTGTAGAGTAAGATACTTCGCAATTAAAACTTATTTCATTTATCTATACTAATATTATAAAGAGGAAGCGTAACGATGTTTGTGAGTTTGTGACGTTGTAAGGGGTAATCTCTGGATCCACTGAACCGATTTTCAAAATTCTTTCACCAATAGAAAGCTACGTTATCGTGGAGTGTCATAGGCTATAATAATTTCCAAAATTAATTACGTATGATTACTTAAACTTGGATAATGTAATCTAAGTCTTAAAGAAAATTGCTTTCATCGTGTACGCTGCGGAAACTATTGAGGATAGAACAAAACAATGTTCTACAATATTAAAGAACGTATTAAAATCTGTAAAAAAGTCCGCGATAGCATATGCCTATCTCCTACGGGTAACTCACAATAACTCCTTTTACTGTTAAAATTCTAGATTAAAAATAAATAAATTTTGTGAAGCTTATTTAGCCCATATGGTATTAATTTATATCTTTGTAGATATGTTTATTAGAACGGAAATTTAATGTACAATATTTGTGCCCTTTACTCTATACAGTTTAAACAAATATCTTCAAAGATATTAGCAAAATAAAAACGTGTTTCGCGCCGCCGCGGCCGTTGCGTGGCGATAGGCAAGTATAGGCAGTATGTTATCTATCCAAATACCTTGCGTCCTGTGAGCTGTGGGTACAAGGCCCGGTTTCCACCAAAGCGAAGCGGAGCGGAGTTGTATTTAAGTAATTGTTCAGATTTGTCATTTTGACATCTCCGAAACTGAGGGGAGAGATGCCGAAATGATGAATACTGGTTGGTTATTCAAACAGCTCCGCTTTTGTGGAAACCGAGCCTTACGCGGGACAAACGGGCCGGGACAAAAATATTTCTAACGCGGAACGGAGTCCGCGGGCACTGCTAGTCACGAATAAAATGTTTCTACCTTGCATGTGACATGCGTTTATTTCGTTCGTTTATTCGTAAGCTAACAATACTTAGGTTTATTTAGAGCATCTCTTTTGGGACCTACTTTTATACGCGACGTTCAGTTTGGCCTGATTCTGACCAAGCGGTGCCTCTGGACTGTTTGTTTATGTGAATGCACCATTGCTCAAATATTTGTAAACTAGATGCACAAAGGCATACCTACTTGCTTTGAGGCATTTTTTCCAGTTATCCTTAGTTGTTTGTTATACAAAATGCTTTATAGGAGGTACGAGTACGTAGACCATACGTAGACGTACCTCAAAACATTTATTCCTGGTTTAAGAAATATAGAAATATCTAACACCTAACTCTCAAAATAGATTAGAAAGATTTTGTGTCTTCTTCGTAGATATAGATTACATACTACAGTATCGATAGAAATTTCATTATTTATTAATCTGTGACTTCAGGTTCTCAAAAAGTTAAGGACGATCTTTTAATAACAGCCCATTCTGCACCGTCCCACAATTCCACCCTGTATATTATTATTATCTTAAGACGACCTTTTGGAGCTGCTTTTGATCCCTTTCAGAAATGTTTCAGAAGAGATATATTTTATAGAAGAATTTTTACATGACACTTGAAGGCGAAACACCATGCAAGAATGTCTGCAATAAAGAAATACAATTATATTAATGCGTTACGGATATGTATAGAATTTTGAAATGGGGCGAAAGTAATAAGAAACACATTAGCATGTATTTGCTTACACATTTCCTTGACAAAGTGATAACTTGTACAAACTGACGGGAAGCCAACAAAGGCGTGTTGTCACAACATGAAATTACTTTTTTCCGTGACCTGGCGTTTTGTTACCATATAATAAGATCAACATTAATGTTTTCGGCTATCTCTAATGGACTAACAGGAAGGGTGGCTAATTATTATTATTATTATTATTACTTACCTACTCGATTTTCCCGCGGCCGCTTGAATTTCGGTTTCATACAAATACCGTTCCTGCTTCCGCTCTCTTTTTAGGGTTACCGTACCCGAGGGGTTAAAAATGGAACCCTATTACTGAGACTTCGCTGTTTATCTGCCCGACCGTCCGTCCGTCCGTCTATCCGTCCGTCTGTCTGTGACTAGACTGTATCTCTTGAACCGTGATAGCTACAGACTTGAAATTTTCACGATGAAGTATTTCTGTTGCCGCTATAACAACAAATACTTACTAAAAACTAAAATAAAATAAATATGTAAGGGGGGGTTGTATGGACAACAAACGTGTTTTTTTTGCTTGTTTTTGCTATATATTGATAACGGTAACGGGTTCACCCTTAAAATTTTCACAGAATATATAATTATATATTTACTGTAGAAATAAATAGTAAAATTAAAATAAAATAAAAAATTAAAGGGGGCTCCCATACAACAAACATGATTTTTTGCTCATTTTTGAATTTAGTAGGCAGGGGAGTTTATTTACTTTATACTATTGCGAATGGGGCTTGATAACACGGAACCCTCAGTGCGCGAGCCCGACTCGCGCTTGACCAATTTTCAACCATTTATAGGTACCTATTTTGTTGCAAGCAAGTTGTCTACAGCAATCTGTAGATTGCTATAGGTGTAGCAAATTTTGTTTTTTGAACTCCGCACAATCTATGGATTCTTCCCGGATAAAATGTTTGCCTTTAATCCAGGTTATAATAGCCTAGGATCCCGCTAAGTTTAGTTGACATCGTAGTTCAAATTAGATTGGATGTTATAAATAGTGCTTTTTGCCAGAAATACTTTCCTGGCTGAGGAAAGTATTTCTGTTCTATATTTTTTGGCAAAAGAAAGTTAACGGATAATAAAATCGTAGGTTTTATGCACAATTATGCACAATTGCAATTTGCGACCTGAATCACTCATCCAATCTAATTTGAACTAAGATGTCAACGGAACTCTAACAAATAGGAGTTCATGTTACAATGGATTTTTTTTAAATTCTTAATTAATCATATCCTGGACTGAAATTTTTTAGGCAACCCACTTGCGATATATTTATTGACATATTTAATTTGATATAAAATAGTTTTCATCCAATAAGCAGCTCGGTGAAGGTCGTTGTATAGCGGGATCCTAGACCATAAGCTTTAGCAAAATCGGTTCAGTAGTTGTGGCATGATTGAGTAATAAACATCCGAACAAACAAACAGAAACTTTCTCATTTATAATAAGTGTGATAACTAACTTATTAGAAACAATATTATATTTATCGATCGATATCATACTTATTTTAGTATTTTGCATATTTTGCCATAAGAAGATAGCCATTTTTGGATTGTTTGGTAGTGTTTGTTTGTACTTTGATATGTGGCTTTAGTTTCGGAATCACGATCACGATCGAATAAGTAACATAATATTATGTAAAAAAAATCGGAATCAGCACACAAATAGATATACCTAAATCATTTTGCAAGGAGCGTATATATGCTACTTTCTTACATATTTACTTGCTACTCCAGCTAAAAGCGAACTTTATGGACGAAATTCTAAAATATATTTTTTACGGGCAAAGATTCCCGTGGAACAACCACATAGGCTTGAACTATTGTTAATTACCTTCGTGATCGGAGTTCACATAGTAACTGTTCGGTAAATGTAGCTTTTTAATAAGATATTGCTTCAAATTGCCGCAGCTAATACAATGTTGAATAAAAAACAAAGTAGGCTACATTATGGACTCAATTACCAAAGAGCACGCGAACCGCGCCCTGCGTCTATTCAGGTTAGGGTTACTCGGTGATGTCATTTGCTGAAATATCATGACAAAAATAAATCCATACTTTAATTTTAGTACGCAAGCCGGACTAACCTAGTAGTTCTAACCTCTGCTTCCTAGGAGGGGATCGGGTGTTTGTGGAATCTTAGAGAATGTTGAGACGAGTTCACCTGATACTGAGTGATTGCACCTGCATTGAGTGCCCAAGTCAGATGCAGCGATTCTTACAGTTTTGCATTGCAATATTATACCCACGGCGCACTCGGTGAGAGTTTCACTTTGGCCAGTCATTTCGTCGGCGTACGCTGTACAGTGCCTTTCCAACTGAAATGCAATAACACATTACTCATTTATGGTAGAACAACTGACTTGTTTCTACCCAGACGGACACCGCAAGAAGAGTGCAGAAGAATAATATGAGCATAGACTACTAAATCTGTGGCATAGACATCTTGAGAAAACATATATTCAGTCTCTGTATTAAGCTGGAACATTTAGAACACCGTGGAGAAGTTAGCTCTATGTGTGTCTATCGGTTGTTCAATGGGAAGTGCTCTGAAGAGCTGTTTGAAGTGATTCCTCCTTCCACTTTCTGTATGCATACAATCCGGCGTAAAAACGTGTTCCATCCATTCCATCTGGATGGCTGGCAATCCACGACCACCCGGTATGCCGATCTTTCTTTTCGCGCACCACATGCAAACTCTGGAACAACCTATCAGCAACAGTCTTCCCTCAAAACTATAACATGGGGTAATAACCCCATGTTACCCCTTGAATACAAGGGGCGGATATTCGAGCCGGCATCGCATTTGCAGTTCCTTGATAATGTCCATGTGCGGCGGTGATCGCTTACCATCAGGTGACCCGCCCGCTCGTTTGCTCGCATTTACTATAAAACAACAATCTCCATAGTCTACAAATTTGAATTTGACCAGCGTGTTGCCCAAAATCACCGACATAAGTCTATTCCAATAGATAACGTCTGACCACGTAATCTCGTCTGAAAATTCCAATGATATCAAAAAATAATAATAGGAAAATGATAAAAACATCTTGGGATAGCAATATTAAGTACTTATAGAAACCACCACTCTTGATCAATTGGCAGATATTTTTTTTTTAATTAAACAGGTGTATTATTTGCTGTTAGCTGTGTTAATATCGAAATAAAAATTAACTAATAACGGATACGTGGCTAACAGTGCGCAACGTTCGCCCAGTGCAACGCGCATCGGTTGCGATTTCGAATCCGCTAACCAATTTTACCGTAACCAACCAAATCAGCATCCGAAATTTCTGCAAGTACTTATTACAAGCTGGTGATTCATCTATTGGGCGAGATTTAATACTGTGAAAATTGAGCTGACAGTAGGTCTAACAATAAGTCTGCCTACGGAAGCAAATGATAAGAACGAATAGGCAAATGTGTTAGAAATACCTAGCACAGGCCTAGAAAATTAACTTATCTGTGTATTTCTAAACTTGCTATTGCTTTAGAATCGGTAACATCTAATTCTCAGTTTTTTTTGTGACATGCCGACTGTAGTAGTTGAGCTCTCTCAATTTTATACAAGGGTCACTTTAGAATGGGATACTTAAATTTTGTGTCAGCTCCACATTTGGAACGGGACAGAATAGGACACGAGACACTTAGCTTCAAACAATTTTGGAGTCGCTGTATACTAATCGTCTCCAATTTAAAAAAACCTTCTCTTCACATCTAATACCTTTAATATTACGTTTTTAAATTATATATTTATACAATACAGTCGCAGCAGTGTACGCAAATCACAACAGGGCAATGTATGTCGGACGCGATTTCATTTCCGGCGTGCGCGCGCGCTGACCCGTGGATCAATTTCCGCCGACAGTTTAGCAATGATGCCTACCGATTGTTGCATGGCTATTGGGTTGGACGCCTTTTTTATAGCCTCTAACTTTGGAAAGCATACTGTCGCTCGCGAATTCGCTCGTGATCCGTGGGTATTTTTTTTTTTGGCATAAAAAGCCCATTTTGGAAAAACTTGGCAATGGCATTCGGGACAAGGTTACATTACTTCAGTTCCAAATAGCTTCTGAGGGAGACTTAACGAAGCCTAGGTTCATTTCGACAGTCACTTCTGGGATGGCTCTGCTAAATAGAATCAGCTCGATACATTCGACTCAGTTGATCGCTGCGTGTCAAAAATAATTGGCAAGAAATCGCTAATACGGACAAAAATGTTCAGTTTACAACACCGATGTAATGTTGCTTGTTTAGGGCTTTTTACAGGATACTCTACTACCTTGTAGCTGTGTACCTTCTTGCCACAAAAACGCAAGACGCCGAGTGAACTGGCATTTATACGTGGTTTCTGATCCCGGATACGAACCGCTAAAGTGTGGAATAACCTTCTGGCTTTCGTATTACCAGCCAAGTATATTCTGGGTGCTTTCAAGATAAGAGTGAATATACATTTTCTAGGCAAGTGCGCTCAACTCTAGACCTTCCTCATTGCTTTCCATCGGGCATGATCGTCAAGCGCAAGCCTAGCAAAAAAAGGTAGTTTTCCTAGTCTCATAACTATCCTCATGCAGAAAACACGTTCTGTACATTATTTTAGAGTGTAGAGAAACGAACCAGCAAAACAACATGTTGCTTAGTAAATAAATTGTATACATAAACCCCGAGAAAAAAGGGTCACGAAAAGGTTAAGTATAAAATATTGTGTACTTACGCGTTCTTTATAAAATTAAACGTAAATAAAGTCAGATATTAGGAGTGTATACCATTGCTACGCATGCTACGTACCGAGTCCTATGAAGTAGCTTTGACATTACTGGATAAGCATGCTACGTTGACAGTAATTTATACTTATGGAAGGTTATATTATGCAAGACGTTTATAGGTTTAGTTAATAGGATGATATTTTCAATTGACATCTCTGTATAATTATTATTACTAGGTGACCGGCAAACGTTGATTTGCCATGTAGGGGTATAAAAATAGCTTTAGACCTACTCTCAGACCTACCTGTAGCGGTCTTCGATAGCGGACTTCGATAGCTGACGATAGATGGCGTCACCTGCGCAATAGCACACGCTGACAGAGCATTCGACGAGCGTTCTATAAATACAACTTCTGACGTCACACGCATGGATCACAAGCGGTCCCCAGGCACAACACCTGCCTGGAGGGAAATTTCCCTATTGCCCTCTGCACCGCTAAATTGGTGACCCCGACGTGATTTCACCATTCACTACCAGAGGGCGCACATCAACTGAAGAACACGCAACAAAAACAACGAAACCGCAACTGCAACAACCGCAACCGCAAGAACCACATCAACCGCTACAACATCGAAGAAGCAACCGCAAACCTCATTCCTCGCATCAGACTCTCAGTCTTCGCCGACCGACTCACTGGTCACCGCGACACGTCTCACCGCCGATCGACTCACTGATCGCGCGCCGCCGCATCATCAACGGACTCCCGGTTCGAAGGTCACTCACACCTCGCCGGCACGCAGTCCACCCAAGTCAACCCGGTATCGCTGACGCACTTCCACGATGCTGCACGCTGTTGACACGCACCAGATGCACCACGACGACACACGACTTAACAGTCTCAGAGGGGAGTGATTGTAGCGGTCTTCGATAGCGGACTTCGATAGCTGACGATAGATGGCGTCACCTGCGCAATAGCACACGCTGACAGAGCATTCGACGAGCGTTCTATAAATACAACTTCTGACGTCACACGCATGGATCACAAGCGGTCCCCAGGCACAACACCTGCCTGGAGGGAAATTTCCCTATTGCCCTCTGCACCGCTAAATACCAATGACCGAACATACACAGAAAATTTCATAATAATCTGTCGAGCCATTTCGGAGGTGTAGCAAAAATTCGCACGAGAATTAATTATCAGAGAAAATATTATCGGAGAAAATTAGAGTTGATGTTTAATACATTTAGGCATTTTTGTATTACCTACTGGTGGTCTGCAGCGTTATTTTAAATACACTCACAAGCACAAATTCACGAGCGGGAATGCGTGCCGCAATCGTGTGCGTCGTGCGCAGCAATTGTAAGCGGCTTTATGAAAAGAAAAATCTTCATAATTAAAGTTGGATATAATTTTTGTTGCGTGGGCGATGTGACAGGCTGAAACGTTTTAACGGTACGAATGAGCGTTGACCATGCGTGTAGCACGCTTTCTCACTGCTGCGATTGTAGAACGGTGACACGACAATTCAGTGTAAAGCGGCGTCTTCACAATGGGCCAGCATGGCCCACTGCAGGCCATCGCCATTGTGTACAGGGGGAAATGGTACGCAATGGCGGACAATGGTCAACGATGGCGCGCGATCGGAAAGTTGTCGGTTTTTGGCGCACACTTCAAAGGAATCGTGGCGTTGCGTGGTCTGTGGTGTTCACACAATGGGCCATTGCTCAGTTCGCCACCGACCGCTGATACGGATAGTGGACTCTTTTGGCGATATTTTTTTGCAAAATATATTGTAAATTGATTCTAAATTACTAGTTAACATAGTATAAATATTTAAAATAATCTCAACAAATAATTATATTGAAAATAATTATAGCCGCGGCCGTAAGTACTTCAACGTCCATCGCAAGTGCCTCACCGGGCAGCAATGAGCCGTGCGCCATTGTGTGAACACCAAGTGATCGTGGCCTACAGTTGTGCGTTGCCAAGCATGGCCCATCACAAGCCATCCTGTAGAGGCGCTTTTAGAGATAATCTCGCTCGTACCTATAATAACAACAAAAAATTTATGACAGCTATACGCTTACTTTACGATACATGCCCACAACACTATAGGGGTGATTTTGCACTGAAGTTGAAACACCGGTAAAGTCAGACCGAAAGCGGCTTACGGGTGCCGTACAAAATTAAAATTTTATTCTTTATTGTAAGGTACACACCTACCTTTTTTCCTTTTTACCATAGAACGGCAAGGCATCGAAAAGGCTTCTACCCATACATAGTAGATGTTCCAAAGACACGTTCGAAGCGGTTTGATTCCTTGGTTTGAACCTCGGCGCCTTCAAATCATCAAATCAAGAGTGGGCAAGCGTGTTCCACCTTAGATTGTATCATCACTTTCCATCAGATGTGATCACAGTCAAGCGCTTGTCTATATACCTAGTTTAAAAAAACACATCACATGACTGTAACTTGTAGCTGCTGTAAGTAATAAAATATTAAGGGATCGGAGAGTAGATTCAAAACACAGAAATAAAATGCATGAAATATGATATAATATTTTTCGTGGTGGGATTTTGTGATGGGAAAAATCAATTTTCTTTCGCCTACCGGCCGAAAAAGAACTTTGTTTCAAAAAAAAAAAGACAAAAATTTACAATGCTGCTGTTCTTGCCTACCTTATGCATGACGAGTCGGTATCTAGGTACTTTACTCGTATGAGTATATTATGTAGCGTATGTGAGCATTACTCGAAACGGATTATGTTAATTATAACTGCTACAATACTGTTACAAGATGTACCTACTAACATCTGTTATGTGGAGCAAAAAATAATGCGAATATACTGTTATTTTTATGTATTACTTTTTATGACCACAAAGTATTAATAAATAATTCAGGAGCGAAAAAATTGCCATATTATACATGTGGTAATATACTCATAAACCAGATTCATTGCAGTCATAAGTACTCGCTTGTTGTACTTACCGGGGTGTTGAAATTTCAAAATTAGATAAAAATATTGAGTGGGGTATTATAAGAAAAGGCGTTACTTGTATATTCTAAAAGACATTTTTATGAATGTCAGTTTTTGATTATTGGGCAAACTTTAAAAATACCGTCCCCTCTCCCCTTGTCTCCGAAATTTATTGATCGAAAAATCTGAAATAATTATGTTCAAGAGGAATTAAACAAAATCAACTATCTAACTACTGTATTACCTTTTTTATAGAAAATCTCTACAAACAAACTTAGGTTTGCGGTTTCCCCAACTAAAGTACCTACCTGTAAACTATACTCTTAAATCCAATAAACAAAAGTAATTCTTTTGACGTTTTACTTAATTTATAGTATGGAACCCTCGGTGCGCGAGTCCGACTCGCACTTGGCCGGTGTTTTGAAGCAGATAGGCTAATAACGAGAAAGATCAAGAAACAAATAAGCTATATGATCATAATAATTTGGAGCGTATACACACCTATAATAATAATGATCCTATCCTTCGAACATCCTTTCAGTCTTCCTACAACTCCTTACAGAAGGCTCGTTAAAGCTTTCTTTTCCTGAGCCCAACATTAAGACTATGCGTGCGGTAAAACAGTTAAGTACTCTACCGAAATTCGTTATAGGAATGGTTGGTCTGGGTAAACTACCTTTTATGGCACCAATTACAACATTATGTTGTTGTAATTTGCCACAATGCGCCCTTTCCTACGAGTTAGTGCTTTCCTTTCGCCGTATGGAATAATTGAATATGGCTGGAAATGTTCATTGAGTTACAATAACAATTATTATTAGCGCTTGGCTTGTTTTTGCGAACTTCGTTTACTAACTAACTAGCTAACTCACACATGCTACGAATACCTTTAGTGTAGCGACACACCTACCGAAAGTGTGTCAAAAGTTCGGTTCAATACGCTTACTATGTTTTTAGGGTTTTTAATATGCTTACGCCGTCAATCATCAATGTTACCGTTTGTTTTCCCGGGATTAAAAGTAGCTTACACTGGAATGGGCATCGGGATATTGCAGTTTTGAGCTACCTATCCTCAATATTAATTCAAGGAACTTGAGCCGCTGTTTTGTAAAAGAATATGGCAAGATTGCTTCCCAATTGGCAAATTCCCTTCGTGTCACGGCTTGACCACCTAATAAGTATTTAAATAAACCTATTATAAAACTGTTGCTCTATTTTTACACGACTACCCAAAAAGGAGTGTAATGTTTTTAGGGTTCATGTATGTGTGTATGAATGTTTGTTTGTGTGTGAGTTTCTTTATTCCACCATAACATGTGAACGGCTGAATAGATTTAGCTATATGGGGTATCGTTAGAATTCGTACATAATTCCAAGTAACATAGGCTATATTTTTTTGGAAAAAGTCGGTTTACCACAGGTTTTTTTATTTTTATTTTTTAATTATTTACTTGTAATGATCCTACATTGTCAATGTCCTCAAATATAGTATTAAATAGTTCGATTCAAAACGATCGATATGTGACTGTGCATTATTATTGAATGAGTGCGCAGTGACAAAACTGTTTGCACACCCCGTTCTTCAAACTAGCGAACTAGTTACATAAAACAGAGTGGGCGACATCCAACATGCCGTACACTTTTTAAATATTAAAGTGCATGTACTATTTTCCGTCTGTTTATCCACACCTACGTTGCAGCAGTCCGTGTTACCAACAAACTCATAAAACTTACATATATAAGTAAGTGGCACAAGCACATATATAGGACGGTCGTCGGCGCGGCGCCACGACGGCGTGTTGTGGGGCGCGGTTGCCATGGCAACACCCCCTCCCACTCGACAGCGACACCCCCAGTGCCCCAGCTGACCTGCCGACTGACGAGTAACACTGTCAATGCTGTGGGGCTCGACCAGGCCTGCACTGTTTTGGTATTCGTACCTAACCCCTTGTTTAAGAGTCACAATTTGTTTTTGGGTTTCTACTGATCATAGGACACTTCTTGTGTAGTTCGTCCGGGCAGAAACAACCACAGTGTGAACAGTGTCATTTAGGTACTCTACCGTGAAACAGCAATGCATTTCAGTGGTTACGTGGCACTGTATGCCGATGTGATTACTGCGGGAATAGACAAAGTCACTTGACGTTAAGCGTTGACGACAGTAGAAAAACCACGTGACCACCAGTAAACCACATATGAAAGCAGAATGACCTCTATACTTAGCGTTGTTCACTGCCGCTGCTGTTGCTGTCGATTGTCATGCGAAGTACGCTAAAGTTATCTACAAGTCTGCAAGAACGCCAGGGAGCGTTCAAATTGGCCGTACTCGATTTTCAAAAACGTCGTGTTTTCCTCTATTCGATGACGTGGTTTTTCTAGAGTGACGTGGTTTGTCCATACATTTTTATCTACTGTCGTCAACGCTAAACGACTGTTACTTTGTCAAGCCCTGCTGGGCATAATGAGACTGCACTAAGCACAGAGGCCTGGGCACTAAGTCCGTGGACGCAGAACGCATTGCGTCTTCCATAGTATCACTTAACCTTATAGGTGAACCTCTAGCTCGTCTCATCGTTCTTAATTTTTAAAGAGAAGATATTGTTAATATATTCCTATATATTCTCGGAAAATTTCATAAAAATAATGATTTCTCTTTAAACCCTTGTTAAGAATTCAAAGATCTTTTAAATGAACGTAAGTTAGTCGGTCTGAGGAATTAAAGCAAGGCAAGTCTAAATCACAATTTAATTGGAAAAGCTTTCATTACAAACTCAGCTAATTTTTATTTGAGACTTCTAATAATAGATAATTATATTAACTGGTACTGACTGGCTTACTGACTAATCTAGTATTATTATTACGTAACAAGATAACTATCATAAGGCAACCAGCCGTTATAAAAATGTTTTTTGAAAATTCAACGACTGGATAGAAGAGGCAAAAATAGGATGTCGAATAAGCGAAACCGCTTTCATTAGTAGCTACGCTGAGTATAGAAGTCTAAATATCCAATACCGCTTTGTTAAAAGTGTTAACAAAGGTTCCGAGCAAATAAGTTTTAATTAATATTATTATTTGGATACCTCGAGCCCGCATTTAGGTAGTACGGCATGTTTCAAATTCCCTTGCTAATAGGGGTAACGGGACGGGAAGGGCTGAAATCTGTTGATAACACATACAACTTTAAGCTTATTAGGGTCAAAGACGGTTTTTATTTTTGACGTTCTTGCTGTTATAATCTAAAACTGACCCAGCTCTACGGAAACAAATTAAAATACATATAAACATCTATTTTAGTTACCGATAAAATAAAAAATAGAAATGGAGATTTTGGAGCAAATTTTGGGAAAATTATTACATTGAAAAAATATCTTCCAATCGCGTTTCTGCTTCTAAACGAATTCCGTAAAATACTTACGTAACTTGTAAATTTGGAAATAATTTTCTTTATAGTTTTTACCTGCATGCCAATAAAAATTGCTTAAATAACCGTTTATCCCGTTAACGTGATGCCTCGCTTCATAGATTTTATCACTTTACCCATACCACTTTGTGTCATGTACGTTGATTTTTATATGATACATTTTCATCAAACAATTATGAAGTAATAGATAAAGTCTGCCTCTAAGTTTCTACGTCATACATGGAGAATAATAATATGTGAGTAATTAGATACTTAGGTATTTTTCATTTTTTCCAACAACGCTTTTCATTGTAATATGGTAGGTTAATGGAGTATCGATGTCAAGATTTTTTTTCAATTTTCTTAATCATTGGAAAAATATTATGTTCCGCATAACTAATATCTCTTCACACTTTATTAATATTATCAAATAAGTTTAAGCTGTAAATTAATGAAAACATTCCATTCTTGATTAATTTTGTTATATGTACGTACCTACTCCATATTAAATTATATCCAACAACTCAAACTGACAGATCTACTGAAAACAAACTGAAAGGCTGGATATAAATCTAATCTGAAATGTAATTAATTTCGTTAAATTATATTTGAAGCCGGTTTGCTGCGCAATTAGTATCTGATAGCTGTTATTATTGAATAATTTGTACCTGCCGCACCGGCTGAACATTTTCCACGGTTGTACAATGTACCTACATGATACTCAATGCGACACAGAATTAGGGATTGCTTGCCTAATCCAGTATTTACTCGTATGTTACCGTCTAATAATTACGATTGAGTGCCGGTTGTTTCAATCCGTTGGTTAGCGTTACATACCATTCGTTAAATAATTAATTTAACATTCGCTAAATTAATTCTTTGTCATTGATATAATGTTATGAGCCGACGTGTTTAACGGTTGTGTCTGTCAAAATTTATTGATGCAACCGGGCCATATACTCTTCCAATCGCTCTTGGCCAGCGTGGTGGGTTATACTTATGCCGTGAACAAAACCTTTATTCTTATAAATCTATACAAGCAGTTATATTATAAATCAGAAGAATATGTGAAAATACTGAAAAGAAGAAAATTAATGAAATAAGGAAAATTGTGTTGAGCCTGAAAATTCCTATACGTATGATATTATGAATTCAGTCATTAGGCCTACTAGAGGACATCTCACATTTTGCATACGTATTAGGAATACCATCCTATAAGTACACTATACTAAATTGATAATTAGAAAAAACTTTATAATTGTGAAAAGCAATGAAAGGGTAAAGAAGGCAGGGGTAAGCACCTCGGATCTTAGGTTATATTAAAAATGATGACTTATTATTGACATAATATATATTATATTGGGTTCTTGAAGTTTATAAGAAGGAAAATTAACGGCAATAACTCACGTACTATTTAGGTCAGGATCGCCCGACCAGTTTCGAACCCATTAGGGGTCCTTCCTCAGGGGCATTCGACGCGCGCGACGCCCGTCTTATACTGCGGGGCGGCCGGAACGACGCGCTGCGCGCATAGCGCGCTGTGAAGGAGGGGGCTGCGGCACGGGGGGAGGTGGCACCCCCCCCGCCTCCGACTCCTGAAGACCTCGCACGTAGCTCTCTTGAGAGTTTCCTATACACGCCGAACTAACAGTGTCACTCTCGAGACCCATGGATGTCACGGTCTTGCCATGGATCAGCGGTTTCCACGCCGCGTGCAACGCCCATCCACTATCACGATTAAAATTCGGATGTCTGTATATTTCAATAGCCTCGCGTATTTTGCGAGGTACTATAAATTCTTGAAGTTTTTTTATACTACCTGTGCAATAATTGCCTACACAAAAATTGTTCATCGTAAAGCTTTAGACCTGACTTATTATTCATTCTCAGAGTCATCATCGCCCTGCCCAAACCTTTGATCCTGGAAAGTTGAAATTTTGTTCAAATAACAGAACAGACGTCACGTTGACGATATAGACAAGGGATAAGGAAGGATTTTTCGAAATTTTCATGGGATCACCTGAGCGAAGTACAGGCGAGTTAGCTAGTTACGTTCATACATAAAGTATGTATCGCATACGTGAAATCTAGAACAATCAGAAATACCTTAACCAGTAGGTACGGTATTTCAAATAGGACCAATTTATTTACCTTATAACTGTAGCATCCGTATTTATATTATGTTCTTGCAAACTATTTAACTGTCTTTACTTTGTACTTCGGTTCCTACTACCGGTCAGAAGGTATTCGTTACAAGGGAATGGTCCTTGTTGTATGTGATTGAATGGCAGAATCGTGTTTGAAAGTCACCCTTCGCTATAGTGCAGTGGGTAGTGTGGAGGCAATCAGTTAAATTGCGCGAACCACTGAAATAATAGCGGCACTGGCCAGCCACCGGTTTCTGAAAGGCTTGTCAAATAACCAGAAGTCAGGATTCAGATTCTCACGTGTAAAGAGATACGCAAAAGCACTTACCTGTTGTTTAAGTCACGTAACTTTTACATAAAACTACTTAGTTATAATAAAACTACTAAGTATTTGAAAATTCCCGCAGTAACCATTTCAGTTTTTCCTTACTTTTGCAATTTGTCGGGTATTCAAATGGTATTTGGACTTTAAAAAAGAATACAAAATCAATCGTCTAGCGGTCGTCTGTTTGACTGCAAACGAATTATATGTATACTTGTAGCATAGGTTTTCATAATTTATCGGATTGGCTGCATGGACAATTCTCTAAAAGTCTTAAAACTGTCAAAAAACATTAATGTATATAGAAAAGCAATCAATGATCGGATTGCAAAGTGACTATCTAAGTTAATAATAATATTAAGCGACTAGCGTTGATTAACGTTTTCAAATCCAAGTGGTAAGGCGGTCATTATTTTAATTAGATACTCATCTCAGGCCCGTGACACTCAGTACAAAATACATGACTTAACTACCTACACTACTACTAAAATGCCGGCCCTATAAGCATTCATTTCTATGTGTGAGTAAATGTCATCGTAGCCCGTTAGGGCCGGCAACTCGACGTGTACGTGGCGACGACGCGACCGATGCACAATGCCACGGTGACAACTTGCAGCCCACTGTAAAACATTAGATTTGCGGTACAAATGCAATACTTTGTTTAGTTATTTTAAGAAAACTAATTATATTTCATTGTGTTTATCTATAATTTTATTAAATTCTAAGGATAAAATTAAAACAGAAATATATATTTATTTTCATAAGTATTTAGCTTTTTTCCGCGGCTTCACTGACCTGAATTTTGGAGTTTCACAAATTCCGTATGGACTATGGATTTTTAGTGATAAAGAGATAGTAATGTGTTAATGAAAGTTAGTATATCTTCAATCCAATTTGCAGACAAATCGGTACAGTACGTACCTAGTTGCGGCATGAAAGAGTTACAAACATCCAAACCCGCAAGCTTTCATATAATTCATATTCAATAAACAATAGGATATTATAATCGGATACCTTTAAAAATCACTGCAAAAATAATTAATTACAGTTCCTTGCCCATATGATTTTTTCATTTGTCAAGCACAATCTGAGAAAACTTTATTAATCCTCCGGTTTTTTTTTTCATAAATTTTACTAATAAATAAATTGACATCTAAAAAGGTATGCTTTTATTTACAATCAGTAGCCCTATGATGATAAAGTTATGAATTTGTGGCAAACCTATTGAAATACAAGACAGCGCCCACGAGTACCACCCGACGCGTCGCGCTCGGCGCTCTGGGGTAATACATTGACGGGAGGGTGTGAATGTCCCTTCTTTACGTTAGTAATATTATATATTCGTTGCTCATCTGTTGTTTAACCAATTGACCCTTCAGAAACTCGATTTGAAAATGAGCTGCATTTCAGATACTGTCTATAGTTAGAAATTTAAATCTAGCTTTTTAAACCTTTACCTTATAAACTATGCATGTAAAAAACAATTTTCATATCAACGTTGATATCGATTTCATGCATCGTTTCATTTATGATGTACGTTTTGTCTCACTACTCTATTGGGTTATCATTTTAATGGGTATTGTGTATTTTTCTAAATAAAGTGACTTCTTACTGGCTAAAGGTACACTATTAGTACCTAATAAGTATATTATTAAGAATTAATTGCATAAAATACAATAAGTACCTAATAATAAAGTGAAAATCAAAATCTCAAATCTTCAATTATGTGTGTAGATTGTAGACCTTCTGAATTTGACTCAGATTTTTAAAACCTACTAAAATACTTTTTTTTTAAATTGGTTCTGAATTTACTAGACACTACATTGAAATACAATAGATACTTCCTCTACACTATTTATCAATTATTTATTCCGCATGATAGAAATAAGGTTGAAAAAAGCTCCCATGCCCTCTTTAAAGATAACAAATAAATGATTAAGAAGACCATGAAGGAAAATCATTTTCAGGTATTCAAGAGGATCAATAGCAGCCCTTCTTTTACCTCAGTCCTTTTAGCGTGCTCGTTTTTCCTTTGCTACACATCCCTAACTTTCAAAGTCTAGTCTAGTTGTCGACGTCGCCGCCGCTATGAATACTTCAGCTTTAGATCCTTGTGCCATTCACGTGAGCCCCGCAAATATATGGAAATGTTTCATGTCCACAAATAGGGTGCGCGGGCATAAAAGAAGTTGCGAGTGTGCGTGCTGAAATTGTAGATGTTATACGAAGACTTAGTGGTCGTGCGTTAAACGGAACGAAAGTATGTAGAAACTGCAAATATGTAATTTATGTAGGAGGAAGAAGTTATATCTCTAATAAGTCGAAAAGAAACTGACATAAAGCATAGAACGTATTTTTATGAACTCCTCTTCAAAAGAAACTGGCAGATAGGTACAAGATGAAAAATATTTTAATTTTATTATCCTATACCTATGACATTTTGCTTTTAGTCCTTTGAGCGATTTAGCTCTAGAATATTCGTTTTAGCTGTTATCACCATTTATTTTAGACTGCAGAAACACTGCAATGCCTATTTTTTTTATACTCAGTCAAGACAAAGACAAGGTATTCTGTGACGAAGCTCAATTAGCTTACAATACATATTCTGTTCTTACTCGTATATTAAACTGTTACGCATATTTAAAATATATTTTATTTTTGAGTAGCAATAATTACTAATTAACTGAAATTGAATTATTTAGGTACTCTAATAATATATTATTGGCAACCTGTAAAACATGCATTAAGGTTCTAATTTAAAAACTTACACGGTTTTAGCATTACATGATCTTTGGTTACAGTAATATAAATTCAAATAAAAAGTCCATTGCTAAATAAAGTAGGTTATGCATGTTAATCGTATCCCATTCTACATCAAATTGTTTGCATGCACTGTTGTGGTATTGTGTTATTCTAATAGGTACTTTCTTTGCATAATTTATTTTTCACAGTTACGTATTTGCGTGCGTTAAATTAAATACATTGTAGAACGCCATTAATTTATAGTGTGGTCAAGCGCAAATCTACTCGTAAGTTATAAAGTTGGTTGTTAGGTAATATCAAGATTAAAGATTATATGCCCTTAAATATTTAAGTGGGTATGTATAGTTACTTTTACAAAGTGGTTACCTAATATACATTTATAATATAGCTTCCATATAGTTAGTGAAAGACAATTTTTTTAATGGTATAGCTTAAGTGCACTCTAATGCAGCAATTTTTTCCAACATAGTTGCATTTTACCTTGTAGCGGTAAACTGAAAACGTGCTTAGTATTTTAATATTCTCCATACAAAATTATCTCGTAGGATTAGAGTAATACATATCATCTCAAGTAAAATATTTAAGTTGAAGCGGTAACATAATTATATCCCTGGTCGATTTCCTGGGAGTATAGTAGGTACCTGTACCGTAATGTATATAATTAAAAGGAAAAGTCCTGTTTCATTCATTTATTACTTAACTGAGCCATCATCGTCCAGCCTTGCTCCTACGAGTAGAAAGCTGAAATTTTCCTTTCATCATAATGGAACAAGGTGGGGAAGGATTTTTTGAAATTCCCACGGGATCACACGAGAAAAGTTAGGATATGTCGGATAGTATGGTACCTCATATGAAAGCACTATAATGCATTCTACTATTGATGTTTCCATACAGTTTCTATTTTACTTACCTGGTTTTGATTGGAGCACGATCTAGATTCTAAACTTCATTAATCGCGGTACCAGTTAGTGAATTTTGATAAAATAACGCGAGGACATTCATTTCCCTGGATTAGTCAAGAAAGTTAATAATAGTACCAATTCTGCTGTACAAAATCTCTAAACTAAACTCTGTCTGTCTGTCTGTCTGTCTGCCTGTCTGCCACTTGCCGAAGAGTAGGAACAAGTAGAGTACTGTAAAATATTGAATATTTGATATTTATCAAAATATCAAGTAAAAAAAGTGGTAGAACAAAAGTTGTTATAGTTTTAATGCAAACAAATACAGGCCGAGAGCGATTTGGTTTTTTTTATATTTTATAAAACCCTGTAATCCTACGTACGAACCAAAGCTCGTTTCCTGCGACACATGGAAGTATCATTAATATCTTTAAAATGCGTGTTACAAATTGCTGGCTCTTATCCTGCAATGCGGCTTCTTTTTTGACAAATATTTATCATACGTGGCTCGAGCCGGCCTTATATCTAGGCTTTTTGGAACATTACCAGTTTGTCTAGTGTGCTCCGAAAAGCCACACTTGGGTTAAAACGTAATTTACATCAAGAGTTGCTGCTAAGCGGTCTATGAGTTAAGCTATTCTTTTTTATTCTTCTCGTTTCATACTTTAACATCGTACCTGACTATCCATTATAACAATAGGTATAATATAATGCCCCTACTCTCTATCGTTTAGTGACACTGTGTATACATAGTTATATATTTTAAATTTCAAGTTAATTATCTGTTGTATTATCTGCGATAACGGAAAAAATACATAAAGCTTCAAGAGAAAGGTCTTTACTCTTTACAGGCTTTTATAGCCGAGTTATTGCTCGGCAATAATAATTATTAAATTTTAAATCAGTATTTGTTTAAAGTTTAAATGTTACGAATAGTTTTTTTTTACTTTCGAACGTGCAGACTGTCTGTCTCTATGAATTTTTGTTTTTTGCTTTCAGTGATTCAAAATAAGCTTTTTTGTTTGCTCTGTATACATTACACTGAAAGCAAAAAACAAAAATATTTTCGCGTTGCAAAATACTTAAACATTAATAAAATTCCTTAGTGAAAAAGCGCGAAAGTTTTTATTTTTTCTCGCAGCTTTCTTGTTAAGTCGAAGCATTTTTCCTTCATCTAGATAATGCGCAAAGAATTTAATAAAAGCATTGTTTTTGTAAACAGTTTTTTAATAAAGCAAAACGTACCTACATAACAAAATTCATCAAATCAAAATAACATTTAACTCCGAACAAGTAAATATACGTGGACCTTTCAAAGACTTTCGAAACAAATATCTACAAAACCTCTTAGCGCGTACATTTTTCATTTACGCTAATTGAATGTGATGGATGTTGAAGGAATGCTCGCGTTTTTCCCTCGTTCCCCTTTCCTGTCTGTTGCTCGGAAAAAGTGTCTCGAACTGTTTCCGAACACGGGAAGGTGTTCGGCTGAAATAAATTTTATCGGAGAAACTTTAAAAAAGCTGTTAAGCCCAATTTCCGACGAATGAAATCACGGCCCGCTAAGTATAATATTTCACCCTTTTGACGACACATTATGTACATTTGCCGCGCGTAACGACGCGGGCACGGTTCACAATTTCCATTAAGGCGCGCCGAGACGGGAAAGCCCGAAATTTTAATGTCCATACCCAGATTCAGACTTTAAAACGGGTTATAGTAAGACCGAAAGTCCCTCGGGAGTAGCGGTCGTTTGTGTCGAAAAACATTGCCTTCACACGGGCGCCCCGTGTTACACATATCGTATTAGCAGAGGCCGGTATCTTACTGCAATTAGCATCAGCTTTTTAGGAGTGCCGGTTGTGTGAGCATCGTTTATTTTAATGCGATGGGAAACAAAACGACGTCATGAATGAAAATACTCCTGTGCAAACATTTTTGCGAAATTTTAAGTCAGATGAAAACCCTTAGCGCGTTGGAGTTAACGGGCTTTCAGGTTCGCACAGCTTAAATGTTTTTCAGGTATTGCTTTTACGCCCTATTTTGCTATAGTTTTTATAGATTCCTATTATTCATTTTTGAGGTTTAACGTTCACGTTTTTACCAAAAATGATTTAGTTAATTTTATGAACGGGTATTCTGGCACATTATACTTTCCTACTGTGATGGTCCAAGGCTGATCGTCTAGCTATATTTGATTCGTAATTGAGTACTCTAGAGAAAGAGCCTATTTTTATTTACTTACTTACAATCCTTACCTTATACATTCCAGGAACTGGTTTATTATCTCCCGGCTGCCACATTCGTGCTGTGTCGTTTCCTCAAAAGCACCACTCAATCTCGGTGATTGTAGTTTAAATATAAAACTAGCCTAAAACTGTAGCCTGCTAATTGTGACTAGGTTCTTTTAATACAATTTAAGACTCTGACTTTACTGCTATGTAAATTCAATTCAATATTAATTAACGTTCAGGCTTTATTGAGGTCCGGTCTGGTTCTGAAGGAACACCTGGCCATTCAATTGTTAAGCTATATTTCTGAATATAAATAAATGCTGTCAGGTCTAGGTTCTGTACTTCAAAGCATGTTAGGCACACTCAAATGTAAATATGAATCGTGATTCAGATATAGGTACATAAAGACATTCGATATTGGAGAGTTTTGATCTAGTTAGTCACATGGACTTGTAATAGAATTGAAAATTTACATTTTATTATTATTTAACTAGAGTCTGGATTCTAAACGAGGCTCCATTAGCGAATACCCTTGAACGTGAGGGAATCATATAAATGAAATGAACATATTAGAGCTTTAAATCATCTGTATTTAGTGAAATAAATTTATTGATATGAGAGAAAGAAACTTTATAATTATTTAGAATTTAGATTCGATGGATCACATCAATATCTAAATTCGAGCGTTCCGTTCCTATCCTAGCCAATCCAGAGAAAACAAACGCTCAAAGAAAAAACTCTGTAGGCATCATGTAAGTATATCTTAATATAATATTACATACACACATGAGTACAAAATGAAATGGTACATTATAATATACAACGACATCGGTAGAGACAAAACACATACAAACTCTAGCCTAAAGGTAGGTATTTACATTAATCAAGCTAACCTCACAGCTGGTTTATTACAAGTTTAATAATATAATTTAATTTATATTGCCCATCATTATCTTAAAGCAGCCGATAACACGTGTAATATCGCACGTGGTGCGTGCGATATTTAATAAGGTGCATTTTTGCCTAACCTTTCCATATAAAATCGATAAAAGGCACAAAATTATTAAAACAGGCACGCCCGTGAAACCTAACTTAGCCCAGACCTTGGCTGTCTTCCGCTCCTTCGTTCCTGCTAATGAATGACCTGGAATCCCGTGCCAGGATCCATTATGTTTAACTCACAATTTGTCTTACGACTCTAGCATCAAAGTTCTAAATTTCAGCTGTGAAATTATCTCAAGTAATAATTTAATAAAATGATTGGAGTACATTACCAAAATCTCCGACACTCGTCTCGCCTGCTTTGTCACTAACACAACTCTAATTTAAATTTAGTCAAAGTAAAATATTACAAAGTGTTTAGACTTAGAATTACGAATTTAATTTATACAAGTTGCAAAAGGGTTAACACTGACTCTATATAATATAACGTACAATAATTAGGTACGAGTAACTTGTTAGTGGTCGTAGTATGACCAGCGTAGGCGCCCGAATGCCTCCCTCGCAGCGCCAGCGCAGTGTGTCCCCTCCCTCGTCATCCCTTCCTGTAAGCAAGAAACAATTCCGCCCCGAATCACTCTGTCTTTATTGTAATTGGTCATGTCTCGGTGACACGATGGCTAGGTGACGCGTGATAGGTTTAATTCATTGCCCCGCCCCTGATTTTGCTTCTAGTTTTGTGTTAGAGCGAGATAGCGAAGTATTCCTATATCTTGACTGTGACTTGACTATAAAAAATTCTTTAAATTTTTTTTTTATACAACTGAACCTTATCGGAAACCATCTGGATTGCATTTAGCACATGATAACTAACGAACGTTAGTTTTAACACGATATATGGTTTTCGGTCTTTCTGCTAAAATTTAAGAACATTGCCTCTTTTGTTTTATATTTTAAATGTGTTTTCGAACCCTCATAAATTATGAAACGCTTTGAATCTCAGATTTCTAAGGTGGGTGGACCATGGAAGGCCATGCTCCTTCGAAGGCCAATTATTAAAATTTCGTAGTTATTGCCATGTGATGACAAATTCCTTCTATCTACATAAACATCCATCGCACTAGAAATCACAGACGCGGCGGCGAATCGCTCGCGCCACTATTTTGGCAGTACGGTCCCTCGCTTCATTGATATCGGAAATCGACGACGTTAAACTAAGGTGGGTGTACCATAGAAGGCCACTCTAACAAATAAATAGTTATTATTCATCTATTTACTGGATAAATGAAACTAACAAATATTTAAGTAATACTTTGTTTTATTACGTAACATATAAACCAATCCTTTTTATTGTAGATTTAATCGCTATTTAATAACTTTTAGTGTTAAATGACTGCTTTATTACAATGGCCTTCTAAGGAGCCTTGTTCCTAGCAACGCCATTTGGAAGGGTTCAATGAAACTTAAGTTTAATCAATATTGATCAAATCTGAAATTTAAAAAAGTGGTTTATATGTTACGTAATAAAACAAAGTATTACTTTATTATTTGTTCGTATCATTTATTCAGTAAATAAACGAATAATAACTGTTCATTTGTTAGCGTGGCCTTCCATGGTCCACCCACCTTATTTTTTGTTTATTTTTCGAAAGTTTTACAAGTTTAAATTTTAAATAGCGTTCCGTCGACAGAATTTTACCTACTTTCAAATTTATGATTATTGCGGATGCTTTTTTTTGTTAAAATTTTTAGAGCTTTATCCTATACCTTTAAACGAGCAATTCTTGTATATATATTTCTATATAATCTGGATCTCGGCAACGGCTCCAACGATTTTCATGAAATTTAGTATACAGGGGGTTTTGGGGGCGATAAATCGATCTAGCTAGGATTCATTTTTATAAAATGTCGAATTTACCAATAAAAAAATAATAAAAATATGACTTCTGCTGCCATCTATTAGCCAGTAGTTAAACTACCAGTAGTTAAACTACCGAGCGAAGCACTTCTGCTGCCATCTATTATCCAGTAGTTAAACTACCGAGCGAAGCTCGGTCAACCAGATATTATAATTTTATGCGTGAGAAATATTGAGTACCATCTCAGTACCTCGGTTGGACCTCAGGAATTTACATCTACGCACAATGCAAATGCATGTCATTAGTAGCAAAGACATTTTTAAAATGAAAAAGATTGTCGAGACGAGCAAGACGTTTATTTGATGTTTAAGTGATACGCCTGCTCATATCAAATGCCTCACCTGTTCCTGCATTGCACTCACCATCATATGGCAGTGCAGAACATTTTACACAGGTGCCCATTCCGACGTGCTCTGCAAGAATAGTCCTCGTCGATGTCGTCGTTTCAGCCGATGGACGTTAATTGCTGGACATAGGCCTTCTGAAATGACTTCTAAACATCACGATCTTGGGCCGCCTGGTGTCAGCGACTCTCTGCGACTTTTGTCGTCCGTCTACTTGGCCTGCCGACACTGCGTTTCCCGGTGCGTGGTCACCATTTCAGCACCTCGGGTCCCCAACGTCCATCGTTCCTACGAGCTATGTGCCTCTACCATTGCCACTTCAGTTTAGCGACACGTTGAGCTATGGTATCGGTCACTTTGGTTCTTTTACGGATCTCCTCATAAATATACATAGCATAGATACTCCGAGCATAGTTCTGTCCATCATTCGCTGAGTGACCCTCTGCCTTCTTATGAAGACTTCCACCGGTTAAATAACGTTTAACAAAAACTAAAAGTAAAATACGATGGAAATTTACCGTGATTACATAACAATCGCTAAAATCTCGGATAATATCGTACGACGCAAATGAAACAGACTCCGTATTCGGTACTCGTGTAGGGTGGGAATTAAGGCTGCTTATCCGTGCGAGGAACGAGGCAACGGGAGGATAATTATTTATTAAAATTGTTGCCATACCGCCGAGCTGCGACCGTTTCCCTACATGTTATTAGCTGCTGGCAAATTCCCCGTATATAATGTAGAGTGGCAATAATATGCCTAACGTGTCACGGGAATTGATTTTTAACCTGCGACGCGGCTCAAGCGGGGTGTTGTAAATACGTGTTTATGTCTGAGGCATTGTAGCTCCCCAAATTATGGACGGAATTTAATGATTTTTTTTTAATTCTTTATTTTGTTGCTGCTCTGCTATTTTGTTGGCATCTCTTACACTACTATGAAACGTTCGAATTCGTTCCAAGGGCTAATTTTCACGTTCGGAGTCATATTTAATCGATAAAGATGTAAACAATGAAAATAAATGCAATAAATTTATAAAAATTCCATTTTATAACGTAAGTACTAATGCTCTCACCCAATATTATTGCATATGAAATTAATGATTTTGTAAAGAAACAGATTTCGGTCTGAAATCACACTAATATTAAAAGGGTAAAAGGTTTTTGTTTGTGCGTGTCTGTGTATGTTAATTGTTTGTTACTCCTTCCCGTCTTTATTACAGAGCCAATTTGGTTGAAATCAACTTGGTTGAAATTTGGAAGAAGGATAGACTATGCTCTGGATTAACACATAGGCTTTTTTATTCCGGAAAAATCCATGGTTCCCGCGGGTAGAGTCGCGGGCAACAGCTAGTTTCTAAATATAGTCGTGACTTAATTAAATATAGAGATCTCTTTCGAGAGGTCGTGGTATCAAAGGAATTATGGTGACGAGCAAAATCATCAAAAAAATTAATTAAGTTCCGATTTCATGGCCACCATAGTAAAGGCAACTTCCTCACTTCGTCGGTGGCTCGTTACATCGTTTACGAAATATTTCACAAGTTTATTAACACCATCAACGGCCACGTTTTATTAGTTTAAGGGGGTTGATCATCATTTTATGGTGTGATTAACTAAGATGAGCTTCACATGTTTCAGACAGTTTTTTTTTCAAGCACTATCAAGGTACAGAAAAATGTGGGTTAATACCTTTGGTTAATACTTAATCCATAACGCATATAGGTATATTCGAATTTCAAAAGCTCAAAAGTTGTGCGCAAAGACTTTTATGTAGGTGCGAAGGACCTAAAAGATTCCTTTCGAAAGTTTGATTCTTTTACGTAGTTTTAAATGTAATCTTCTAAAGAGCATAATGTTAAAGGAAAGAAAACTAAAAGCCCCTAAATAAGAGAATGAAAAGCTAGCAACTAATGAAAGCGTTTTAATCTTTTTAAGTGGATAGAGTTTGGGATTGGGTTTTGCTTTACTTTGGTGTTTGTATTCATGCTAGCACCCCGCATACAGGTTTTGATGAAAAATTTCACACACTTCAGGATTTTTTTATCGCGTTACGCTCTAACTCCCTGCAGGTTATCCTCAAAATTACCTAACGATACTGTTCCAACAATTGTAGATATTTCACACTGTGATATTATGAAGATAAAAGTCTAAAAACGCTTTCCGCTCCTGAAAGAAATGGCTTTCACTTATCCCGTTACACATTATGTACTTTGGGTGAAAACAAATAAATTTTGTCCGCGGCAAAGTTAGCTGAAAACCCACGGTTATTTTGGCGCCTCGGGGCGCGCCGTGTGACGTCACCATGAATCATTGTATACGAAAAGGCTCTTAGATAATAAGACTTTAGACAGTACATTCTACTTTTAATACTCTCCGGCCTCCGCTCTTGAAAAAGCCACCAATATTTTAAAATGAATGAAACGAAATTAAGACGTTTTTTTTTCGCCTACTATTGTATTTATTTACTATTGAAGATAAGTAAGTTTATATTTTCATTTTCATAAGGGTTGCGTACTCTAGAGGTACCAACGGGACCCTATTACCCTCTGCTGCCCGTCGTCCACATATCACATGTGCTGCACCTTATGTTTATTTTATTATTATAAGAGTAAGTAGTTATAGGCAGTTGAAAACTTACCCGTGTATATTTCTTTTAGTTTTTTGTTCAATGATATACGATAAATCCTTCTCCCATTATTTTCTGGTAAATCTGGTTTACATTTATCTAACGATCTTCTTATACTTATCTGCCATTCTATTTGCGTTTCAATTGAACAGGAAAATATCACTATTTTCACCTAATAGTGACCCCTTTACCCTTTTAATTTGTGTATCAAATACAAACCATTGCGATCTTACTTTGTGACCTTAGATAGTAAGCCACATTTGTAAGTTTTGTCTTATAAATTACTCTTATTCTTACTCTTAATAGATGTTTTGTAACTAATTAGGCAAAAATAATCTTTATAAACGTATCTTACTGAGAGAGTGGAAATTCATAGCTCTGTAGTCTATACGTCTATACCCCTTATTCCTTAGAGAGTTCTGTTCCCAGAAGTAAGATACTTGGATGTTAAATTAAAAGTCCGCAAAAAAATTGAACAAAATAACCTGCAAAATGTAGAGATCGCTGATGAAAAAACTTCAGATCAAAATGTTGGAGACAAGTTGAGACGAAAGCTGCGTTTTCTTGAAGTGCATTTGATTTCGATTTGAGCACCCCAACTTAAACTCAAATTCTAATAAACTTGGCCGGAAATTATCCACTTGAGAAAACTGTAGTTACGAGTACAGTCTCTACTGATCATAATATTACAAGTAGGTACAGGCGTGTAACAGAATCTTTCTCAACTGACATTTTCGGTATTTTTGTTTTCCATTAAAATCTTAAAAACCCTTTATCAATGTTACATCATTGTACCTACTCGTACATTATGCTTCTATGTTTAAAAAAAAAATTAAATGATTGGTTACTGAGTTATTCAGCTTTTCAGCAGTGTGTCAAACCCAACGTTAAAAGAAGAAAATGGCGCGGTGACACTGCCCACGCCATTTGTAACTTTTAGTATAAGTACCAACCAATCTTTGCTTCTGATCCAGGACTAAATCAATTTCTTTCACATTTTACGTTTTTGGGTAATTTTAGAAAATACAGTGTGCAGTTGTACTCGCCTCTATCAGAACATAATCCAGATCAATGATGGTTCGCAAGTCTCATCCAAATTTAAGATACGAACTGTGGTTAGTCTGTGCAATAGATTAGCTAAGTAGAGCCCTGCATAAACATACAGTCATCCTATTTTTATCTTCAGTTATGAAAAATCAAAGTCTACATGATTTATCCTTTATTGGACATATTAGTAGGCTCGCTACTTCTTGTACTTATTGTTGGCTATTTTTGTCGACAATTTTCCCAAGACTTTGTCATTTTCCCAAGGCTGTACATAACATACACTTCTGCGGCAGGTCAGTGTTCGCCGCTCTACTAGCAAACGAGATCGTCCAAAGTATAACATGGTTGATCTACTGCCGGTTCCACTTGGATCGGGACACCTTCAAAACAAAATCCGTCAGGCCGTCACTGCAGTTTTTGCGGATAGTAAAGTTTATTACACGATGGCAATCGTGTAATAAACTTAAAAAGGAGTGTAGTGTTTTTACTAGGGTTCATGTCATGTATGTATATGTGAGTTTCTTTATTCCACCATAACTTCCGGACGGCTGAATAGATTTGGGCATATGGAGTATCGTTAGAATCCTTGCATCATTCCAAATAACATAGGCTATATATTTTGGAAAAAGTCGTATTACCAAAGGCCAATCGTGTTTTTAACTTTTAAACTATTTACTTGTTTTTTTTTTCATGCATTATGAGATTGTGGCGTTTTGGATTTTAATTCGGTTCGCAGTGACTCCTTTGTTTGTTTATAGGCGGCATGATAGCCACTCATCACGTGCCAGCGGGTCGCGCGTGTGATGCATCATGCAGCGGCCGTATCAAAAATTCAATTACAATTTTCTCGTTGCGTGATGCAAAATTCACTGAACGCCAACAATTTGGCTACGTAACCGGGGTGCATTACATTAATTTCTAGCTGAAAGCTCGGGCATTAATTTGGGTCTAGCTCCGGAGGGAAACCACAAAATACTAGTTCCGCTGCTATTCATAATAAAACCGGTGCAAGCCGCTAAGTGCTTCAACATCTGGGCACGGCGAAATACTATTACTATGACAAAGAGCCGTGAAATAGTGGCGTCGTTCAACTTTAGTTTGGCGATGTGCTGCCTCGTAATAAGATTAAATATTTTACATTGAATCCCGCCCGCCTTCGTCGAGTTGAGAGTTGTTCGGATATTATTAATTTGGCAGGTATCCACGCCAAGAGTTGCGGTTTCTGTGACAACTAACAATTGACACCGACAGCTGTGGGTATCAGTTTCGATGGGTATCAGTGTGTCGTACAATAGAAATTTCAATTCACGAAGACGTTTCCCATTCTGGTAAAATCCCTTATGTTTCATTCGATTCGTATGGAGTTTAAGAGAGTGGGGCGCGTCATCGTGGATTGAAATATCTATATTTGTGCAAGGTTCAGGACATGAAAATGCATAAAAGTAAATTTTTATTAATATAAAAAGTATAGTCGATTCTTGCCGTAAGTTATGTCTAGATTGACAATTGGAGAAAACGCAGTAGGTACAATCAGCCATATCTAGTTATAAAAGTCATGTAGTGATAGAACAATCTTTAAATACAAAGTAGGTAGGTACTCGTACATTTACGTTTTTAAACTAGAGTCAATGTTTGCCAATTTCAATACCTACTTTGTTGAAGTTAATTAGCTCAAAGCTAAAACGCTAACCTGGGTTGGCGTAGGTAAGTGGGAATTGAATATCTATACAATGACTAATTATTAAAGCCTTGTACATAAATGCAAAAACAATTCCTAACCTAAGCTTAGGTAGGTTCTAAAAGAATAACAGTAATTTAAAAGTAAAGACTGCTAGTTCTTAAAGTTCTAATTAATTGCAATTTCAAGTTAATTTACTTAAAAGTACCTAAAAGTTAACGCTGCTTGAAGTGTATTAGAGCCGTTCTGTCCCGTAGGTATTACGATAGTTTAAACTCATAAAGTAAGACATCGACAGTTTTATTTTAGTGCACGGCTGATGACAGAAGTTTTTATGGAAGTTGTCGTTAAGGCGAAGCGCTCCCGATAACGTCTGGAGTGTGGCTCGAGCTCAACTCTTTAAGTTATAGCGCGCCTATAAACTGGGTTCATACTTGTCACTGGATCGATATGCAAGTTAACTTCAAGCACGGACGCACGGACGGAGCCGGACACGTCGCGTGCCACCTTTAATACAAAAATATCGATTCTTCCACAAAGCCGCGTTACCGCAATCAATATGCCTTTCCGCCCCATGCCTAATTACGCCCACCTACGTCACTCAAACATCCGTAAAAAGCATCGCGATCACTACCCCAGCGCTGGCCCGCAGCAGACCCAACCTGAAAACGTAGTGTACACTGAATCATTCGAAGTGCACAGGAAAATGCTTCATTGTAAACGTTTTATTTAATTTTCCCTCCATTTACTTTTTATAATTTCTGCCGGGCATAAAAAACGATCCGTCGCAGGAAGCGCGCAAACATACGAAGCCTTCTACGTCGGGACGCACACACGGACAGGAACACCTGTCTCGGGAACGAAAGGTGTGCTCGCGCGTGCCGGCAAGAGACGACAATATGTGGAGCCGAGGGGTGGGAGCGAGAAGTGCAATGCGCGCGCACAGCACCGGCACGCCCGCCGCGCGTCCCGCTCGCGCGCGGGCCCGCCTGAGAGTCGTCAGTCTATCGCGCGTAGAGGCAGCGCTTGTTCGTGCCGCCCTTTGCTCCGTCGCGACCGACACGGTGTCCGTAATTGGTGTTCGGAAAATTGTGCATGTGCGTTTTCCGACGAGAGCAGTGTGTGTGCTAGTGAGATGTGCTGTTGTTTTCTAGGTAATGGAGATCACTCTTGGAAAAAGGCGGCCCGATGTTGAATACGTCACTTGAAAAGGGGAAAAGTTGTTGGCGGGATTTGTTTCACTTTTACAAATTTTCCCACTAAACAGGAGCAAAATAGACCCATAGGAATAGAGTCAAAAGTTCTATGGAACACGAACGAACAAAATAATCCACCAACATAATCAGCAATATGTAGAGCTCGACGAGCGTGCAACTCTTTTACTGGAAACGAATTTATGATCCGTTAATTGTTCGCGCCGCTTAGATAAGCATAAACTACTTGACGTTGCCATTGTTAAACATTGGCTACAAAAAGTATTTACTTTCAATGTAGCTGAGGTCTCTGAATAAAGCGGATATTTGATAGCAAAATTACAAAAACCTAAACCCATGAAACTAAGAACATTTAAAGCTTTAAACGAAGTTTTCCAATGTAGAATGGAAGAATGTAAAGCCGCTAAACTTAGTAGAAAACTTAATAATCAATCATAACAGAAAACAGAGAGCTAGACATCTGTTACACGAAAAGTTGAATTCTCAACAATAAAAATTAGAACACTTGAACTGATGCTGATTACTTACATTTAAAAAATCAATTGAATAATCCTTTTTGAAAATAATAAGAATCTGATAAGAGATGTAAATAATTTCGAAGAATTAACTCCTTATTTATGTAATGTTATGTGTTTCATAACAAACATGCATGAATTTTGAGTTGGTACTAATCTATCCAGTATCCTAGATTACCTTTCTGCAAATCATTACTATGTTGTAGGACTATGATGTCAGACTGAAAATTTTTAAGAAATGACTTCAGGCAACAGAATAAGAAACGAAAACGATAAAAGGAACGAAATAAGATTGTAGCAGTTCTAAAAAGTTCCTCTAATTATTAGCTCTACTCTACTATTATAGTAACTAGTCCACTTTTTATTCCTCTAGTGAAAGCTCTACTTAGCATCCTACTCATTTAAGATTGAAAACATTTCTTGGAAATAAGAAGGAATGTTGGTGTTAAATGAATCAATTGGAATATAATGTCACAAATGAACTTCCAACATAATTTAATCCCGAACTCTACACCCTCAATACTTTAGTTAAATAAATTGATGTCAATGAATAAAAACGACCCAGGAATGGCCGTGTCATCATTAAATTCAACTAGGTACATTAGGAAAGGTTAATCGAATTAACTAGATGAACTCGGACATCTGTCACGAGCACTTAAAATTTACGTCATAGGTATATATAAAGTGAGCCTATAACTATTGCCCGTGACTAGTAGACTTCATTAATATAACGCAATAGCTATAATCAATAACGTGAAAAGAAAAGTGAGAACTGAAATCGAAAGTCGTTCAGCTTATGTTACTGAAGTTGAATTTCAGCGGACTTTTCATTCTTTACCTATTATAGAGCTTGGAAATTAGGCATAATAAGAAATGTCCACCCAATCTATTCAAAAAGATGTACTTACCCTACCTACACGTATTCAAAAAAAAACTCATTGCGTGAATTGTAATCATCATAATAAAGGCAATTTGAGAATTAGAACAGTTACGATATGATTTTGTTCTACGGTTTATGCCATAGGTTTGTGAAGTTTAGATAATATTATATTAATGATTTAATGATAATTTATGAAAGTAATGTTATTGTAAAATATGGTCTTGCTCACGAATACTTATGTGTTACTCATAAAATATTCCTAAAAGCTTAAATGCATTTGACGCGAAATCTACTTTATTTTACTTAATCAGTAAAATATTAAACAATATTTTTAACTATGTAGTTGAAATTTGATTTTCTTTGAAGAACAATTTGACTGATTTTGTTCAATCATTGACGCAATCATTCATATTACCACTATCACTACCAGTGTCACTTTTACGGTCATATTATTTTTAATTAATAATTAATAGTGACCTTAATATTATGAGTGGCGTTGTGTTTTGGGCGTTATTTATTATTGGAACTCTTGATTTCTTCATAATAATATGAACACTCATGATTGATGTTGCCTTTAATGCTTCGTTATGTTATTGTGTCCTACAAAATTACGACTATTTTGTAGGTAGACAAAATTGCAGCTCCGAAGTGAAACAAAACTGTAACATTATTCAGAATTTTTGCAGTCTCAAATTTGTTTAATGCATTTAATTTCAGTAAGTAAATAGTAAAGAGAAAAGTTATGCAAAAAATTGAAGCGTATTTTCTACTAACATCAGACATGACGCATTGCAGTCTGTAAAAGTTTCATTTTATCGCAATTTAGGATGTTTTCTACTAAGTGCGTATGTAATTGTACAGTCTACGTGTTCGCATTCAGTTCTGTATGTGTATCTATTATGGTAGTACTTTTTTGTTGTCAGTCCGCTTCGCTGTGTTCTGTTGCCGTAATTACTGTGGCGAGTCCATTTGGAATAGTCTCTTGTACGAAGGCTCGCCATTGTGCTGGCTTCGTTGCGTCACGTCATGACAAGATCAACTGAACGTCCATGAGAACTACTAACTAATAGTTGGCTTGTTAAATTAATTGCGTTTGATATTTTGCTCCATGCATGACACTGATAGATGCTTTGTAGGTAGGTACTCGTACCTACGATAAGCTTTTGGTGTATGCAAGACGCAATTTGTTTGTCACGGCAATATACCTTAACAATTAATTTCCATACCCATATCTCGTTTCCCGGACAGTAATTTGTAGCTATGAGTGTAACAAATTTGGTAATTTTTATGGGCCGTTATCGTATTTCACGCTATACATGTGGGTGTTTTTTTTTTATTTTAATTGTTTAGGTTAATTTTTTAAAATATTGATGTGATAATACTATGTCGAATCTCAATTATAAAATTGTATCTCAATTATAAAACGGTCATAAAAGGAAGTTGTCAATATTAGAAAAAAACTAAAAATAACAGTAGTGTTTGCAGTAGAGTTTTTTGTTTGACGGCAGAATTTAGGATTTTTTCCACTCATGAATAAAAAATCAGAAATTCAATCGTTTTGGTCTAGGCGTTAGGCCTTGGTTGATAATTCTATGTATATTGTGCCTAAATGCTCACAACATAGAGCCAGAAACTCTATGTTGTGAGCATTTATAAAGGTATTTACTAAATCGGTGCTATAGGATTTGCGCCGACAAGCAATTTGTTTTGTGTACGTTCGGATAGCATTGATTTGCAATAAAAATTGCTCTGTCACGCTTTCTGTGGCTTGACCTCTTTTACAATACTGCAATTGTTGACCGTTGTACAGTTTGGAAGTAATTTTATGTACTTTGTTGTAATCATAATTATTCAATATATTTTCATTTAAAACCAAAGAACTAGTAGGACTTACCATCAATGAATTGTAATTAATTGTACTCAACGATATATGCAGGGTTTTTTAAGTTCAAACTTACCTGACATAGTGCGTCATGTAGTAAAGAATCAGCCGAGAAACTTCATTCCATTATCAGGTAAAGTGGAGGGTGTGACGGTGCTCATCCTAAGTGAGTAAATAGGCGCAATTTAGGCCACCGAAGCTATGGCGGCTGGCCTGATTCAACACTTCGTTGTGGCAATTAGATTCAATTTGCGGAGCCGAGCACTATGAATATGGGACCGAAACTAACAAAGGTTCATTTCTCTTGAAATTAGTCTGAACGCGCGGAGTGACGAAATTCCTTAAAAGCGCTAATTCCCTTGGGCGTTTTCATAATTAGCTACAGCGAAAGTTTAGTTCTTGGGTTCGTGCAATCTTTACAAAGACTGTCCGGAGTTAAAAAGAGGAGACAGTTGTTAAAAAGAGTAGCTGCATCACGAAGCCTTAACTTAAAAACAACTTGAATGCGAGATTCTTAAGCCTAATTTAGCTCTCGTTTTAATATCACTATAGGCCTTAAATTGTCATTTAGAAAATAATACGGAGACACAAGTAATCTATATATATAAAAGAAGAAACTGACTGACTGACTGACTGACTGACTGACTGACTCACTGACATATCAACGCACAGCCCAAACCGCTGGGTCTAGAGACTCCAAATTTGGCACACAGATACCTTATGAGGTCTAGGGGAGCACTAAGAAAGGATTTTTCAAAATTCACCCTCTAAGGGGGTGAAACGGGGGTCCGAAGTTTTGATTTTATCAAGTTAAAATACGTCTTCACGCCGCAACTACTGTACCGAATTGGCTAAAATTTGGAATGGAGGTATATTATATCTTGCATTACCACATAGGCTACTTTTCATCCCGAAAAAATTTATGGTTCCCGTGGGATAAGTTAAAAACCGAAATTCACGCGGAAAAAAAATCTCACGCCGCAAGTACACAACCGATTTGGATGAAATTTGGAATGGAGATAGATTAAATCCTGGGTTAATAAATAGGGTACTTTTCATCCCGGAAAAATCCATGGGTTTTGCAGGAGACGGGAAAAACCGATATTCACGCGGGAAAAATACTACTTCCCGCCGTAATTACTGAACTGATATGGCTGAAATTGGAAAAAGAGATAGACTTTATCCTGGATTAATACAAAGGCTACTTTTCGTCCCGAAAAAAATCATGGTTCCCGTGGGATTAGTAAAAAACCGAAATTCACGCGGAAAAAAAATATTCACGCCGCAAGTGCACAACCGATTTGGCTGGAATTTGGAATGGAGATAGATTATATGCTGGGTTAATAAATAGGGTACTTTTTATCCCAGAAGAATCCATGGTTTTTGCAGGAAAAGTGAAAAACCGATATTCTCGCGAGAAAAATACTTCTTCACGCCGTAATTACTATACTGATATGGCTGAAATTTGAAACAAACTTAGACTTTATCCTGAATTAATACGGAGGCTACTTTTCGTCCCGAAAAAATTCATAGTTCCCGTGGGATTAGTAAAAAAACCGAAATTCAGGCGGAAAAAAATCTTCATGCCGCAAGTGCACCACCGATTTGGCTGTAATTTGGAATGAAGATAGATTATATCCTGGGTTAATAAATAGGCTACTTTTTATCCCGGAAAAATCCATGGTTTTTGCAGGAAAAAAGAAAAACAGATATTCATACGCGAAAAATACTACTTCACGCCGTATTTACTGAACTGATATGGCTGAAATTCGCAATAAAGATAGATTATATCCTGGATTAATACGAAGGCTACTTTTCATCCCAGAAAAATCCATGGTTTCCGCGGAAAAACTGAAAAATTGATGTTCACGCGCGAAAAGTATTACTTTACGCTGTAATTACTGAACTGAAATGACTAAAATTCGGTAAGGAGATAGATTTTATCCCGGATTATTACATAGGCTACTGAAAAGCTGATATTCAAATACGAGGCAAAAATATTCCTTCATGCCATAATTACTGAATTAATTTAGCTGAAATTTGGAAGATATAGATTATATCCTGGATTAATACATTTACTACTTTTTATCCCGGCAAAATCCATGGTTTCTTTGATAATAGTGAAAAATAGATATCCACGCGGGAAAACATTCCTTCACGCCGTAATTACTGAACAGATTTGCCTGAAATTTGAAATGGAGATAGATTATATCCTAGATTAATAGATATGGTACTGGGAATCCACAATTACTGCGGAAATAGTGAAAACAAATATTTATGCGGGAGATATACCTACTCCTTTACGGCGCAACTGCTGAATTTTTTTGGCTGAAAATTGGAATGAAGACAGATTTCGTCCCAAATTAGTACAAAGGCTACTTTTTATTCCGGAAAATAGATGGTTCCCGTGTGTAGGGAAAACTAAAATTTGCGCGGGCGAAGCTGCGGGTTTCTGCTAGTAAACTATAATACAAACCTATTACTATCGCATCGTTGAGCAAAGGAGGCCTTAAGGCTGCGAGGAGTCCCTGTGAGAGCTAAGAAAGGGATATGAAGTTTAGCGTTACTACTTACTACGTTACTCTAGTGTGGGTTACACAGACTCTCGTCAGCTACTCTCGAGAGAACAGTTCCCAGGAATATAGTTTTCTCACGCTATGTCCTATCATCATAAAATATTGTATTATTGTATATTGATTTGTTAACCACTTGTTTGTCAACATTACATAACGTTAATGGAAAACCTCAGTGTCAAATTTACTAATGCCTATATCTATTAAAATTATTTAGCCTTTTTTGGGCACCAGTCTATTATATACCATCAGTATAATGTCTTGATTCTCACTGTTTTCATCGAGTTTTGATAGAGTCAAGATAATACGGTGGAGCCAAGTCATTTTGCCCATAGGTAGTTTATTTTGTCTGTTCAGTGGAAATTTCATTACGTGAATGGTTCAATTGCTAACGGGACGATGCAGTTAATTGAATGGGTTAGTTACTGAGCCACATTTATCGGATGATGTTACACCATATATCTACTGCTATTCATGTAGATACTTTCATGATTAATCCAGCTTTTTGTTTATTACATCACTTACTATTTTGAAAACCTTTGTAGAAGAAACGAAACGTAAGATCTACTAATAAATAAATCATAAAAGCATTTTGCTGTGAAATTCGGAAGAGGGAGCGGCGAACCCTTTGTCTATTCATCTTCAAAATAACTCCTAACAACCCAACGAAACTATTTCTTTGTGCGCAACCTCATAGTTTTCGAATTAAACTTGTTGTAGGGCCGGCCTTCCTCCCTCCCTACTCCCTAGGTAGAGATTTTACTTATTTCTGTTATGTCTATGTAGAAAACTTCGAAATATTTTATTACTTAAATAAAAATTTTGAGGTATACCTGAAAATTTTCTGTAGCAACAAACGAATACAGCGTCTGGATACAGCGTCTGTATTGCGGGGCTGAAAGGCATATTGTATCGGCTGAGTATGTGCAGAGACCGTTTTCATACCACACGAGACAATGCCTCAGAGAGAAGACTTGGACTTGTTGGGCAATATATTCTAGTCATGATAAATACAGATTGTTTCAAAAAATGATTTTTAACGTACTATTATACCGTTGCTTATTGACAGTAGTTTTATATATAATAATCCGAAGAAATTTAGACGTGGGGTGGCGACGCGAAGTGATAATCGACTTATTTATAAACCTGCGCTGGTAGGGCTTCTACAACTATGCTCAATAAGTCAATAACTTACAATGCCAAATGTTATTTACAAAAATAACCTATTTGTGAATTGGTTATGGAAAATTTGAAAATTGTTCTAAACTTATGTATACATGCACAGATTAATAGTGACATGTCCGATGAAAATGACATTGAATCGATATACCAGGATGAACCTTAAAATTGTTTTGGTAAATAAAGGATGCTTTTATTTTAAGTAAGGGGTTTTTATAAGAGAATTAAAAATACATTTTCCAGATCATTTTTTGTAGCAGAAAATACGAATGTTTGCAGCTCTATAACATATCAAACCGTCGTACAAGTTAAAGATCTCCCGGGACTTGCAATAGACGGGGACTGGGAAAGTTGGTTCGGTCTTATTTACCGACATCTCCGCGGCATAAATACAGTCCCGGATTAAAGTATTCAGCGGCTAGGAAAATATCATCCGATGTATTTTTTACGTGATTGTATCAAGTTGGTGAAGCGAGAGTCTGATTCTTTTGTGTTATAGTTTACTTGCTTCCATCGGTTGATTTTCTACGGAAGTGTTGGAAATCATCCATCTTGGCGATGCTTGTAAGTTATTTATGTTAACCCCGACGCAATTTTGAGTTGCTTTAAATGGCAATTGACGTAAATATTTTTAAAATACTTTTGGATAGTATTATTTACTTTTAGTAACGGTTGAAAAATAACCACTTGGTGCCCGAATTACAATGTCAGAAAGAGAGGAAGACCAGTCTACAGGTGGAGAGACGACATTGTAGAGTTCGCAGGCCCTTTGTGGCACAGAAATACCAACAACATCAAAACCTGGAAGAGACTAGGGGAGGCCTTTGCCCGAAAATGGGACGAATTGTAGTTATGCCATACTACAACTGGGCTTATAATAATAACGGTTGAGACAAGTACGCGTTTTTGAGTAGATTTTGACTATCTATTGACTGTGACAGATTTTGTGCAAATAAAATTTGGTTTGGTTTGACTGCCATAATGCTGCCATTGGTCTTCCATGTTTTTTTTATAATCAAGAGCGGCCGGGTCACCTTGGTAAGCGATCACCACCGCCCATGGATATTTGCACCACCAGAGGAACTGCAAATGGCTTGCCGGCTCTGAAACATTTTTTTATCCGCCCCTTGACTATGTCAAAATTCCTTCAAGTCACCGTAGGTTCTTAACGAATATCTTTGGGGCGGGCCTTAAAGAGTACTTAATTGCAAAGATGACCGGGTGCTGTATATAGGTATGTCTATGATGGTAGGACTCTTTGCAGTGTCCGGCCTGATGAGTACCACGGACATTCATGCAGTGCTAGATATTCTACCGTCAAGCAGTGTTACTTTGAAGCGCGATGGCACAACTGTGTAGATTTATCATAAACTTATTACGTCCCTAAATTGAACTACAGCACATTTCTCTATTATGATCATTATGTTAATTGCTAAACGGGCGATTAAATCGCAATTATTGCAGTGTGTAATGCCTTATTAGACACGAATAGGATACAATCCACGCAGGTGCTTAGTAATAAAGATGAGTTTAGCGTATTAAGTTTGTGTGGCAACGATTTCAACAGATTACTAAGGAGAAATTAGCACAGGATTTGGGATTATTAAAGACAAAACTAGAGAAGAAGAAGGAAGAGAAAGCAGTACCTAATAAATTTAATAGGTATTACTTCGTGCATTAAAAATATTCAAGATATAAGTAGGTAATCGTTCACGAGCTGGAAATAAATTATTCACTAGTAATTTTTACGCTTTACTAAAGAGAAAAAAATATTGTTATACTCGTACCTACTCAGATATTTCAATCCGTGACGTCGCGCAACACTCTGTAAAAATGAGTAGTGCACGCCGTTGTGAATTGAAATATCTATAGCCTAATTTAACTATCGATAAATAACATGAATTATTTAAAAAAAATTTAAGACTACATATAATGAATAAAATTATTAAAATATTAATTAGCGCAGTCCTGTACGAATTCCAATAAAATCTAAAATTTTAAGTTTAAAAGCAAAACTTACCTACTGGTATACCTAATATACGAGTAGGTAGTATTAGTTTATTATCCTTACTACTTTTGAATTACGCTCATTGACTTATACTCTAGACGGGGCGGACCGCGCGAAAAAATGTCGCCAGTTTATGGGAGCAAAACCCCCTCCGGCGTCAGTACTCAGTAGTAAGCTGTAAGCCTACGCAGTATTTCGCAGGAGTTTCGACACATGGCGCTACATTTTCTTGTATGAAGAAGGTTTACGTAAAATGTTCGGATGGGCCTATCTTGACTATTATTATCAATGATCACGCTATAAATATCTCTACATGCGGTTCATTACATAGGATTATACGCTGAATTAAATTTTATTACTTACTACGTAGGTAGTTTCAGATTCAGACCGTTATTGCAGAATCTGAGTTGGATTATTTGCTTATCTAACCAGGCATACCTTTCTGAATCAACACTGTTGAATACCGCGGATCTCGGCATAAAGAGGTGATCGAGGAATTAATTGACTACTTCAACAGATACTTGAAAAGTTTTATACACTTGTGTATTTTTCATTTGAAGTCGCCCGAGGGTTTAAGCAATAAACAATAATAATTTACAATTAACCTATGGTGTGCGTTTTTATTTTGCAAGATCATGTTTTCCAATTATTTTTTTTAATACTTGAACCAGAACAGTTCACAAATCCCGTGGAAAACCTTAATTTTTTCGTGATATGAAGTAGGTACCATTTATGTAGTAACCAAATGCATGGTAAAGTCTGTCTCCATTCCAAACTTCAGCCAAATAAGTATGGTTGTTTTAGCATGAAGGAGTGACATAAGAGATGGCGCTAGTATTTTCTTGTATGGAGAACATAAAATGTCCTGATGATCATATCCTCAGGTGCTTTATTGGTGAGTAGGCTAAGTTCAGAATTAGAAGTTGACCTTCTTACTATAATTACTCATTATTTAGCAGTGTAAACAAATTCCTGTGATGTCACTAGCCCTCATTTATTCAGACAATTCTAGGTGTTTATTGCGATGACTAACAAACTAAATGGTCTCACACCCACGTGTGTGCAGTCGGTTCTGTTTGACATTTGGAAATATCCTCCAGTGCAAAACACCATCCTAACACTGTTGTTTTAGAATTTAATTTCCAGTAGCTAACGTCTTGGACTCATGGCTTCCAATAATAATACGATCGGTCTCTTTTTGTTACTAGCATAATACGTCTATTAAAATTATCTTGATAAAGTTTCATTCACTATATTTAGATGGGCAAGTAGGTACTGCTGTACTTAATTGGAACGTTCGAAATTGGAAAATTCAATTCGTCGAGCAAGTAATTAGATGTATTTTTAGATTTATATTTACCGAGATAACTGTGATTCTAATGAAATCTTTTCGATTACTTAGGCTTAAAATAATAATCTACCTTTTATGATTTATTCAAAATATCGTAGAACAAGCTAAGTTGAAGCGATATCTACGAATATTTAAGTATTTACTATTAAGAAATTAAAAAAAAAAAATGAATGTTGCATTTAGTACCTATCGACTAGTTTGATAAGTCACCATCACATGCAACTTTTGAATCGAGATTGATTATGATTTATGATAGGTTTTTTACAAAGCGGTTGAAATACACCACAGAGCTTCCCGAATCGGTAGAGGATGGTGAAAGGCTTCTCCTACTAATTGGACGCTGACAGAATTACGAGTAGGTCTGAGTTATCATTGGGAATTGACATATGAATCACATCGGGCCGCTTTTATCAGATATTCCACAACACTTCTATTAACCACTATGATGTAATGACCTTCTAAGATTTCACATTGTTTTTTTTTTCTTTTCAGGATCGATTTACACGCAGAGCATCAACTAGCCCGAATGAGAACAAAGTGCTTGAGCGCTAAAATTACCCGAAGAAACAATTATATATTAGCGCGTAGCATCGTCATAGTTTAAGGCAACCGAGACCCACGTAGCAGGAGCGTAGCGCCGCCGCTACGTCGACGAGTCGCGAGTCCCGTCGCCCGTCGTCCGCCGCGAGTCGAGTCGACGTCGTAGCGCTCGCACGTCGCGTCGCGCGCGGTCCCGTCTCCTGTCGCAGCCAGTGTCAGTGCTCGCCGGAGTCGCGCGACTCGGCCGGCACGCCCCGACACAGCCGTGGATAACCTCGGCCAGAGCCCCCTCCCGGTGAAGAGGCTGCACGAAGCGCTTCAGAGCGCGCAAGCGAAGCGGCAGCGGCTCTCCCCCCCGTACCCCGCCCCCGCGCCCCTGCACCCCATCCACCAGCTGGCCGTGCACCAGCACATCAAGGTGCAGCAGAGTATCGTGCAGCAGAGCATCGTGCAGCAGCACCAGCTGAACCTGGCGCATCAGTCGCTGCAGAACCTGCAGGCGCAGAGCTTGCAAGCGGCGCAACAGAGTCTGCAAGCGCAACAGAGTCTGCAGGCGCAACAGAGTCTGCAGGCGCAGCAGAGTCTGCAGGCGCAGCAAAGTCTGCAGGCGCAACAGAGTCTGCAGGCGGCGCAAGGGCTGCAGGCGCACAGCCCGGCGCCGGGCGCGCAGGCGCAGCACTCGCAGCACTCGCAGCAGTCGGGCGCGCTGGTGCCGCCGCAGCAGCCGTCGCCGCGGGCCGCGTCTCCGCACAAGAACATGGAGCTCGCGCTGTGCCAGAGCATGGACTCCGTCAACACCGCCACCACTGAGGAAGAGGTCAGTTTACGACTCATGTTTCTATGATCTGTACTCAATGTAAATGGAACCTAGAGACACTTAAAACGAGTTTACTATTTATTTGTTGACAATCTATTAAGTAGCCGTGTTAACTTATCTATTGACAAATTGACTTATCAATGGCAAATGTTATTCTCGTACACTTAAAAACAATTGTAGAAAAAGAATAGATAAAGTAACATGGTTGCAGCTCCTGGAAATTACTGAAACGACATAGGAAAGGTAAACACAGAACACAGGGTTTCTTCTTAGATCGTGGTTCATCAAGCAATTTACCATGGATAAGTAGAATATTCGTTGAATCTCTCCTGAAATACATATTAGTCATGCATCAAAAAAAGAAACGGGTGTTAAATTAATCGTGAACTCTCGTACAGTATGTTTAATAGGTACGTTAATCAAACAATTTGTCATCGAACTGCGATTGTAAAGTAACACTTAGCGCCGCGGCCCGATAGCCATTACAATGGTGGAAACGTTCCGGTACACAATAGGTTCGCTAACACAATAAAAGAAAATTTTCCTCGCGAATGAAGTAGTTAAGGCAGTACGTTGCTCGAAGCTGTTCTAATTATTATTTTGCTTCGATTAATTATTTTCTAAGTAGGGTATTTTTTCATTCCTGTATTTTAGTTAGGTTATTACTTAGGTATACATATTTTGTTGAGAAACACTAATAGCTACGTGCTGTACTGTAAATGAATCAATGAGATCATCAGTAAACTCAATGTAGGTTATGAGTTTTTTATTCATAAGGCGTATGAAACACGCGTGCATTCCTAATATCTCACTTGTGTATTATGTAGTTTATTTAATCCAAATTACACTAGGTGCACAAATTTTAAATATTCACACATATTTATTACAAATATTTAAAAAGAGGATGCTTTAGACCGCGCAAAGTGGAAACGATTAAGCAGGAAAGCTGACCCTGGCATATGCCGGAATGAAGGCTAAGAAAAAGAAGAAGACAAATATTTATTACATTGAAAAAAAATTCCTTTACAGAAGAAGAATAATGGGTAAAGTTCAAAACCATTGCGAAATCGGTGTACGGAATAATGATTTAATAATAAAATCCGAAACAAAATATTATTAAATTGTAATAAAAATAAATGATAAATCCGAAACAATAAAGTATAAATGCAATCAATTTACAATGGCCATGCGCCTCGCGAGAGCGCAGCAAACTTTCAGCAAACGACATCCACTCTATTTGTCTCGCTAGCGCAACAACTGCCCACTTCTCGCTCGTGCACTTGGTCGTGAGGAATTTATTGCCATTTCTTTACGATGCAAGCTTTGCTTTTCTTATTACGAAACTCAGAAGAATTTATCCATCGCTTTGACTACGATTAAGGGTTTTCTAAGAATTTTCTTTCAAAAACTTTCTCTCTAAAGTTGTTTTGAATGGAAGCAGGCGTTATTTTGCGGAAATCCTTAAATATCAGGAAAGATTAATTTGTTCGGTTGATAAACCGGTAATTTTAAGGAATCTGTATGGTTCAGCTCAAGCACGCACTCAAAGCAAAGTTTCCAAGCGAGCAATGATAACACCATCCACACATAGCTCTTCTAACACTTTTGATGCGCGTTTCTTTTCTACACCGAGACATGCTTACTTCAAATACGAGACTGTACAATTTCTTCTTCAGAGAAATTAATCTATCTTTAATCCTTATCTAGTAGTAAAAGTGATGACGTGTGATGATGTGATGGAAATGTTTGTGGCAACTACTAAACTATTAATTACAAAATTGATTGATGAAGAAATAAACGATTTCCTTGACGTAGCTGTGAAGAAAAACATTAACCTATATCCTGAGTGCATTCCATAATTTTCGAAGCCCCCTAACACGCAGCTTGTTGGGCTACGATTCCAAAGGATGGGTCATCTCATTCTGAGAGGAAACCCTTGCCAGAGCATTGTGAACATTGATAGCTCATCCTATCATAATATTATACACCAAGACATCCCGCATTGCAAAGACTGATTTACTCATCACACAAGATTTAATACATCACGGGCTCAGTAAGGAATTAAGTGGGTGTAAGGAGTGCTTCTACAAGTAATTACGCAGAAGCAAGACTCCAAACTTTGTCTATTCTCTTTTGCGGATGAGGACATAATAATTATAAGTTAAGTTTTTTACGCTCCAACTATTTTCGTACGGCTATCTTAGAAAGAAAATATTCACCACCAAAGATTACTCAAATTCACATCTTGAATGCCAAACAAAAAGCACAGTACAAAGGACGGCCTGTCTTCTAAGAAGGGTTAGGTTGGTTTGGTATTCCACTGAGAAAATCTGCAAAATGTTGGCGGCAAAATCTCAGCTCATAAACCAGTTTCCAAATTATTACTACTTACTATTCGTAATGCTGTGAAGCGAATCTTCAGCTTCCCAGCGTAACTTTAACTCAGCTATTTTATTGTCTGTTTTGCAGAGCATCGCGCCACATAAATGGATTTTCAGTGTGGATTTCCTTTATGTTACTTCGGTTTATGTAATACATGTACATTGTGTATACCTACGTCTACGTCGTCTTCCTAACGTTGCTTTAGGCGAAAACTAATTTTACACTAAATTAATGTTACAAGTGATTATATCCCATAAGAAGACGTTCTTAGTCAATACATTTATTTCACATTCATTGATATAAGTTTATTAGTCAAGAATTCGCTTTGACCATAAGCGTCGCAAGCGTACATCATAATTTTAACTGTAAATAAAATATAAATCGAGGTTTCTTAGTTTTGTTGTCTGTCTGTTAAAACATTAAAGCTAGATCCGGAGCGCATTAAAACAATTGTAATGTAACAGTTAAAATAAATGCGAGCGGAGTTCAAAACATTAGGTGCCTTCAGACTTCAGTAAACAGACATGAAAATGGTAATTGACTTGAAAATAATTATGTAGCCAGCGCTCGGCCAGTGTGTTTGAAACTTTGCGTTGATCTGGCTCGCTTTGATGTGAATTCATGCACTAAGCAAAGGGGAGGGATTATGGGCAAGAAGACCCTTTGCTTACATAGCGTTGGTGCAATCATTCGGGCGGCTACGTACTATAATATGTTGTCTGGACTAGCTAGTAGTTTGTACCATTCGGGTATTCCTTTATTACCAGTATTTACTAACTGGATTTATCGGCTTTGTGTACGTCCGTATAGGTAGGATTTAAAAGGTTTCGTTTTCCGGTAGGATGAAAGTTAAGTCTGATCACTAACAATTAGAACAGCATTATGAATAAGTTTAGACACAAATGATTAGTAATGATATAATATGATTTATTATAATAGGATTAATGTGGTGTTAAATTTTGTTCCAATAAATAAAGAATGAGTTAGATTTTCTTCAAATTCTATATATAAGAGCCATGACCATGGCATATAGTCCCTGGCATGTTGTTAAGATTCATGGCAAGATTAATACCCCGAATAAGCCCGAGAAGCGTATTTATAATGATACAGTCTGAAGTATTTGGTATATCGATAGTAGTGACGTGAAGGCAACTTTTCAACTGGACGAACACTTCAATTATGTATCCAGCTTTATGGAAAATGACCGTACTTTTGAAGAGAGCTGTAACTGGGAGCTCGTTATCCAGTAATGATTAAATGTTTGCCATAATTACGGACATCTCTGAGAAACCTGAGGGAGTTTGAATAGGATGCCGGATTGAAACAGTTACAAGAGAAGTAGAGTTTTATCAAAAGCTTCATTCAGTAAATCCCTGCTTGTGTAAGAAAAACGTATTCATCATGTAATTGATAGTAAACTTTGTACCCTGATAAGCTAATTATTTTATTGAACAAAATCAGCTGGGATCGTTCTCGTTTCTTTTTTTCTCGGATAACTTAGGGAAACTTAGTTAACCTCTCCTCCCTCTCCCCCTTTTTTGGGAAATTACTAGCCACGTGTATCTTCGCAAGATGAGAGAGTTTAACCATAGCCCAGAACGCTAGCCAAATACGGGTTGGCATTCCTAAGGTGTTCTCAAAGGTTTTCTTTTACCGCGCAAGTAGGTGATGATAAGTGGCTGATATCTTCAAATTCAGAAGTGCGTGCTTCGAAACCCGGATCTCCGAAAAGAATGACATTTGGACCAATGCGCTAGCAAAGACAAAACGTCGACTGCGAAACTTCTTCCATTGCCCGTAATGCAACTAATTTGTGGAGTCCACTTTCTTATTATTTTTTGTAGAGTCTGACTAGTGTTGGGCAACTGAGTTTTTACAGCCAATTGACTCTCCACGCAAAATTCAAGTTAGAGTTAAAAAATCCGACTACAAAAAAATAAAGAATTAAAATAACTCAACACACAAATCGATTCGAATTTTGGGCATCAAGATGTCTTCCTAGTGCCTCTATACGTTCGAGTTCCTTATTAGGAAATGCAAGTTTGTCGTTCAATCATACGCTCGCTATAAACGGTCGGCGGCGCCAAGTTTGTTTGTCAGTTTCTATCGACCTCCAGTAATTCATTGTCAAGCTTATCATTGTCAAAAGTTAGTGTGAATACATTATAACATCATCTTAAGCCTCCGCAAGCATAAATTATGTTTTGGTCTAGACCAAACAATACGTGAATAATTTCGCTTGAATAACTAATAAGTTACATGCTTAGTTTGGTGGCTTGGTGTTTATATTTCGTTCCCATTAAATGTTCGAGAGCTTATTTGTTTGATGGTTGCAATTAAATATGTATTATGATTATAATATAGACAGCCTTGAGATCTGTGGAAAATGGGATCTATAATTTAATATCGTCGTATCAAATGCTTATTGAAATTGCTTAGATCTTGTATATGGGGTAGAATACAGGTTGATGATTGTATATAGGTAAACTTGGATTAAGCATACTATATTATGTTGTTCATTTTTATTTTTAACCAAAAGACCTTTTGAGGCGGCCTTTTTGAGAGACACACAACTTAAAATCATTCAATCAATTGCTACATAACGGTAGATATGTATAATTACAAGTGCATGTAATATTATATTGTATCGGTGTAGAAATAATAACTGGTTTTAGCGTGAAAGGCAAGGGGTGGTGGTCGGGCGCGGCCGGCGCCGGCGAGTCTGGCGCCATCAACTGGCTACGCTTCGTCTGTGAACGTTAATGCGACCAACTCTTGTTCACTTTATTTAGGGTGCACGCAGTTTGATGTCGGTTTTGAACCGTACAATGCCATGAGAATAGTATTACATTATCATAAATGTAAAGGTGGGTCTACGCCAGAGCACGAGCCGAGCACGAGCCGAACACAATTCGCGACTTATAAGCCTTGAACGAGTCTGAACTAGACCTCATCGTTGCTTTCCATTAGGTGTGACGGTCGTCAAGCGCAAGCCTCTGTACACTGAAAAGAATCTTTTTGATAGCGTAAGATGGAAGGAAGTTTGGAATAACACGTAGTTCATAACGAGATAAATAAATAGACGTCAAAAAATCTCTGATGTCCACAACTTATCAACTGCTTTAAAGCCAAAGAAGTAACAGATAGATTCCTCTAGGCTTAGAAACTATGACAAAATGTGGACGAGAAAAGCTTGCCATTTATTGCCCAATTTAAAATTAGTTTGCACGCATATGGTGTCTGTAATATTTGAAGGAGAGAAGAATCTATGAGAAAATTAAGACCGAAATCCATATGAAACATAAACATCACACGAGTGGAATTGACAAAGTTATGCTTCTTGTCATCAATGTGACACCAAATAAAGGAGAGGGATAGTTTTGGGACCGCAATTTGTACGAACAATCAAATTACAGCTACAATTTATCCCTCGACAATATGGATTGGATGGTAGCCTTACAAGTATAAGGGGGTAAATGTATGTAACGGAATGTTACATACATTTCATATGGTATGTTAGGCTGAGTTTAATCGGTTGAGCCTGAACAAAGTATCAAAATATTTATATTCTACACAATATTATGTAACTATCCTTTGTAATGGGTATGTGGTATTATTTGTATTTATTAGTCCGAGTTGCGCGAATCAGAATATACCAGGGACCAAGCGTTGTCATGCGGTATTAAATTGCTATGTTATTGATTTACAGAGTTTTAGGTCGCAATATTTCTATCAAAAATAAACTCAAAAGAGTCCTGTTTATGTCATAAAAATTATAGAGCCACTAACCCTGTTTTCATTTCATCCAAGTATATTTTCAATATCCTCCAAAACGTTTCCAATTTTATGTTATTCCACAGTGTTATTGAATTCTGAGATGTCAGACGATTACCTCGAATGTCGACTGATCGTCGGACTAGCCGCCCAATTTGTCGACTGTATTGGATAACGGCCTACGTAGACAGCACCTGTAAGGATTCCTGAAACAGTACGAGTACTGTTTTAGTTCGTTCGCAGTTTGCGATGATTTTTGCGATCGTTTCACTTATTGTTCCCTTCGTTATCTCAGCTCGGTTGTGTTCATATTTTTTCGTCGCTGTTATTCTGACTTGTGAAATCTTTCTGTTTCTGATTTGTAGTATTATCTCTTTTGCTACTTAGGTATTTGTTGTTTATCCCAACTGTTTGGTCGAATTTGACTTGTATTAATTTATGTATACAGTGTAATGTTTTTCATAAAGTACATAAACCTGTAAACATTACATTTTATCGTATACATTCGTGTAATATAGTTTAAACTTTCAAACAATCCAATAAAGCGCAGACACGATATCTTCATTGAGAACTAAAGAGAAAATTATTGCCTCACTCGAACTTGATCGGGGGGACACTCTCTTAGTGAATTTAAGAGAAGAATTTCCGTAGAGTGGAATATAGACACCTCGGCCGCTTCAACAGTTTGTCCGTCTAATTTGTTCGCCGGCGCTCGACTGTAAAAACAAATAGCCTCTTTTCCGTTGCCGCTTCTCGATAGATAAGGATAGATATATTCTAACTAGGGTTGCCTGATACGAAACCACTTTTCAGGGACATTTCTTTCGTTTATCTTTGGACGAATTGTCTTTGTAGTGGCCGTTTAAAAGTTTTATCTCGATTTTAGATATTTACTCCACAATTTCTCTTAAAATATGTGGCACGAAAATAAAAATAATCTGCATAAACAATAATAATATCATGCCGATGATATTCCGTGACGATGACGCTGGATATTGGACGCTTGCCAAAAGCAGCGATAATTATGGCCTGCATCTTATTTTTCGGATGAACCGCTATATAAAACAGATACCGGCTGGACAATCTAGAAGCTCTTAGCCTGAGTGACCCCTAATTTGATAGACCAAAGAAAAAAGATTTTTTTTTAACTATTCATATAGGCTAGCTTGACTGTGATCACACCAAATCAAAAGTACTTATACAGTCTGAGGTGGAACGCGCTTACCTAGGAGATGCCTATTTCCTTTTTGTTGCATGTGATGGGAAAGACAGTGCCTGGGAGGATATTCCAGGTCTTTCCAGTGCGTATCAGGAACGAGGACTCAAACCGCTTCGTACGCGTCTTTGGTTGTAAAAAGAAAATGGGTAGAAGCCTTTTCGATGCGTTGCCAAACTAAATTAAATAGTTCCTGAGCATACTCAGAAATAATAATATTCTATATAATATTAGACTGAATTTATCTTGATTTGGCTTTACGGCGTGAGGATGAAGGATCGCTTGTTAAGTTGGACCTCTTGTCTAGTATCCAATCTTGTTGAGCCGGCGTTATAAAGGTTCCTTTGCTATAATTAATCGAGCTTTGTGTAATGTTACTCGCTTGGGGTTACTCGCGGCGAAGTTTTAATTGAATTTGTTTGTCGATTTTGGCTTTTTGACGGGAGCGTGTTGCGGCTGGGAAACAATTTTTCGGTAGCGCTTTACAGAGTTACGCTTATGAATTTACCTGTCTAGCAAGTTTATTACGCGCTGATGTTACTTTGAAATTTCAGCTGTGAAGCCGAGTTTTCAATATTACCTGATAAAGAACTTTTGCGTTGTGAGTTGGTGATTAATTAATCATATATTATGTATGAATCTATATGTAGTACGTATGCTATATACTTAGTCAAACTTTTCTGTTCCCTTAAATCGTCAAGGTAGAAAATCTTTCCAAGCCATATTTCCATGCATCTTGTTAATTATTTTTATACCTATTCTACTTGGACTTTCAGTATGTCAATTTGGTATGAGAATAAGTATAATATTTTGTCTTATACTTCTGCGAGGTTCCATTTGTAAGATTTATCGGATATATTGTGAAGTATCAGTAAAATAATTGTTTTATTAATTGGGTATCACATACTTTCCAAACTACGAGTCTTCTTCTGTTCTACATTTAAGATCAGCCTAGCTCTATATTCTGTAAAGACGTTAAGAATTCTTCTCTGTTGCGTGACTACCATGTAGGCACCAACAATTACTTAATTTGAAAGTTGTGCTTCAGAATTGTAGGAAAATAACAAAATGAATTGCAAAAAATATACAGTTCAGAAACGGAAGTAACTGATAGCTGCAATATGCTATCAACTAGGTATAACGGTATCTGAATTTAAAAGTAGTTTCGAAATATTCTGTACGGTGTACCTATCGCCATTTTATAAGCAAGTCAATAGTTGTTTGAGAAGTTGTTGCAACAACAACATAACTTTGAAGTATGGTAAAGCTAACTTAAGTTAAGTGTTTGGTAGGAATATGGGAATAGTAGTGGTGTAATTAAGACTAGTCATTGTAGTAGGTAAGTATTTATTTTCTAGTGTTGTATGTACTTTGGCTACCAGCCAAACAGACTTAGGTGTAGCTTCGTGCATTGCTCTAATATATTCTTTACTTCATAAAATATTTTCTTGAAGAATAATGTAAAATGTGATCAGCTTTGAAATTGGGTTTGATTAATACATGTTAGTCAATTATTTTTAATCTTGATGTATTTTTTGAAGTCATGGTCATAGTTTAGTTTTTAAAGCGTAGGTAATTGTAAATATTTTTTTTATTATTGATTACTGCTTCTTCAACTTTGGCCAATAGGAGCGAATAAACGAAAGAAATAAAAAAAAATTGAACAATATCGAGCGGGACAAAATGAACGGCACCGTAATGCTAAATGCAAGACGAAAAACGGGATCCGCATTGTTAGCGGAAAATCGGACTCGAATGTCGCGAGACGAAAGGCTCTTTGTGCACAATCAATGGACCCTCGATTGCTGATAACTTTCTTTGCAGTTCCACACTGAGTTTAAGTTTGGAACTTCTGTCGAGCTCTTGTACGTATGTACGCCACTTGTAAGTTGTAACTATACAGCTTCTAATGAAAGGAAAGATACGCTATCAATCCCATCAAAAATGTATTCATGTGTATAACAATTACCTAATTTTTAGACATGGTCATTATGAAATAATGAATACATATAGCAATTAAAATTCCTAGTCTAATAAGATACTAATCACGAATAGGCTTTTCGGTTAATAAACCTAATATTGTGAGAAATGGCCAATACTTCCTTAAATTAATTTAACGGCCTATTGGTTATCAGTATCAGGCGTGTGTTCCATCGCTTTAGTAATTAATTAATCTTATTGGAATAGAACTACGCCTATTATGGTAATTGCGTTACCAATTTCATAAAGGGTCACGTTTGAATAAGTTAATCAAGTCCTGCCTAACTTTTGAGTTTCAATTATTTTTAATTGAAACCCAGAAGTTAGGGACGTTTATTTTTATAAAGCTCTGAAAAAATTCGTTCGCCATTGTCGGTGAAAACTTTGAGATAAAACAAGTTTTATTCAAATTAGATTGGTTGCGCATACGGTCTGCGATTTTATGGAATAATCCACATATTTTATTTAAAACAATTTAATTTGGATTTCGAAAGGTATTACATGAATCGTGTAAATTTACTAGACGTAGGTATTCAAAGCATACCGAGTATTTCAATTGCAAATATTTTCCATTCGGCAACTAATTAATTTTGTCTGAACTCACTGAGGCATGTCGAAATTTTAGAGGTAGGTACCGAACATTTATTTGTTTTCTGAAAGTAAACATTTTAAAATAACTACTATGTAGTTGTATTGTTGATAAAGCATGTACCTACTAGAGTATTATTGTATTTATAAGGTTACTAGTTGTTAGGTACAAAACATTTTTATAAGTTACTCCATAGGTAAATTATTATTTGTTTAACAGTTTTGTTTTCACGGTTTTTATTTATTACTAGCTGTTGCCCGCAGCTCCGCCCGCGTGCAGTTAGTTTTTTTTACAAAAATGTTTCCCGTTCGATGGACCCGTAAAGGAGTCTTCTTCCAATCTCTCCTGTCAACGTGCTATCTTCTTTCACACAATTTACCTATATCTTCTTTGGTCTTCCTCTACTTATACACTCTGTCGAAATCGCTTATGTTACTCGATTCGCATGGAGTAAGACAGAGTGGGGCGTGTCATCATGGATTGTAATATCTATACTAACCAAATTTATCTTATTCTGAGATGATACCAACGCCCAGATATTGTAATTAGACATTCTGATGCGCTGCTGTGTACCTACGTAGCAACCCGTTCCTGCTACGTACGGATTATCTTGTATAGTTATACCTAGTTGCAGGATCAAAAGGACGATTTAAACTGTCGATATTTCGACCCCGTTTTGATTGTGCTACATAGATAAGTAGCTATTGGTTTTTTTAAACATCCCACGGGTGCTCTCAAATTTTTCAGTATGAAAAGTATCTTAAATGTTGACCGGGCATATATATAAAGTAGGATCATAAAATTTCATTTAAATCCGTTACTTGAAAGACGCCTGCTTTGCCTGTTTTTGTAATGTTTTCTTTCCCGCGGGAACTCGATTGGATTAATAAGTTTTACTATATATATATATATATTGTCAAAGAGGCGACATAAGGTATCCGCATAACAAATTTTACTAAATTAAGTTCATTAGTTGTTGTTTACAAAGCAGTTAAATTAATTGCAGTTTTTTAACTATCCCACGGGAACTCTTTATTTTACCGGGATGAAAAGTATCCTATATGTTGACCAGGGACATAAGCTACCACCACACAAAATTTCATTGGAATCGGTCCAGCCGTTCCAAAGATTAGCCCGTACAAACAGACAGACAAACAGACAAACAGAGAAACAAAAAATTTGAAAAAAATTTAAATTAGTTCTATTTCACTTCTTACATCCCCCTGACTCCGTTTTTAGCATTTTTTTTATTTGTACAGAAATTCGACCTCTACAGATTTATTATATGTATTGATATTGATTATTATGAAGGTAATTTAGAATTTTTTAGAATTTAGAACACAAAATACCACAGCTAGAAGCTCCTCTCTCCTCAGTTTTGGAGATGTCAATATGACGAAATCTGATTGGTCACTCAAACACAGCTCCGCTCCGCTTTGGTGGAAACCGGGCCTCACTGTCACAAGAGTCCAAAACTCATTCAAGCTCTAGAATTGAGAATCTGAGCTTGCTTGTAATAAAACATGACTTCGGCTTGGAACGAACTAAACTTTATTTATAACCATAGATTACATCACATACTCAATTTCAGGTTGCACCTACCACAGACTTATAATAGCTAGGAGCACAGAGTATAAGTGGCTAGTTCTACATTATTTTGTTACTATACATAAATAACATCCTGTCCTAACAAAATAATCTAGCTTTCAAAAAAAAAGTCACAACAACCTTAAATAAACTTTTATATTACGTATATCTATTAAACTTCAGACATGCCAATTAATTTTAAAAACTTATAATGTTTATTTGCACTAAGACCTTTTGTGAATATGTCTGCTGGCATTTCTGAGGTTGACACATATTTAATTTCTATTTTCTTTTCTGAAACACATTCTTTTACAAAATGATGCCTTATGTCTATATGTTTGGTGCGCTTATTATGAAACAAAGGATTAGTTGCTAATTTAATAGAACTTTGGTTATCGCTATACAAACATAATGGCATACTTTCATTTAACACAATCAATTCACTTAAAGTATATTGCCTCTTTACAGGATTCGGATAAGGCCATATACTCCGCTTCTGTGCTGGATAGTGCTACTGTTTTTTGCTTTTTAGCTTCATAAGAAATCACTGATCCAGACATAATGAAACAAAACCCGGTGTATGAACGTCTATCTAATGAGCAGGATGCCCAATCAGCATCAACAAAACCATACAATTGACATCCAGTTTTCTTATACACTAAACCATAATTAATAGTTTTCTTAAGGTATTTCAATAAACGTTTCAAATGTTTCCAATGACTTTCATTAAAACAATTATTGAACTGACTCAAAAAACTTACACTATATGAGATGTCTGGCCTGGTTAGTACAGACAAGTACATTAAGCTACCAATTAATTGTTGATATGGATATTTTTTCTCAAATTTATTGTTTACATCCTTTTTTAATTTCAAATTAACTTCCATAGGTGTATCTGAATGTGAACAATCTAACATATTGAATTTCTTTAAAATAGTCTCTATAAATTGCTTTTGGTCAACAGTAATGCTGTCTTCACAAACATTTATACGCATGCCCAGACACTGTTTTATCTGACCCAAATCTTTGATTCTGAATTTTTCTACTAACTCTTTTTTCAATTCATCATAGGTTTTTTGACAATTATAAAAAATAAAGAAATCGTCTACAAATAATGCAACATAACACTTTACATTATGAGTAGTTTTTACAAAGAGACATGGTTCATAATTTGACCTTTTAAACTGTAACTTCAACAAACAATCTTCTACACGAGTATACCAAGCTCGAGCAGACTGCTTTAGGCCATATACTGCTTTTCTTAATTTTAAAACTTTGTTTTTAGAATTCTCAATATCTGAACATTCTGGTATTTCCATATACACTGTCTCATCAAGAAAACCATTAAGGAAAGCAGTAGGTACATCAAGATGATTCAAATTCAGACTTAGTTCAACACTCAAAGCTAGCAATAATCTAAAAGTAGAGTATCTCAAAACTGGTGAAAAAGTCTCATTAAAATCTATGCCCTTTTTCTGGGTAAAACCCTTAGCAACAAGCCTGGCTCTGAAACGTACTTCACCTTCACTATTATATTTCTTTTTAAATACCCACTTACTTTGAACTACGGTACCTTCTTTAGGCCTATCCACTAAGTCCCAGGAATCATTGTCATGAAAGGATTTCAGTTCCTCTTTCATCGCACACTGCCACTGATCTTTTTCAGATCCACTCATTGCATCACTAAGGGAAATCTGTTCACCTGACATTTCCACACACATGTTTGCACTATGATAGAAATCTGGCTTTCGCCTAACACGTTTTTCTGGTAGGTTGATGTCACACTGCTTAGGGATGAGATTCTTTGTTTCTGGTGACAAAGACGAAGTATCAACAAAACTGTCATCGGTGTCACTTGATGAATTATCAGGGACATAAGTCTTGTCATACTGACTTCTTTCAGCTAAATCACTCTCAGGAACCACATCAGCTGACCCATCAGGTTGCTTGTTCTCTTCAATCATAATAGATGTTGTTAAACTATCATCAGTATTTTCCATTACAACAACATCTCTGGCTACAATGACTTTACGCGACATAGAATCATACAGCCGGTAGCCTTTGACATTCTCAGAATATCCAACTAGGTACATTTTCTGTGCTTTCTTATCCCATTTTTTTCGTTTCTCTTTTGGAATATGGACCATTACTGGACTGCCAAATATCCGCACATGACTCAAATTCGGCTTTCTGCCCGTCCAAATTTCATAAGGAGTAATATTCTGGTCTAGGCCTGCTGCTGGCAATCTATTCTTAATGTAGACAGCTGTGTTTACAGCTTCTGCCCAAAGAAATTTCTCAAATTTTGCATCATAAAGGAGACAACGAGCCTTCTCAACTATGGATCTATTGTATCTCTCGCAAACTCCATTTTGTTCTGGCGTATAGCTGTTTGTTTTTTGATGAAGTATACCGCATTGCCTCAGATAGTTAGTCATTTCCGCTGAACAAAACTCTCCTCCATTGTCCGATCTTAATATCTTTATTTTCTTCGACTGCTGATTCTCAACAAACTCTTTATATTGTTTGAAGTACTTAAATGTTTCATTTTTAGATTGCAGAAAATAAACAGTACACATTCGGCTGAAGTCGTCCACAAATAGTAGGTAGTATCTGGCCTTGCCAAGGGATTGGTTCTCCATAGCCCCACATAAATCTGTGTGTACCAATTCTAGGACCTCCCGACTTCTGCTGGTACTTGATGGAAATGGTAGTCTTGTTTGTTTACCTTCACAGCAAACTATGCAGCTGGTTTTTCCAACATCACATTTATCATCAAAACATATACCTTCAACAGCTCCATTTTTCAATTTACTCAAATCATTTGCGTTAATATGGCCTAACCGTCGATGCCAAGTGGTACTTGAAGTTTTTACTGCTGCTGCTAAGACTTGTTCCGACTTCACAACATTTAATCTGTATACACCATTTTCTAAGTGTGCCTCACCAATACATACATTTCCAGAGTTGTAGATTAAACATCCATGACGATTAAATACCACTTTGTTGCCGCTCGCTATTATTCTACTCACTGATAACAGGTTGGTGGTAAGGTTAGGTACGCACAATACATTTTTTACATCAACTGTATACTTTTTATCGCCGACACATGTTGTGAGTTGAATGTCCCCAGAGCATAAGACTTGCACTGCAGTTTGATTTGCAACAATTATCTCCTTAGTCTTGGGTTGATAACAAATATTTGACAATAAGTTCACGTTCGAAATTATGTGTGTGCTTGCGCCGGAATCCAAGTGCCAGTCATACTGACTGAATTTTTCCGTCAGGAAAACTGCACTAAATGCATTATTTTTAGCTTTTTCTGCACTTTGGCACTGATTTTTAAAATGCCCTATCTGTTTGCACCGATAGCAGCGAATAATTTTCTTCCGCTCCATTTTATTTTCACTGTTGACATGTGAGTGCGTTCCAACTCCGACACTGCCATGTTGTTGCGCATGGGATTTAACAGTATTGCCAACATAACGCTTGTGAAAATTTCTAGCGGCAAATGCACCTTCCGACTTAACCTCAAAATCTGCACTCATGTCTAGTAACTTGGTTTTAATAGCATCAGCTGTGATGCTTATACCCGAATGCTCAATAGCCATAATCATTGGTCCATATTTCTCCGGTAATCCTGCCAACATCAGCGACCCGATCCACTGATCATTGATCTCGAAGCCGGTGCCAATTAATTTCTGTGCAGTTTCTATGATCTGGCTGACATATTCCGTCATTGACTCGCAGTTATCTAGGCGTATATTAATAAGATTTCTTAGCAAGCTGATTTTTCGTGAATAACCTGAATCGTCGAACATACTTTTCAACGTCTTCCACAAGTCGTATGTTGTTTTCGCTTGTTTGATATGCACGTAAAGAGAAGATTCGATGGTCAATATCAACTTTGCTTTCGCCTTCAAATCGTTTGCTTTCTGATCCGCGTTTGCTGTTGGCGGTAAAGGTTGCTTAATGGAATCCGCCATTCCCTCCAACACGAGAACATTTTCAGCCGCGAAACACCAGTCATCATAGTTCTCACGACCTTTCAATTTTGGAACATTCACCAAGTAGTTAGTAGACATTTTTCGAATACTTTGAACTTATTAAATTATTAATTACTTTAGTTTTAATTTGTACTGGGCCATAACCTAATAAAACATGACTTCGGCTTGGAACGAACTAAACTTTATTTATAACCATAGATTACATCACATACTCAATTTCAGGTTGCACCTACCACAGACTTATAATAGCTAGGAGCACAGAGTATAAGTGGCTAGTTCTACATTATTTTGTTTCTATACATAAATAACAATGTTCCATTGTAGAGCAATATACTATAGCTTTATATCTTTGCACAGTAAGAACAGTACAGGTAAACAGGAGGTCAAAATAGGGAGGGAGAGAGGTTTCGTGATATTCAGCTGACGAAGTTGCAAGCATTTTCTAGTTAAACAGTAAGACCGGTAAGACCTGCACTGACGACGTTTTATACAACGTTGCCCGCGCCACGGGAACCATAATACCCACCGACATGTAGCATTATCAACTATAATAATTCACAATCTCAACATTACCGCAGAAATTAAGATGTAGCCTCGCGGCGGTCACGTACGGGCCGACTTGTTTGAAATACGAAGGAGCTCATCGGTCTAGCTCGTTAAGCGCCGGAGCGTGCTTTTATTACGGCAAAGCGTGCGCCGCTGTCAGGCGACACTTGAATATTAAACCGACGACACTGGGTCATGAATATTGCCGAGTGCCCGTAGTATATACGCGATTGTAATCGAGCGTAGCGTAGCGGAGCACAGAATAGGACTATTCCAGAGTAGCGACAAACGTCGATCAATTAGGTCTTCGACAGTGTTGTCGAAATCTCTCGAATCTCGATACTAGTTCTTGATAATTTTGTGCAGGTTTTGGACAAAACTTAGTTTGATGAAAATTGGAGAGAAAGATATTAGATAGAACTAAATCGTGGCAACGTAGAAAAGATGTGCGCTTTACATAGTCTGTGTAAAATTGAATATGGGAAGTGTTTCGTCCTGCAGGAAGTGTTTATTTTTCAAGAATAAAATTTTCCTACTTGGAAACATAATGTGTTCAGGTTTGAGTAGGTTACTATAGTGTTGTTTTAAACATGGTCGGTGGATTTAAAGTATACCTCCCAACGTTTACCAACATTTAAACAAAGAATGTTTTCACCGTTTAAAATGATAGTTTTCCGTTGGCTAATTAAGAGTCAATCCGTCGGCCAAATATCATGTGAACCAGCTCTAAAGATGGATAGATAAACATCGGACACAAAAAGTGTTCATCTGCATTTGGCCTACCGATGAACTCTACGAACGATTCTCGCCGCATCAAGGCTTGCAATTTGTCGTGATAAATTTCATCTCTGTAGTGATGTAAGTTACAAGTACGGGCGATTAGATACTAATCTATTGAATTGTGGCAAAAACCAGTTCAGTTTCACTATCCGATCAGACGCACTGTCTAGTGTCTTGCATAGTGACAAGCGCGTTTGTTTTTATGAGGCAGTCGTTTGAGATTAGATCACAGCTTATGACATACTCGTACAATTTACAGGTACATACTTTCGTAACAGGTATGTGAAGTAACTATACTTCACATACCTGTTGGGTAAGCTATACGAAAGCATTTTACTTTGTATAGCAAGGAAAGAAAATACTGAACATATTTGCTATTTTTGTTGGGTTTATATTTCATGGTTCAAAAAAGGACAGTATGGAGTGAATGTGAGTGTTTGAAAATTAAAAATGGCTTTTCTTACAAAAACAGGTTAAGAAAGTGCGATGGTGTCAAACAATCATGTATACTACAAAACTGTATAAGCTTTAACTATCGAGATTTCGTAAATCTCATATCTAATAAGTAATGTCCATGTATATACAAGCAGATAAATCATAGCGTTTTGCGTTCACTATTGGATGGGCAAGAATTCAAACTGCTCTAATGTGCTCCGCTTAACTTTCGAACTTGATAATAACATTGTAATTACAGCACCTCGCTTACGGACATTGTTTCTACCTCCTGAGGTTTCCACATTATTCTCATGAAAATATGGGACACAGTATTTTCAGTGCTTTTCTCTGTAGCTGTCTCTTAAATCTCATGTAGTGTTATGTGAACTATGAAAAATTGAGGGCAATTGTATACTTAATTATAATTATTGTCATATTTAGTGACATTATTTTTCCATTTTATAATGTTGTACAGTATCAGACAGACTTCGAAACATCAACATGAGTTCGAAATTCCTGACTTCTGCCAATATTTTTAGTTTGTCTAAACTCTAAATCTTTATACGGCCCATTTTAAAATATCTCTAAAACAATGCTCACAGAAGTTTCTTTTAGATTTTTTAAACGACAGTTCGGTGTACTTCAATAAGCAGTTTACTGAGAAATCAACAAAGACATTCTTTATTTAGGTATTTGTCATATAACAATATCAAAACGGTGAGGAATTCTTATATCGATGGAATTTTACAGACATGTGAGAGCCTTATAGATGTGCAAGAATTCGCCGCAGCTGCTCTAATAATGTTTCGCCGTGCGGATATGTTGCACTTGATAATTGCTTACGATGGCGATGCAATTACATAGTTGCCAGAGAGTTGTGGCTTGCTATAGGTACCTACTTGTACTTCGAATTTATTGGATAGGTAGCAGTTTTCTCTTGCCTTTCTATTCCAGTATTAGATCTGAAGCTACTTTGAAAATATATAATTTTCTAAGGTGGTGAAAGTATATTTAATCCTTATTATATTGGAAATGAATATATCAGGCAACAAGGAAAATATTACCTATTTTCTTCACTTTTCTTAAATTTTGTCAGGATGTGGGACGCAACCCTATACAACTTTTTTTTTTGCAGTCAGAAAAAAGAGCAAGTGGCGAGTGCTTTGCCCGTTCTTCTTGTCACAAAACAGCTTTCGTGACGGTGGTGACAACATAGAGTAATCACCTACTTCATTCTCTTTGGTGAAGGTAGAGTCTGTGCCTGTGAGTAAGGCCTATGCGAAAGAATAGACATTCTGATTTTTCTTACCTTTTAAAATTCCACTTGTTTGAATTACATAACAATATAATTGATCTATTGAGGCTGTAAATATATTATTACTAAGATTATATTAATTTATTTCATACATAGCAATTTCACATGCAATGAACATGCTTATTGCTTTTGCCAAATTAGGATATCGCGCTGGGTATTAATTATTTATTTATAATCCTTATTAATAATTGCTTTGTGCTGAGAATGGTTGATCCTCACGCGAAAATGGTTGAAGTGGGTGCTTCAAAAAGATCCTTATTGCTTTCATCAAAATGGAATTAACTTCGTAAAAAAAATAGTAAATTTCTCTTCTTTCTTTAATTTAGAGGTTCGTTATCTGCTGGTGTTTGCTTACAGACAGTGATTAATATATTTTTGCAAATGTATCATAATTATTCTTCTATCGTGATATCTGCCAAGCGATACGACCTTGTTTCTCTTTATTGCAGTGAATAAATTTTTGTTACAGCTTAATGTCACAATAGTTTGAGATAATACAGCGATGTATTTGATACATATTTGATTGGCTCGAAAGGTTCATTTTATCTGCGATCTTGAATCACTTGTTATGTTAAGCTCAGTGAATTATTTATTTCTTTTTATGGATCCGGAGCAGTCTGGTTCGAGTGTTGCCTAACTGTTGGGATAATTTACATGCGCGAGAGTAACGCTGGTTGCAACATGGTGCGGTGCTAGATTTAGTCTCATTGTGACATGAATTATAATGAAAGTATTCCAAAAGAAAATAAAAAAAACCGGCCAAGTGCGAGTCGGACTCGCGCACCGAGGGTTCCATACCATAAAAGAAGTTAAACATTAGAAGAATCACTTTGGTTCATGAAATTTAAGAGTATAATTTACATGTAGGTAGTTTTGTTGGCAAACCGCAAACATAACTTTGTTTTTGCCGGTTTATTGTTATTATCTAAAAAAGTATAATAGTTAGAGAGTTGATTTTATTTTTCCTGTAAAATATACGTTAATGCCTATTGATCGTAATTATTTCAGATTTTTCGATTGGTAAACTTCGGTGATAAGGGGGGGGAACGGTATTTTTTTCGACAGTTTGCCCAATAAATCAAAAACTATCAGGCATAAAAATAAATAAAAATTAGTTTTAGTATACACAAGTAACGCCCTTTCATATGATACCACACTTAATATTATTATCTCATTTTGAAAAATTTTCGATCCGGTTTTCCCCCGTTTTTAAATAAAAATAAAAACAATTTTCAAATTTTTACGATTGTTATGACGTCGCGTCACTATTACCTATAACTATTCTAAATTTCAAGTCGATAGCTTGAATAGTTACTGAAATAATCGAGTGTGACAGACGGACGGACGGACGGACGGACGGACGGAGAAAGTCTCACCATAAGGGTTCCATTTTTACCAAATTGGTATGGAACCCTAAAAATGGTATGATTTTGTGTAGCAGCCGTTAATTGAAAGGGATTGTATTCCTTTCTTCCGTCATTAGTTATCTGATTTCAATCGCACGACTACATTGTAGTCAAACTTTTGAATTTATTTTGAACACCTGAAGGACTAATTAGTGGAACAAATTTATACAAGAACATTTTAGTAGGTACTTACTTTATGAATACGTAGGGATTAAAATTCTTTAATTGAATCTGTCTCTATCAAATATTTAGATAATACACGTCATATAGATCTTGCCCAGCCTTGAATATTCTCCACGCATCTGATTTTCGGGTTTTTTACGAATCCTGAGATTTCTGAGAATCCTGTGAGTCGTGGATATTTCCAGGATGAAAAGAAGCCAATTTGTTTATCAAGGGTAGAATCCATCTGCATTCCAAATTTCAGTTAAAATAATAAATCTGTATTGTTGTAACGTGTAGGAGTAACAAAGATACACTCTTGTACATTTACACATTTAAAACTTTCGCCTTTATTATATTAGTGTGAATCGATGACAAATCAATAGGTACTTGACTGGCAATATCACCTTGATATTCGTCACTTTATTTATTCAAAGTTTAAATTGGTGATGCAAATAGGTATGTGCAAGAGCCGCAGTTAAACAATCGCATTTACCGACTAGAATCCGGATTAGACTGCCGCACTGAAGCTTGCAAACAGCAGATAACAGCAACACATTACACAATAATAACACCTGCACCGGTCTTGTGGACAATCTAGATTTGTGCTAATGACTGAGTGTGCATCCAATCGCATTTACCAAGTTCGTCTTAGATTTCTGTATTGGTCAGTGTTGCTTCGCCATCGTTAACAGTTGATATACTGGTTCAACTGGACCGTACTAGCCTCGCATTGCTGTATTGGCGTATTGGATACATATTTGATGGGTTCAAGCGGTCAATTTGGTCAGCACTATGCCGAGACCTAGATACACTAGGCCCTTATCGATCATCGTTCCATATGCACCTCGGGTTTTAATTATTTATTAACGCCCGATGATTATTGTGTGATATGAATAGTTTATTGCTTGCATCATTTTTATGTTTAGATTTTGAAGCGGTAATCAATACAAAGGCACTTGAAATTATATGAAGTAAGATTAGAGTAGTTCACATCCTAATCGATTGTTGTTGTGAATTTTGAAATTATATGAAGTAAGATTAGAGTAGTTCACATCCTAATCGATTGTTGTTGTGAATTTCGAATTAATTTTTTTTTAAATAGGAAACTAGAGTTTTCTGCAATTTGACCCGTTTGCTTCTCCGAGATAAATCCTCCGTTGGGGAGAAATATTTAGCTATTTTTTCAGAAATATTTTTATATTTTGTTAAGTAGGTTATACCTACTGGATGGATTTATGTGGATTTGCCAAACAAAACATTTACTTAACTTCTTTGCAATATAAGTGTAGACCTTTGAATTATGTGTGTTAGAATTTTGCCTGATTAGGATTATGTAACTAAGTAGGCATTTTGTGATGACCTAACATGAAAAAAATTTCAGAGTCATATTTTTACTGAAACGACTATACATAGTGTGAAGTCAATTTGGTTTAACATCGTCAGATATAACGTAGGTATAGGAAGTAATAAGTAATCTACAATGTATGAAAGTACCAAAATATAAATGTACGCTAAATCGTGTATGTCAGTCAGTAATGTACCTATTTAGTTAGAAATCAATCAATCAATAAAATATAGCCTTTTCAACATAATGCATCACCCACACGTATATATATATTAAATTCAATAATAATCCTCCCATTGTGATGTTAAGTCTTCGTCGGTTAACACTGGGGTCAGTATCCAAAATCCACCCTATGAATAAAATCTCACGTGCTCTATTAAGATTTTTGATGTTACCTTTTATGTTACTTATGGACACATTGTTGGCTTACAATTAAAATGGTTTTATGTTTCTTGCTGACAATACAAAATCTAATATGGATAGACGATAATTCGCCTTTCGAATTAGTATAAATGTATTTTCTCACGGGTTTTTATTCAATTTCCAGCTTCAATTTTATATTATTTATTCACATTTTTATGCGTAAGTATGAGGCAATGATGATAAATAATTATAAAATAAATGAGCATAAGAAATTTGAATGTCATACAATGTGAAATTACACAAGCAAAATTTTGTAGGCTAGGTCGTTCTTTACGAACTCTACGTGATTTTTAGCAGAGAATGAGTTTTTTTTTTTTTGCGCTATAAAGTTATATTTACTGCGAATTATATTGCGTATTCAAGTTTTGAAGGTTGTGTGTTGTTTCATCAATAAGTATCGTTGAATAATTGAATCCATATTCAATATTTCAATCCCAGATTAGTTTCGTTGATAATCCGGTATAGTGCCCGGAAGTCATACTCCAAGAAAGGTGGCTATGATTTACATCGCATACAAAGCAGGGGACTTTGCATATTGACTGGCTTATGTGAGCAAGAAAGTAGAATATTTCATGGAATACACCTAACCATTTTTAAAGGTTTTTTGAAGTCTTGCATTTTTAAGTATCTTATTACTTCCTATACCTACGTCATACTTTTATAGCAGTGTGATACTTTGCAAAAAAAGATTAAAATTATTTTCCTATAGCGTGGTGGCAAAAACAGAATAAAATGTACCCCTTGATTCTGCAAAAACATTTATAGCTGCGACAAGCTTTCATCTATGCAGCTGATTGGTAAATGCTTGCATCAATTATGCAGCCAAGGCGCCAATTAGCGCAAATTGACCATAATTAAAAGTTCGTGACAAAAAACATAGAAGAGTACTAAAAATTGGCGCAGAGCCTTATCCAGTAGATCCGTCGGCGGTGTACGAACGGCGAAGGCCACAAAAGGTGTTATGATTTATAGAGGCGCGTTGAATTACAATGTGAAGGCCTTTACGCACTGACTGGTATAGTTTTTTAGAAAGGTAAAGATTTTTGTGTTTATATAAATAATTCATTATTATTTTCAAAACGGTGTTGTTACTTCACAAAATAATAGAAAAATGAAATGAATCTATGTAGCGTTCGTTACAATTCATCTACGATTCGATTCGATTACGAAATAAACCGACAGATTGTTGGCGTATTGAGTGCAACAAGGCTTCTTAAGTCTTATAGGCATGAGACCTTAATTAGCTAATCGTAAGTAGGTAAGAGGAGTTGGTCCCAAACGTGATTATGATTCAAAGCAACGCGTTCGCCAAGTGCGTCCTTCTGAGCTCTGATGCGGAGTTTCATTGTATTGTTGTTTATGTTTTCTGAACGCTACTGTACCTACTCTCATGATTCATGGCCACCTTACTTAGTATGTACGTACCTGCATTTGGATCATATTAATTGTATCACGATCTAGTACTCACATATATTTTTGGTGAGAGTTACGATTTAAAGTAACTATATAATAATCAGGACAACTATACTTCCCGTGGTCCACCGAAAAGCGAGAGGTTGTACCTGATGTACAGAGTCAAGTCTGGGATCAACCGTTATATTTTCTCGTGCTTCAAGTGTCGTTTTCTCAGTTTTGACGTTTGGACCATGGACATGACCTTTTTGATGCTGTTATTATGTCTCCCTGTTTACAACTTCTCGGATGGTATTATAAGTAGATGGGTGCATCTTCTGCCTCCCTTTATTTGGACTGTTCAGTGTCCCGACTCTGCAGTCGGTTTGGTCAGTGCCCAGGAGATTTCAATGTTAAATACTGTTTTTTCTGGCTAAGACTTTCTGCATATAAGATTGTCAATAAGGCGCGTTTTAATTTTAATTTTTTTAGTGATTGTTCCAAGATATAACATCTAGACTGCAAGCACTAGGCAACTCTACATTTCAAAAGCATTAATCCTATTTCGTTCAGAAAATTTGAGGGTTCATGTCTCAGCTGCATAAAGTAAAAGGCATACTTACATACTTATTTAACTGTAACAAACGTGGTAACAACTGCGTGTTTCGCAGTTTCACAATCGTTTACGAGCCTCTAACGACTGCGCGCGCTATTTTTACACCAAAGCATAGGAAATGCCAATTAATTGTAATTGGTGGGTCGGGGAAATAAAATAAACTGACCTGGTCGATTAATTAAGCGGCGCGTGTATTGCGGTCGCTGTATTGTTCGCGCGATTTGCGTCAACATTAAAATTGAATGCAGGTGGGTACTACACACATATGCCGACGTGGCTATTGGAAGCCTCAATGGCTCAACTAAAAATTTAAAATTCAAAATGTCTTTATTTCATATAGGCCTAACGCACTGGCTCTTATAAAACGTCATTATGATATTTGTCGCGTATAGTGATATCTACGAGTAGACTTAGGCTCACTTGCATCGGCCTGGGTTAGTGTGCCGAGCGGGAGCGATCCGCTGGCGCCGCGTCTAATCAGCTTATTTACCAACATACACTCAAAGCACGTGGCTATAAAATCTGTAGAATGTTGTTAATGTACCTATCGATACGTAGATAACATGAAGGTTGTTTACTTCTTGCGAAAATTATTTCCAATGAGCTGAAAAATATTTGCTTAGATTCTTTTGTAGATGTTAAGTACTACATATTACGACTATTTTTAAAGACCTTTTGACTTTTCGTGATTTTCAAATTTAATTCACTCCTCGGTCTTACAACTCGGCCTACCTTCATATCGGAGATAGACCTAAAATGCCACCTGAGTCCTCAACAACGTCGGTTTTCAAACTTTATATTAACTGAACTTTCTAAGTAACTTTCATTATATACCAGTTAACTTGTTTTGTATTATGTTTTAAAAAACAGAACTCTGAATTGTTTATTGTTTTAACTGATATAGCTGGCCGTAGGTCTCCTGTTGAGAGGTTTGGCCATAGCCATAGTAATGGTTTGGCCATAGCTGCGGACACCTTTGATACACTATAGTAAACTCTCGATGAACGATATGTAATTAAGTAAAGTCGGCAACCCTAGTAAGGACACGTATACGTGTAGGTCTTATGTCAAATGGAGCAAAGGTTAAAATTGCGCTGATTCGCGTTATTTTCGCGTGGTGCCTATATCGATGTCTGTCGACAGTTGGCGGGCTACCAACGCTGTGTCGCTGGATGTCGGCTACGATTGACCGTTTCGTTTTATTTTATGCTCTCATCAGGACCTTTGCAGAGTTATTACTGTTAAATTCAAGAAATAGAACGCCAAAGTGGCCGCTGCAGTGTTTTCATTGCTTCTGATTCATAATATTGTTAAGCTTCGTTGTGTCAGTTTTAAGTTCAGAACTTTGAAGTTTCAGTAACTAAATAGGTAAGTACTTTTAATATTAACGATTTCAAAATACTCGGCTGAGTTTTTTGTGGATTTCTTCTCAGTGCAGGGCACGTTCGAATCTTCGTAAACTTAGTTTTAAGTTGACTTGTAGTTACAACATACATACGCGACAAATATCGTATTGACGTTTTACAAGAGCCTGTACGTTAGGCCTATGTGAAATAAATATATTTTGACTTTGACTTTGACTCGTAGGAAGGCCGAATAACTTTAAAACTATAGCTGATGTATGTTTTTATGAAGTGTCTGTTTTAAAATAAGTCTTCTGAATTTTGATGCAGCGGAGATTCCATTTAGTTATTTCAAAATTAAAATAGATATTATGTTTAGATCGTGTAAAGTACCTTCCTCAACTAGGTGACTAGGATCACGTCGTTTTAAGTGTTTAGTTCAAGGATAAAAAACTAAACTCACCTGAGTGTTTGTTCGTTAACAATGTAAGCTGTTTGTTTAGCAGATGAAAATTCCAGCGTAGATTGTTCGAGGTGAAATAATAAAGAAAATCTGAATATATCAGCGCTCTCCCCATGCGGGTTTGGCTTATTATGTAAATGTGATCCCTTATGTGCTCCGTTGGTGAAATTGTGGGCCGCGCGCGTCCCCGATTCACGAAATAGTTCATCGCTTTATTGAGAAAATATTGTTTGTAAATAATCGCAGAGAGGTTATAGTATGCCCTTGTTTATCGTTTTTTGACATAATCAACAGAATATAATGGATCTACGAGTATTATCGCATTATGTATATCAAAGTGTATTAAAGGCTTCTTTGATGGATATGATTTTTGAAATTACTTACCACCATGGATCCACGACTTTTTGACTAAAAATGGAGATATAAGCTTTTCCAAGTTAGGTAAATCAATGTCTCCAATAGCCCAAACAATAATTGCGAATAAATAGAAAGGACCAAGGCTAAGTAATTTTGGTTGTAATCCAATAAATACCGTTTGTGATGATATAAATTTACGGTGTAGAGTAATTTTACTCTACATTTAGAGATGATGAGATTCTGTTGATCTGTCTCGTGATTGGTTAAAAAATGAAAACAGCACATTCAGCCAATCAGTGGACAGAATTTGCGTGGATAGAGATTGAGAGACGAGAGTTTTTAGGGTGTCCTCGTTGTGTAAGACAATGAGGACACACGACAAACGCCTAGCTAAACTATCTTCTATTTTTAAAAGAGTATAAGCATGCATCTCATTCCTTCTCTAATTAATTATGTACCTCATTATTTATTCAAATCGTGGAAAAGCGTACGTGAAGATGCCAAGGAGCGAAGATCTGGAACGGACTTAGCTTGTTCAAAAATATAGCGTTGCCTGCGCCATCCACTTTTGTAAGTCATCTTATGAGCATAACCTCGTTTTATAGATGCCGTTTACAGACCAGAGTTTACAGGCAGTTATGACGTCATGAAATTTAAACTTTATACATATACACGGTTTGCGTGAAGCGTTGCAGAAATCAGAATCCTTTATCGCGTTAATATCGGTAACCTTGTGGAGCTCAACCGTTGTAAACAGTTTTTTTTTTTTTTTAAATAAATTGCTTTATTTGAAACTTATGATTTAGATACAGTAACAAATGGGAACGATGATCCTGCATAAGTATGAACTGTGTTAGTAATATTTAGTTAATAGCCGAAATATAATTTGAATGTCGTAAAGTGAACCGATGTTTACTTTTGTGATGAGTTGTTGATGATATCTCTGTGCTTTTCTATATTACATCAAAAAAAGGTTCACAGGTTCGATTTCAGTTAATACTTGTTTATGTGTGAGTCGACAATCGAAATCCCGGTAGAGTAGTTATTTTCTTAATGGGAACGTATGGTCAAAATAACGCCTTTACAGGCCGTTTGTCCACTATAAGGCTTTCTCCGTGATGTGACGGCTTTTTTACCTGACTGCCCAAAAAAGGAGTGTAATGTTTTTAGGGTTCATATATGTATGTATGTATGTGAGTTTCTTTATTCTACCATAATCTCTGAACGGCTGAACAGATTTGGACATATGGGGTATCGTTAGAATCCTTATATCATTCCGAGTAACATAGGCTATATTTTTTTGGAAAAAATCGTTTTACCACAGGGTAGTCGTGTTTTTTAATTTTTAAATTATTAACTTGTTTGTGTTTGTTACAATAAAACTTATCGCTAACATATTCTGATTACTGTACAAGTCTTATCCGCACAGTTCGAACTCCGAGTCCAACAAAACTAGCTAGGCCGAATTGTCGCGCAAAAGTTGAGTTGACCTTCTGTTGTCATATTATTTGTTATAATTTTATTTAATTTTACAAAAAAAAGAGAAAGGTTCATTAGGTACAAAAACATGTTTGAGGTTTAATACAACAATAAGACTAGAGCCACAAACCTAATCATCCAAAAAAAAAGCTATCAAAAAGTCGCTTGTGGCAACCGAACACCTGCTAACCATGATTGCCTCCGACCTTGATTGCTCGCCGCGGTAGTTGTAATCATTACGATTGTAATAATAATTCTTCACAAGCACGCAGCTAGTTGCACAATGTGTACGAGTAGCTATTATTATTAATTTATTGTAAGCCTAGAGCTGGAGCGTATCAATGAGATAACATCTACGCGGTGTGATATGGCGCAATGAGCATTCTACCTTCAGTAGACGCAGTCTCATAAAAAATGTATAGCAGGCACCGATAAGTAACTTGAGGAAATGGTCATCAGGACCACCCGCGACGTAGTGCTCCAAACTTACGCCACTGCACCAGAGAGGACATGTTCTCCTAGTAAACTACAGGTTTTTTAAGATGACCTTCATCTCTCGGCACGTCATTTTTTACATAACGTGTGAATTAACTATTTTTTCGCAAAAGTATGAAATAAATATCAATTTATCAGTGAAGACGAATAGTAACTAAGCACTGAAGTTTACACTTCTGTACGAAGTTGAATACTGATTAAATTATAACAAGTAGATAAAGTCTCAACTCAGTAGGTGGTATAAGTATGCATAGAAGGAACATTATTGTGTCCTAAAATGGACGCTCGTACGAATCCCACGTATTGTTTGCCAAGAACGACGCAACTGCTTGATTACACGGATTAAGGCAGCGTTCACACAAAACGAATGTAAATCTTATAGTTAAAATCGCTGTAAAAAACAATGAAGAGATCCTTCCCTTCATATTATTATGCCTAATTTATTGAACAGTTCACATTGTGGAGTTTTTAAAACCGTTTGACTGTCATTGAAAAGTTAGACTATTTTCACTAGTGCAAACTGAAACGTCCCATTGCATGTTATAGAGCCGGAATACGAGCTTGGAATATCGCTTATTCGCCTTATTTCGGAATTTCTGGTGATATTTCGCAATTCTGTCGTAGATTGGTTATGATACTAAACGCAGGAATACAGCAATGATCGCGTTTGGATTTCTGAAACGAAATTCACAATTTCCGGAAACAAAACTTACTCGTATCATAAAAGGAATCTTTTGAATTTTTTATTCAGCATAATATGCAACTTTACCCTGATTACGTGTGATTGTAATATTTTTAAATGATAAAAACGTAAAAATGTATTTAGGTAATTTAGCGATCTAAATAATTTTTATTTGCGGAAATTCCTAAGGTACTTATTTTCCATGAACACGCACATAGGTACAAGGTTAACAGGACGTGAATAATATAGCTAAATAAATCTACGCTAATATTATAAAGCTTCAGATATTGATTTCTGTCGGAATTGAAAAATTGATTTTATTTTTGTGTTGGATAGTCCATTTATCGAAGAAGGCTTTATGCTAGATCTATCTTACTATAACCATTAGAAGCGTAGCATCAATTACAAATGTAGCAAAAACGGGAAAATTGTTCCTTTTGGAGAGCCTCTGCTGCGTAAACGTTGAAAGTTACGATACAATACGATACCACACGTCTGTCTTTTAATGTTGATTAATTATAACGGGACATGTAAAAAGCGAAATTCATGAGTACGAAGCTGTGGAAAACAGCTAACAACAAATACAAGTAGCATTTAACGTCAAGCTTATGAAACGAACGCTCAACGGATTTTCATAAGCTCATGCGACCCAGTCATGCGTAGTGCTCCGGTCATACTGTTGCAGCAGTTTTGAAACCTCCCGCAAGCGTGTAATGGAGCCCGAATGCGATCACGTAATTGCTTACTTGCCTCATTTCCGATTCACTCGCGACGTGTCCAGCTACGGTGGCTTTGATTGTATGCGCTTGTACGGCTTTGTTTGACGGACAGCGGGCTAGATCGCGACTGATGGTTGATACCATAATAATTGATGGGTAAAATATACGTGCTTCTTTGTAAGAAAACCTACTATTACGTATTCAAAGATATACAATACATCTTGATACTCTTTTTCGCATTCTTAATCTGACTTTACATTTTGAGTATCCTTTTAAAAAAAAAATTATAAAGGGGGTACAATAAATATAGAATAACTATAATTACAATAGAGGTTTTACATGTCCCCGTACTATTTATCTCATAATTCCCGTACTCTACATTCGTTTTAGTTTGAAACTCTGGAAGGTTTTTGAACCTTCTCAAACCCTTAGTGAAGGTTGGACCATCGTCTTTATCATAATAGTGATGATGATGATGGTGTCAAGTCTCTAATATCTACGAATAAACAATAATGTTTTTATGCACTTATGGTTATGAAAAAGGATGACGTATTTAGCAAGACGTTTACGTGATACAATCACGTAAACGTCGTGGTACCGGTGAATTATATGAACACTTACAATGAATCACTAAAAGTGTTGTTGTGTTCGCTGAAATTTTCGTTTGTTGAACTGTTCTAATTAGTTACTTTTTACTGTGTTTCAGGTAAGACAATCAAAAGTAGAAATCAACACTGAAAGCGGGAAAATACCAAATGCAAGTACAATATATCTAAAATATTAGTAACAAGGGTAGAGTTTGCCGTTAGGCGTGTACGTATTTCCTTCTTGCACCCATTGTCTGCCCTGCTTCTAGCTTTATTTCTAGGGTTGCCAAATTTTATTGGAAGACTAACACTATAGGTACCTAACAAAGTTGCAGAAGATAAATAATAATAATTAACGAATGGGTTTCATTAGTGAACGTATTACTTAATTGTTGAATCTGGGTCGGGAAATTATTTTGCTCGACTCCGCAACATGAAACATCGTACGAATCACAAAGTCACTTCATACCACACAAAACTTTCGAAACCTTATGGATTTCTGTGAAGTAACATCTGCTTAAATCCAGTTGGTATAAGAGGACTGTAAAGGCAAAACAATATGTTGTTTTAAATAGTATGGTTGGCAACCCTATTTATACGTTTGCAGACAAACATTCGTAGTTCGTACTATTATCGCATGCGTTGTCTCGGAGAGAGCTTAGTTCCTATTTTAATAAACTTAGATATATATAGGTACGTGTGTTTCGCTGTTTAGTTGGGCTTGGATGGTGTTTGTATTCAGCAGTGTATAGGTATACTCTGCGCGTATGCATTGTTTGTTCGGGGGACACCTGTGTGCTTACATGTGCAATTTACACGTTGCGAAAAACTCACGCCAAGGCGATGTTTTTTGTAAACACTTAAACATGAATTTGTACCTACAATGGAAATAATTACTTATTTTTCGTGCAAGTTAGAAACCAAATCAGCGCGAAATGTCGCCTATGAGTTGGGTCTTGGTTGCTTTTGGTCACTTGCAATAGACTTACCACTAGAAACAAATAGTGAATTCAGAACAACATCTGCTCAAACCAGCATATCATTATGACATAATGAGATACTGGTTCAAGCAGCATGCTTATGAGTTACTACGAATGAATGAATGAATGCAGGAATGTATGAAAATGTATGTAGAGGCAGAAACAGATCCACATTATCACTGATTTACCTTAGCTTTGCTCTCTGCATGCGCCGCTTATTCTTACCCCATAAAATAAATGTCATCAGATGCTGTTGCTGGAAACTCTTTCATTCGACGTTATTCGTCGAAACAGCCAATCGGAGCTCATTGACGGATTCCACAGCGCAAAAGTACAAACAGCCGGACAGACGGACGTTTCGCAATGGGTTCCAGAGTAATGTTGCACGAGGTATTGCGCTGTATGTGTAACAATGCATTCTCTCCGAGAGTCTGCTGACGGTGGCGCGCGATTGTTGTTTGTACACGTGTGTTCTGTTCTCGAAATTATTGCCAATATATTGTACGAAAACTGCAATCTACATATTATGATTGTTTATTTATTAGGTGCTTACCGAAGCGTTACAAAGTGTTGTCTGCTTGTCCACCAAAGCCGTTATCAGGCTATCACAGACAATTATCACTCTTCTATCTTTTGTACTTTCCGAGGTAGATACCGATGGCGTTTTTATGGCGGCCATCTTGAATCCGCCATTTTTCGAAAAAGTCACATTTGGTCGAGCACCTACTTATTTATCCTATATTCTCTGAATGAGCCCAATTTTTTCACAATGTTTTTTTATAATATCTGACTTTTACAAACAAGATGGCTCATTGCTCGACCGATCAGCAACATCGGTCGAGCAATAAGCTACTCGTATTTACTATAGTATGCACCATCATTATACTAAATGGCAAGTGATCTATATTTATTATTTATTCGTTTGGGAGACATTATTTAAATTTCACAATAAATCGTCTAAGTACCTAATTGCGGTTTTCTTGATGGTAATTTCTCAATCGTTTCTTTACGTATCTTGTCCCAGTGTTTAAAAAATAGTTACACTGAATAGACAATAATGAGAAAAGTCTACAGCTTAGATTTCTATGGAATAAAACGCTATGCAATATCTGTGTAGGTATCTACTAAATAACTATGTATCTAGTATGTATAAAATAAATGAGATAAATTCTTTCCAAGAACATATGAGTGGCGTACAGTGTATGCTAGTTTATCTCGCTTTATTGTAGTGTTTACTTGTTTATAAGTATACGTTTGTTAACTTTGCGTGCAATTGCGCAAACAAATTACAGACTTTCATAACAGTGCATTTTCATTGTGATAAAAATAGCTAGCTGTGCGTTTTAAAGATATTATACACATATATAATGGTTTGACATTCTTCAGTAAGAAAAAAACAGTTAAAAATATAATATTCAATGCTTAGCTGTTATTTCTTTGTAAACAATATATGTACTCGTATGTAACAGGTAGGTAGGTAGCAGTATAAGGTAGGTTATATACCTAGGTAGGTACCTAGTATGTATACGATCGTACAATGTTCGGTCTACAAAAACTGTAAACAATTTCATCCTTAAAGAACAGCATATTGCACAGCACAGCAACAAAATATTTCTATTTAATACTCTCTTATATGTGTAAGGTCCTGTGGTTGATGGTGTTGAGGAGTGTCGAAATGTTCAAGACCTTACGTTTAATGCTCTTTATTTCAACACGTCTCTTCTCGTCACATATATGTACCTACTGACTGACTGAGTACATGCATAGGATCTGATTAGCAAATTATATATGGATTTTTGACGTTTACCCATTGATTTATAAACTACGTTTACCGTATACTATGACGTCACTCTGAGTTCTTGAAGACAAAATGTTATACATAACACTTAACCTAAATATCGGATGTGATATAATAACTTGTTTCCGTTTCTCATCGACATTGACATTTGCCTAGATAGTGAGTAGGTATATATAAAAACAAGTAAATAACAAAAATGTGGACACAAAGTACTCTTGACCTTATTACTGTTCCTAAGAACAGGACAGAGATAGCTAAATACAAGTATTTATAAACCAAAGGCGGCGATATCGCTAAGTAGCGATCTTTACAAGCAACCTTGCCAGGCAGGCAAAATTAGGCTTTCGAATGTCACGTCCTTCTGTGGCTTAAGTCAGCTAAATAGGTACATGGATAAAACGGCTGAATGTTCGGAATTTTCGTGTAGTTTAGATAACGTAAGGTACAATATTAAGGTAGATATTATAACGCAACAATATAACAGGTTTGTTGTTGTGCATGATAATGCAAACGTTCATTTAGGCACAACAATTGCTTATAAACCGGTTCGTATTATTATATATTAGGTATGATTAGCAATTCGAAAAAAAAATGAAATAACAGAATACAGGCAAGGTAGGTATTAAGTTAATCCAAAAATATTTTTTGTAGATTAGCACCGAGTGCTTAGCTTAAGACCATTTGCGCCAAACAGCGGGTTAAATTAATTATTTTGACATTTTAAAACCAGAGTTAACACCGTTGTTTGAGTATTTCAACCTAGAGTTGACAGAAGTGGGCCTTATTAAAGGTAAATAGTATTAAGTAATATAAATTTGGTAAAGATAATGTAAGGTAAATAAGGTAAGAAATTTATTAAGACAGTCCTACATCCTAATACGAGTAAATGAAACTGTCCAGTTTCCAAAAATCTGACTTTACAGAATGCTTAAACATGCAAAGTTTTTGTGCAGAGAATAATTAAGTTTACGATGATTCGATATACCCATCCAATTCATGAAACTGTTATTAGATCTTGAGTAAGTATTATAACTGTTGTCTTCCTATGATATATTTCCTAGGTACCTACTATGTACATACTTGCGGGCGTTTCCAACTTTCTTTGATATTATTTATGACAAACGTAGACTTCCATTGTTCTAGTTCTGATTTCCAAGAGAAAAGTGACTCTATCTGAGCTAGCGGCGAGCTCAGAATTCACTCCAAAAGTGTTTACATTAGAGTTACTAGAATCAATCTCATAGATCGATTGTTTCCTTAGCTGGAGAGAGGAGGCATTGTTTGATTTAGCCTAGACTATTGCTTTGAAGTGACTATTCTTGCAATTACTTTAGGTAAAGTGCCTTTATAGTTTTGTACTGAATAATCTTTATTTGGAATTGGAACGGAGCCGCGCAAAATTTTTGATTACTTGCAGTAACTTAAATGTTGAGTAAACTAAAGTATTATTTATTAATGCATTTTAGTTTTAGTCAAGAAATTGTCGTATAATGTTTATTTGATTAAAAATCGTCTTGAGTCAAATCTTTAATTTTTATAAAACATTTATAACTGTTGTCGAAAATTCTATGCCAGCCTGCATTCTCAATTTTTAATGGCATTCATACAAATGCATTCCTTTTTGTCACTCTAGGGAAATGGTGAAAATCTGAAGTCACACAATAAGGTACTCAGTAACATCAGCTTCACCTTATCAAAGGGTGAAGCTGATGACTGGTCACTGACGGGCTGGTTAAGGTCCAGTGGATGATTTAACGATTAGTTGAAACGTTAACAGATAAGTAACCGTTAAATATGGCGGTCTGATTCTTATGGCTTTAGACAAAGGGCTCAGGGTGTCAGATAAACAACCGGGCCTAGAACATAATTTTGTAATTTGTACATTATTTAAGTACAAATTCCAAAATTATGTTCTTGGCCTAGTACGAACCTACTCGCATACCAAATAAGAGCATACATATTATATATTTTATCACAACGAAAAGTGCGGCATTGCGGTATACTGGTGTGCTCAATGCGGTATTAAAGATAGCTTTTACTGCACTCTTAAATAGTTATTAATGTTGCGTACAAAGGTGCGGCCACACCGGGACGCTGTTTACAAAGGGTGCGCCGACACGCGATCACCCCATTAGCGGGGGCAATATTTTATACGCACTCATATAAAATGCAAGTGACGTGTCCACTTTTATGACAGTGTTGGTTGACACACAGAAAAAAAATATATAATTTTCGTAGCGTATTATTTAGTTACATGCGGTCAGGAAGGCAATATTTTGGGTCTACGTAATTTATTCCCTAATTTTTTATTCCGTGGTTTTTCCCAGCCTAAAATTAACTTTACCACGTATTTAGCCTAAATTCGGATACTGTTATGAATTAAAAAGGCTTTTTTAAAATATAAAATACTTATAATTATAATAATTGAAATTGATCATACTAGTTCGGGGTTGTAACATGAACATAAACATTTTGAAGCAATCAGTTAGATAATGTATGGTTAGTTTGGTGTTTGGAATTGAAAACTTGTGAATTTTAATCATAATAAAATGGACGTTGGTCGAATAACAAACTACATGCTATCGATGGAAAGTTCCATTAGGAATTGATGCAATCTCTAGCTCGTATCGTAGGGCTGGCGTAAAGAAAGCAAATGACCTTTATCGCCAATTTTGTCGACTTTGAATCGATACATTTTGACACGTAGTCTTCCACGTATATAATAAATTGTGTAAAGGCTTTCCATTTTATCAACACTATTGGAAGTCGTCTCAATTTCTACCATATAGATAATATTATGGTTGTTAAAGGTTTAGTAAGATTATATAATAGAGTAAGCAGAGTAGATACTGGAAGTGTTTTTGCCTCTTGTCAGCGTACTTGTAATTACTAGGGCATCTGGAAGAGATCCTTATTCGTAGCGATAAGATGTCCTTGTGCAATGTGCATGTACTCTCTATGTTTGTATGTTTTGCAACTTTCTTTGTACAAAATAAATGAATAAATAAGTTATAAGTTCCTGGCTGTCTCTCTGTATTCAGTGTGTCTTATTGCAGTATATTTTTTTTAAATAAGACATTTGTAGCAACAAGCAACTGATTGAAGTTTCGCTATCAAATTGACATTTCGGTTTACAGTTAGTCTTGCAGACTTGTCTATATTGTAATTTATGACCCAAGAGATAATAGTCTGATGCTAGCCTCAGAACAAACTGGGGTTTAGGATAGGATTCAGGCGTGAGCGCGAACTATTAACGCACACCACACAAATGAGCGCACAATTCGCAGTTCCATTTGTATAATTACACGCAGATGCCAGCGATTTGGTTGAAAGGTCATAATATAGCACACTGATACGATCATTAATGTCCATAATGGTTTCCACTCGGTAAATTAAACCCGCGATGTATACGAGCCCTTTCGATCGCGGCTCTAATTGCGTTGAGGGAAGAAGTATGACTTGCGGGTACCTAATATTAGATTTGGGGTTCAAAACTCACTGTCATGTCAATACATCACATGAAAGGATTGATAACTTAAAGTGCCAAGTGTCTTCAATTTCACCAGTTTCGTTATGTTGGTACCTCTATGATGATAAAATATATTGTCTACATCTCCCATTATAATAATAACCATTTTATGTACCTAGGTGATGTTTTTTGCGCAGCAATAGGAGTCAGAGGTTACAATACCTGACTTTTTGGATTAATGGCCGTTACTGAAAGTGCTAACTGTAACATTATGTATTCTTTAGGTGTGTGAATAATTGGTGGCTAAATTATTATTATATTCTTAGATGAAATGCATGCCCGGTCTCGAGATTCGTCGATATACTTAAGTAATTGGAAAATTCAATTTCTAATATCTGATGTATTTAAAATGTATCTTTCATTGGCTGGCTACGATTTACTACTGGCCATAGGTAGGCCTTGACATAAAAATTAACTTCATTTACAATTTCGTTTAACAAAAGTATTTCGGAACCAGATATGGCCAGGAGCATAGATTATTACAATATGAACACGAATAACACCACAACATGATCGAAATTTGCACGAATTACAAATGATTTTGGTATTACGAATGTTTGGGAAACAGCGTGGGTTAGTAGACTCTTAACTGTATTCAATTGCCTGCTTGCCCACCAAGATGGCCAAGCTTTCATACTATGAAATCAAATGAAATTCAAGCGATTCTTGTGTTCTTATTAGTTTAGTTGGTGCTTTAGTAGTTTATAACTTCAGTAAAAATAAACAATTTTGTCTTTTCACCAACCCGTTTTAATACTATTACAATATTAATACAATATTTAATACCTACTAGTATTAAATTTTGTATTGATATTGTATATCTGTGGGCTGCGAGGCACAAGCTAAAAACATGCATTATGATATTGATCTACTGATAAAGCTTATCGCCCACATTATCTATAGAGCCTTTGCTGGTTGTTTGAAACTAAGTTACCTCGATAATGAAGCTATCCTTTGTTTTCCCTAATGTACTTTATTGTGTTCAATGTTGTGGGCTTTTAGTATATTATTATTATTATTGGCTAACATTCATATTATCTTCTATAATTATTAATTATATATGTATTAATTATTATGTAGGTAAAAAATAGCTAGTAAGCTGAAAATTAAAACGAAAAATATATTTTTATGTTATACTTTTCGTGCATCCTGTTTATTGAGATGAAAAAGTAATGTAAATTACAATTTTAATGTAATAGCGAACTATTAAGTAATACATGGTAAAAGCCTTGTACTAAGTAGAGGATACAAAGCAGAGCTCTCTGTAGGTACTCAGACGTCTACAATACAATTTCTATTTATATTTATAACTTGTTGAAAACAGCTTTTACAGTATAATCTATTAAAATAATATTAAAGCTTGAAGTTTTACATTAGAGCAGGGAGTAGATAATGCTCTGTATTTAGTTCTACTCAATGTGAAACCGATTGTTCTCAGGTTCGATGCCCACTTATTGCTGGTATTGTTGTTAATACTTACTTACTAGTTAACTACTATATACTGCTTATTAGTTAACTACTTCCTTAGCTACTTTCTTGCACAAGTTTATATGGAGAGGACGGGGTACTATCAATATTATTTTATTTAAAAAAGCATCTTTTCCCGTGACGTTATATTTAGTGCATTAATCCGTATACTCACTCGTATATAACAATTAATTTTATTTATTCTGGTAGATATTTACTTTTAAATTAACTCTGGTATATACTTTTTACTCTGAGGTCGTAGGATGACTATTGACTAGTCTAGGAAGCTATGCAGATGTTAACAAATGAACCTTGTGAAAGTATGTTTAAATATAATAAATATAAAAGAGTGTTTCAGTTATTTGTCACATGCCATGTCTAGAAGTGTACTCCACTCGGCACAAACGCAAACTGCGATGTGAAACTGGAACGAGGCAAAAAGACAATAGGACCAACTAACTCAAAAGCCAATTTTTTGAAATGCATGACGGGAACGGATGAAAAGTCAAATAACGCCCCGTATAAAACAACGCGATGCATGGCACTCGCAGCAAAAAACGTAATATCGCGGGAGAAATAATAATAAAACATCAGCAGTAGTGAGGGAGGTAGGTATGCCCCTACGAGTTATGTAGATTATACAGGGGCGAGGGAGATAAAAAATATATCTAAAGCACCTGCCACCCTTCACCTGGCGTGTCTTTCATATTTGATTAGGTTTGTCAGTGCGTCAGTTGTGAACTGTGACTAGAAATGTTCCGGTGTAACTGTTAATGTTAGAGAAGACTTTTCAGTGCATTGGTGCTGGTGATTCTCGTAAATAAAGTTCTACATTGTCCAAACATTGCCGGTAATCATAAGGCAATGCGACGCAACCATCACAACCAGCATCTCATAAAGTCAAAATTGTCCCTCACTGACGCATCATCATCGTGTAGGCCAAATTTCAGAAAACTCAATACAAAAATTATTTAAATTATCACGTGACCACTCGAGCGAAGCAAGCGCGAAACAGCTACATTGAAAATGTATAAAAGCATTTGAAATGTTATGATGCAATGCAGTTGGAGTAAAAGCAAGCAAAACTAACATCAGATTTAGTTCTAGCCCTCTAATGCCCGTTAATCAGTGCTCGCTTGAGGTCAGCTGACCGACTCAGCTTGCAAGTTTAACCGCAGGCGATCGAGGACTCCCACGATACGACCGCGGCGCGCTCAGTGGATCGTAGCATCTAAAATTTATGGTAGCATCATATTATTACGTACTTTCTGGTACCTACAATAAGAACCAAAACCCTTAATCGACTTGCTCAGTCCACTAACAAAAGTCGTACTTATAGTATTTTAAAAATAACATAATGAAACGTTAAAGGCATCGAAAGCCAGATACGGCCTACAATGTACGTATTTTTTCGAAAAATCCTTCTTTATACAATGTACTCAACACAATCTAAGTACAATTCTCGTAAAATATTGGGCTTTTATTGTTCTTTTCTTGTTATCTTCCGATTCCATGTTTATTAACTACGCATGGAACCCTAAAAGCGTTGCTTTAATATACGATGTGTGACTTATTACATGTCTACTGTGTATCTATATTTACTGAATAACTGCAATTTGCTCAAGATCTAAAACAGGATCTTATTGAGTTGTACTCAAACTTTTTACTATCCCTTAGCCTACTCTGTGAATTTTGTCTTTACTGTTATGGTTGCTTGACGAACTAACTTTTAACTTTTTATACATATTATTTTTATAAATGTTCCTGTTAAGTTACTCGTATCATGTCTGATGGTGAATGATTTTATTAGAGTCTAAGTTAAAGCTTTTAAGATAATATGGCTCTTGAATGGAGTTAAGGTATGCCTTTGTCATATTTTAACTATTAATCATAATAAAGTTGTTATCCTTGAAAGATATATTAGCGTTTGTTAGCCGTGTGAATTAATTAATCTTTTTATTGAATCGTAAAGCTTTTTTATTGCTCATTAGCTAGGAAGTTGCAATTCACCGAGCAGAATGTTATCTATGAAGGCCAAGACTTGCTGAATGCTGGTACACATTATTAAAACGGACGTCCATTTATCGTTAGTTTGTACAGGATACTCTGTTTATGTAACGCAATACCGGTATTTAAGTAGGTATTCCGTTAATATACTTATTGATATAAAACCAATGATATTATTTTCAAGACATACTTAACTAGATAGTAGTTACCTATAAAATATAATGACCCAGTTTTGTTATCTACAGCCAAACTTAGTGGTTTAATTTAAGATCTTTTTTTCTTAGTTTAGAAAACAAAAATTCATAATGACAATTTATAATAAATAATATTATAATTAGGATACATACATATATAGCTAGGACACGTACTATAATAGCTGTACACAATAATATTGACGTCGTAATATTTAAAGCTGTAATTAAATAAATTGTAGAGCCATTTTTGTTTTAATAAATTCGTTTATACAAAAGCGACTGAGGTCTGAGAGTACGTAGTCACACAATGTTACCATGTCGAAATTCGTATAAAACTGCGTTTATTTTTTGCAAAAATTACAAACAATATTATATTCTGCGTATCTGGAAACATGTCGGACTTTGGTCCGGAAGTGCTTGCGGGCGAGCCGCGGGATTCGGCCGGAACTTCCTACCCCAGTGTTAAAACTTTAGTACCTTAACTAAGTTATTAATTAATGCCTGCTACCATCCGGCTGATACGAAATGCGCCAAATTTTCATATATATTTTCTTGCTATGTTTTTTTTTCGTACAGTGCGCGGTTTATTAATTCAGTTACGAGCGTGGTCGCAGTGTTTTTGTTGTTCTATTGTTTTTCAAATGTTGTCTGTATTCCGATCTAACACAAAAAGGTTTAAAACAACTGTCACGTTTGCATTAATTTGTTTTGTATTGGTTAGGTACGTAGTGCAGGTATAGATATTTCAATCCACGATGACGCGCCCCACTCTGTCAAACTCCATACGAATCGAATAAAACTTAAGCGATTTTTGATTTGAGTGGGGCGCAGCTTGGTGGATTGAAATATCTATATGATAATAATAATAATAATAATAATAATTTATTTATTTGCATAAAATACACGTTATAATGTGATCTTAAAAACTAAATATGGTAGCAGTGTATTTGCCTTATCAAGGCGTGCAAATTTTACATAATCGTCAATAATTAATAATTAATACAAATTTTACATAATCGTCATAATAATTAATACATTGTCATATCCAATTCCTATTAAAATAATCTTTAATGTCATATATTTCATCATTAAGTAATTTATTAAAAATATAATTCTTAAATTTATTGCATGGTAATTCTTTGACATGGTCCGGAAGGTGATTATAAATTCTAACTGCCATACAGTATACATTCTTTGAATACATATTTAATCTTTGCATTGGTACTTCTATCTTATATTTATGTCTTTTAGCGCGATCTTTTAGTGGAAATATATTTAAATTATTCTTTATAAATAAACACATTTCATAAACATATAAGGCAGGCAAAGGCAATATTTTCTTTTTCTTGAACAGTGGTCTACAGCTGTCAAGAAAGTCTGCTCCGCAAAGCGCTCTTATACATCTTTTTTGGGTCTTAAAAATTCTATCTACGTCAGTTGAGTTTCCCCATAGGATTAACCCATATCTTAAAATAGAAGATACATAGGCGTGGTATGCTACAGTAGCTGCGGACTCTGATACTGTAGCTCTCAATCTTTTTAACAGGTATATAAATTTGTCTAGTTTTGTACATTTGATGTCTTTAAATAACCATTAGTTCTTAATCAAAATTAAATTTTAGGAGTATGGTTTAAATTATTCACTTTGAGCAAGCTAGCAACTAAATTTTACATGACGTAAACAGACTAAGGTTGTAGGTACAGTAACCATTTTTGTTCGTGACAAAGCGGGACGCTTTTGGAATTTTGTATCTTTATAACAAAATATATTTAAAAATAAACTCAATAGATAATTCTCAACAAAACTACCTATGTCTAAACGTATACATCTCTATTCTCGTGTCATAGTGTTTGTAAGAAAATTCCTCAGAAACGGCTTGACCGATTTTTATGATTTTTTTTGTCTACATCCGGTAGGTGATATGTCTGAGAATAAGTCGTAAGTTTTTTTTCATACCTTACAATAAAAAAAAAATAGTGAGAAATACTTTAGTAATCAAAGGCATCTATGTAGTAGTAGTCTTTGGTAGTAATAGGTAAGATTATTGAATTAAAAGGAGCTACAGATTTAAATGTTTATTCTAATGTAGAGATACTCGTAAGGCAAGTAGGTAAAGCGGGAGTTTTTCGCTCTCGCTGGGGACTCGGCGGGGACGGGACAGATAGCGTGAAAGCGGGACAGTCCCGCCCAAAGAGGGACGTATGGTTACGTTAAGTATATACTATGTAATACGGTAACTGTTAACTCGTTCAAAGATTATGCTTCGCAACTGCGTATGGTTTTGAATATTTCGTCGGGGTGAATTAAACACATAGTAATCAGCATACAAGTTGCGGTATGCACGCGACAAGACTCGGTGACTGTTAATTTGCAGTTGACTGATGAAAGGCAAACACTGTTAACGCAACAAACAAACTGGTGCATCTTGACTTCGTATATATTTTACTTGAACAGGAAACTTCAAAGCAAATAATATGCTTAGCGAATAATTTGCAATGTCGGTATGAACATTCAATAACTACATTTATTAAATAGCTACAGTTGTTATTGTTTTCTGTATGTTTGCAATCTAAAACAATAATAAGATTGTTCTCGTAATTATCTTATTTCTCGTAATTTTTTTTTTTTTTTTTTTTTTCTCTTTATTAGGGAAACAAACAGCTTGAAATTACACATATAGACTTATTCTAAATATAGTTTTCACTTGAGCCAGTGAAGTTTCCACTGCATTGCATTGAACATTTACATTTTCTAGGGAGTAGTATGAAAAGAGGAAAAATTAAATTAAAATTAAACTACGACTAAGGTTACGTTATTAGCATTTGCGGATGGCAGAAATGAAACCTGCATACTTATGTTGGAAATGGTCTATGTGTTTGTATTTCTTATTGTAAATATCACATGAACGTACAATAAATCGATTACGGCTATAATTAGTCTTAGTAATAGCAAGGTCAAACACGTTGAATTTGCGTGCTTTGCGTATATTTGGTTTTGGGATACAAAATTTTATTTTATGCAACAAATAAGGGCTGTCAATGATACCATTAATAATTTTGTATAAAAATATCTGATCTTTATGTTCCCTTCTCGTTTGCAATGTTTTTAATTTTGTGGTATCGAATGAACTAAATCTTTTATTTACGCACTTGATAAATTTTCGCTGAATACTTTCTAGCATTTCTACGTAGACAGTATATTGAGGGTTCCAAGCAGTGGAGGCATGCTCAAGTTGTGACCTGACTAGTGTGTTATATAGTAGGATAAGGGTGTCGGGATTTTTAAAGTCTGTTGTTTGTCGAAGAACAAAACCGAGCATCTTATAAGCTTTATTCCTTATTTTGTTCAAATGTTGATCAAAAAGTAATTTTGTATCCAATTGGACTCCCAGGTCTCTCACCTCGTTTACTTTACGCAATTGCTTACCGAGTAAGTAGTAATTATGAGGGATTGTATTCTTTTTCCTTGTGAAGGAAATAGTACAGCATTTGTCTATATTTAAATCTAAACCATTGTCTAAACAGTATTGACTTATGCGATCCAGATCTTCTTGCAAACCTATACAGTCTCTTTCTGTCTTAATAATATTATAAATTTTTGTGTCGTCCGCATATAAGAGCAGATGAGAATTTTTAACGCATTTCACAACGTCATTAATGAAAATGTTAAAAAGCAATGGCCCGAGGTGAGAGCCCTGAGGAACGCCAGACGTTATTGGAACAAAAGTTGAAGTATACCCTTTTACTGCCACTGCTTGAGTCCGCTCACGCAAATAAGAGGTAAGCCATCTAAGGAGGTCACCGTGTATACCGATTCCTTCCAGTTTGGCAATTAATAAATTATGCGATATTTTGTCAAAAGCTTTGGAATAATCGGTATACACAGCATCAACCTGATAACCATTATCCATTGCATCTAAAGTCAAGTCTAACAATTCACAGAGATTGGTTTCCGTGGACCGTTTGTTTATGAACCCATGTTGAGACGACGTAATTAGTGGTCGAACTGCGGGGAATAACTTATCATATATAATTTTTTCGAATAGTTTAGGGATGACAGATAATTTTGAAATACCACGATAATTTCTTATATTATGCTTATCGCCGTTTTTGTGGACAGGGACAATTAAAGAACGTTTCCAAGTATTAGGCAAAATGCCGGAACTCAACGAATTTTGGAATAAAATCGTTAAAGGCACAGCTAACTGTTTACTGCATCTTTTAAGGAATAAAGGATGTAGACCATCAGGTCCACTGCCCTTATTGACATCGAGAGCTGATAAGTGCTTTTCAACCGTTTTAACATTTATTCCGACGTACCCAATAAGCGCTTCGGATGGTTGCTCTGCATCTTCGTTAGATCTAAGGTTGATGTGTTTTACAAAAACAGATTCAAAGAAAGTATTGAATAGGTCGGCTATATGTTGCCCGTCATGCGTATTTTGATCATCTAAGTATAGACTATCAGGCATACTATGACTTTTATATTTAGATTGCAGAAACGACCAAAAACATTTAGAGCTAAGTGAAATGTTACATTCTGCGCGTTCAATATATTGACTATAGCACGAAGCCTCGAGGTCCTTAAATTCGCGTCGTAGCTCTGCAAACTGGATGTAGTCAGATTGCCTACCATATGTTTGCCATGTTACTCTATGTATGTGTAAAGACAAACGTATTTTTAAAAAAGACTATTTATTTGTCACAAAAAGTGTTTTCTCTAGTATTTTTCTATTTTATTATGACTCTGTGTATTGAATATACAACCTGATACCCGAAACTAAATGAAACTGCAAGAGCTCACATAAACAACCGACACTAGTCAAACTAATCAAAGGTTTTGTAGAAATAAAAACCCCAATAATAGTTTCGCCGATATTGAAACTTGGCTTCCGAAAAAACCTTTGCATTTATGGACGTTATTTGGCATGCTCCTCTTATAAGTTTTTTATCTGACCTTTTCGAATACGACATTTGGCACCGACGGGGGTTAAATATCAGGTTAATGATCTCTTGGACGGAGGTATATATCACGATACAGTATACACAGTAGGTACACCCTAATGGTATTAGTTAATTAGAATTTATTTTTTTTCCTACCCGAAATAGAAATAGAACATTGTCAGAATCAAATGTCTTCGTATTTCGGTTTAACCCTCATTCCTACTTATATAATTAGGTGCAAAACGCGAAAGTTATGGAAAGACGTATGAAAGTTTGTTAGTCTTTCACGCAAAAACTGCTGAACCGATTTGGCTGTTTGCAATACAAATTGTATGCAGTATTACCCTAAATTACCATATTACATAGACTACTTTTTATACCGGAAAAGCCCATGGTTACCGCGGGATTTGTGAAAAACCAAAATTCACGTGCGTCTGCTAGTATAAATTATGTATTACTAGCTTTTGCCCGCGGCTTCGCCCGCGTGAATTTCGGGGTTTTACAAATCCCGTGGGAGTCCTGGATTTTCTGGGAAAAAAACAGGATATGTGTTAACCTAACTTCAGAAACACGATTGGATAAAAATTTCTCGCCAAAAAGTTCTCCCAAAAATTGCTCCAAAATCTCCATTTTTCTAATTTCCATCGAAAACTACGATGGACATAATTGTAATTTTTGTTTTAATGTATTGGTAAAAAATAATTCCCAAAAACGCTCAGAACGACATTTAAATAACTGGCTTAGTTTTCGAAGTAATTAGGTAAAACAACATTTTTCTGTTATATTCTTCCGCAACGCTGCATACTAACCTAACCTTTTTTTTTTTTTTATCGTGGGTGGTTATGCCGGACTCTTACCGGCTAAACCCCACGGTGTTTCCTCCTCGCACCGTATGACGGGAACACGGGAACGCTTGCGCAAACCTCCGCGAACCCGCCGGTGCCCGGCCGCTTGCGCGGCCCCTCCACGAGGTGGAGCATGGAGCTCCCCTCCAACAGCAAGGCCGGCCAGAAACACCTAAGCCGGCCTTACCTCCTCGGCGCCCATCCGTAAGGCGACGGACCCCCCCGGGACCGCCACCCAGGGGCCGTGGGCACGGGTAAGCCGATACCTGCGAAGCTTGCTCCTGCACTTCGCAGGCATCGACCTCCCATACCCCGCGGCGGATCTGATCTTTGGCTCCGCCGCAAACCACCAAACGGCCGCAGAGGACAGGGAGAACGGCAACGACACACCGACACTCCTCTTCCCCTGCGGCCCCGCCGCCGACGCATCTAACGGTGCGCCACCGTTTGGTCGCGGGAGATAGGGCGAGCGGCAACGACACACCGACACGCCTCTCCTCCCGCGACCCCTCCTGGCTGCAGGAGACAGAAAACTCTGTCCCCCGCACCCCTCTTGGACGCATCCAGAGCGGGCCCATCTCCAGGCCCACTCCGAGCGTCCCCTCCTGGATTCCTTTTGGCTTCACCGTGGGGCCCAACCACGGCTACTGAGCCCCCCATCGCGACAAGATTGGAATCCATCGGGGGGGATACTAACCTAACCTAACCTAACCCACCAACGTATTCATAAGAGTGGGAAGGACGAAAATAAAATCAACTTATCCGCTTAAGAGTGAAATAATTTCAGAACCTTTACCTTATAGGTATCCATTTTTGCATTTATAGCATAATTACTATCACATATTCTATTGCTCAACTAAAACATATTTTTAATAGCGAAACAGTTCTAATATCAGAAACTATACAGGAACATCTTTTTAGCATTATTAACCTGTATTCCATTGCTTAACCAAAACACACATTATAAATAGCGAAACAATTGTACTTTCAGAACCTTTATGGGTAGGTGTACCCATTTCCACATTTATAGCATTACTAATTACTATACCATATCCCATAGCTCAACTAAAACATACATTGTCAGTAACGAAACAGATGTTAGTTCAGAACCTATGTCATATAGGTACCCGTTTTCATAGTTATAATATTACTAACCTGTATCTCATTGCTCAACTAAAACACAAAATGCTAATAGCGAAACAGTTGTAATGTCGGAACCTATAATGCAGGTACCCATTTTCACATTTATAGCATTATGCATTATTTATAGCATTATAGCATTATTATTTATAGCATTATTATCCCATATCCCCTTGTTCAACTAAAACACACTTGTTAAATGCGTACAGTGCTATGTTCAGAACCTACATAGTGGCCATTTTCACATTTATAGTGATAATATTACCATCAGTTTTTGCCCGCGGCCCCGCCCGCGTCAAATTCGCTTTTTCATGAATCCTAAGGGAAACGTCGTTTTCCCGTTAACGTTCCCTATTCCAACCTTTAAACATGCTTTCAAGCAAGTTCGCTTAAACAATCTATCTATAGATGTAGCTATAGATTGCTCTAGAAAAATTGGTATTTTGAGTATCCCACGGGAACTACGGATTTTTCCGGGATAAAAAGTAGCCTATGTTTTAATCTGGGTTATAAACTACCTATGTTCCAAATTTCAGCTAAATCGGTTCAGTAGTTGAGCCGTGAAGGAGTAACAAACATACACACACACAAACTTTCGCCTTTATAATATTATTAGGATGTATGACATAAAGATTACACCTTTATATTGGAAGGAAATAAACCCCTTCCATCTGCTCACCACGCATCATAAAAATCAGGCGATTTATTTACATAATATTATACCTAATGCACTAAAATGTACAATCTTTACATGCTTTTGGTGGTAGAGTTATGAATTTTTATAAGAGATTTTACTTCCGTAAAAGAACTGGGGCAGACTTATCGAATACGTATAATTTACTCATATATACATAGCTCAGAATACTATAATAGAAAGCCTTACATAGCCATGCGGTACTTGTACGTTTATAAGTCGGCTGCGGCTCTGAGTGAAATGCTCGCCAAAACCTCTCGTCAAGAATGTAGAGTTGGCTTATTTAATGAAATGTTGAATTATTAACTACACTAGTACAGTATTAATGCGCATAATTATTATGCGACGTAAAACCTCGCTTAATTGCCTCTTCGGGTGACATGAGCCATGAGGGTTGGCTTTGCCTCGTTTTTTGCGCAAAGGTTAATTAGGGATAACTATGTTATATGTCACCTTCAAAACTGGCAGGGTGGTATTCTCTTTCCTAGTTTATCATTGTTTCAATGTTAATAAAAGGTTATGTCTATTATAGCACGTAGGTATACTTATATGTAAGACTTGGGAAAAATAAACTTACTAGCTAAATTAATGGAATGATGCATATATAATATATTTGAAAAACACAAGACGGATTTTGAAGAATCATTCCAAAATCTGTTTAATAGCTGGTGAAATATACCTAGACGATATTTTAATAAAGCTCAGTGGCTTTGAATTTTTTTATACTATAAAAAAATTATGTGAGATATCCTTTAGAAAAGATTTTCCCAGTACCCACAACCTGTACACACACACATTACACAATCTGTAAAAAAAAAGTTTAGACATAGATATTATGTCTTTGGGCACTGGACTATGCCAATGCCAAACGACGCTATAATAAATGCATCGTGTGTTAGAAAAACATGTACCTAGGTATATCAATAATGTATTTTTCACGTTCCCGGTGGGCAAGGGTCGTTGGCATTTATGGAGGGCATATGCCGACTCACCTGCCGATTCCCCTCCCGACGATAACCTCCCCCGACACGTGGAAATATTAAATGTTACTTGTTTTGCGCCCGGCGTGTCGCCTGTCATGAGGGCACTTATTATTTAACTGCCGGAGGATAATGAATTTTAAAGACTGTCGGAGAAGGGTTACAGGATGGTGCGACGACGTCACGTTTAAAATTATGAACGGTGAGTGATTAAAACGCTGTAGTTACTTGTAGGTGTTAAAAGCGATTCCTTTTCAGACGCTTCTTATTTTTCTTTTCTTTGGAAGAGACCAGTCATTAGGGAGAACCACATGGAGCAAGCATAAATGCAAAATATACAAAAAAAATCTCACAAAATGTTTTTCTTTCAAGTCCGTATTATGTAGAATGTAGATGATCTTTCTAATACAGAACCGCAAGACAGCAAGAGGCATGACATCCTTATGTGATATAGCCAGCTATTTTGAATGAAACGTATTTTTCCATGTTTCTGATACGAACCGCTTTGGATTTTGAACGCTCTTCCAGCCTCTATTCCCAACCAAGTATAATCTGGGTGCCTTCAAGAGAAGCGTGAACAGGCATGTTTTAGTCAAGCGCGCTTCAACGTAGACCTCATCATTGCTTTCCATTAGGTATGATTGTCGTCAAGCAAAAGTCTGTTTTATACAAGTGACTTTTTAGGGTTCCGTATTTATGCATCATATTGACGATGACTATGGTTAAAAAAAGCTATGATTTGGTGTCTATATTGAGATGCGGTTGCCTAAAAATGCCTTTTTTACTATTATCTCTAGAATAAAGCTTACTTGCCTATTAATACGTCGCAATCAATACTATCAAAAGTATTCTTTGCCACAGAAGATAAACTTTGCTTAGGTACATATAATATTTGATGATTGATTAGCATTTAGCATGCAGGTGTAAAGTATGTTGTGCGCTAGAAAAAAGGGAAATAACTTACTATAGGTATGTTAAAGATATTAAAAAAAATTGTAAAAGCATTCCGATCTGGCTAAAGGAGTTTTTGTTTTATACTCAGGCAACAATGTGTTTTTTTTTATTTTTAGCTCAAAGCATTGTCTAGAAAATGTAAACAGCGTAGTTAATTCGCTCACTGAACGCAGCTGACGCATCCTAGCATTGTAAAATGAGAAGTCTAGTTATCCACGTACATCCTGCCTCGTTAAAAATGTTTCGTGGTTCTTGCTGCTCTAGTAATCCTATACCTTTAAACGAGCAATTCTTGTATATATGTATATTTCTATATAATCTGGATCTCGGAAACGGCTGCACCGATTTTCATAAAATTTAGTATACAAGGGGTTTTGGGGGCGATAAATCGATCTAGCTAGGATTCATTTTTTTTAAATGTCGTATTTACCAATAAAAAAAATGTTACTCTATTCCTGACATCTATTGGCAAAAAGTTAAACTATTACAGTAATTTTCTGCTGCCATCTATTGGTGAGTGGCTGTGATATTACCAAGCAAAGCTTGATCAACCAAGTATAATCATTTACTTCATATTTTTTCCCGATGGCTTGAAATCTGGGAAACTACATGACATCTATTAGCGAATAGTGAAACGAATTTTAATGACCGCGGCTGGCATTTGTTTTAACGAGAATAATATTATAATGCTAAAGGTAAAATATGACTTCTCCCGACATCTATTGGCGAGAAGTTATATTATTTTTTTTATGGAGTCAACGAACTGGGCGCGAAAATTCAAATTTTATTTAGTTTTCTGGTTTAGTGGGCTTATACATCCTAAGTTTATATAGTTTATACACAACATTTATGCATCTCATATTTGTAATCAAAACTCTGCTCAACAATACTCATTTACCTCATATTGTTTCTCGATATATTGAAAACTAGGAAACAACGTGACATCTATTGGCCAATAGCAATACTATTATAATGGCACAGGCATCCAACTGTTTTAACGACACAATAAATATGACTCTTTCTGCTGACATCTATTGACGAGAAGTACTTAAAACTAATTTTTTTATGGAGTCAACGAATTGGGCGCGAAAATTCAAATTTTATTTAGTTTTTGCTAATAGTGGGCATAGCTGGGCATTAACTCGTTAATCCGTTAATCGTTAATTTACGAAGTTAACATTTTGATTAACGGTTTAACTTTTAACTAACTTCAACAGGTTTTATTAATTCAGTAACGCAACGATATAAAAAGGCAATTTTACATAGGTAGGTATATTAACGGATTAACGATTAACGTTAACTTGCGTTAATTCTTCCGCAAAGTAACGCTTTAACGTTTAACGAAGCTTACTTATTTTGTAACGGATTAACGATTAACGAAGTTAAGTATTTGATTAACGGTGCCCAGCTATGATAGTGGGCTAATAATTATACATCGTAAGTTTATGGCAATGAGTTTTGCGGGCACAACATTAAAAGGGGCAAGGTGGTATTCTCTCGTTCACAGCTAGCTCCATTCGAAATAATGGGCCTTTGAAATTGGTTTTTAATCGTAGTTTCCCAATATCAAAATTATCGTGCCATCCACAGAGCAAGATAATCCATGGCACAATTGGCAGGGCACTCAGCTGTGATAGCTAGGGGGTACGGGTTCAATTCCCGTTGGCAGCGATAATTTTAAACACTCGAAATAAAATAACTTACGTAATTGGTTGATGTAATGTAAAAAACCGGCCAAGTGCGAGTCGGACTCGCGCACCGAGGGTTCCATACCATAAAAGAAGTAAAACATTGAAAGAATCACTTTTATTCATGAATTTACGAGTAAAATTTACATGTAAAACTTTTGTTGGCAAACCGCAAACGTAACTTTGTTTTTGGCGGATTATTGTTATTATCAAAAAAAGTATATTAGTCAGTGAGTTGATTTTATTTTTCCTGTAAAATATACATTAACTTCTTTTGATCATAATTATTTCAGATTTTTCGATTGGTAAATTTCGGAGATAAGGGGGGGAACGGTATTTTTTTCAACAGTTTGCTCAATAAATCAAAAACTATCGGATATAAAAATAAATAAAAATCGGTTTAAGACTACACAAGTAACGCCCTTTTATATGATACCCCACTCAATATTGTTATCTCATTTTGAAAAATCGAAGGTCCGGTTTTCCCCCCTTTTTATATAAAAATAAAAATAATTTTCAAATTTTTACGATTGTTATGACGTCGCGTCACTATTACCTATAACTATTCCAAATTTCAAGTCGATAGCTTTGATAGTTACTGAAATAATCGAGTGTGACAGACGGACGGACGGACGGACGGACGGACGGAGAAAGTCTCACGATAAGGGTTCCATTTTTACCAAATTGGTATGGAACCCTAAAAATAAAGTATTAGTATAATATATAAATATTAAACTAATTACACTCGTGATTTTTATTTAAGGAGCACACCACGGGTGTGCTCGCGAAATTCAATTTTTTTGTGGTTTTTCGCGATTTTTAACCTAATAAGACATAATAGGCTTATGGCAGTCAAATTGCGATAATCCCAATATCTTCTTTACGTATTTATATAAAAATCTCTGCTCGAAAGTGTCGAGTTAAAGAAATTAGTCCGAGATTTGCGAGTTACTCACATAAAACTCGATACTCGGACTAATTTCCTAGAACATTTTTATGCAAAGATTTTGATATAATCATGCAAAGACGTTACTGCCATTCTCACAAATGCGTAATTAGCGAACAAATTGCAAAAAAACAATGAAAATTTTGAATTTCGCGGGCAGAGTCGTTGATTTCCCCTTAACCATACTTACGAGTTCATATTTTTTTTTATTATTATGTCGATAAGATCGAAAAATATTTTTTCATATTTCATCATTACATTAGTACCTATGTAATTCATATTTAAATATAGTTTCTACTCCAAATTACAATTTACAAAAAAAAACCGAGCGAAGCTCGGTCATCCAGGTACTACGGATTAAAATGCCGTAAAACGGATCCCTCGACCGAACCGTAAGGGCTGCCATTTTTTTTAAATTAAAAATACACATATCATTTACACTTCAGGGATAAGCATAATATACTCGTAATAATATATGACAACAAGTATACTATAATATAATATGTTTACAAACTTATAATGTAAATAAATTACAAATATTTTACAAAAAAGGTATGTTGGTTTTCTATTAAATAACGTTTATTCTGTCTCTCTAAATCTTATCTGGTTCGTGCTTGAAATTTGAAGAATGTACCAAGATATAATTTATGAGGGATTTAAACTAGTCACAGCGACTTGCTAGAGACAAAATGGTTTAGTTCCCACAGCAGTTTAAGTACTAGAGAACTATTTTCAAAAGGAAACGTCCATCAGTTATGACATCGAAGAAAAATAATACGTCAACTAAGCAACCACACAAAATAAAACAGACAATAGAAAAACAAACACACAACATATAAACGGAAGAAAATGGTTCTATTTATCTCACGAATGTTTTTTTGCTGTTATCTCTAAGTTTAGTTTGTTACATTTACGTAGATGTTATCTGAAGTTGGTTTTAGCTCGCGTTTTTATTAATATCACGTTCTTGCCATTCAACGGTTGAACCAGGTAATTAGTTGTACTAGTGAGAATTAGCGTTTTTATTTACAACGACAATGTTTAATTAGTTTCTACCCAAAAATAATATTAAGTGACGATAAATAAAAATCTCGCAACGCGGTTGACAACCCTGTCGCGACCCATCTTACCTAGGCATTGAGCTAAAGTGTGGGTGATCCCAAGGTCTACGAGTATTAAGCGATATTGATGCACGCTTACAGTAGGATTATTACATAAAGTGCTGAGACGCACCTGATACCGGTTTTATAAGTTATCGAGGAAAGGAATGGCTGTACTCCTAAGATGGTTATGTACCTAATACCTATCGATAATAGCGATACTTGTCTACAACGTCGTTTCGCGCGTGCCAAGGCAATGTGACGTGAAATTATTGTCTGTGCGGTAGAAATATTTATGACGTAAGTTTAGATAGTGTATGAAAGTAGGTATCTGCGGCCTATTTCCATGCTCATCAGACAAAAATCTTATGTTTTACTTTTTATTTACATCGAAACGAATTACGTAAAGTAAGGTGCATTTGTAAAATTGATTACAAATTGAAACCTAGTTAAATTCTTGGGTGTGATTCTGGAAAATAAAATAAAATTGTACATCGGCCAATCATTTCCAGTAACCATAGCAACGCAGCTATCGTCAGCCAATTGGGGCCATGACTGCATAATGGACGCAAGCATAAACCAATCAGCTGCATAGATGTACCTAAGCTTGTCGCTCGCTGCTGTAAGCATTTTTGCACAATCAAGGGGCCTTCAATTACCGTCTACGTCAATACGACGGTCTGCGTCAATGTCGCCTTTTTCTAATAGAATTTTTGTCTTTCCGAGATCCCATGTCTAAATTATGTTGCACAACATGAATTACACTACACTACAAGACGAAAAGATGAATAGACGAAACGATACAGGCACTTTTTCGTGTTTCGTATTATGCAGCAAATGTACAAATAATTGTGGAGCAATCGCTATTGGAAGGCTAGATGACCAGCAAAAACAAAGGCCTCTTAAAGCACTCGCGTAGGCCAACAGAGCTGCAGGCTATAGTCGCCACTAAATAATACTTTTTAATAATAGTCTTTTCAGGCTCAGTTTGACATATTTTTCCATTCATTCCGCGCAGTGTTCCATTGTTGTTTGAATCATTGTGCCGGGGACCGATCGTGATAGTAGAGCCATTTTTTCGGTAGCAATGACTCCGTTTTTTGCTATCGCGATTTTCCGTTTGTTGATTTTTCATCGTTCTCCACTTACTTGTTTTTGTATGTTTATACTTAATTTAAGTGTGATAAATACTAAGTTGTTATAATAAGACTTGCGTTCAGCAAGCAATTAAACATTGTTAAGTGAGAAATACTTTGTGTCTCTCCTAATACCCATCTGCCAAAAAGTTATAGCATTATAGAGTGTAACTAAACGGGGGTTAAAAGCTTCGTGAAGCCAGGTCTTGGTTGAAATAATTTTTGCGTGAGGTGCTGTAACATGTTTTAGCGTCAGTTTGAAAGTACTAGTTTCAGACCTGTTTGAGATAAGAGATTTATATTCAGATTCGTATGAAATCGCAGCTTCATAAGTTTTACGGTCACGCATGGCGCATGCGCCAACTTGTTTGTTGATCCAGCCCCGTCTGTTTGTTTTAGTAAAAATTTATAGCGCACTGAGAAGATTCGCCTCGGAACGATTCTGTCTTTGAACTGTTCCACGTGTCCTCGTTCTGCCTATTTCAGTACTATAACTTTCAGCTAAAATGTGAAGATTCCTATTAAATTTAGTGTGCTTACGTTTGAGAAGTGACTTTTTTTTGTGTTTTTATGATTATGTTCTGGGTTACAAATGTATAACATGTAATGCATTGCATACACATTTTTTCGATTCGATAATGCCTACGTTTTTCTGGTGCCTATTTTGTTTTAATTTGTTTCCTATTTCATATTGATGAAATAATAATTGTCCTCATTAGCCATTGTTTCGTTTACAAATACCTACTAGTAGATATTCATTTTCAAGTATACTAGAAGCGGATGTAGGTAATATAATTAAAATGAAATGAAAATTACCAAAATAAATATATTTTCCCAGAAAACTGTTTGCTGAATCACTGTTAAAGTCAGAACACGATAAATGATTGGTTCGTCAAAAATACGAGCGCATACTCTGTTTGAAATATTCATTAAAATTGCAGTCCGATGATTTTAAAGCCAACAAGGTAACTCAATTGGGAGCATCGGCGTAACACTGACAATCATTAACGACTCGAAAACAATCAAACCGACTTGAATGATCAAACATTTCCATTATCCGCTACGGGCTATAAAAATCACCTTGCAGATTCACGTTGATTTATGTAGATTTACGCACTATTGTGTTGTTATGTTTGCGGCCTCCCCGGCTGTTAGGACGGGCGGAATTATCGTATTAACGGTTACGATCTCTTTTACGAGAGTTGCGTAATCGTTCACTTCATCTACTAAATTGCTTCTTTTCTTTGTTTGTGGCTTTTTAATAGCCCTTTAAATTATTGTATCGTAAAAGCTTCTGCGGCCTCGCAGTTACATTTGTTTGACCGAACGACTGTCCAAATCTAAAAAAAATCTATGTTCATTACTCTAAGGTCGTCTCATCGATAAAATCCACCATTCTTTCTAAAAGGTTTCCTGAATGAAAATAAAAATAGTACACAATTAAAAATCTTGAATGAATGATTGTTTCTGTTATTTTAAGCTTGTCTTGAAGACAAGTGCGTACTGCGTAAAAAGAAGTAATTTTGTATCGTAGTGTAGGTATTTTGACTAGTAATTATTTATTACATACTTCAGTAGAAGATGATGATGAAAATAGTTAATATTTAATTATATTGTCATGGGTAACATTGAAAATTGAATTATCGCTGGTTTAACCATGATAAATTTAAACCAGATAATAGCTTTAGTGAGTTTAAAGTAAATTTCTGGATTTTAAGTATGTTGTTTTAAACGTAAGCGATTAGCGAAACAATTTCGGTTGAAAACGGACTCCTACATCGTATAATTGACCAGAATGAAAACAAATATCTCTTGGAGCAATTCCGTAACGTACTGAGTGGTATTAACGAGGGCTCGACTACGAAAAACCTCAATTAAGCCGTAATCCGTAGATACAGGCACATAAAATTAAAGCACGTATTAAAAAGAGTGGTCCCGGCCAAATGGACTCGATAAAAGAGCTGTGTTGTACTAGCGGACAATAGACAACGAAGTTTTTTTTTCAATTATTCTTTAAGTTTTGACTGCGATTTCATCGGATGTTGATGGAGAGCAGCCGCAAAATGTAATTGTACTGTGTACCAACTTGAAATTATGCTTACAGCAACTGTGAATCATACCGAGTCCTATCGTGATTTAAATTACTTCTGTAGCTGTGTGCTTCTTAAGAATAAAGCAGCGAGTCAACCTCTTCTACACCTCACTACTTTGCATGAAATGGCCTCCTTTCAGTTGATGATGGTTTGGCCATAGGCCATCACGTCCGTCAAGTGCGGTTTCGTAGGTTTCACAGTTCATACGCCTGAGAACATTCTGGTAAACTTTCAGGCATGCCAGGTTCTCACGGGAAGTTTTGAGAACGATTTTTAGTAAAGCAAATAACTTCTTAAAGTTTGAAATGAAGCTTGAACTATGAGCTCCTTAATACGATGTCTATTTCTTAACCAAGCCATAATAAAATAACTCAACGAACTTTCTTATCACTATTTTATAAGAAACTGATAAGTTAACCAGAAGTAATGATAGAGGCAAAAACGATTTATTCAGGCTGACATTTAACTGTCACCAGCTAAAACGAAGAAGCTCTTCAGATAATTAATACTCCTCTAATTATATCAACCCACACGATTGGATAGCCATCAGTTCCGACTGTTGTTGAGACGTGATTAAATGCCATTCTCTTCTTTATCCTCAACATCCTATCAATTATTATTTATTTATTAAACCACGACGCAGAAAAAGAGGGGTGTTATAAGTTTTACGTGTCTTGTATCAGTGTATTTGTCTGTGGCATCGTAGCACTCAAACGGATAAACCGATTTTCATTTTGTTTTTTGTGTAATAGATAATATTATCCCGAGTGGTTTGAGCCATGTTTCATTCGGTTCAACCGTTTGAACCACCTCACTAATAGAGTCGTACCTCCAAGCGACCTAAAACTACTTCAATGTAAAAGCGATGTCATAAATGAAATGTTACTAGAAATAACACTTTGTGCGTTAACATTTTTACGAGTGAAGAGGAGGAGTCCTCATCGAGTAATGAATACACAATATGTAAGGGCCCCCCTCCTCCCTGTTCTCATCAATTGTTTCGCGTGTTTGTGTTTGCTCCGGGTTGCTTGTTTTCATAACACGGTGTCTGTCTTTGATGACGGTGTGTTTGCTTTGCGGCCGTCTCTGGAAAAGAGTCTTAGGTTTGCTGCTGAAACTTTGATATGACGTCTCTATTGGAATATTTAAGTGTTTTACTTTTAGTATGATCCCACATGTTATACGTGTTGCGATGTCTGCCTATTTCACTTGCAGTGCATCTCAGCAACCCCTTGATTCTACAAAAATATTAATAGGTATGCATGCAGTTAAGCAGCCAAGGCGACAATTGACTGATGATGTCTGCGTTACTAATTGCTATGGTTATCGTAAAAATCAAAATAAAAATTCAAAATATCTTTAAAATCTGTGGGTTATCGTCGATGGTTGTATGGTTTATGTTTTCGATGATCACAACGCTCTACATTTCGGATGGTCATACAACGCTTAACATCTTCACATCTTGAGAAACGATGGTTCTGCTTGGATGAGATTTGATGTTGGGCTCGGAAATTCCACACACTTTTCTGCTTAAAGATGCAGAATCGAACCTATCCTTATTTAAAAATAGATCAATATTATGATATCGTGCTTAGGCTACTTGATCTGAATAAATTAATAAAAAGAAAAAGTCCTCTAAAAGAGATTTACCTTTGGCAATAAAACTGACACTATCGCATTTCTACATTAACTTTGGTCTGCTGTTCCTCCCTGTAAATTTTGTGTGTGTGTGCAATAAGGAGTGTACTTATCTACATATTGATTGCTGAAGTGTTTTCCGTGCTAGCAAGATGTGCACCATATTGGTTATCTCAAAGTGGGCTCAGTTCACATTATTCGCTCGGCTGACTTTTGGCCGTCGTCCACCCCATGCATCTTGCGGCTCGTAGCATTGTTAATCCGTTGTTATTTATGCTATGCGATGCGATGCATAATTATTATCTCGGTGCCGCTATGATAATTATAGCAGACACTGTTAGATCGCTACGCTGGGCGCACACGAGCGCCCGCGCCGCGCCGGGACGAACTTGGAGCGTGACGGATAGGGTTGTCGACCTTACCTGCAATGTTAACAAGTTATCTTTTAAAATCTTCTTATTATTCTTGTTAGCCTTCACCCCGGCATATGCACTGGTCAGCTAAGTTGTCTTTTAAAATATATGTTTAAAACCAAGCTTTTCTACATTTTATCCTTATTCTTCTCAGTAACAGATCCTGGTTACCATCTTGCACCAAAGTACTCATCTGTAAGGATCAAACGAGCCTAAACTCGATGGGTTTGTGTCATTTAACTGCCGAGCTCCTATGGCCACCTTCCAATTCCATCATCAGATCAGCTCCATGTCATAATAATTTTGCTATGTCATGCATTCAAATTTCTGCTCAACCGGTAGCCGGGAAATGGATCAATTAATGTATGTTGCAAGATTTGATTATAAAGACAAACAAACAAGCATTAGGACAGGCGATACCAAATAAAAGCTTGTAAAATACTAAAAGAATTCCGAAGTTAAAAACTGAAGTATATTTATACGTTTATACTTAAAATAAAAAAAATGTATGAAAAACAGAATGAAGGGAACGACAACTAGAAGTAGTTATTTTATTGATTAAAAATATTTTCCACTTAGACACCAATCTAATAAGGATTGGTGTCTAAGTGGAAACCTAATGGTTTTCTTGTCTCTTATAATTTGGCATCCCTATATACAAACTACGCATTAACCCGGCGATATCGATCGCGGTTAACTGCAAAGCTCCTTTAATAAATTAATTTTGTAACCACACATCCATACATCGAGATACACATTTCTAATACCGAAATTCCGTAGCGCCGTTACTGTGGATTGTGGAATCCAATTTCACTGGAGCGATGTGAACTGAATAGAACAGTTCGCGTGATAACCAAAACGACAGCGGCCGTGACGCGGAAAAAAGGAATGGAATACCGGCGATTTGTTTCGGTTGACGAGTAGGAGTCTAGGAGATCGCTAGGGTTAGTACAGGTTTTTGTACAAATTTCGAGTTGACTCGCTTCGAATAAATGGAACGGATTTTTCCATACATACACTTGGTTGTCCGATTGGGGCGCTGGTAGTACATGTTCCGCGATAACCAAAACGACAGCAGCCGTGACGCGGAAAAAATGAATGGAATGCCGGCGGTTTGTTTCGGTTGACGAGTAGGAGATCGCTTGGGTTAGTACAGGTCACAGATAAAGTTCCGAAGATCTGTGGTACAGGTTTTTGTTCCGATTTCGAGTTGACTCGCTTCGAATAAATGGACCAAATTTCTCCATACATCCACGTGGTTGTCCGCTTGGGGCACCGGCTGTATATGTTCCGTTGTTTCGAAGCGAGTCAGCTTGGAATTTGTATAAAAACTTGTGCTAACCCTAGTGATCGCTCACGTTGCAATTGGCCCGTTGGGTCATCGACTTTGCGAGAAAAGTGCCGATTGGCATATCTCGACACTAGTGCTGTGGGACATTCGTACACCCTATTAATTGTGCGGTATGTTTTTAATTAGCTCAACTACTTCTATTACGTGCTTAATTGCCAAGCGTTAATTACTTTTTTACTTTGCAATGGTTGCGCGGTCATGTAAGTCATGTTTGAATTTTGCTTTCGCATGTATGTACCTACATAATCCGTTTGTTCTTCGTAATCTTCAGATTAGTGAACGGAAAATGTCGGTTGAACGGAAAATCAAGTTTCATGAATGTTCATTTTAAGAATGATGAATAAACATCACTTTCAGTAAAATAGATTATTAAGTTTTAAAAATATATAGGTACTCAAATCAAATTTAAAATAATTATTTTTGAATGACATGGTCAGATCAAAATTAAGTTTTACGAGTAATTTTACGAGTAAGATAAGTTCTTCGAACCGGGGCCACATTGTAGCAGATATCATGACAATAGGTAGTGAGGTATTTCCAGCAACGATGTGAAATCTCAAAAAGATAAGTTTTTGTGGTATTCCTTCGCTTGAAAGAGTGCACTTTTCCGGTATTTGCCGTCTGGAGGTAGAATCCATCAAAGGATTAGAGGGGTGTCTCGGGAGCGAGACGGGTTTATCGGTATTTCCTCGATGTGGAATAAATTATCCGCCACTTAAATGACAGCGTGCAGATTTTAAACGCTCTCAATGTTTCTGCGCGAGCTCTAGAGGAATCCAGATTGTTTTCAGCGATGAAAGTCAGGATATCTTGTTCAAGACAGACATTTCTGAGCGTTCTTGAGCTCAATCTATCGTCTGAAAGTAAGATAGTTGCAAGTTTGTATATTGTTATTATTATAAAGCGAAAACTCAAGTTATAAAATTTTAAATTCTGAACTGTGAAATTAGCTTTTTTAAAAAACTGGAATGGCTCTTTTGTTCCTATTTATATAAACAAAATTTTTCATAATTATAATTTTAAGGGCTTGGTGAATAATAAATCTGAGACAGGATTTTTTTTATAATAATCAATAAATAATTTTCGTTTTGCATTTGGCAATTTTGTTACTTATATGCTTAAGTGTCCATTGAGTATTTTCATTACATTTCGCGATAGGTGATGTAGTGAATAGAATAAAAATAATTAGGGCTGTAAAATGAAGACTTTACCAAAGTAGGCGATATCTGCAGTGTACGCAGACACATAGCAAGTAAATCCGTTGCAAACAGGCAAAGCGCGGGGCGAGCACAAATCTCTACGTTCCAATCAGCAGCGATTGAGGTCCGACCGCACAGTCACACTGCACAGCCAGATTACAGAGTGCATGACGCAGCAACATTAAAAGCGCCATGATGGCGGTACGTCATTTCAATTCATATAGATGGAAATTGGATGTGGCTGTAATAGACCGGGCTCTAAAAGAAGTCTCTCCGTTGAAGTCAATGAAAATGTACCACAGGTTTTTAATATCAGAGAAATTATACAGACAGTAATGAAAGGGCTCGCCGCCCGACATTATTTCATTTGTGTTTCAGTAATTATATTACGCTTTTTGCTGTCGAAACTGAATAGACTGATGTTGTTGTAGATTAAATTTAGATTCCCAAATGGATTTCATTACAATAACAATGATTGGCGAGATTCAAAGTTTTTTTGGCAATTTTTTGTAACACATACTAAATACTAATATGTTTAAGTTTTTAATTTGCTTTGGTAGAGTTATTAAAGGCGATAGAAGTAGCTTTTAGTTGGAACTTTGTCGATATGATATTCAATATTCACAACGGTCAGTTCATGCGAAAGTGAGTGTCATATACTCGCTTTCACCGACAACCCCTATACTTTAAGGGACATCTAAGGGCTAAGCCCTTGGATGACAGTTGTCGTAAATGAAAACTCACTTAAGGGCGATATTGTTGCAATTAGACAGTCTAAAGTTACTAGTGCTGTGGTAGTCTCCAAGGTTCTGATATCTTCCCGCTCCCAATTCCTATCAAAGTGATTCCGATCACAAAGCGTTTAAAAACGTCTACGTCACGGGAGCCAGCGTTCCCATTAATTGTTACGTTGGTATGCCAATAACGTTTTCCATTTCGGTCTCGTTCCGTTTTACGATTAATCAAACGGCTTTTAGATTTGGTCAAACGGCTTTGTTACAAATTTTATCAAACAAAAAGCAATCATTCATTCTTATTTAAGCTCTATACAGTTGCTAGATTATGTGGTATGTTTTTGGAAGTTTTTTGTTGTTATATTCAAGCCGTGGGCTCTTTTGTTTCATTTTCTGTAAAATACTTATACCGTGATTTTCCATAAAATGCGCCAATATTCAAGTTTGTTATAATTTATGTGGCGAACATATTGATTTAGTTGTAAAGGCAGAGGTAATTCACGAGCCTTCTACTACTACTCACTACTCAGTGCTCCTACTAAGACTTAAGTCTAATAAAATTGCATGGTCGTGCGAATTCATGGTATCAGAGACCATATTTAATTATGTATGTGTGTTACGTTTCCTTTTACTGCTAAAATCGTTAAAACATGTCAGTAGTCAGTACCTGCATGTAAGTAATTAAGTCAATGCAATTCGGTGCGCCGGCGCAGGAAAGTGAGTGGCCAGTTTGAATATGGTAGTACGAACGCAACGCGTGGCGCTATTGCAGGGTTGACACTTGACACACTACAATTATAGTATGCATGAAAAACAGTATACCAACAATATTTGATTCAAACGCACATTTGGAGTTCCTAATTCCCATGCCACCTGTATTGTTATTGCACCACTGCAAATGTATTATATTGTATTTTATGATTTAAATATCTGTATTTTTTTAATATATTATTATTTAACTTATTTACTCCGAGCAGGCTTAGAAAAGCATAATTATAAGTCATAAATAGCCTTGAATCAAGAACCGAAATTATACTGCTGGACCTACACTAGCTACTAGTACCTATCCTGTATCATTATTGTTTATACTATCTTTGAGTGCTATTTTGTAATTACCTTCTATCTCTACATATACCTTATATTATATTCTAAAAAAAACCGGTCAAGTGCGAGTCGGACTCGCGCACCAAGGGTTCCATACCTAGGGGTTAAAGAAGTAAAACATTGAAAGAATCACTTTTGTTCATAAATTTACGAGTATATAATTTACATGTAGGTACTTTTGTTGGCGAACCGCAAACGTAACTTTGTTTTTGCTGGTTTATTGTTATTATCAAAGAAGTATAATAGTTAGGGAGTTGATTTTATTTTTCCTGTAAAATATACATTAATGTCTATTAATCATAATTATTTCAGATTTTTTGATTAATAAACTTCGGAGATAAGGGGGGGGGGGGGAACGGTATTTTTTTCGACAGTTTGCTCAATAAATCCAAAACTATCAGACATAAAAATAAATAAAAATCGGTTTTAGAATACACAAGTAACGCCCTTTCATATGATACCCCACTCAATATTGTTATCTCATTTTGAAAATTCGAAGTCCCGGTTTTCCCCCCTTTTTAAATATAAATAAAAACAATTTTCAATATTTTATGAGTGCAATGACGTTGGGTCACTATTACCTAAAACTATTCCAAATTTCAAGTCGATAGCTTTGATAGTTACTGAAATAATCGAGTGTGACAGACGGACGGACGAACGGAGAAAGTCTCACCATAAGGGTTCCATTTTTACCAATTTGGTATGGAACCCTAAAAAGTTACATTTGTTAAATACATCATTACACATAAGCCTAATTTAGGGGCTCGTATGAAATGTCAGACGTATAGTAAGTATTAAATGTTAATGGATGCGTGAGTGACCTTTAGTAATATTATGTAGACGATGAATTTACTGGTAAAAAAAGTCGAAGATACTGAATTAGTATCTTATATCAACCCTAAAGAATATGCACTCTAAACACGTCGCACACGCATTCTCTTTGTATGTCCACAGCCATTGCGTTAAGAATGCACATTGAAAATGGTTACTCAACACTATATCGAGTTTAATAAGTCAAGAATGGGGTCTTACACTACTTTTGAATTTGATAAAAAATATTACTTTATTATAAACTAGGATAAAAATAATAACGTGCAGTGAAAGAAATATTAAAATCCAACGAAGATTTACAAAGTTACAGGCGTTTAAACTTTGGAGTGGGGGGATCTTCTATCCCTTTCTCGCAAAACGAAAATTTGTATGAAGCCGCACGAAGCTACTACCTATGGCATTGGTACGGTGTGACGTCACAATGTCATGTTGCTATCTCTGTCTAATCACAAATCTTTAAATGCTTATAACTTTTTTGTTATTTGATCGATTTAATTAGTTCTTTCAGTGCACGTCATTATTTTAATTCTACTTTATAATGAAGTAATAAAAAAATTGGAGTCAAATACCCTATTCTACCAGGTGGATAAGGATACGATTGGCAAGAATACTTATATTATACTTAGTTTATGCTCGTTTTCACTAACACTTTAAGAAACGCCTAAGCCCTTAGGTGACAGTTGTTGTATGTGAAAACTGTCACCTATCGGCTTAGGCGTTTCTTAAAGTGTTAGTGAAAACGAGCATTAGACTCGTAGCATATTGTTTATCTTCGAATTTCGAACTACGAGATTCGAAACTTTGAAACCGACAAAAAAATTCCTGTCATTTTTACTTTATAATTTTTTTTTATAAAAAACTGGAGTAAAATTCATTATTTAACTATTTTATCGTATGTTGTATGAAGAAAGACCCCATTAAAGTCGTTATCAATTATTGCAAAAAAAAATGTTTTAATATGTTATTGAATTACAAATGGGGTCTTACACTACTTTTGAATTTGATAAAAAAATATTACTTTATTATAAACTAGGATAAAAATAATAACGTGCAGTGAAAGAAATATTAAAATCCAACGAAGATTTACAAAGTTACAGGCGTTTAAACTTTGGAGTGGGGGGATCTTCTATCCTTTTCTCGCAAAACGAAAATTTGTATGAAGCCGCACGAAGCTACTATGGCATTGGTAAGGTGTGACGTCACAATTTCATGTTGCTATCTCTGTCTAATCACAAATCTTTAAATGCTTATAACTTTTTTGTTATTTGATCGATTTAATTAGTTCTTTCAGTGCACGTCATTATTTTAATTCTACTTTATAATAAAGTAATAAAAAAATTGGAGTCAAATACCCTATTGATAAATATATCCAAAGATGGATCTCTTGGCTAAGGTACTGCCCTAACTTACCACCTTCCTTAGGGAATGACAAGCTCGGTTGGATGAACCTGGATATTCAGAACTTTATTTACTTACATGTTCCATACGAAAACTTTGCAAACTTTCAAGTAATGGAGATACTCAACATATTATATCAATGAGATACTCGTAATATTATGAAGTTAACAGAAAATGGCATTAATTATTTAATGTAAAGCAAGATACAGAGTTTACATCTCAAGTTTAGAATACGACGAATAAAAAGCATAGCTTCGTTAATATTAACGTAATGGAGTAACGTGTTAAAAAAAAGTAGCTTTGTACAATACTCTGTGTATAAGTCAACTCACATACTATATAGTAATAGTAAATCCATAATTAGTAGGACAGATTAATTTGTTTTGCTATAATCCGCTAGTTGAAAATATTCTGTATGGTACAATATGCAGGAACACTGGCCACATGAAACACCATACACAATTTTGCAACATTTTCTTCGACGCACGTTTCTGTGTGACTTCGCATTGTGAAGTCAAAATCTCCTGGGGATATCCCGGAGCCAGGACGATACGTGCGTCGAAGAAAGTGTTGAAAAATTGTTTGTATGGTGTTTCATGTGGGCAGTATCCTACATATTGTACCATACATAATCTTTTCAAGTTTGCGGATTATAGCAAAACAAGTTAATCTGTCCTACTAGTTTCGTTGTTAACAACTAAAACTGAAAGGTTTATTCAATCTTTGTCGTTAACTAAACTTGCGTAAAATAGTTTCTAGAGACATTATCGCCAACAATTCGCGGCCATCGTGTGGGTTATTGATTAATGTCGGCCAAGTTGGGAGACCAACTATTCCACGTACCTACCCGACGAAATTTGTCGGCTAGAGAAACTCGTGAAGTGTCGTTAACGAAACATATTCGAAATTAGTTTCGATACTCACCCAAATCGACATTAACAGCGAGTTTGCCTACCAGTTTGATGTCAAGAATTTCAGGAGCAACTAACTACAGATACTTGTCCTTGTTACTCAATACAGATATTCCCTAAGATTTAAAAGTTTGTCCCCTTAGAGCTATTATATTATTGGCTATAAATCTTAGTTAGTCCTGTGAAATAACTTCAGATCAGTTGAAGATTCATCTGAAGATTTAATGATTTGCAAGGGTCGTTACTTTAATGATTAAACAGAATACAGATACTTAACGAACTAAATTATCATCAATACATATAATAAATCTGTAGAGGTCGAATTTCTGTACAAATAAAAAAAATGCTAAAAACGGAGTCAGGGGGATATAAGAAGTGAAATAGAACTAATTTAAATTTTTTTAAAAATTTTTGTTTCTCTGTTTGTCTGTTTATCTGTTTGTCTGTTTGTCTGTTTGTCTGTCTGTTTGTACGGTCTAATCTTTGGAACGGCTGGACCGATTCCAATGAAATTTTGTGTGGTGGTAGCTTATGTCCCTGGTCAACATATAGGATACTTTTCATCCCGGTAAAATAAAGAGTTCCCGTGGGATAGTTAAAAAACTGCAATTAATTTAACAGCTTTGTAAACAACAACTAATGAACTTAATTTAGTAAAATTTGTTATGCTGTTACCTTATGTTGCCTTGTTGTGATTGAAGTCTGTAGAATCAGGAATCACGTTCTAAATACTGGGGAAATAGCGAAATGAAAACACAATAAACGTTTTACAATGGTTGCTAATAAACAACTTAATATCTTTTTTTCGACATTACAAAAATGACAGTATAAAACCTAACAAAGTAGGTATCTTATCCAAGTAGGTTTTACAACATCCGCCCTTAATGGGAATAAAAAGATGAAGTAGTAATGCTAAACACAATCATAGAAAAAACTAAAACATTACTACCAGACTAAACAGAAATACAAAACATAAACCGAAGAAAAATAAATAAATAGAAAATTATTCTACCTATTTATCCCTAAACCCATATTAACTACGCACCTTAGATGAGCTATGCGCCTTAAGGGCTTGGTTAAAACATCGGCTGTCATTTTATCCGTAGGTATAAACTTTATATCTATAAGACCCTCAGTAACCTTTTCACGAATAAAATGAAATCTCGTAGGTATCAATGTGTTTGGTTCTATTGTGGTGGATTGGATTGAGCACAAGTTTCTGTGCACTTTGACTATCATTGTATAGCAACACCCTATGAGCAAAACCAGTAATGTCACACACTAACCGTCTTAGGAAAATAGCCTCCTTTGCAGCACTGGTCAAGGACATATACTCAGCTTCTGTAGATGATAAGGCTACCGTCGGCTGCTTCTTACACTCCCAGCTAATAGGTCCACCTGCTAGCGTGAAGTAGTAACCCGTGTATGACCGACGGTCATGTACACAGTTCGCCCAGTCAGCATCCGTGTATCCACACAGACGTCCACCGACTTTCCTGTAAGTAATACAGTAATCCATTGTACCTTTTAAATACTGTAACACCCTTTTAGCGGCCAACCAATGCCTTTTATCGTGACAGTTATTAAACTGACTTAAATAGCTTGTGGCATAAGCTATATTGGGTCTTGTATTCACAGCTAGGTACATGAGACATCCTATCAAGTTTTGGTAAGGATATTCACCAAGAGATGTTGGATTACCTTTCTCCAACTTGTTATTCTCCAAAGGTGTAGACATCTCCTTGCAATCTCGCATATTAAACCGCTCCAATATCGCCTGTATATAGGTCTTCTGACTGACCACGATTTTATCGTCAACACGGTTAATATTTAAGCCTAAACAATATGACAATGCACCCAAATCTTTTAGTGAGAAAAATTTTTCCAAGTCATTTTTGACAACGTCAAACAAACTTTTTTCTTTGTAAAAGACAATTAGATCGTCGACATAGACTGCAAGTATTATGGTTTCATTACCAAACTTTTTCAAGTAAACACATGATTCCGCAGATGTTCGTGCAAAGCCAATTTTCGAAAGAGTTTTATGCAATTTGATATTCCAGGCTCGAGCTGCCTGCTTCAACCCATAAATGGATTTTCTGAGCAAACAGACTTTACCTTCTGCCCCGTGCTCAGCAAATCCCTCAGGCTGTTGCATGTACACCTCCTCCTCTAAGTCTCCGTTGAGGAAAGCGGTATCTACATCCATGTGTTGAATCTTCAAATCCATTTCTGCCGCCAACGCCATAAGGGTACGCAGAGATGAATTTCGAACCACAGGGGCAAAAGTCTCGTTATAGTCAGTCCCCCAAACTTGACTAAAACCTTTCGCAACTAGTCGCGCCTTATACTTGACTATTGCTCCGTTCGCGTCCCTCTTTATCTTGAATACTCATTTATCCAAGTCTGCTTATTCAATAAGGCATCATACTCATTTTTCATTGCAGAGATCCAATTATCTTTATCATCGCTTTCACGATAACTTTTTGGATCATCATACAACAAATCAACATCGAGAGTGCCGTATGAATAATAATCAGGAGGTTTTCGTACTCGTTGAGGATATCTTCTCTCAGGACATACATCGCTGGGTTCATCTGAAGGAACCAGAGACAGATCACTTTGTTCACCCGAGTGTAGAGACTCCGTGTCACCAACACCACCAGCTTCATCAGTCGCGTCCACAAAATCGTCAACTTGCTCTACCTCTATCTCCACATCTTCTGAAGTAGATGAAGAAGAAGTAGAAGCAGATGAGATAGAAATCTCCTGTGGCGAATTGGTATCTGAAGAAGTTTTTGAAAAAAAATCAATGACATTGGGGCTCACAACAACTTCAGGCTGAACAGGTTTATCCTTCAATCCTGAAAAAATATTTTCAAAGAACGTAATATCCCGTGACTTAATCAACCTCCGAGGGTTTTCCGCGCTACTGAAATAATAACTCATTGGATTATCTGAATATCCAACAAAGATATGTTCGGAAGCTTTCATGTCTAGCTTAGTTCTCTGGCATGAAGGCACGTGAACTAAAGCTCGGCAACCAAACACCCATAAATGAGACAGGTCGGGTTTACTACCACACCACATTTCATATGGTGTCTTACCATCAAGTGCACGATGAGGTGACCTATTCTTTAAATAAACACTAGTCTCAACAGCATCCTGCCAAAAACCTTTCGACAGAGAGCTCTGTGCTAGCAAGGAACGGGCCTTCTCTACAATACTACGATTGCAACGTTCACTTACCCCATTTTGTTGAGGGCTGTATGGTACAGACGTTTCATGTGGAATCCCTTGAGCTTGCAAATAATCTGTCAACTCCTTGTTGACATACTCAGTACCATTTTCTGACCGAAGAGTTCGAATCTTAGTACCGGTCTGTCTCTCAACAAGTGCTTGGAAAGCGCAAAAAAACTTCTGAACTTCTGTCTTAGATGACATACAATAAAGAGATATAAAACGTGTATAATCATCTACAAAAATAATAAAGTATTTATTACCTTCAAAAGATTCTGTGGTCAGGGGACCACAAACGTCCGTATGGACCAATTCTAATGGTGATGAAGCTTTCTTATACTTTATCCCTTTGAAAGGCTTCCGGGCCTGCTTACCCTCTACACAAGGTACACATGGTTCTTTGTCAACCTCAGTATACTCCACACCAACAGCTAGACCTTTTCTGAGTAGATCCATACCGACACGGCAGAGATGTCCTAGACGCTAATGCCAAAGCTGAAACTGGGACAAATTAATGTGAACATTATAAGCTGAAACATTTTGCGACTTTATTGTACAATCTAAAGTATACAATCCACCACAAATAGAACCATGTAAAACAGGACCATTTATAAAAGAAAAATCATTAGAATTATAAAAATTACAGCCATTTGTATCAAAAACAATCGAGAAACCTTTCTCTACTACCTTTTTGACTGAGAGTAAATTACAATCTAGATCAGGAACATGTACAACATTAAAAATCTTCTTGAAATCGGTTTTTGTGTCAATCGCAACATCTCCTAAACCCACAGCTGGCAAACTTTTACCATTTGCGACAGTTATCTTCCCATCACAGGGTCGGTAACTATTAAACCATTCAGCATGTGGAGTCATATGAGTAGACGCACCAGAGTCGATAATCCACTTCTCAGACATCTGAACATTAGGTGCAGACAAAGCCAGTTCCGTGACACCATCCAAAGCCAATTCCGTCACACGATTCGTCATATTCCTTTTACTAAAAGCAATCAGTCCCTTATCTTCTGAACAACTTTCTGTAGAGCAACGCGCCTTTGCCTTTTTCTCCTTCTTTTTGAGAGGACAATTAGGACTCTTGTGCCCAGGCTTCTTACACCGAAAGCAAATAACTTGTTTAGTATGCAACGCAGCCACACCATCTTTAGTCTCCTTCGTCATTTCGTTCAATAACTTAGTCCTCACCAAATCTGTTGTGACTTCAACGCTCCCATTCTCAAGTGCCATTATCATGGGCTCGTAGCGAGACGTCAGACCTCCCAATATAATAGCTGCTAAAGAGCTATCTTCTATGGTTTTGCCAATATCGGCCAGGTCTAGTGCTGTAGTAGTTATTGCCGTTAAGTAAGCTTCTAAATCAGAAAAGTCAGATAAGGAGTACCTGTACAACTTACGTTCCAACGACAGTTTACGACCCAAACTTCGATCCTCGTAGGATTTCATAAGAGCACCCCACGCTTCTTTTGCGGTCTTAGCTGGTCGAACAATCGAAATAGCAGCGCCATCCACAGTAAGGCATATCTTAGAAAGAGCCTTTTCTTCCTTCCGTACATGGTCGGATGTCTTATTACCTTCGACCACTACTCCGTTTACGGTTTCCCACAATCCTTCATGGATTAACAACATTCGCATTTTAAATTTCCACACAGTGTATCCTTCTCTACTACGAAGTATCGGAATACCATTTAGGGACATAAGTACCAGAATCTGCAGACGACATCTTACAATTTCACCACCAATCTTCTTTTAATTTGATCGTAGATAAAATATACAGAGCTATTCGTGCTGATAACGTGTTGTGATTGAAGTCTGTAGAATCAGGAATCACGTTCTAAATACTGGGGAAATAGCGAAATGAAAACACAATAAACGTTTTACAATGGTTGCTAATAAACAACTTAATATCTTTTTTTCGACATTACAAAAATGACAGTATAAAACCTAACAAAGTAGGTATCTTATCCAAGTAGGTTTTACAACATGCCTCTTTAACAATATATATATATATATAGTAAAACTTTTTAATCCAATCGAGTTCCCGCGGGAAAGAAAACATTACAAAAACAGTTAGCAGGCGTCTTTCAAGTAACGGATTTAAATGAAATTTTATGATCCTACTTTATATATATATGCCCAGTCAACATTTAAGATACTTTTCATCCTGAAAAATTTGAGAGCACCCATGGGATGTTTAAAAAAAAACCTATAGCTACTTATCTACGTAGCACAGTCAAAACAGGGTCGAAATATCGACAGTTTAAATCGTCCTTTTGATCGTGCAACTAGGTACAACTATACAAGATAACCCGTACGTAGCAGAAACGGGTTGCTACATACACAGCAGCGCATCAGAATGCTTAATTACAATATCTGGGCGTTGGTATCATCTCAGAATAAGATAAGTTTGGTAAGTATAGATATTACAATCCACGATGACACGCCCCGCTCTGTCTTACTCCATGCGAATTGAGTAACATAAGCGATTTCGACAGAGTGTATAAGTAGAGGAAGACCAAAGAAGATATAGGTAAATTGTGTGAAAGAAGATAGCACGTTGACAGGAGAGATTGGAAGAAGACTCCTTTACGGGTCCATCGAACCCAGGGACCACTCATTTATCTTGGGAAAAATTAAGAAATTCCACGGGAAACATTTTTGTAAAAAAAAACGAACTGCACGCGGGCGGAGCCGCGGGCAACAGCTAGTGTTTTATAAACGTGTTAAAGTCGAAGCCTTTACAATTCATGTAAAAGTCTGCGACTCTTGCCACTGCTATATTATTCTGAGCTTGTACATAGTTTTAGACTCGAAACGGGATTTAAATAAAATGTAACTAGAGTGAAATTAAACTTTAAACACAATGTTCTAGCGAGAAACGCGAGCGCTGCATCAACGATTGCAAAAGGCTATTATTTAAAAAGAGAGATGAAGTAATGGGAAAGGCGAATTGCGTGTGTCTTTTCCACGGTATTTTGTTCAGTAATCCAATAGTGGAAGATAAAAGTGGTGAAGATAAAAGGGGTGCTCTAATGGAATTAAACAAGGGCAGCGGTGGAAACGGGGTTGGTCGGTTGTTGTTCCCGTAAGCCGGACTTGCGGAATGTCTGCGTTTGTCGGGACTCGGGAGCGGCCGACTCGGGATCGCTCCGTTTTATAAGTTGGTGGATTTTTAGACGAACTCCGGAATTTCGCTTTTTGTTTTACTGCCTACATATTGAACGAAAGGAGTTCAAAGGGCTTAATTGTTATTAAGGCGTTTTCAGTAAGTGGATAATTACTGTCAAATTTGAACGATATGTATTTTGAGTATTTCATGTAAATTCTCTCAGAATCACAAACGTAAATAAAATTCTCGATAAAAAGTTTTCGCAATTTAAGTTGCTTCTAAATCTCAATTTAAAACTACAATGGACTGTGTGTAATTTTTCAAATTTATGGCGGCAGTAATACAAGTTCATAAAAAAATTGCATTTCTTTTCTATAACGAATAGAATAAGTATTAAGGATAAGATAAAAAATCTTTAAAGGTTTCAAACTCACTCACTCCATCGTGGTAAACCTATGGTCTAATCAAGGGGCTTATAAAACTTACTATTGCAAAATATACTTTTATCTACGCTCATTGCTTAAAGTTCGAATTATGAAATCAAAATGTGTCACATATTGACCTACTTTATTCACAGACTTCTATAATTATTAAAAAGTTATTCATTATAACATCGCTGTACTATGGAAATATCTCTAGATAGTTGAATAATTTCTATTACGATACGCGGCTCTGGGTTTCTGTATTTTTGTGTGTCGTCATCACAGACCAGGGAATAACTTTCTTTTCTCTGTGGTCGTCATAGCCAAAAGAGAGTGTAGAGCCAATCCTCAATTTTGTTTTTTTTATATATAAGGAGTCCACAGACAACATTTAGTTGGTAGTCATGATCGACCATAGACAACAAATAATTCACGGAAACAATAATTTTTCCCTGCCTTATATTATGACTGATTAAAAAGTGTGTTCATACAGAATATTGAAAAGAATTATGTATAATTTTTGATTATTAAATTATCCACTAAAAATATAGTTTATCTGACTTGCATAAATATTTTTCTACTCTTTTTTGTTTCATGACTTTTTTAACAGACTATACGAAGTTTGAAACTGAATTTTGGCGCCATACCTAACTTTTAACATTTCAATGTGTTATTTTTGTTACTTAGTCAAAACTTAGCGCGGAAAAATGTCTAGCAGTGAAACGTTCTAAAGAAAATTTAACTCCACCTGACATTTTAGTAATTGCAATAAAAATGACCCACAATCTTTTACCAACAAAGTGAAGGATTTAAGACAAACGTTAGCAAGATTTTATGGTTTGGATTTATGATAATTTGAGCGTAGATAAAGTAGTGTATGAAACTCTACATAATTAGGTATTAAAACACTCGTGTGATACTATTAAAAAACTCGCCTGCGGCTCGTTTTTTAAACTCACACTCATGTTTTAATACCCCCCATTATGCATCCGTTTCATAAACTACTATTAATATAATATCCCCTCGAAGTAAACAAGTAGATTATATGAATCAGTCACACGGGCAGTTTCGTATTTTAAAAGAAAATACCAGTATTGACAGGCGCTATTTTAGTTCCTTTGAGCAGTTATTTATTTAGATTAAAAGCGAAAGACTCCCTACAGAAAATACGTCTGATTTGTAGGTCGATTAGTACGAGCTTAAACATCTAGCCCGCTGCCAATAGGTCAATCATTTCGTTAGGGTTGCCTCATTTCAAGACGTTGTCACCAATCGCGTTAATAGAAATGAAAATTAGGTACAGTTTAATAGTACATTGTGATACAAGGGTGCAAAAACCTATACACCCGTGTATCACACGACGTTTTTCAATACAGTTGTGAGAATTAGTAAAAAAACAAATCAAAGAGATAATATGTTTGCTCAAGATTTTGGGGGCCAATTTCCATCTTGTTTGGTTTTTACCTTAAATAAAATATCTAAGATCGAAATCGAAGGCGACTTCGAATTCGCAATCGAAAAGATAAAAGATAAAAGATAAAAGATATAAGATATAAGATATTAGATAAAAGATAAAAGATAAAAGATAAAAGATAAAAGATAAAAGATAAAAGATAAAAGATATTAGATATTAGATAAAAGATAAAAGATAAAAGATAAAAGATAAAAGATAAAAGATAAAAGATAAAAGATAAAAGATAAAAGATAAAAGATAAAAGATAAAAGATAAAAGATAAAAGATAAAAGATAAAAGATAAAAGATAAAAGATAAAAGATAAAAGATAAAAGATAAAAGATAAAAAGATAAAAGATAAAAGATAAAAGATAAAAGATAAAAGATAAAAGATAAAAGATAAAAGATAAAAGATAAAAGATAAAAGATAAAAGATAAAAGATAAAAGATAAAAGATAAAAGATAAAAGATAAAAGATAAAAGATAAAAGATAAAAGATAAAAGATAAAAGATAAAAGATAAAAGATAAAAGATAAAAGATAAAAGATAAAAGATAAAAGTTAAAAGTTAAAAGATAAAAGTTAAAAGATAAAAGATAAAAGATAAAAGATAAAAGATAAAAGATAAAAGATAAAAGATAAAAGATAAAAGATAAAAGAAAACGAAAAAAAAATTCCTTCTGTGTCCATCCCATCCCAATGTCCATCCCATTTTATTGTACAATGAAAACTCCTTGGTATCAAACGTTTTGCAAAAGTAATGATCGAGCTTGTAAAAGTAAGTTACGACCACGAAAAAGAAAGATGCCTGTGCGTAAGATTTAACTTTCGAATACTAATGACAGCCTCTGAAAGTGCGCCATACCATACAACTGTATTGAAAAATATTAAACAGCAAACTATACGTCCGCATTGTTTTAATTAATTACTATTGAAATCTAGCAGGGTAATCGAATATTAATAATCACGAGGGGTAAAGCATTAATTTAATATTCAGTAGTAAGCGTATTATTATCTATTCAATTCGTTTTATCTAAAACCAAAGTTGACAAATGCGTAGTCTATTATTTTGAATGCAAATGCAATAATTATTATAATTACATTTACAATGGTTTGGTGTCATTGTGTGGCAGCATTATTTTGTCAATGCTGACAAAATAATTATTAATGATGGTAACTTGTTCATATTTTATTGTGTACCTCCTGGTACTGGTTGCAGAATGTTATGTTCTAAATATTTGCTCTGAATGTGAGTCTTGCACGTATGTTTCTGTGACATATTGTACTGTTAGGAAAAATTATTTCTTGACCTTGTGTACGTTATATAGTGAACCTCAGTGAAAATATTAGTTTTAAGGGGCAAATCTCATGCGTTTTAATTTTAGTTTTAATTTTCGAAGTAAAGTTTTTTAGGCATTTTTAAGATGGAGAAGAAGCCATTCAACTCGTTACCGACGTTTTAACACTGGTTATTATAATCGACAGCTCTGTTTGCGTTTTCACTTCTGTTGGCACTCTTGGAGTACTATGTTTTATGTACCCAATAATAGTTTTGGTCCGCAGTTAAAGCAGTTGCGTGGCAGCCCTGTCGGCGCGATGCACCTGTCGTCATCGCTCAGCGCCGCTGCGCCAACATCTGTCGGGGCATGCACTTTTTACTTTTTTTACACATCGTTTTTTTTCTCCTTTACCCCCTAATTGCGTAGTAACAGATGGCTCATGCAAGAGTGTTTTCACACTAAAATAGATTAGATTAATGTGTGAAGAATATAGCCAAGTCCAGTGGTTTTACTCGTAGAAAGTATCATTTTATAGAAGGCAATCTTAGAAATTACTAGCTAACTTTTGCGTGCTTTGGTCGATCTCTGAAATATCTTTGTACAGTAAACGTCAAAAGTCCATATAAAATTAACAAAAAAAATATCCCTTGTATGCACTCAGCCAGTCAGCATACAGGATTATGCTAACACGAGTGTGCAGTGTATATAGAAATACTCGTAATTTGAATCTAATGTTGTAAATATGGACTTTTGAAGTTGACCATACATTTTCAAGACAGCAACCAGTTTTCTAAGTTCAATGTTTTGGACTTTCAAGACTATTGATTCACGTAGCATATAAATTCTATTGTTACTCATAAAATGCGGTTTTTAGTTTATCTCTAACCGCAGAAGCCTCTAGAACTTCAACAGCTACGGTAGTAGGGCCCAACAACTCGGCGTTCGAACTAATATAGACACCTATTTTACGAGTACATACAATGTTGTATATTTTGTTCATTTGTTTATTCTTCAATCAATTCAAAATTGTTCATTCCCACGTGACATTGGCGAAGTGCTCAGTGCTGCTTTGGGAGTGGGACAAACAAAAGCCATAAACGAAATCAACAACAACAATTGTTCATAATCTTGAACTTCGAGAGTGGCTTTCGTTAATCCGAACAGGCAATTTCCGTGGGATTCTTACACTGATAAGAAAACTCAGGATATGGGCATCTGAACGATATACGTATAGTTTATACATAGTTACTTAATGTTTACGTAAACCTGAAAAAGGTTTACATAAACAATACAAGCAAACAGTAGCGCCATCTGTCAAAATTATATAGGTGGCCGCTGGGCGAACTACAGCGTGGCCTTACTTTGGTGGAAAAACAAACATTTTTAGCACCGATAAACTGGCGACATATTTCGCGCCGTCTGCCCTGCCTGGGGTGTATATATTATGTTTATTGATTCTTATAATAGTGAAATCTGCGTTAATGAAATCCTAGGCCAAGGGAGTTGTAATGATGTTTCATTATTTTCTTCCTAGTATGATACTCGTAATATATTATGTGATAATACATTTGGTTAGTGTGATGACACTCTTAATGCGTTTTGAGATTTTAACATTGTTTCAAGACGCTCATAACTACAATAATAATTAATTTCATACACTGTTTGTGGCTCGGAAAATTTTTCCCTCTGTCACTTAGCACTCTAACAGAAATGATAATATTGTAATAATTTACGAAGTTAGTGAGTGTGTGGAGAAGATACTGTTATAACAATACATTAGGTGTTTCAGTCCTGCGTTGGAATTCGATCGGAGTAAAATATCAATAAGCCTTATTTCCATTGATAATAATAGTCAAGATAGGCCCATCCGAACATTTTACGTAAACCTTCTTCATACAGGAAATTGTAGTGCCATGTGTAGAAACTCCTGCTTACTACTGACGCCGGAGGGGGTCACAATAGACATTATTGCTCCCATAAACTGGCGACATTATTTCTGTCCGCCCCGTCTAGAGTACACGTCAATGCTTATTTCACAGACCTGGCCAGCATGGTTATGAATGGTCAAACTCTACCTCCACGTCCGGAATTTAGAGAATAGGTTAAATATTTAAAAGTTTATCTTATATTTGTTTGTTTACAAATTATGAAAGTTGTTTCAAGGTATTAATCTATTTGTATAGCGAATTTATTTATATTTATGTGTTATTCTTTTTTTCTACATAATGATTTTTCAGATTATGTTTGTCTTCGAACATTTTGGAGTCATTTGTGATGATTTATTGGCTACTTTTCCACAGTTGAAATGCGAAATGAAACAAAAAGCTCTGGAAAAATATCTAAAGTTTATCGTGTTTGCTAAAATACTTGTCTACAAATTTTTCACTATGGTGACCGTTAAATTAGTTTTATGACTTTTATAAGAATGCGTTGGATAGTTTATTAATAGCTAGTCTGTCCTTCATTTCTATTTATTCTCTGGGAATTCCCAGTTTTCTTTGGATTAAGCAAAATACACAGGAATTTTCTTGATGAAAAGTTTTTTCTGCTTGTCAATGTCTCCTGAAGATGCTCCAGTGTCGGAGAAATACATGAGTAGAGTAAATTTTGGAAGATCCTTGTAGTACTCCAAGGCTGTGGGTTTGCTTATTTTATTTGATATTATCACCGATATTGCAGAGTAGGTGGGTATACCTATACTTAGCTATAGCACAATAATTTATTTCTTGACCTGTTTCCTGTTGTTAGTTAATATATATCCACTATAAGGCTACAAGGTTACAAAAATAACATTTTCCAACAGAAAATTCCAATAGGCAATATTGCCGCGAAAAGTGCCGCCATCAGTCAGTCACTTGAACAAAAGTCATAATAATATGACGTGCTTATGGCTTTCACTGACGGAGCAAATTTAATATTCGCTCGCGATGGCTGTTGTGACGGGATCCGGGACGGGGAAAAAGGGAAAACGGGGGAAGAGGGAACTGTGGGAGGGGAGGTGTTGGCCAGGGTAACACGTTTTTTCCTTATCGTTTCTGAATATCTATAATATTTTAATAAGGAAGATTTATTTTATCTGAAGATTTTCAGAGGACTTACTCTGATTTCTTTGCATAATCAGGTTTTTTGGGGCTATAAAATTAAAGCGTTAAATTTCGCTTTTTTCGAAAACAGTCGTAAAATAAATTAAATGTATGTATTAAATGTATGTCAATTAAATCTATGTCTGTATTCGTATGATTACAATACTTAATTTATGATATTTTATAAGAAAACCTTTTCTAGCTCAGTAGCTACCATATTTTATACTTTTTTTCTCAGAGCCGACGGTTACGGCTATTTTGAGTTGTTTACGCCGGGAATTTTAATTAGATTTGTAGCGTTTCATGTTAATATACGCTCCGTTTTTAATGAGAGCCGTTAGCAATGAGCCAAGCAATCGAAATATTTCAATAAGGCGCTCTTAACGCTTAGTATGCCTTTGAGACGCGGCGCTGAATAGGAATCGAATTCTCGTTCGTAATAAAGCGAATATCGGAAATTGAATAAAGAACAAAGTGGCGTTCGGAAATTAGCTCCAAGAGTTTTGAATTTGGAGCGCACAAGTCGGGATCATGACCGGAATTGCGTCAGACGGCGGAGTTTCTGCAAAGTTGTAAGCCGAACAGGGTAGCGATTCGCTTTACGTTTTCACACACTGAGTGAAGTGAATTATGAAATAAACGAAAAAAATTACACTGGAATATCAACTTTATTTTTATTGAAATAGAGTATGAGATTGAATACACTGGTCGACTTTATCGCGCTAAACTTCACGCGTTCTGTTCCCGTATATTTCTACGTTCAAATAAAAATAAATCTATTTTATATTTGGAAAGTACAACGATTTGTATACTTTCTGAACGTAAAAATAGATTTATTCAAAAATATTTTCATTTTTCTGATTTTTAATTTATACCGTTATCTTTAAAATTATTTACACCATCTTGTAGCTTTAAAACTGACTAGATATACCACGCATCTTTGTGCGCTTCAATGGAAAATGGGAAATTTTATTCTGAAAAAATAAAGAAGCCTTTATAGAATATCGCAGCTTTCTCTTTCTGAATTAGAACAAACAAACTTGTTTTTCAAAATTCCAATAAGCATATTTTTCGAATTTATTATATTAGCATCGTAATACATACTTTTTAGTATACTTCTAATATTGTGCTGCACTTGGGATTCCTAAAGTATTTACCGTTAAAAAATCGCAATTTAGGTAATTTCTTGGCAAATAAACACTTATTAAACATTGTAAATGGGCAGTTAATGATGAGCCTTGGTGAGTTTAAACTACGTTTCTAGTTCGATGATAAATATACGTAATTTTCGTCCCAGCATCTATAAACAAATTAGTTCAACTCTCTGGCAATGTGCAGGCGGCTTATAAACGAGTCGGCAACACGTTCTATTAAATTATGATGTCGAGATTACTATCACGTGTATGCAGCGATGACTAGATTTGCAGATAAACTCTCGCAGATATGAACGCTACCCGTGGCGAGGCTGGATGGTCCATATCTTTAAGAACACCAGCTAGGAAATCGCTGTCTTATTAACTGCGACTTACAACTGGGTGAAAGTCTCTTTTTCGCGTAGTTCATGTGCCTACTCCATGTAGTTTGTGCCTTATATACTGAGTCCTATTCATAACATATTATGGCTCTAAGTACTTCTTTACTTTCTTTTGCCATTAAAAAAAGTAAAGACTAATTTTTGTAAGAACCTTTTTGACATTTGAATTTTTTGATTCTTAATTGTCAGGATTGTATGAATGACAAGGAATATCTATGGGAAAAGTTTTCAAGTATCATTTCTTTTATTTTGTATCTACAAAAAATCCTACCGACGTAAAATGCAATATTAAAATAAAGAATTTAATATCAGTTCGTATCGAGACAGATTTATTCTTTCTGACAAATCACTTTCCCTGAAATATTGGATCGGAATTTTGTATGTTTTATAAAGGAGATACACGAACTTTTCTTACGTATCTATAGATATTTCTTTAATATTGGAGGAAATATCTATTTTTAGTGGTGTTCATAAATATACAAAATTATAACTATAATTAGCTAATTATAGTTTATACGTGATACGTATCTATACCTTATAGATTATAATATAATAAGAGGGTTGTATTTATTCTTAAAAATATTTATTGTATAAAAGTAAAATAAATAAACTTTTAAAATATGTACGTAATTTATTATTTAATACAATTTCTAATCTAACGCGTAAAGCTTTCATCGACATTACGAATAGGCAGCAATTATTTACCGGAAGTCACAAAAGAATTTCGCCTCTCAAATTGAGCGTATTTATAGAGAATAATGTGTTATTTACTAATATTAAAATTCATATTTCAAAAAAAAAATATGAATAAGCGAAAATGTCGTAAAGATAGTTTGAATAGGTGCTTTTGAAGTAATTTAGGAGCTGCTACAAGAATATTATAATGTTAACAGCCATATTTCATGTTCACAACTCCCGTTCCCTCCAGGCAACCATTATTTTAAAGAATATGAGAAAAAGTAGTAAATATATCTTGTGAAAATATTATTATACGTACAATGAAAGAGAAAACTGACTGATTGACATCCTAATACATATCGCAAAGCAAAAAAAAAACACTTTTGGAAACTCCACAGATTGCAAGTTCTTTGCAACTTGCAATCTACGGAACCCAGTACCCCTAGATTGTCTAAAAAAAACCTGTTCAGCGTTATCGTTTACAAATTCTGTCCGCTGATTGGGTCTCTGATTTACGTCAGCCAATCGGGGGCAGAATTCGCTAACGATTACGATAACGATGAATACATTTCGTTACGCAATCACACACTAACTCATTTAAACGATTTTTCTCCAAATACGTTGTGTAAGTCTTACGGGCCCGCATAACACGCCAATTTCACAATAAACAACGTATTCCTTTTCAAAGCAAAAAACAGAAAAAAACAACAAATATTAGGTCACTGCACGAGTTTAATTAAGGTTTATTGTATAAAAAAAAATTAACAATAAAACCAGAAAAATGATAGAAAACGGCTTTTCTTCAGACTTTTTTATTCAGACTTTTTTATCTAGTCCTATCGAGTTCTTTTATCGAAAAAAAAATACTTTGTGTGTTTCTGTCAAGTAAAAGCATTAGTTAAGGAATTTATATATTTTCAGTGCACCAATAAAACTCATTATTAAAAAGTGAAATAGGCAAATAGAACCCTCCCGCAAAGATCCTGTTAAATGGAGAAGTCGCTGCGTCAGCTAGTATTGACTAGGTATAGAATAGACATGTTGTTTCGTCGTTCGTAGGTATCACATGCTATCGATATCGATACGACCGATACGAGGGATCGTTTTTCGTAAGCCGTGCGCGCCGGATTACCCTCATAACGTCTTGATGTCGGGCATCTGCCGCGGTTCCGAGCGATTCCGAGCAGATGCTTTTTATATTTTTTTATGTAATACCGAACGCGTATGATATTATACAAATTGCGGATTCCGACTGAGTTATTTTTAAGTACGCGCGCTATAAATTAAATATGTTGCGTCGGGATTAGGTTTGTGCGGCGATGTCGAAATCGGAAATACTTTCGGCTGTAAAATTTTGATGATTTTGCGCGAAATTAACTCTCACATAAAGTAGCTGATTCGTGTTTCTAAAATTTTTTCCTACTCCTTTTTTATTGGCTACTTCAAGGTCCTTTGTTATCATGTCTCATCGAGCTAATAAAACCACGCATGTTTTATCAAAATCGTTACAATACTTGCCACGTATACGAGTAGACTGATAAGTTTAAGTTGAAAAATTTTCGTTTCTAACTTCTTGGTTAGTAAACATATACTGGCCTGCAAAAGTAAGTATCACACTTTTCAAATTAAATTGATACAAAGTGTGATACTTTCTTTTGCAGGCCAGTGTATTTAAATACTAAAGCTGAACCTAAATACTTAGCATTCTGCAGTTCATAAACTCATTAGCAGTAGCTAGGTTTATTTTAACTCGACACACTCCGTAGGGCGTACTTAGTATAATGACCGAGTGATTTAGTATATTTATTTACATAATAATATTTCACTATCGTTATAATGTTGTGAATCAGATGTTAAATTTTGCGCGTGACATTTTAGTTTATTATTATTATAGGTCAACGGGAAGAAATAAACTATGAGTAATTACGTATTACACATACCAACAGGGTATTAAATTGTTATCTATTCTCATTTATATTAAAGTGTGTCTTCAATCTCGTTGCCATGGTCTGGACTAGTTTGCTTTGAGGGTGAGCTGGAAATGAACCCATTGACTTTATTTATCTAAAGAAATGATCTAAGATACGAGTAGATTAATAAAGCTACCTAATAGCCAAATATTGATGAAGGCTGGATAATCATATCAACGTAGTGTAAAGTATTAGGCGAATTAAAATACTTCTGCTCGGAATCTTGGACGTACTCCAACTAAATTCAGGTGTGACAAAAACAGCGATGCCCGATATTTATTACAAACGATTTAAAACATAGAACCGTGACAAGATACGTGACAACGTTGTTATTAGATAGTGTCTCTACTAGAGATACTAAAGATTTCGTCAGTGTCAACGATCATTGTATAAAATGATTCAACTTTTGTTACGACCGCTTGGACAGCTCTTGCGTGACGAATGCGGTTTTAATTTCCGTTTATTATTTTTAAGAAACTATATTTTTAGCTCATTTCGCATGTATCTTTTTTCATATATGCTTAAAAGATTAAAACTCAATAAACAATATAGAGCAAAATTAGCTAGAGCTGAACAAAAATTTAATTTGTATTTTATTCCCCTAAAAATAACTGCAGTTTGTATATATAATGTGTGGTAAGTGGGAGCCGCCTGTGCATGGTCCGGGTGATCTCATAGAAATTTCAATACTCGATTTCTTATCCCTTGTCTACATTGGACAATTTTCCTAGATTCAAGTGCTTGGGCTAGACGATGATGAGTCAATGAGTGAATGTGCAAATGAGCTAGGAATTTTCATGCATTCTTGACTTTTTACGTACCTAAATAGATTTGAACGATTGTAGCAACATACAGTGGCAGTATACAAACACATATTATACGAACGTTACCTTTCTTCCCACAGACAGTTAAACTATATTTCAAACAACTCTGTAGTGTAGGGCAGTGTACGATTGCTATACTTTGCCACGTGTGTCGCAACTAAGAGCATTCATGACTATTCGTACGAGTATGTATTCACTCGTTCGCAGGCGCTGTTGTTTGTAAACGTTGCGCTGCCTGCAATCCGGTAGTGATGGTCCTCAGCTCAGTTGAAAAAACGATAAGGTCGATATTTTGTTGATAAAACAGGGGATATATCCGTAATAATATTATGTTGGATCATAAGTGTAATATTTCTTGTAATTAAAAAAATATTCCAAACAAAATGTAGGCTATTAACAGAATTATTGAAAGAACTAGTCGGCTATTTTACGTAATATCGTTCTCAACAATCCACCACATCTTACTAATAAGCACAGATTATTATATATTAAATGGTTGAGGACACTATTATATAATGTGATACTTACTTTACATATAGGTAAATATTTATTGAGAAATAGTTATTTTATTGTTAATCATGGCATGTCTATAAGAATGTAAAACAACGTTGTTTTTAATCGAACATTAACATCAACATTTAGGAATTCATAATTTTAATTGAACATGATTCATCAAGATAATAATGTATGCATCAATCAAAGCAATTACGTTCAATAGTTCGCGTGAGAAACTTCAAGTTATCAGCTATCACGACAGGGAGCTGTGAAGTTAATCTGCTAATCATCGTAATTGTTATCCAACAGACAGCCAACAATTCGAAACAAGGTTTTTCGATATGAAGCCTGAAATTAGGGCATTTGATTTGTACAAAACATTTGCTTCAAATAATTTAATTCATAAAAGTTGACTTTTTAAACAATCAATTGGTAACATTTTGTGTTTGTTTTCCTTCCAAACCGTTATATTAACATACCCTACAACTCTAAAGAGTAGAAATCCAATAATAAAACCTGAATACTTCCGGTTTAATTTGTTAAAAAAAATTAACACAAAAATAGTATCGAAAAAAATATCGATATTTGTTCGTTTTCTTCCTTATCTGTATACTTTTTCCTACAAACAGTTTCTAATGAGCTATGTTTCGTTTAATGAAGTCGAAACAATACGACGCCATCATCATCATCATCAAATACACTCAAAAAGTTTTTTCAAATAAATCATGAAGAAAAGGTTAAAACTATGTAAAACTATTAAATATAATATTATCGATCGAGATTACAAATATTTAACATACAGGCTTTATTATTTTGTGATGCAAACACATTAAACGCATTTAACGACCCTTTTCCGCTGAACACCGACGTCCTCTTATAATATCCGTCTCTGAAAGTGATGAGGAAAAATAATGTTTACACTTGAACCCGAGATGTTATCTCCCACAACTTTCATTCATATTATTCCCACCACGGCGCTGTCGTCGGGTAAACAAACAAATACACCACGTTCCGAGTCGTGGGTAAAAATATACGTTGTTGAATACTGTAGAGTTAGTACTGGTTCTTTACGAATTTCGAGTCGACTCGCATTTCACAAACGAATCGAATTCCTCCATCCATTTACAGCCAGCATCAATCGGGTCTTCTCCGACGACCGAAGTCCGTCGGCGGTACGGACCTCGAGGCTTAGCCTCCTTGCCCGGGCGTGTCCTCACAGGCAATCACTGCCTGGTTCCTTGTTTCAGCCTTTCTAATCCAGCGCAATCTACGGACAGTCACTGACGTGCGGGTGGTCAATTATAGATGGCGCTGGTTGTAAATGTATGGAGTCATTCGATCCGTTTGTGCGATGCGAGTCGACTGGAAATTCGTACAAAAACCTGTACTAACCCTACTGAATTCGCTTTTAGTTTCTTGAATGGTAACCGGAAAATCGTCTATGGGAGGCTAATATTCTCATAGCGAAACACAACAAAACAGTGCGTCCTTTGTTTGTTCGGCGCATGTTGATTGTTCCTTATCTACTATCGCCTGAACTTGCAGTGCAACGACCTGGTAACATGTAAGATTTTGTAATACCTTCTATTGTCACTGAGTTAGACACGTTTTGTAGTACTTGTACTTATGAATTGTTATGATTCGTAGTTAGAATATAAATGGTGTAGTGTCGCGAGCGCTCGTTTGGGAAGGCCTTTGGTTTGTTATTAATTAATGTTCAGCAGTGGTTGTAGTCTGATATAATGACAAGCTGACCGAGCAAACATTGTGTTGGCATAAAGGTGTATGAAAAATCATTTAGGAACTATTCTCAGACCTACCGAACGTCGATAATTTTTTTATAGAAATCGGTAGAGCCGTTTCGGAGTAGTTTGGTTCCAAACACTGACACGGGATGATATATAATGGTTACATAATATGAATTCATGTTATGATGTATCTCATTTTATTCATACACCTCCGTTGTTAAATTTTTATGAATAAATACAATCACTAATTGTCGCTACCCACTGTTTAAATTAAGTCCCAATTGGATAATTATGCAAAGACAATGTCAATGTAAGGTTAAACTACTATAAGACACTCCACACAAGACGGGTGCGTTGAACTTATTAGGCATTCAAAAAACAATGCGCTTATCTCAGAAAACTAGCTATTTCCCGCGATTTCGTCGTACGAATCCCGCGAGAACCGTTTTTCATTCCGAGATAAAAAGTAGGTTATATTATGTTAGAACGAAAAGTGTACTCTTTCAGAAGTGTACTGAATAAGTGAAACAATTTTAATATATCAGTTCAGTGACAAACGAACTTAGTCTTTATGATTCACTTTAGTACTTAAATGTCTAATCAATTATTTTATGATAATGCAAATTAGTGATACGATTTATGGCTGATGCATGTTTTAATTATTGCGCGTAGTTAGTCAATAAATATTATCAATTGAAATAAAACATTATTCAAGAATAATTACATTTGTTTAGATAGTTACAAAAAATATCTCGTTGACATCAGACAAATGTACTGAATGTGTTCGAATTGAAAAATGACTCTCGCATGTGTGTATGTAATGTTAGGTACATACATTTTGTTTCCAATCCACAATGTATAAAATGATTACTTAGCACCTATTTTATTTTAGAAATTGGAGCTGTCTGATATTTTATTTTTCACATTTCGTATAGTTAATAGAGACCAAAGAGATGATAGAGACAGTATTTCAATTTTAGGGATGACGTTTTGCTTTTGGTGTCCCCAACTGGTAACTCTTTTTTTTAATGATCCAGCCAGTGTTTGTGTCGACTGTTTTATCTCAAGTCTGCGCAAGGTATAAACGAATAGCGAGTTTAGAAAGTACGTAGTACGTACTCCAATAAATCATATTATTGTGTTGTCGTTTTTTGAAGCACGACTCCAAAACAAGTTACTATTGTTCGTGATTGAGATGATCTCTCGATGCTGTAAGGCGAACAATGTAACTAAAATCACAGTGTTACAGAAGGTGTTCATTCTTGAATTCTTTCACACATAATTTTTATGCCTGTCTTAAAATAAACACAATGTGCTCAGTATGTTTTCTTTAGTTTTATAATATAAACAAGTCTCCCAAACAGTCGCCCCAAATTAAACATACCTACTTATTTCGTATTAAATAGCTTTTTACAAACATGTGGCGGAAATTTTATCACATTCGCACGCTTTGTGTGAACGCTTGAAGGAAGTCATTATTCTTTCGAATTTAAATTATCTGTTGAATGTCGAGTACTTAGGCAGTTTAGAAAAAAATTGGTGAGTCTTATCAGTCTTCTTACATCTATAACTTTGAGAGAAAGTTGCGGCGCCATCAAAACATTTCGTTGAAGTAAAAATAACGCCACTGTTTTTGTTTGACTATCCAATTTATGTTGTCTTCCAAGTATAATGACAACATAAACAGACACACTTTAAATATCCCAAAAAAATCTTACTGTAAAATGTTTTATGTTTACCGTATAATGTAGATTAAATTGGTTTTTTTATATAACCCGAACGGTAGCTAGAGGCACCAAGCCTATAGCAATTATTTGAAGCAACGGACGGTCTCGTCACGAAAATCTCTTAGAATATAACGGTCCACACGGGTCTTGGGCAGTGTCAGCATCGCTCGTAGTAAAGTCATTTGCTCTAATGGTCTCTTCGCCACAACCACTCTCTTTAAACCCTCCCACATTCAATCCTGGCGCTTATCTCAGAAAGCGCAGGGTTCATTATCGCTCCACGTCCTTTCTCGTTTGGCTTAAGTAATGTCGGTACGCATCGACGCTATTAAATAACGAAGACACTGGTACAAAAATATAAAATACTACAAAACAAAGAACGAACACATAAATATTCAGAATAGCAGTCATAGCAACAAATTCTTGAAAAAAAACATGATTTAATTGCGTAAGAAAAACATTATTGAAATTGTTGCCAAATTCTGTCCCCCGATTGGCAGATGTAAATCAGCAAATCAATCAGTGCCCGATTACGATTACGATGAATACATTTTTCTTACACAATCTAGGGGCCGATTTACCTTCTATACTTAATATGTTTGTTACTTCTTCACGCTACAAACGCTTGAAATTTCTTGGTGGAAATGAAATTCATGGTACAAAATCTCATGTAGTCACAAGCTTGTAACTCTACATTCCCTAACGGCTAACATCAAAAATTCTACACCTTAGTTTGACCTTAGTGAAAATGTGTTGCTTCGCAGTTTCGTTACCTACTACAAAGACTACCTATTGTATAATAGAAAAGTAATGAAAAATGTATATATCACCGTAAAAATGTCATAATAATATGACTCTACCAAAACTGCTGGTCTTGGACAATTATTGTGTTAATGATAATTTTACATACGTAGGTAGGTTTTACTTACTGTAAAATTTTTGGTATAAAATTTAGCATGCGCTGAGATAACTCCCCTAGTTAAATTTGGCTAACGACGGTGACTCTCTCTTTTATTGTTCTTGTGTTTGATAAAATGACTGATGATTTTCTCGCGTTGTCTTTGTTTGGGGTTGACAGTAACGCGAAAATGTAATCATGGCCTGCAGCTGTTTGTGAAGCTTCTATGAAATAAATAATGAAACCTTCATTGACAACAGTAAGGCTGCGAGAGCGTTAACTTTATTTTTTCATTCTGCCAAAGAGATATTAATTATAAATTTATTTTAAAAATATAAGCTATGGAGTTAAATATATTGTATACTGAAGGGTTAGTAAATGTTGTTTTAAAAGCGTTTGATTATATTTTATTTGATTCCGGGAGATTGTGGACTGGAAGTAAAAGTGGCATAGCAGTAGGTATATAATTTTTTTTCAAATTTAATGACTAAGTTTTCTAAACTGCACTCTGGAATTGTCTTTACCAGAACGAAAGTTTTTAACTGTTCACTTTATAGCGTTGCCAGCCTCTTTTTTCTTGTTATATCATAGGTTGCCAAATTTTGGCGTCTGCGTTTGCAAAAAACGGTAAAACAATAAATATGTAACGCTTATCGAATAGAAACAATAGTTATTTGTTATGCAAGGGCGCAAAGTGGATTTTTGGGCCGAGTGTCAAATTTGAATGCTGAGCGGCGAAGGATTCTAGGGTTGAACCCTGAGCGCAGCGAGGGGTTTAAAGAATAGAATCCTGAGCATAGCGAGGCATTCAAAGACACGAGACCCAAAAAAATTTGCGCCCGTCCATAACACAAAATTTTTCATCTCACCACAGCGAGGAAAATCACCAGAAGAACACTTTAGATCGGCATTGCGATTTATGTTAAATGTTGTTTTTGGTAACTCTGAATAATTTCACTTACTGAAACCACCTTCAATCATCACTCACCTTATTTCAAAGTTAAAACAAAAATATAATGAATAAAGTAATAAAAATATTAGGTATTTTCATTTAATCACGATTGGAAACATAGACAACTATCACTAGACCAGAAAAAAAAATTGAGAAACTTTTTTTTACTTTTTTTTGAATGCGTTCTGAAATAGGAATTTTTAAGAACCAAAGATAATATAAAATTTTATAAATATTTTAACAATAATTACATTCGAGTTCGACGTTGGAAATGCTTTTCGGCCCAAGGGCCGGAAGGGATTTTCATACTATTTTGTCTCCCTTGGGAAAAATGAAAATGCTTTGGCGGCCTAGGGAGTATAATAGCATTTTCCGCCCGCATTTCGGGCATTAAAAAACGCTTTTCCGAGCGGGTGAGGTGAAATAGTTATTTGTTATGCAAGGGCGCAAAGTGAATTTTTGGGCCGAGTGTCAAATTTGAATGCTGAGCGGCGAAGGATTCTAGGGTTGAACCCTGAGCGCAGCGAGGGGTTCAAAGAATAGAATCCTGAGCATAGCGAAGCATTCAAAGACACGAGACCCAAAAAAATTTGCGCCCGTCCATAACACAAAATTTTTCATCTCACCACAGCGAGGAAAATCACCAGAAGAACACTTTAGATCGGCATTGCGATTTATGTTAAATTTTGTTTTTGGTAACTCTGAATAATTTCACTTACTGAAACCACCTTCAATCATCACTCACCTTATTTCAAAGTTAAAACAAAAAAATAATGAATAAAGTAATAAAAATATTAGGTATTTTCATTTAATCACGATTGGACCATAGGCAACTATCAAAAGACCAGAAAAAAAAATTGAGAAACTTTTTTTTTACTTTTTTTTTAATGCGTTCTGAAATAGGAATTTCTAAGAACCAAAGATAATATAAAATTTTATAAATATTTTAACAATAATTACATAAACAACGAGCAAAAATCATGGATTTAATTAGATTTCTTTTATAATTAATAAAACTAAATAGGAGGTATTATATTTATTTATATTCTAAGAAAAAGTAAAAATAAAAAACTAATGTACCTATACAAACTCTAAGGTCGAACTTTTTTACTGAACGTATGTGTTATTAAAAAAAAAAGAAATCTTCAGCTTTGACATTGACATGACACGTAATTCGAGTTTGACGTTGGAAATGCTTTTCGGCCCAAGGGCCGGAAGGGATTTTCATACTACTTTGTCTCCCTTGGGAAAAATGAAAATGCTTTGGCGGCCTAGGGAATATAATAGCATTTTCCACCCGCATTTCGGGCATTAAAAAACGCTTTTCCGAGCGGGTGAGATGAAAAGGCATTTGCCGATGTCAAGGCGTGCCGGCGTTAGCGGCCAAGCGTGTGCGTCTGCAGTCGCCGTCACGTCACGTCACGTCACGTCACGGTACACGTGTCCCTGATACGCTATGTGCTTTGGACTATGCATCTGTGCTATTGCCAGGGAATGTGGTGTTAAAGAATGGAGCATCAGGTACTGATTTGGTGCATGGCATTAGAAACTCTTCCGAATCTCTCGATTGAACAATTGTAACACAGAAATTGACACTGTGAGTTTTAAAGCTATTAAATGTTTGACCATTACAAAACTAATGAATTCACACCCATAAAAATATATTTTATTGCTACTTGTTGCATTTGATATTTTATTTGTCTACATTCATTCACATTAATTATACACCTCTTTTACAGTTTAAAGTTATAACACAAACGCACTTCCGTGCAACAGCTATTAAAATCTATATTCTGATATAAAAATTGAAATATACTTTCAGATTTTACAGCAATTTTTCTTAAAATACTGATTATATTTATTGCACCATGTAGTCTTTAAATATTAAAATCGTACAAAATATGTAAGAGCCACCACGCCATGTTTTGCAACTGGTGATGTATAATAAAATTTTACACTTATCTTTTATTTACACGGCCTCTTAAAAAGTGTTAAGTGAAATCTTTGAAGATCCCTTTGATATCTATACAGGCTAGCCGGCTTTTGATTTATTATTCAACGACGAAAACATCAATTTCTATTCTCTGAAGATTTGTTTTTACGATTCCAGTAGTCGTCCTTTCATCCGAATAACGCTGAAACGTCTCAACTGAGCACGAAAAATCTTGTTTTGATGAATTGAAGGCGCATTTCAGTGGGGTTAGTACAGGTTTTTGTACGAATTGCGAGTCGACTCGCATCGCACAAACGAATCGAATACTGCTATCATTGACTTATACTCTAGACGGGACGGACCGCGCGAAAAAATGTCGCCAGTTTATGGGAGCAAAACCCCCTCCGGCGTCAGTAGTAAGCTGTAAGCCTACGCAGTATTTCGCAGGAGTTTCGACACATGGCGCTACATTTTCTTGTATGAAGAAGGTTTACGTAAAATGTTCGGATGGGCCTATCTCGACTATTATTATCAATGACTATTGACAGCCGCATGTCAGTGACTGTCCATAGATTTTGTTGGCTGTAAATGTATGGAGGATTTCGATTCGTTAGTACGTTGCAAGTCGATTCGAAATTCGTACAAAAACCTGTACTAACCCCACTGAAATGCGCCTTCAATTCATCAAAACAAGATTTTTCGTGCTTCAAGTGCTCGTCGCAAAAACTAGCGCATTTCTCTAAAATTGATCTGATTTTTTTGTGGTTAACTTTCGCGATTTTGTAAAAAGCATATCGAACTGAACGTCTCAATCTCGAGACTAAAATTGAAAGATTCTCTGCAGCGAGATATCGCAGTGACAAAAAGATATCAATTAACTTTTTTAGCCCCAAGTTCGGGCGAGTATTTGCAATCGCTCGACGCCTGGGCCGGCATTCCGCTTTCGAGAACGTCTTTAGTCGTGCGATTTGCTCCCGTTACGATAGAGATCGATTTGTTTTGCTCGTTTTATTCCGATTTAAATTGTATCGACGCTGGAGGCGATTACGGCTTCCGCGCTCCTTAGTTGGGGCGGGGATAGAGCGTTTGTCGCGCGGAAAATCATCAATTACTTAACTTATTATACTGCTCGTAGTTTTAAAGTATATTTCCACTAAGTAATATGGTTCGTTTAACCTTGCTTTATCATCGATTTAAATTATTTGTAGTGATTTCATTTTTAAAATTACGCTTTGTAATTTTGTTATTTGTAACTTTTGTTCTATTCTTTGAGGCTTCAGCTGCGATAGGTAACCACGCAATTTAGCGTTTCGACACAATACGTGAGACTTATTGTATCCCTTCCAGGTTATTGCACTTACATATTCGCCAGGATCCTCATTTATCGTCAGGTGGGATATTAGACGAGTGTCTACTAAGTATTATAAAAAAAGACGTGTGGCACTGAAAGACTGCCGCGGTAAAGCTATTGCATAGCATTTTTTAACAAGTTATTTTTTATCAACTTCTAGAGCCACTAGAGCGGGCCGGTTGGAGTGGAGTTGGAGTAACGAAAATAACCTAACACCCCCGTGTTAGGTTATTTTCGTTACGGAATTTCTGGATTCGGTCTCCACGCTCAAGGCCCACGATAGAAGCTATGCAATAGCTTAAAAAAACAGTTGAAAGTCTCATTAAATTTTTATTTTAGCTACAGATTTCGATGCCGTTTTGTTTTTGAAATATAAAATCATGTATATTTGTAATGTTAAGAGGTGTCACGTCACGTAAAAGCGTATCAACCGCTAACAATGTAGTTTACAGTTTGTAACGCAGATGTTTAAAAAGAATCAACAGCTAACAGGCTCGTAAAAAGGTCCAACGTAAACAGCCACCGTTGAAATTTTACAGTCACTCGACTTGTTTCCTTCGTTTTTGTTTCGTGATAAAAATGAGCTCGCCGTGGACTGATGTTGACTTTGAATACGACGAATAAGAAACACCGGGTAGGTGAGGATTGACGAGCGACAATTATATTATGTACCAATATGTCCCATAATCACGCTTTAATGTATGCTTATAGTTGATGTATGCAGTATCGGAGTAATTTATGTAAATATCGCAGGAAAATGATGGAAACCCAGATTTAAACAAATCCCGGGTTTAAGCATTGTGCTATAGATGTTGAAATAACAAGTCCAAAAAATAATTTCACGTGAAACATGTGCCTAAAAGTTTGGTCAAATCCCTGAAATGACTTTATGAATTGACAAAGTAGCGAAAATTATGTATCACGGCAGCAAACAGACAAAATAAATGCAACAGATTTGCGTCAGTTTTAAGTTTTAACTATGTCTGTCTTAATTATTTAACTTCTTACTTTTCTTGAAATTGGGGTCATCAATTGATGAAATAATTGTACATATTATGGCTTACTGCAGAAATGTAGAATACTTTTCGTTAATGAAAATTTTATTTCCTACATTATGTCCCTCTGGTTGTTATGACTCTACCATTATTTCATTCATTGTAAATCTGGACAAAATAAAATAAATAAATTAAAAATTGGTAAGGAATGAGTTGTTTATAATCAGAGTTATAATTCTAAATTTAATCCTATCTGTATTTACCACAGTGGAGTGTTTGTAACGCGTCCAATTTACAAACAAATCTATTACTGACTGCACAGAGAACATCGATGTGTTAAATTGTTGATATTAACAGGAATGCAGCCAATTGGTTCTCATCAGAAGGTGTTTAATATGACCATGCGTTTGCGTCACCAATATAAATCCTAACCTATTAAATTAGTAACGCATTGCGCTGCCCACTTTAGCCAAGATAAATACACGCCAAGGTTGATCACAGGTTTGGAGCAACCCTTTGATCCGTTGTATTGTAATAAATTACTCGTATCAGACATTACTAGAATTAGAATGTAAGTTTTAGGATTTACTCAACTTTTTTTATAAAATATGCTGCTTAGTTACTTCAAGTAGGTACAAGGTTTGAGTTTTACAAAGTTGCATAATATTTGCTCTTAAAATAAACAAGCTATCTTGTAATTTAGCTAAATTAAATAATTAAGATCACAATTAAAAAACAAATACCTATTTCTCAATGATTAATAATTTTCTTTTTCTTTTTGCAGGTAAGATCAGCAGGCATTTGTCTTCAATATGTTAAGTAACACCTTGGTAAGCCTTTTCTTGTTTTATTTATTAACTGCTTAGTACGGAAGTAATATCCAAGTAAAGATAGAAGAATATTTTAGCGATTCCTTACAGATTTTAGTCCCTACGGGCTGTTAGGCAAAATGACCGTGGTGTTCTAAATTTCCTTCACACAGTGACATTTCCTCGAATCGATTTTCCTTCTACGAAACCGCTGCAAGCGTTGTATCATTCTTATATTGTTCCCTAGAGACTTCGTAACGGCGAGCGTCCCTCTGTTTCTTGCCGCCGGCACACTGTTATGTATTTTTTATTAGGCTTTCGTAACTCTATAAGAAGTTACCGAGGTATGGCCGTATAATCCCCTCCTTTTTTTCCTCCACTGGAGACCTTATTAAGGCCAGAGCTGGGAATTTTACGAACTCAGTGTTATTATAATGGAGGGCGTAAAAAGTAAAGTGTGCCACGCCATTTTATGATTGCGAAAATTTGCTCAAATAAGTACGAATGTTTAATTTTATGGTAATGCGTTAATAATTTCTTTATTACTTTGGAAATGGATATGTCGCATACTTTGGACGTATAATTTTTTTACGCTCAGGTCAAACTTGAAAATCTTAATACTGTAAAAGAGACTATCCAATTGTATGGAGCATGGACCCTGGCCTTGTACTATAATATAGTCATAAAATAAAATACGTAATCACATATTTATTTCCGAGGAAATACTTAATTATAAAATTTTAATCTCCCCATGTATACTACTACAACATAACTTGTATAACCTACGTAACGATGGCTGACGGATTCATTTCAATATTATACTCTATGAATTCGTAGTTTATGACATTTTTTAACCGACTTCAAAAAAAGGAGGAGGTTCTCAATTCGTCGGAATCTTTTTTTTTTTTTTTTATGTATGTTCACCGATTAGGTACTCGAAGACGCGTAAACCGATTTGGAAAATTCTTTTTTCGTTTGAAAGGGTATACTTCCCAGATGGTCCCATTTTTTTTTTGGTCAGGATCTGATGATGGGATCCTGGAAAAGTCGAGGGAACTCTTCAAATTTTATATGGATACTTGGAACAATTTGGGTACTGTTTGAAAGAATAATATTTTCCAGGTTATCCTATAGTCATCAGGTCAGGATCTGATCATGGAATCTCGGTGAAATCGAGGGAACTCTTCAAATTTTGATAGTATACTTTCAGCGATTTGGGTATTTTTTATAGTTTCTAGTGCATTTGCTTGCCAGATGCTGACTTAATGACTATACGCATCAAGTCAGGTTCTGATGATAGGATCTTGGAAAAATTGAGGGAGCTCGTCAGATTTTATAAGCACACTTCCAGCGATTTGGGCATTTTTTACGATGCCTTGTGCATCTGTTGTTTTCCACTAAAAAGTAAAAAATAAAATGAAAAATTCTTTAAAAAAAAACCGACTTCAAATGCCACTACAAAGAGTGAAATAATTTTTCAATGTAGGTACACCAATTCGAAGTCGGGCAATTCGTACAATCATTGTCCTTCGTATTAATCGCCCGACTTCGAATTGGTGTACCTACATTGAAAAATTATTTCACTCTTTGTAGTGGCATTTGAAGTCGGTTTTTTTGAAAAGAATTTTCCATTTTATTAACGTCAGCTGTCACGCGTCACTTCTCAAAAATGGACCGTTTCCTTTCAAATTTAAATACAACCCCTATATGCGCGTGTGAGTGGGTATCATTATGTAGTGTAGGATGTGGACATACGTTTTGCTGTAAGTTAGATGGACGTGTCCAACCGCAACGCCGACGGGCCGTGCCGTACCGGGCGGTCATCGGATATCTAACATATTGTGGACGGAAGTTGCATAGTATACGGTTTCACTTACAGTAACTATCGGTGCGGTCTCCATTTCAACCGGGGGTAGGATAGCACCGTGTCGGTTTTGTAAGCCGACTGATTAAGTTTCTGATTGGAACTGGTCAATGCAGTTTTGCATCCATGACCGTGCGTGCACATTGCACACACTCATTTACATAATATAATGATTCCGATTGTATAGGTAGTCTAGTGAATAGGGCTTAATGTATTTTTAAGAAAAATAGGTAAAAATGTAATCAAGAAATATGTACCAAAGTAATTAAATAATGTGCTTTATGATGTGCCAGGTGATACAGAACGAAATGAAATTGATGAAACAAACCTCCATACCATTTTCATTATTCCCAGTTCATTGATATTGAACCAGCTGTTTTTGGGGATGTCACTTAAAATTTATGATAAATTTTTGAACTCCCTAATTATGGCAAATAATCTACACGTTGTATAAATCAAGTTAATATTGAACATTCGCAGTGGCGTTAACGGCGTAGAAGCCGTATTTAAGCCGTATCTTTAGTGAAGTTTTGTTTAAAAACTATAAAGAAAATCAGTTTTAAATTTAAACGTCATGTATTTAGGGTCTTTAATCTAAAATCGTTTAGAAGCAGAAACACGATTGGATAAAATTTTCTCGATAGAAAGTTCTCCCAAAAGTTGCTCCAAAATCTCAGTTTTTCTCAGTTTTATCGGAAAATACAATGGATGTATTGTAATTATAGTTTTTATGTATCGGTAATAATAATATCTAAAAACGTTGAGAAACAGATTTTTGATAACTGGCTTAGTTTTTGAGTAATTAGGTAAAAAGTCGTTTTTCTGTTATATTCTTCCGCGACGCTGCATGTCGCACCCATCAACGTATCCGTGAGAGTGACAAAGACAAAAATAAATTCAATAAATCCCCTTGCGCGTATATATATCCCAGCAAAAACATTTTCATGTAAAATGTTGCCAAGACGAGAACATGTGGCTCACACTATCAAAAAGTTATCAGATCTCATGTAGAGCAAGACTTCTAACTCTACACGCCCTAACTCTATAAATCCTAACTTTATAAACTCTACACTTTAGTCAAAATATATTATGTCTTGGCTGTTTCGGTACCGTCACATGGGCGTAAAGTGAAGAATTTATTCACTGTTCAGTACTTTTCTAATAGAGTTTTGCAAGTGGCATAATGGACCATGCAAAATTCAAGAAATTTCACATTAAAATTAAATGGTATCACCATTGTTATGGGAAAAAACTTCCATTTATTAAAAATATCCTCTAAAGCAAAGGAACACACTTTTGTAAAGTGTGATGAAGTATTTGAAACCAATGCAGTTAGTAAAACCTAGGTGCAGTTTCTGAGAAGACTCAATACCTATCTAATAAATAATTATTACTACAGAAACTAGGTATTGTATATCAGAAAAGTACAAAGTCAGTGAATAATATTTTTACTTTACACCCATGTGACAGTAACGAAACAGCCAAGACATAATATATTTTGACTAAAGTGTAGAGTTTATAAAGTTAGGATTTATAGAGTTAGGGCGTGTAGAGTTAGAAGTCTTGCTCTACATGAGATCTGATAACTTTTTGATAGTGTGAGCCACATGTTCTCGTCTTGGCAACATTTTACATGAAAATGTTTTTGCTGGGATTTCACTTCTTTTTGTAAGTTGTTTACGACCATATTTTTTATTTGGTTAATTTCCTTTTCTTTGGTGTATTTCTTGAATATCATTGCAAAGTGGATATTTGTCCGAATCAAGTAACCCCCCCTCTATCATTTAAATGAGGGAACCCTCCTTGGTTCACCTAGTTTATTTTTTTCCTTATTTGTAGAATATGTATTATATTATTTCTTACGCATCAAAGGTGCCTTTTTTATAGCCCACACTACCTATCTTCTCGTTTATCTTTTTTAGTTTGGTCTGGGGTGCTATTGAAGTTCAACTAAGGAAAACTATCACGGTTTAGTAACGAGTTAACGAGTATTGGCCTTAACTTATAAAATATACTTGAAAATAGTAAGAATTTCGTTATAATTCCATGGAAAATATTTATCAAATACAAGATGCATACCTACAGTGTCTATTATTTATACTTTATAATGTATGACTGCGCGTGGCCCTTTTTTTAGAGTTCTACTCGTATATTAAAATGTTAAAAATGCAAACTTTATGTTGAGACTTCCTCCGTCCGTCCGTCCGTCCGTCTATCACAAACAATAGAATATTTCAGCAACTACCTACCTACTTACGCTATCTACATGGAAATAGATGTCGGCGTTAATGGCCCAAGGTCATTGCAAAATCACCCGGAGCAATATTTCAAGAACAAAATTCCCAGCTCTGAACTTGCAAGTCTTTCTATACGGGCATGGGCATTGGGCATAATTAACATCATTTTTGAAAATACCTACTCGCTTGCGCTAAGTCACTGGACGATTTTTTTTAATAATCCACACGTGCGTTTCCACGGGGTCGTCACTAGACGATACTTTTAAGTTTTGTCCGAGTGCAGTCTGCCATTTAAATGAGAGAACTTAGTACCTGCCTACTTGGTTCTTGGAGTTCTACGTAGGTAGGTATGTAACGAAATTTTTGAACGTGATTTTAACCCACTTTTAAGCATCGGATTAAATTAAATGCGTGCGTTTGGGCACTAAGCAGGTATTTGAGCGCTATATAACGCTATTCAAAATCAGATTTGACGCTTGGCACGTTCGACAGCTCACGCTGGGCACTGGGCACTCGGCTCAATGTGGGTTTTTGTCACTGAGTACTGGATCATGGTCACTCGACGTGCAGTGAAACTCGGCTCGTTAAACATGAAATGCTTGGAACTTGGGCTTGAAACGTGTAATATTACTGGGCACGTGGCACTGGGCACTTGGACGCTTGGCCGCTTGGGCACTGGAATCAGTGGAAAAAATTACGTGTTTTCCATATGTTTACTAGCATTACTAGCAGATATCTAACATGAAATTAAGTTTTTATTATACCTATATACTTATGGGAAACCCCATACGAACTTCCAACCCCCTAATTTTATGGATGTGGGGTGATTAATTAAAAATCCTGAAACACGTATTTAATTGTTTATTACAAAGATCAATTTTGAGACCTCTAGCATCAATATTTGCGGTAATTTCATACAAACTTCCATCCCCTATTTTAAGGGGTTGGGGGGTTAAATTTCCAACTTTTGGAATTTTTTTGTTGGTTGTGTGCTAATACTAGCTTATATACCAAATTTCAGCTTTCTAGGTCTTCAGGAAGTACCTAGGAATGGGAAACCCCATACGAACTTCCAACCCCCTAATTTTATAGATGTGGGGTGATTAACTAAAAATCCTGAAACACGTATTTAATTGTTTATTACAAAGAGTCCCTATATCAATTTTGAGACCACTAGCATCAATATTTGCGGTAATGTCATACAAACTTCCATCCCCTATTTTAAGGGGTTGGGGGGTTAAATTTCCAACTTTTGGAATTTTTTTGTTGGTTGTGTGCTAATACTAGCTTATATACCAAATTTCAGCTTTCTAGGTCTTCAGGAAGTACCTAGGAATTTTGATGATCATCAGTGAGTCAGTCAGTCAGTCAGTGACGAAATTTGGGTTTTTTAGACGTCAATAAAATCTAAAGTATAAGACCTATAAAATTGAAACTTTATAGGTTTAATAAGTTCACTGGCGACATCATTTTCCGAGAATTTTGATTATCTGAAATAATTCAGGCCTAAGTTATAAGGGTTTAAAAATACGGCGAAACACTTCGAGAAAAGATAGGTAGTGCCCTCGCGCTTCGCTTGGCTCGTCTTGGCGGGGACACTACCGTGTCCCCAGATAAGCACAATTATAATAACCGTGATTACTCGTGGCTTACCGACAGGCGCTAATGATTGTTGTTAAGATTAACTGGGAACTAGATCGGTGGTTTACTCAACGGAGTTTCTCACGACATTGAATGAAATAACAGTTATTTGAGGGCCTGCGTGGGCACAGATAAACGTAATAGCAGTTTGTACTAACGTCCTAAGAATGTAATAGGCGAACTTGCCACGATTTAGTGATTTAGTTTCAAAGGATTTTGGTTGAAAGTTATAACCATAAAACGATATTGAAGAAAACTCCTTCCAATTCTCTAACTTAGTAATATTAGGAAACACATATAATAACGCCTAATAAGGCCGTGGTTGATGCACCCTTATGAGCAGGTAAACGCAACTTCCACACATTTTGTGCACAAAATTTGTCCTATAAATTTTGTCACAAAATGTGCGAAAGTCATAATATTCTGTCTTATCTGCGTCGATTATAATAATTATACAAATGATGTAAACATATTATGCGCATTCGAATTCATCATAGTAATTGTAACATTGTTTGTTGTCAAATGTTCAAATGTCATTTTAACCTGTTTCACTCTGATCCTTTAACTATTGCTCTATGCAGCTCTCAATAACCAAAAGAGATAATATTAGACGCGAAACAGATGTTTTCCTAAATCACAACTGAAACATCTGCAATATCAATCTTCGTTATTCTTTCATTAGGTGTAATAATAAATCGTCCATTCAGAGTTCGAATCTTTCTATGAATAGTCAAAGAAATAACAAAGAAAGTTCTAGAAATGAATCTGCATTCCTTGAGGGAGCGGCTACCGAATAAATTGTTTTCCAACAATTTCATAGTAACCGACATCGGGCCGCGATGCGGACCACCTCTATTGTTCGGCCAACGATGATTACAACGCTTCGCCCAAGGCCGACCATTGTTCTACGCTGGATTCTTACACGCAAGTCCATGTCTTTATTGAGTAAAGTCTCCACATACTTCAATAAGCCGGGATATTTCCTGACTAGGGCAAAGTACTTAAATTTACCGAGTAACCGAGTACCGCGAGTATTACTCGTTTTTATCCTTGTCGAACTGAGTTACTCGGCCGAATAACTCGGTTTAGTTTTTATTGAAAATTATTAGATGGGTAAAATTAAATAGATGGGTATGTAGAAAAGGTTTGTTGCCGCGAGTTCATGCAAGTTAGGAGGCTTGACCTTTTCCTATCACGATACTAGAATAGTGATTAAATTTCTTACCAAAATCACATTGTCTGTGTGTCGGCCACAAAACAGCCTCGATTGTACAATGTACTCGTACAAGATTTTTGGCATTATACTAGATACCTACTTGTGGAAGAACGGCTTGGTTCTACATACTCGTACAATCTAATAACGTTTAGTCAGTAAAAGGGTTTAGTGCTGTGTTGGCCCAAAAGTAATCTGATTACAATTACAAATTACTGATTAATAATTATAATCAAAAGTTTTAATTACAATTAATTAATCATAATCAAAAATTTTGATTACAATTAATTAATCATTAATCGTAATCATTAATTTGATTACTTGATTACTTATTTTAAATACTTATTAAATTTATTGGAAGAGCAAAACCAACAGCTTATGCTGGGCAGAATTTAAAAAATATGGCCGCCATTTTGAACTTTTTTGTTATTGGACTGAATTACTTCAAAATCGAAATCTGACCGTAGCAACAAGTATTGAGAAAGAATATGGTGCCAAAATTTAAAAAAGTGGCCGCCATTTTGAACTTTTTTGTTATTGGACTGAATTACTTCAAAATCGAAATCTGACCGTAGCAACAAGTATTGGGAAAGAATATGATGTCAAAATTTAAAAAAATGGCCGCCATTTTTAACTTTTTTGTTATTGGACCGACTTACTTCAAAATCGAAATCTGATCGTAGCAACAAGTATTGAGAAAGAATCTGGTGTCAAAATTTAAAAAAGTGGCCGCCATTTTGAACTTTTTTGTTATTGGACCGAATTACTTCAAAATCGAAATCTGACCGTAGCAACAAGTATTGGGAAAGAATATGATGTCAGAATTTAAAAAAATGGCCGCCATTTTTAACTTTTTTGTTATTGGACCGACTTACTTCAAAATCGAAATCTGATCGTAGCAACAAGTATTGAGAAAGAATCTGGTGTCAAAATTTAAAAAAGTGGCCGCCATTTTGAACTTTTTTGTTATTGGACCGAATTACTTCAAAATCGAAATCTGACCGCAGCAACAAGTATTGAGAAAGAATATGGTGCCAAAATTTAAAAAAGTGGCCGCCATTTTGAACTTTTTTGTTATTGGACTGAATTACTTCAAAATCGAAATCTGACCGTAACAACAAGTATTGGGAAAGAATATGATGTCAAAATTTAAAAAAATGGCCGCCATTTTTAACTTTTTTGTTATTGGACCGACTTACTTCAAAATCGAAATCTGATCGTAGCAACAAGTATTGAGAAAGAATCTGGTGTCAAAATTTAAAAAAGTGGCCGCCATTTTGAACTTTTTTGTTATTGGACCGAATTACTTCAAAATCGAAATCTGACCGTAGCAACAAGTATTGGGAAAGAATATGATGTCAAAATTTAAAAAAATGGCCGCCATTTTTAACTTTTTTGTTATTGGACCGACTTACTTCAAAATCGAAATCTGATCGTAGCAACGTGTATTGAGAAAGAATCTGGTGTCAAAATTTAAAAAAGTGGCCGCCATTTTGAACTTTTTTGTTATTGGACCGAATTACTTCAAAATCGAAATCTGACCGCAACAACAAGTATTGAGAAAGAATATGGTGCCAAAATTTAAAAAAGTGGCCGCCATTTTGAACTTTTTTGTTATTGGACCGACTTACTTCAAAATCGAAATCTGATCGTAGCAACAAGTATTGAGAAAGAATCTGGTGTCAAAATTTAAAAAAGTGGCCGCCATTTTGGACTTTTTTGTTATTGGACCGAATTACTTCAAAATCGAAATCTGACCGTAGCAACAAGTATTGAGAAAGAATATGGTCGACATAAGGACATGGCCGAAACTTGTATGGAGCTGTGCCCTGGAAAAAAAATACTTATTCATGGCCATCGACAAACCGCACGTCATATTAAAGCTTATAATTATGTCTTTACAATCGCTTAAGTTTTATGATCTGAAAACTTGCGAGAGACATAATATCAGCATAACAACTTGCAACAAAATTACTTAGGCGCATTTTGTTGCAAGTTGTTATGCTGATATTATGTCTCTCGCAAGTTTTCAGATTCAGACCTTAATTAATAAATATTAGTTATTATTTATTGACTTCTTAATTGATTCATTATTATTTTGAGCATACTACCAAGTAATTTTAAAAATCGATTTAAATAACTAAATATTATCATCATCGTCAGCCTGTTAGAGCCAACTAGTGGACATGGAGGTCTTCTCTCCCTTGACTTACGAGTATATCTTTAACTCAAAAATTTGTTTCAATTTACTTTAATGTTATGTTACTTTAGTTTTGTGATGACTGCCATTTTGATTTTTAAATTTGTCATAGTATATGGTACTCTATTATTCAAGCCTCCTTCATTTGACGCCTATGTTAGAGTCGTTGTGAAGAAAAGGACGCGTGAGTGTCGTGGAATACTTGGATGAAACAAAGTTAATTTCATAATGACAACAAACGGACACCCGCAGCTCCGATTACGTGAACCACTGTTTGACTAACTTACGCGTTGAATTTTCATTATTTATGACTAAGCCGGCCTTTTCAAACTTTAATTTTGACACCAGATTCTTACTCAATGCTTGCTGCCATGGTCAGATTTCGATTTTCAAATAATTCGGTCCAATAACAAAAAAGTTCAAAATGGCGGCCACTGTTTTTAAATTCTGACACCAGATTCTTTCTCAATGCTTGCTGCCATGGTCAGATTTCGATTTTGAAGTAAGTCGGTCCAATAACAAAAAAGTCCAAAATGGCGGCCACTGTTTTAAATTTTGTCACCATATTCTTTCTCAATACTTGTTGCTACGGTCAGATTTCGATTTTGAAGTAATTCGGTCCAATAACAAAAAAGTTCAAAATGGCGGCCACTTTTTTAAATTTTGACACCAGATTCTTTCTCAATACTTGTTGCTACTATCAGATTTCGATTTTGAAGTAAGTCGGTCCAATAACACAAAAGTTAAAAATGGCGGCCACTTTTTTAAATTTTGACATCATATTCTTTCCCAATACTTGTTGCTACGGTCAGATTTCGATTTTGAAGTAATTCAGTCCAATAACAAAAAAGTTCAAAATGGCGGCCACTTTTTTAAATTTTGGCACCATATTCTTTCTCAATACTTGTTGCTGCGGTCAGATTTCGATTTTAAAGTAATTCGGTCCAATAACAAAAAAGTTCAAAATGGCGGCCACTTTTTTAAATTTTGACACCAGATTCTTTCTCAATACTTGTTGCTACGATCAGATTTCGATTTTGAAGTAAGTCGGTCCAATAACAAAAAAGTTAAAAATGGCGGCCATTTTTTTAAATTTTGACATCATATTCTTTCCCAATACTTGTTGCTACGGTCAGATTCCGATTTTAAAGTAATTCAGTCCAATAACATAAAAGTTCAAAATGGCGGCCACTTTTTTAAATTTTGGCACCATATTCTTTCTCAATACTTGTTGCTACGATCAGATTTCGATTTTGAAGTAAGTCGGTCCAATAACAAAAAAGTTAAAAATGGCGGCCATTTTTTTAAATTTTGACATCATATTCTTTCCCAATACTTGTTGCTACGGTCAGATTTCGATTTTGAAGTAATTCGGTCCAATAACAAAAAAGTTCAAAATGGCGGCCACTTTTTTAAATTTTGACACCAGATTCTTTCTCAATACTTGTTGCTACTATCAGATTTCGATTTTGAAGTAAGTCGGTCCAATAACACAAAAGTTAAAAATGGCGGCCACTTTTTTAAATTTTGACATCATATTTTTTCCCAATACTTGTTGCTACGGTCAGATTTCGATTTTGAAGTAATTCAGTCCAATAACAAAAAAGTTCAAAATGGCGGCCACTTTTTTAAATTTTGGCACCATATTCTTTCTCAATACTTGTTGCTACGGTCAGATTTCGATTTTGAAGTAATTCAGTCCAATAACAAAAAAGTTCAAAATGGCGGCCACTTTTTTAAATTCTGACCATAAATTCGTTCTCTATGCTTGCTCCGATACTCAAATATCGATTTTTAGAACAATCGGCCCAGTAACCAAAAAGTTCGTAATTTTTGTATGGAAAAATCCCTTAAATGTTTTTTACCCCTTAAAATTAGAATTTCTGGAATCCCCGTCTTAGTACGAATTCATGACCTAATAGGCACCAAATTCCAGATCTCTACAACTTTAAGTTTTCCGGGAATTCCTGGAACAACGAAAAAAATTCACTTTTGTATGGGAAAAACCCTTTAATGTACGATGTTTACTCCTTAAAATTTGAATTTCTGGAATCCCCGTCTTAGTACAAATTCATGACCTAATATCTACCTAGACACCAAATTTCAGATCTCTAGGACATTTAGTTTTTCGGGAATTCCTGGAACAACGAAAAAAATTCACTTTTGTATGGGAAAATCCTTTTAATGTACTATATATAGGTAATCAAGTTAATCAATTACTGATTAACGATTAACGATTACTTTCAGTAATCATGATTACAATTACTTTTGTAATCATAATTATTGTAATCATGATTAATTTAATCTGATTACAAGTAATCAGATTAATTAATTGATTACAAAAGTAATTGATTACTGCCAACACTGGTTTAGTGGCACTCTGTGGGATGTTATCATGTCTCAAACATAACTTCTATTTTTTGAATCAAACACTCGGCAAAGTACCGAGTATTGCGAAAAGACCGAATACATCGAGTACCGAGTACAAAGATTCCTAACTATAAGAATTTAAACCTTAGCATCCGCATTTATTTTTATTAATAATAAAGTACCTACAGACTCTTTGTTACTTTCACTGTATGTACTTAAGTATTTTTATAGCATTCACATTTAAAAAAATGCTTTCTAGATTTAGCTGTTGCTGGAGTGGTATTTACTACCCACTACTGTGTGTTTTTAACCGAATTCAAAAAAAGGAGGAAGTTCTCAATTCGTCGGAATCTTTTTTTTTTACTCCTTTTAAAAGTACACCTAAAATGTCTAACAACAGGGTGCAGACTATCATTATCAAAACAACACAAACAAACAAATCAATTTTCTCTGTATAAATATTTCTGTACAGATTTTTAGGTTCAGTCAAATGTCCTCAATCTACACAACATCTATGGTCGCCCTAGTGTGGACTGTGGAGGCTATTTTTTGCAGCTCTAGATTATCTCGGTCAGTAATTTGTCTCGCACTAAGTACTTGTTACTTGCTTCGTAACGTAGATATCATCGAGATATAATGAGAAAAGATTGGATCAAAATGCATTGTCAAATAATAGTCATTTTGTTTTATTAAACAACGAGAGTATCATTATAACGACATTATGTATGAAATGGTCGTTTCTTTTTCAACGAGAATAGGTACCATATTTTGTTTTGATAAGCGATCTTTGACACAATTTGACTATGACTAATCTATTATTGATAAGTGTACGTTTATTAAAAAACAGTCTCTCCGAACAAAAACTCTTATTAGGGTACGTTTCCACTGAAGCGGAGCGGACCGTGAATTGGCCAAACACAGTACTTGAAGTCTCCGCTGGTATCAGTATGTAAATCTCTGATTGGTCAGTGGAATCGTGCCCTATAGAATAAAAAACGTTTTTCGGTAGACCACAAAGCTGGCCAAGACGTGTAGGTTGTTCAGAATTGACAAATTATTGAGAACTCGCAAGTATGCAGAGTTATTATGATCACCTTTATCACAAAACAAGCCTTTGTTTATAAAAATTCAGAAGTTCGTGGCTAAAGTTTCATATGCTTCAAAGTTGAAGCCACAAAAGTCGTGATCAAAAATGGACTCAAAAAACATTAGCACGTACGAATCCGTGTTAATAACATCAATTTATTGACTACCTCACGTCTCAATACTCCATCTATGTAATTAAAACGAACGGACAAATCAGGAAAGGCATTAATGGTGGATAAAAAATTCATATAGCGCCGCTAACGAACGGTACTATACTAATGTTTTACGGATGTCCGATCTACTACTGGATGTAACTACTATGGGTTATTTATACACGGTGGCTTTTTTATCGTCGTAATGAAAAAAATCTTAATTTATAAAAAAAGAGATAGCTGTAGGGATTGGGTACTTTCACTGGTTTGCTTTTGTAAGACGATAAAAAAGTCACCGTGTATATTGGATGGGACGTGTAATATACCTAATCGGATAGGTATGAGTCAATAAGTATATGACATGTGAAAAGGTCTTTAATCAACGATATGAATCTGAGGATGAGCCCATCGAACATTTTACGTCAACGTTCTCCATGCAAGAAAAAAGTAGCGCCATTTGTCAAAATTTCCGCTAATAGGCCGCAACATAATATAGTGATTTGTGGCGTGGACCGCGGTCCATAGATAATACTGCGGTCGGCTTACAACGGACGCTGTTGGTGTCAAAAAAGACGTTTGACACCCGTAAACTGGCGATGTTTTCTCGCGTAGTCCGCCGGGTCCTATGTATACGTCTATTGCTTTAAATAAGATATTCAAACCAATCCCTCATTATTGCTTTTGATCAGACAATTGTCGGCAAAACCTAAGAAAATATGCTACGGCTAATTTGTCTTTTGACTGGTCTGGTGGGGGGCTTTGGCCGTGGCTAGTTACCACCTTACTAGTAAAGACGCACCGCCAAGCGACTAAGCGTTCCGGCGCGATGTAGGTACACAGTAGAAACCGTTAGGAACTACTAACTCGTTCCAAATTAATACGATAACGTCTTCGTCTGCATCGTCACTTACCATCAAGTGACATCGCAGTCAAGTACCAACTTGTAGTGAATAACAAAAAAATATACTCATAAGACGTACCCGTAAATCAATCAGCATTCAATCATCAGCACACTCCATATTATGCACGCTTCATATAACTATCGTCATACGGACGATGGGTGCCGGCCATTGATTAAACATATTAAAGGATCAGCACTTACTGACGTCACGTATACATTTTTAGACTCCGCCCTGAAGCTGGATTTCTAAGTCGCCAATACTAGATAAGATAAGATAAGATAGCGGTAATGTACTGTCAGCAGAACCGAAATGTATGAAGCGTGACGCCATATTTGAGAAAATTTTGGCTTAAACATAGGTCACATCTTTCCCCTCCTCTTAGCGTAGAGTATTTAGTCATTGGTGCCGGCCCGCACGCGCCGCGCCTCCGCGCCCGGCTTTATTTGCATTCACCGGCGCGCGACCACAGGAAGCGGGCTCGGTCCAAACAGCGCGCTTCCGCCGCGTCCCGCTTTACCGTCAAGGTGTGGCGGGTTAATGATTTAAAAAGCCTGTTCACGGTCCGCTACACTACGGACAATGGGACATTATCCACCGATATGAAGCTAAGGATAACCCATCCATTCCAATTTACAAGTAGAACTTTTTCAGACAAGAAAACCGTAGCACCATCTGTCAAAGGACATGGCCGAAACTTGTACATCGACAAACAGTACGTCATATTAAAGCTTATAATTATGTCTTTACAATCGTTTAATTTTTATGATCTGAAAACTAGCGAGAGACATAATATCAGCATAACAACTTGCAACAAAATGCGCCTAAATAATTTAATAGCAATGATTTTTTTATTAAATAAATGCTGTTCAAAATGTTTACTCGCATTTTCTAAGCTTTTTTATATGAAAAAATAATGAGTTCATAACCAATATGCATCATTTTTTAATAAAAAATCATTGCTATTAAAATTATTTAGGCGCATTTTGTTGCAAGTTGTTATGCTGATATTATGTCTCTCGCTAGTTTTCAGATCATAAAAATTAAAAGATTGTAAAGACATAATAATAAGCTTTAATATGACGTACTGTTTGTCGATTGCCATGAATATTTTTTTTCCAGGGCAGAATCCGGCCATATCATTTCTCGCTAATTTACGCCACGTACAACTATTTAGAGGTCTGTGGCGTGGACCGCGGTCTACTGCGGTCGGTTTACTACTGACCCGTTGGTGTCAAAACAAATATTTTTGACACCAGTAAAGTGGCGACATTTTTTTGCGCGGTTCGTCGGGTCCTGTGCAGGTAAATGATATGTCTATTACATTATCGTAAAGTGGTCTATCGGTAACAAAAAAAGGAGCACTCTAGCCATGAGACGATGCGATTCGATAGATCAAGATGGAATGGAGATGGAACGATACTCAAAAATGTATACTAGAGCTGAAGGGATAGCCTGCAGGGATAGGGATAGATAGATAGATATGGTTCAGAGTACAGATCTCTCATCAGAAGGTGAAAGGTTCGAAGTACCTTCTGTCATTTCGGAGTTATTTGCATTTTAGGAAACGAAATAACTATCACTCGTTTATCCGTGTAGGTATAAAGTACCTGGATGACCGAGCTTCGCTCGGTTTTTTTTTGTAAATTGTAATTTGGAGTAGAAACTATATTTAAATATGAATTACATAGGTACTAATGTAATGATGAAATATGAAAAAATATTTTATCTACGCTCATTGCTTAAAGTTCGAATTATGAAATCAAAATGTGTCACATATTGACCTACTTTATTCACAGACTTCTATAATTATTAAAAAGTTATTCATTATAACATCGCTGTACTATAGAAATATCTCTAGAAAGTTGAATAATTTCTATTACGATACTCGGCTCTGGGTTCCTGTATTTTTATGTGTCGTCATCACAGATCAGGGAATAAACTTTCTTTTCTCTGTGGTCGTCATAGCCAAAAGAGAGTGTAGGTAGAGCCAATCCTCAATTTTGTTTTTTTTTTTTTATATGGAGTCCACAGACAACATTTAGTTGGTCATGGGATGGGCCACGATTGACCTGTAGACAACAATTAATTCACGGAAACAATAATTTTTCCCTGCCTTATATGACTGATTAAAAAGTGTGTTCATACAGAATATTGAAAAGAATTATGTATAATTTTGATTATTTAATTATCCACTAAAAATATACTTTATCTGACTTGTATAAATATTTTTCTACTCTTTTTTGTTTCATGACTTTTTTAACAGACTGTACACAGTTTGCAACTGAATTTTGGCGCCATACCTAACTTTTAAAATTTCAATGTGTTATTTTTGTTACTTAGTCAAAACTTAGCGCGGCCAAATGTCTAGCAGTGAAACCTACAAAAGAAAATTTAACTCCACCTGACATTTTAGTAATTGCAACAAAAATAACCCACAATCTTTTACCGACAAAGTGAAGGATTTACGACAAACGTTAGCAAGATTTTATGGTTTGGATTTATGATAATTTGAGCGTAGATAAAGTAGTGTATGAAACTCTACATAATTAGGTATTAAAACACTCGTGTGATACTGTTAAAAAACTCGCCTGCGGCTCGTTTTTTAAACTCACACTCATGTTTTAATACCCCCCATTATGCATCCGTTTCATAAACTAATATTTCGATCTTATCGACATAATAATAAAAAAAATATATGAACTCGTAAGTATGGTTAAGGAGCACACCATGGGTGTGCCCGCGAAATTCAAATTTTTCGTGGTTTTTTGCGATTTTTAAGCTAATAAGACATAATATAGGCTTATGACCGACAAATTGCGATAATCCCAATATCTTCTTCACGTGTTAATATAAAAATCTCTGCTCGAAAGTGGCGAGTTAAAGAATAAAGTCCAAGATTTGCGAGTTACTCACATAAAACTCGATACTCGGACTAATTTCCTAGGATACACATTTTTATGCAAAGATTTTGATGTAATCATGTAAAGATGATACTGTCATTCTCGCAAATTGATTGCCATAAGCCTATCATGTCTAATTAGCGTACAAACTGCAAAAAACCACGAAAATTTTGAATTTCGCGGGCAGACCCGTTGATTTCACGTTTAGGCGAAATCAACGACTCTGCCCGCGAAATTCAAAATTTTCATTGTTTTTTTGCAATTTGTTCGCTAATTACGCATTTGTGAGAATGGCAGTATCGTCTTTGCATGATTATATCAAAATTTTTGCATAAAAATGTTCTAGGAAATTAGTCCGAGTATCGAGTTTTATGTGAGTAACTCGCAAATCTCGGACTAATTTCTTTAACTCGACACTTTCGAGCAGAGATTTTTATATAAATACGTAAAGAAGATATTGGGACTATCGCAATTTGACTGCCATAAGCCTATTATGTCTTATTAGGTTAAAAATCGCGAAAAACCACAAAAAATTTGAATTTCGCGAGCACACCCGTGGTGTGCTCCTTAAATAAAAATCACGAGTGTAATTAGTTTAATATTTATATATTATACTAATAATTGCTATTGGCCAATAGATGTCACGTTGTTCAATATATCGAGAAACAATATGAGGTAAATGAGTATTGTTGAGCAGAGTTTTGATTACAACTATGAGATGCATAAATGTTGTGTATAAACTATATAAACTTAGGATGTATAAGCCCACTAAACCAGAAAACTAAATAAAATTTGAATTTTCGCGCCCAGTTCGTTGACTCCATAAAAAAATTAATATAACTTCTCGCCAATAGATGTCGGGAGAAGTCATATCTTACCTTTAGCATTATAATATTATTCTCGTTAAAATAAATGCCGGCCGCGGTCATTAAAATTCGTTTCACTATTCGCTAATAGATGTCATGTAGTTTCCCAGATTTCAAGCTATCGGGAAAAAATATGAAGTAAATGATTATACCTGGTTGATCAAGCTTTGCTTGGTAATATCACAGCCACTCACCAATAGATGGCAGCAAGAAATTACTGTAATAGTTTAACTTTATGCCAATAGATGTCAGGTATAGAGTGATATTTTTTTTATTGATAAATACGACATTTAAAAAAAATGAATCCTAGCTAGATCGATTTATCGCCCCCAAAACCCCTTGTATACTAAATTTCATGAAAATCGGTGCAGCCGTTTCCGAGATCCAGATTATATAGAAATATACATATATACAAGAATTGCTCGTTTAAAGGTACTAATAATTGCTATTGGCCAATAGATGTCACGTTGTTCAATATATCGAGAAACAATATGAGGTAAATGAGTATTGTTGAGCAGAGTTTTGATTACAACTATGAGATGCATAAATGTTGTGTATAAACTATATAAACTTAGGATGTATAAGCCCACTAAACCAGAAAACTAAATAAAATTTGAATTTTCGCGCCCAGTTCGTTGACTCCATAAAAAAATTAATATAACTTCTCGCCAATAGATGTCGGGAGAAGTCATATTTTACCTTTAGCATTATAATATTATTCTCGTTAAAACAAATGCCGGCCGCGGTCATTAAAATTCGTTTCACTATTCGCTAATAGATGTCATGTAGTTTCCCAGATTTCAAGCTATCGGGAAAAAATATGAAGTAAATGATTATACCTGGTTGATCAAGCTTTGCTTGGTAATATCACAGCCACTCACCAATAGATGGCAGCAAGAAATTACTGTAATAGTTTAACTTTATGCCAATAGATGTCAGGTATAGAGTGATATTTTTTTTATTGATAAATACGACATTTAAAAAAAATGAATCCTAGCTAGATCGATTTATCGCCCCCAAAACCCCTTGTATACTAAATTTCATGAAAATCGGTGCAGCCGTTTCCGAGATCCAGATTATATAGAAATATACATATATACAAGAATTGCTCGTTTAAAGGTATAGGATAAATATCGTGCAGAAATATGCATGTTTGAGACCGAGCTTACCACAATCAAAAGTGTGTGAAGCCCGTCAACTCGCAAAAAGTCAGTGTATCAATTGGAATTTTAAAATAGGCGTCCAACTAAATCAGTTCCGTAATTGTGCAGTTGTGATCAAGTATTAATTCACTTTTATAAAAATATCATTAAGTAGATGTGTAAAAATAACACAGAATGTTTTACAACCATTAATATATCTATGAGTACCTACTTCCAAATCCAACAAATTCCTCACGCTTCCTAAGAGTAACATCAAAAACAAATTTATGTTGGAAAATTAATTTCGTACGAAAAATAAACATAACGAGAAGATTACGACGGTATTAGTAACGCGTATCACAAATAGATTTTAATTCGATTTTGATGTTTTTCTTTGAAATTGTTATTCTAAATGAATCGTTTTTGTTTGTCTGCCCATTGTTTTGGAGTTAAAGATTATGTTATAGTATAATCGAAAAAAAAAACAATGCAATTCCGGACTTGACGACAGAAGTGGAAAGCAGACTACAGATACTTATCATAAACCATATATTACATAGTCATAGACCATATATACAGACACTTATCATATTATCATAGAGATGTCGGTAACGTCTAACGGTGTCGCGAGTTCAATGGTATTTTCCCATTTAGTTAAATGCCAAACATGCCTCTTTTATAGACAGAAAATGCCTAACGCATACCCCTCCGTCAGGGGAAACGGAAGGGTTATGTGGGGCTTGCATCCACTAAAAACTGCCTGTTTCCACGACGGACCCGCTGGCGGAAGTACGGGATTCACTGTTGTATTCACCGCGCTCCCGTCTTAACGATGAATATGTTTTTTTACACAATCTAGGGGCAGAATTCTGTTGTTTTTGGTAAGCTGATTGATGTCAGGTGTCATATTAGTTGCAGTCATTTTCAGAATCGATTGTAAATGTTCATCAGTTAGCCTAGATAGATCCTGATGGCACGGGCGGGCCGTATTGAAATGGCTGGAGGGCCGTACGTGGCCCACGGGCCGTATCTTTGACATTCCTGGTGTAAAGTGTTCACGCATTGTTTATGTTTACTCTCGGCAAGCTATTTAATTCATCAGGATCAAAAATAGCCGTGTTTTCAAATTCGAAACACGAACTATGTGGGTGAAAATTAAATTTCCATTCATACCCAGTGATTCGTTTAAAATGAAAAACAAGAGTTTTAAACCGTTGAAAGGTAGAGCTTTGTATTTCATTTATTTTTATGTTTGCTATACTCGTATACGGCTGGTGTTACGGAAAATTCGGCTTTACTCACGCGTGATTTTATCGGCGTGTTGAAAATTCTAAAAATCCGACCAAGTGCGAGTTCGACTCGCGCACCGATGGTTCTGTGCTGCTACAGAAAAAGTAAAACCATAAGAATCACTTTTGTTATCAATCCTAGCTTTGTTTTTGAACTTTTAAGGATATTTTATGCTGAGAAAATTGTAGTGTGCCACGGAACTCTAAATAAAACAGTACGAGGTACCTACTACCCACTCGTACCTATTACCTACATGTCCTAATCGGCTAAGGACATAGCCAAACAAAGAGCCCTCATGTGTCGCTTACGGCTTAGCTACAAATTTTATTATTCCAGTCTCGTAAATACTTCTGCATTTACGGATGACAGTGGTTAAAACTAGAAGTGGGGCATTAACTAGTGCCGAGTTAAGCCGCGTACACACTCGCTGCGGTCGCCTGTTGCGTAAGATGACATCCGAGCCACAGATTAGCATAACACTAGTGATGTTCTCGCTCGCGAAACACGAATGTTATATCGACGTTTGAATGAAAATATTGACGCTTAACGATACGAATTTATATACCTTTATTTGAGGTGCGTATCGATTACTTACAGCAGTTTTAAGTATAAATCAAGCCTATAGTTTATGGGATGAAAATATTAATATATATATAGCTGCTTGTGCTGATTCAACACTGACTCACTGACTCATTGATCACCTCTCCTGAACAATTTTGTATGAAAAATTTTTTTTTGAAGGACAATGTTGTATAGAGGGGAAAAATTCATGAGGAGGAAAAATACGGAGAGAGCTGATGATTGAAGATTTCGGAGACGGGTGAAGAGCACAGCCAGGGTATCTAAGATAGGTGGGGGGTGCTCGACCAAATGTCATTTGAAATGTCATCCAATTGGCAGTTAGCTGGAAAAAAAATCAAAATGGCGGATTCAAAATGGCCGCCATACGAATTTCGTCGATATCTCGGAAAGTATAAAAGATGGAAGAGTGGTTTCTTGAAAAGAACTGATCAGGACAAAAAGGTCTATTCGATGGCTAGAAAAAAAAATTCAATATGGCGGATTTTTTTTTCATCGAAAATGTATGGGGAATGTTGAAGAGACTAAAATTTGGTAATTATGCAAGGTTGTGATGCGGTTTTTCGGAGAGTTACTAGAGAAAATATGGAGAGAGCTGATGATTGAGGATTTCGGAGGCGGGTGAAGAGCACAGCCAGGGTATCCAAGATAGGTGGGGGGTGCTTGACCAAATGTAACTCGAAACGTCATCCAGTTGGCAGTTAGCTGAAATTGGCAGTTAGCTGAAAAAAAAATCAAAATGGCGGATTCAAGATGGCCGCCATACAAATTTCGTGTTGTTCTATCTCGGAAAGTATAAAAGATAAGAGAGTGATTTCTTTGCAAGACGTAATTAGAATCTCAAGGGCTACGGGATGAATGAAAAAAAATCAAAGTGGTATATAATTTATTTTTCCATGGAAAATGTGAATGCCACAATAAACAAGGCCTATGAAAAACTATGAAAAGTATGAGAAGAGATGATGGTCTACGATTTGGATGATGATTGAGGAGCACGGTCATGGATTTAAAGATAGTTAAGGGCTGTTTGAATAAAAAATACACTGAACCTCATCCGATGAGGTTCAGTGTATTTTTTTCGTGTTGTTCTATCTCGGAAAGTATAAAAGATAAGAGAGTGACTTCTTTGCAAGACGTAATTAGAATCTCAAGGTCTACGGGATGAATGAAAAAAAATCAAAGTGGTTTAATTTATTTTTCCATGGAAAATGTGAATGCTACAATAAACAAGGCCTATGAAAAACTATGAAAAGTATGAGAAGAGATGATGGTCTACGATTTGGATGATGATTGAGGAGCACGGTCATGGATTTAAAGATAGTTAAGGGCTGCTTGAATAAAAAATACACTGAACCTCATCCGATGAGGTTCAGTGTATTTTTTATTTAAACAGCCCTTAACTATCTTTAAATCCATGACCGTGCTCCGAGGTAATTCTTTTAGCCCATTGCCAATCGGATTCCAATTGGCGATGGAGATGACGGCGATTCTTTTATAGGTGAGAAGACAGCCCGCGGGCCACATGTGGCCCGCGCTTCCACGCGCCCTACTAGTATTTTATAATGTATTTCATTTTAATCTGCAATTATAATAGGTAAAGTTTGCGTTAGGAGTAGAACAATACAATAAAACTTTCGCTTTTCAGCCTTCATAGTTGTAAAAAATTTAACATAGTTGTCTGCCTAAGACTGGAAACAATGTGTACTTATATAAATTATCGTGTCAGCGGTAGTTGCTCCCATAGCTCATTTGGCAGAGCTCCTATAGCCGTGATAGCTGGGGGATACGAGTTCAAATCCCGTTGGCAGCGATAATTTTGATACGTTATAAATAACCTCATATATGAGGTATTAATCATTCTACTTGTTAGAAAAATTATACGTATGCTATTATAAAAATTGTATAATATAAACAATATTAAATTAGCCATACATTCCTTTACAAAAGGTACAATGAAGAAGTCGTAAATTTCAGTTCAAAAGCGGAAACACATTAACGTCATGTTTAGAATAATATTGTACAAAATTAAATGCAACGACGATGCCGCCGCTGACGTTTAATAACCGTCTCAAGAAAATTGCAATTGCTGCAATGTATTTAATTGTACATTTAAACGATGCTAAGGCTACAGTTACCGGCGGCTAAGTTTATTGGTAATGTTGTTTACTTTATAGTGATGAATACAGACTCTGTAATAGGGTATTTGACTCCAATTTTTTTATTACTTTATTATAAAGTAGAATTAAAATAATGACGTGCACTGAAAGAACTAATTAAATCGATCAAATAACAAAAAAGTTATAAGCATTTAAAGATTTGTGATTAGACAGAGATAGCAACATGAAATTGTGACGTCACACCGTACCAATGCCATAGTAGCTTCGTGCGGCTTCATACAAATTTTCGTTTTGCGAGAAAGGGATAGAAGATCCCCCACTCCAAAGTTTAAACGCCTGTAACTTTGTAAATCTTCGTTGGATTTTAATATTTCTTTCACTGCACGTTATTATTTTTATCCTAGTTTATAATAAAGTAATATTTTTTATCAAATTCAAAAGTAGTGTAAGACCCCATTTACGTATCGGGTTAGTTGCGACATTCACAGCACTCGTAAGTTAAATACTAGAAGTAGTTAAACAAATATTTACTAGGGAAATAGAATTTTTATTATTAAGGGCCGATTTTTCAATCGCCAGATTAACGTTAACTAAGGAATAAATATGACGTTTTGACAGATTTTGTATGGCATGTTTCAAATTAATTCCTCAGATAGTTTATCTGGCGATTGAAAAATCGGCCCTTAATAATTATTAGAAAGTCCGAAGTAATATTAAAGGGCATGTACCTCCATGCATTTTATAAGGAATTACCTATTAAAATATTTATTACCATATTTATTTAAAAAAAAAACTTTTTTTCAAATTACGGCAATTACGACTCTCAAACTAATTACTAACGACTTGGCTTGAGTGAGTACATTATATTCCTAAACAAACTTTAATTAATATTTTATGAATAAAACCAGCAGTATTTTTTTTGAACTTATTTAAAATTCAATATTTTTATCGATATCTGCACCGGCTTAAACACCATCTCTACACGTATATTCGAGGTCGCAACGTGACACGATGGCGTGCATGATTCACCGTTGCGTCTATGCGCGTGTACACGTACAATGTACATGTATATAATGTATATATGCCATGTATAGATACATCGCGTATATGTACATGTAGTGCTGCACTTGATTATGTCGATGCTCGATGCTATCTGCACATACCAAATAGATTTTTGTCGTACTCGTTTTTAAATATATCTCGTTTCACTGTACGCGATGCGCGGTCGGTAGGGTTGGTGTAATTCGTTTGATGAATTACGATTTTTTTTTGATGAATCTCGATTCAGATTCGCCATACAATCTATATGTAAGGAGGAACCGAAATCGTATAAACCTACCGAATTCTTAGCATTATTAGCCCTGCTGTGTATTTCTCACGGTACGGTCTAGTTTATATTATTATCTACATTGTAATTAGTAATTGTATTTGAGGTAGAGTTTTATCTTTGAATAAAATTTAGAATACTGAAGGCCTATCTTTGAAGCTGAATATTAATTATTTATTTTTAATAGAGTTATTAAAATGTTTTACAAGCGATGTTCGATAAAACTTTCAGGTAATTTAATATAGTGTTCGAGTTTTGAAAATACAATTATTGACTTACTTACCATCCATTACCATATTACTTTACTTTACTGTAGGTAGGTACTGTCTGAAGTTTAAAATTATTCTTTTACAGCGGCTAGCAACAATTATTAGAATTAAACAAATTTTGAAATGAAAAGCCGTCTGATTAATCTAGTTTTACTCGACGTATCAAAACAGTCCTGTCTTTTATCCTTTTACCTATATTTTCGAAAAAAACGACAATGATTGCCTTTTAATAAGGTCAAATTATTAAAATAAGCATTTCTTTATGAACTAACTAACTATAATATAGGAAAAATCTAGACGCTTCACGACCGAGCTTCGTCACGAATATTTTTAGAGTTTATTCCAGTTAGTGTTTTGATGGTTTTCGGTACATTTCGGTCACGCCTCACGCCGACGACACGGGAAGTCGTAAAGATTCGCTATATTGTGCTCTGTGTCCAAAGTGCCATTATTTATCTCGTCATTATATTGTTTCGGGTCATACATTGGCATTATCTTCTAAATGCATATGAACATGCTTTTTCTCCTGACTCGGTGTTCTTGTTTGTTTTGTTTTTTTCGTGAAATTATTTTTCAGGTATTTTTTTTTATAAATATAAATATATTAGAGGACAACATCACATACCTACATTGCTCCGATCCCATAGTAAGTAGCTTATGCACTTGTCTTAACTCTTATGGAAATCAGAAACAACGAAGGTACCACAACACCCAGACCCGAGACAATGTAGAAAAGTTATATTTCTACATTGCCCCGACCGGGGATCGAACCCGGAAGCAGAGATGGCGGTGCCTTGAAAACCGACACGCTAACCACTCAACCACGGAGGTCGTCAAAATGTCGGCTAATTATTAAAAGCACTGACTCGAACCTATTTTTCTCTAAGTATGTTTGTCACCAGCTGTGACATTTTGCATAAATCAATATAAAATCGACGAAGTTACATTTGGGCAGTGATTGGTTAAGTGCTTTGCATCTGTCGAGCAGCTCAGGCAGCGATTGGCTGTTGATGGTTGCGTTGATATAGATACCGGAGATGTTTGGGCGATGTAATGTTTTGACATTGGACAGCGACAAGGTACCAGTCCACTGGTCACGTCCAGTAATTATAAAAAATATTGGATTGGATTGGATTGGATAGTATTGCATAAACTCCTGCCGACATCGCTTAGTGACAACCGATAACCGAAACGAAAAATTGGCTACGGCAAAATACATTAACCCAACAGCTGATAACAAATATTATGACATTCGACAGCCTCTTTTATACGAGGTTACCTTACCAGCAAAGACGCACTGCCAAACGATTTAGTGTTCCGGCGCGATGCTGTGTATAAAACCATTATGGGTACATTTTCTTACCCCTTCCGAGTTAGTACGATAACAGCTTCGGCTGCATCATTTCCAAGTACTAATTTGTATAGTTTAAGAAAAAAGGATTTCGCTTTACATCCATCTGAAGTGCTGTATGTCTTTGATTTTGCAAAACTTACGTTGAACCTAAATTTTTATGGATACACCGGTCCTTATACAGTCCAATAATGTCTGTCAGTACAATGTATTATATTAATATTTTCAACCTACCTATGTACATTTCTAAATCATATCCCAGATTTATTACTCGTCGTAAACTGTGACTTTAGCGTAGAAATTTTCTCGAGTCTCGGCCTCATCTAATTGTAGGCCCGATGACAGATATACGTCGATGGCGATCATATTAATACAAGCGCGATATTTGTTCAAGACCCGAATTTATTTTAGCGGCCTTTACGTAATGTTATTGATATTCTGGCAGACGCTTGCTCTCGTATCGGAATGTCGTATCTCATCTAGCTGGAAAGAAAGGGAGATGCCCAGCCTCCATAAACCTGCCGGCCTCGATTGCATACACTTAAACCTGTGTGGGGCTGATAGTATGCGGTTTGAGCAAGGCATCGGATACGGCATTGGTTTAAAAAGGGTAAACTATAAAACCAGGGTCTTCGAAGCTAGCAGGCACTATACCCAAGTTCGTGCTGGGGTCTTCGTGAGAAGCGGGTGCGAGATCCATATTCAAGCGGTGATTGTTAGGGTTAACAAGAGTTGCCCGAGTCCTTTTAGAAAGCATAAATGTTGGTTTTCTTTTAGAAAGCGTAAATCTGAAAAAAAAACGCAAATGACTGGTACAAACATGTTGGGCGTTTCAGGGCCGTATATGGGCTTCTTCCTTTCTAGTATATATCAAGCAATTTCTCGTATGATATTGATAACATATACATACACAACGATATGTATTATATTTAAACTAGCTGTTGCCCGTGGCTCCGCTCGCGTGACTTTTGGATTATCGCTAATCCCGTGGGAATACGATGAATTCTTCGGGAGTAAAAAGTGGCCTATGTGTTTATCCGGTTCAGTAGTTGCGGTGTGTATAGTAACAAAGATCCATCCATCCATCTCTCCATCCGTACTTACAAACTTTCGCGTTTATATATTAGTAGAATAGGATAGGATATATGAACAAGATTCGATCTTAGTATTCTATATTTATAATGAATTTGAATTGCATTTGTATTAAGTTGGTTTATTTACAGCAAACACATTTTTAAAGCAAAGTATGTTTACAGAATTTTATTTCAAAATAATTTTTATTTTCCATTCATTGCAATATTTCAGTTTTGACACGCAATCACTTTTCAATATTATGATGCTCGCTGACTGATAGACAGAGCGAGTATTATTTTTATTTAATGAAGTTCGTTAACGGACATAAATGTTTTTCAAAAAACGTGGATAAACTATGTTTATTCAATTATCTGATAGTTTTATGTTCGTAAACCCAGGTCGATGAAATCATATTGGTTTACATAGAGTATACTACGAGGATAGGTAAGGGCATATCTACAGTTTTTTTTTTGTAAAAATAGAGGAGGTATTATTAGCTATACCTAATCACCATATAGGTGCAAGTATAACGTTACTGTATAATCTCATAATTCAATCCTTACACACTACTTTTTTTTTTAATAAAATTATCTGACCTGGCAAACATTGTTTTTCAAATTGTTGTTTTGCCATTATTTAAGCCATGTAGCTTAATTATTTAAAAAAGTAGCTTAGGACCTACTCTCAGCCTCTAAGGCCTACCGAACATGTCACAAAATTTCTTAACGATGAGTCGAGCCGTTATGGAGGTGTTTGAAAACAAAAATTGGCACGAGAATTGTATATAATTAGATTATTTGTTTTATTGTTTGTGATATTTGTGGTCCTTACCAAATAAAAGCGTTTTCTTCGGTCTTCGGTAATTCGTGTAAATAAAGCTTATTTTGCTATATTTCAAATTGCCAACAATTTGCTTACGTTAGCGAAGACCGCTTACTAGAGCTTTGCGTTACAGTGGAAAATCCTCCACGCCCCCGACTCCCATAAATTCCGCTCTCCATTTGACAGAGTACCCGCAGATATTTCCCGAAATCGACTTTCAGCTGCCGCGGCCATTATTTTAACCTATTTGAATTTGATTACCGAGTAGATCAAATTCAGGCTAAACTTCCATACCGCGGGTCGGGGCAATTTTCTTAAGTTGTTCCATTAGGTAATGAAGTCGGCGAGTTTTCGTATCGCGAGTGCTTAACGACATTGCTCTAGTTCGGATAGTTTACTCTATCAGCGAACTGACGTTTGCGTGAGCAATTTCTCAAGCCTCAGTAGGGTTAGTACAGGTTTTGTACGAATTTCGAGTCGACTCGCATCGCACAAACGAATCGAATTCTTCCATAAATTTACAGCCAGCGCCATCTATTGACAGCCGCATATCAGTGACCGGCATAGATTGCGCTTGCTGTAAAATTGGCCCTCTGTAGTTTGACGGTTCAAAGATGCGGATTGTAATCTGTTCTTGTATTCAAATACGTTGTTACTTGTGATTTTTAACCGACTTCAAAAAAAGGAGGAGGTTCTCAATTCGTCGGAATCTTTTTTTAACGTAAATCCAGACCATAATTGAGCTAATAATTAAATTGTAAAATCTCTAATTGATGCCTTAAATAAACCTCAAACGTTTCATCTGCGACATATAATTCCTCATAAGTAGACAAAAACATCAATAAAATAAAAAAGATTGTAATGCAAATGCGACGGTTCGAAAGTATATTTTTTTCAGTCAGCCGCCGAACGCGTAGACTAGGTAGGTAGACTCGTGTCTACGTATAAGAATGAATGTAGTGCATTGAACCGTTGGCACGCGTCGGGCGTCGTCGTATGTGAGCCTCGCTAATACGCCGAGTGTAATACGATGCGCTTGTATTACGCGTAGTGCAGCTAGGATTACCATCCGGTCGGGTTTTCTCGGATTCATCTTCCTTTGAAGGTTGTTCGTACTCAAGCTGGGAAAAACGTTTCGAAGCAACTAACTTGATTTCGCTTCTGGTAAAGGTACTGGTAAAAGTACAAACTTCATTAAAATGTATAGCTCTGTTTTGAAGTAAAAACTTTTATAGACGCGTTTAGCAGTTTTGAGATGGTTAAAAACCATTGATCTTGCGACAGTGTTACCTGACTCCGATACCTCTGTAATCATACAGAGTCATATAAAAATACCAAATCGCTCTCGGGCTGCAGTTGTTTACATTAAAAGTAACAACTTTTGTTTTACGACTTTTTAAAATTCAGTTTAATTTTAGTTTTCATTCAGTTTTGTAAATTTTATTTCATACAAAAAATTAATAAACAGTAAAGTAATATTACACTGTGATACCATGTAATGAGTAATAATACATGTGATCATTGAAATAGTCAACGCGTCGCGTTCGCACGCATCATTCATTCAATATAGAGTGCCAAAAAATATTTTTTTTTTTTTTTTTTTTTTTTTTATTTGGGTCACAAAACTGGTTACAATCATACAGTTGCTTACAGGGCTTAAAACTAATTTGAGAATCGAGACTGTAACCTACTCGATGCAACCACAACATACGTTAAAGATCATTAAAGTTTACACTACAAATTACAATGAGTATAGATTTAAATATAAACCTAAAGTTTACAGTACCAAAAAATATAACCTACGTAAAGGATCCAATCAAACAGTTAAAAAATATATTAATTATACATAGACATACATGCTTTTTTAAACGAGGTCAAGGAACCACAGAATATATCGCATCGATTTCGGTAAGCATTTATTAAAGAACATATGCGGTACAAAGGTATATTTATAAAACCTTACCTTTATAAAGCCTTACCTTTAATTGTTGCACATTTTTAGATAGGTACTTAAATATGTCAATATGCGACGTATGACGACAGAGTTCTTGCAAAGTCTCACAACGGAGTTTGTGTGATATGTCTACCACAGCAGAGATTGTGTGAAGTGTCGCTTGTGAATTATAGGATATAGCACTAAGGAAATTAACGAGTCACTGAAAAGAACATAAAAATATCTTGTCCTGATTTCCTTTAAACCGACATACTGTCTCTACGGTCTACCAGCGTATACAAATTCAGAAAATCATAAAATGAGTGTGTTATGTAATCTTATACTTTAGCGGCATGAGTAATTTGAGTCAACACAAATATAGCCTAGAATCTAAATCTCATTTCATTTCAATCTCGTATTTTTAACCAAAGAGGATGAGTTAATAACTTTGCCTATGGTCGCTTTCGACTATGGTCTGTCTAGTGTCTGTGTTATCTTAGCTCTCTATAATTTAATCAAAAAATGTGTTTCTTCCTATTTAACGGCCTATATGTATACCTATTGTTTGTAAATGCTTCGTGAACAAAATCAGCCAGTCGTTTAACTCTTTTATTACATTAGCTACTCGTAGCTAGCTTCACTCTTGTAATTCTCAGGGATTTATTAGAAACTCTTCTTAACTTTTAGTCTATGTCTAAAATTAAGCCTCGATAAAAAAATATATTTGTGATGATGATGAATCGGTAGTGAGGACTTTTTATGATACGAGTATGAACGAATACCTATTCAGTGACGATTGCAATGACTGCTAACTTAAATCTATGAAATTGTCTCAAATTGTAGTGAAAACTTGTAGAGGCATCGCGTTAGGCATTTTTGAGATGAGAAGAAACCATTATCGTGACATCCTTACGGACATCTCAAACTGTTACCGTAAACCTCACCTCGCGTAATAGTTCAAGTTTTCACTTCTGAGTGCAATTTTATTTTTTTAGAGGAAACCAGAGATTTTCTATACTTTAATTAATAGATTATAACGGTCTCAGAATGCTCGAGATGGTTATAGCATTCCATCATGAAAAAGTCTTCTAATAATTTGTTCGGTAAAAAATTCTATTCGCTGATTACATTTTCAATTAAGGCAATAGTTCGGTTGCACCAATATGCGCTAATGAGGAATGCTTGCATCGAGGAATCTATCATTATAATTCCACGCTGTAGGTACCTATGATGCGAAGCGATAATATCCAATGATGTTCGAGTTTCTAAAAGAGTTGCGGAATGAAATAAACTCTGTAATTGGTAGTGTAATTATGAGATACCTTAGCCGGCATGATGCTGCCGACTAGATCAGCATTCAGTCTCTAGGGAAACTAATTTTGCCTGCTGATTGATTCACGTCAACCAATCGGGGGAGCAGCATTTGCTAACGACTACGATAACGATGAATACGATTATCTTACGCAATCAGACCCCTGTTCCCGCATTTTATACGTATCGTATCATAAAACAAGTAGATATAATTGAAGTTATTTTTCCTCCACACGTATATGCAATCGATTTGTATTATCATGCATCTCGCAAGCGATAAGGGTCGTGCGTTCGACACGTCGCTGACGTGACGCGATGGCGCTCGTTCCGGGCGCGAGCAGTTTTGTGCATCCCTGATTTATTTCCACCGAGTTTCCGCGCGCCGCCGATATTGACTGCGGATATTAGAATGACGTTGTTTTGGTAAATAATGTCACGTCAATGATTTTGAAATGACTGTAAAACTATGAAAATCTTGAACTTTTATCCGGTTTGTTTTATCAAGCAAAATACTAGTAATTAATGTTATTTCCGGACACATTTTCCTCACTATATAAATTACCGCGTACGTACTCGTATAACAATTTGAAAGAGTTAACATTTAAATTGATTTAACAGAATTAAGTAGATTAGGTAATTAGTACAAAAAGAACAGTGGCAGAAATGTACACAAATAAAGTTTAGCGTCTAGATGTAACATTTATTACAAGACGATTCTAGTAAATAACTGAATTTTTTCAAGGTATCACCAGTTATTGTAAAGGACGGGTCAAAAAATAAAATATTTAAAGAAATTCAATTGATTACTGATAGGTTCCGTTTCGACACTCCTGACAGCTAGTGTTGCCGGATGACAAACTTTTCCACTTTTATACTCCATCTTTTTAACGATCGGTCCACTTTTGTACGAGAACAACATGTAAAAGATACTAAAGAAAAACTTACTTTCAGGTACTACGTTAATTCTTAGATCAGAATGTAGAATACAAGACAATAACTGTATCGATTTCAATTGTTCCTTTTTTGCATTTTATTTTACTCGAATATATTATTTACATAAAAAGATTACATTAGTTTAGGGTTTTCCACTGCATTGGAGTAAATCTGAATATTATTATTCCGCGTGAGCTAGTCTCACTTAAGGTGTTGCGGCCCTACCAGCCCGCGAAATTCAAATTTTATTTAGTTTTTCACAAATATTAGACTAACTACAAATTATAGATTTATGGAAATGCATTTTGCGGGCCTACTTTTTATGCATCTACATGTTTTTAATAGAAACTTTGCTCGAAAGTTCCCACTCATCTCATATTGGTTCCCGAAAGATAATTTTTTGCAGTTTCCCAGATTTCGAGCTATCGGGAACCAATATGAAGTAAATGAGTATTGTTGAGCAGAGTTTTTATGAAAAACATGTAGATGCATAAATTCTGTGCTCGCAAAACACATTGCCATTAACCTTCGATGCATAATTAGCCCACTATGAGCAAAAAACTAAATAAAATTTGAATTTTCGCGCCCGGATGTTACCCAAATGCCCTTAAATAAACTGCTTGAAGATTTGAGATTATTTGACAGAAGACTACACTTTTTAATAATACTGAAATCTATTACAACCGATTATTTTGAGCATAGATTATTTTGTCTTGGTTGTTTAGCGTTTCCGAAACACCCTTGTAATTCAATATTGATTTATTAACTCAATTAGAATTTTTTTCAGTCGAGTTTTTTAATTCCGGCATCTCGCAACACTGTCCGTCAGCTACATGGCTACCAACTATCAACAGTGACAAATTCTTGGACAAGTGAAAAGTATTTATCAAAGAGTATTTAGTGTATTGTCTATGCTCTAGGATGCTTCATGGCGGAGGTCGTTGTTGTTATAATACTCAGATCCTACCAAAAACATTCTGTAAAAAACTAGCCAAAGTCAAAATGGAGCTGCTTGTTTATATCTAAAAAGTACTGAAATCTAGACAAAGTCGTGCCAAGTCTAAGGTTCCTTACTGCGATTTCTTTATTATTATCGTTAATGTTGCGTGACTTGGCCGTTGAAGGGTACACAAGGGTTCAAACCAGGTGCTCCATGACACCATTGCACCAATCTGTCGCCAGAATTCATCGTCAATGAGTAGCGGTTCTTGGTCTTCAACGGCCAAGTCACACAACATTAACTATAATAATAAAGAAATCGCAGTAAGGAACCTTAGACTTGGCACGACTTTGTCTAGATTTCAGTACTTTTTAGATATAAACAAGCAGCTCCATTTTGACTTTGGCTAGTTTTTTACAGAATGTTTTTGGTAGGATTTCACTTCTTTTTGTAGAAACTTCAAAATATTACAAAATATTTCTGTCCGTTTTTCTAGATACATTAACTGCATAAATAACTTTGTAATCTCATATAATTTATATGGAATTACAAAGTTATTAATGCAGTGATCACCAGGTACTCCAGATCTTCGATTATCCTAGTTTTTATAGTTTTCCCTTTATGTGGCCATTAAACCCTAACTCTGTACCAAATTTCAGCTCTCTGAGTTTATGGGAAGTACTAGTTCTATTTTGATGATCATGAGTCAGTCAGTCAGTCAGTCAGTGTCGAAAATGCGAAACTTTGCTTTCGCATAACTTCGGAACTATATGACCTACAGACTTGAAATTTTGGGTTTTAAGTATGTGATTATAGCTTACTGGATAGCGAAAATTTCAGCGTTCTGGTCTTATCCAGAGGTTCTCAAATAGGAGCCCGAAAATGCGGCGAAATGGTTCCTGTAAAGATGGTACGGCAGTTTTGCTTCGCGCTTTGACTTTGGCGGGGGCACTGCCGTGCCCCCTGATACAATATTTTGAAAATAAATATTAATTTTTCTCCACTTTTTTGTAAGAAAAATCTTTTAGCATTGAGTTCAGGCTTGCAGGCCCAATCAAAAAAATATTTTTTCATTTATAGTTGCAATAGCGTAACGTGAGCGAAAGCGATGTATGGGCCCGCACCATTGTTCTTTACGTAGTGCGTACTGAAATACGTTCCTACAAAGTTTATTCTTAGCTATTTGAATATAGATATTTCAATCCACGAAGACGCGCCACACTGTCAAAATCGCTTAGGTTTCGTTCGATTCGAATGGAGTTTACTAGAGTGGGACGCGTCATCAGGGACTGAAATATCTATAAGCCACGTTGCAATTCAAAAAGGTCGATTTTTTTGTATAACATACAGCCCCTTATCTCTCTATCTCCCCCTCTCTTAGAACAACAAACCTTTCAGCGGTTACGTCACTCACCACCCACACATGCGCCAGTCGCGACGTAGTGTGCGGAGTCACACGACAATAGGTACCTCAATGGGCAACCGTCTACGAGCAGCGACAACCCAACCCTGATTAATATATCATCCGCTCCCACTCCCGGTCCCTTTTAACCCGTTTTTGCTTATCACCGTCGAAGTAAAAAGGGCTCGATTTCAATGGGAAAGCGGCGTGGAACATTTATCATGACGGTAATGAATTATCGGAAAATTCCCAATAAACTCGCACACTACGTAAGTACCTATTCGTCTACGTCTCGCGCAGAAAATGACAGTATTGGTAAATAATTATAAAGGCAAACAAGGTTTTTTAATCATCCATATTTATGTAAAAGAAAAAGATGACTGATTGAATGATCTACTAATGAGCACGACCAGCATAACCTACTAAACGGGTCTGTATTTGGAACACAGCTGAGTATAAAGTTACAGGTTAAGTATGGACTGAAGTCTGAAATTAAATTAGTTCGACTTATGTTCATTGCACTTATTATTTTTATTGACATCTCATCCGAACTATTTACATAACTACATGCTTCTAGCTTAAGCCTTACGGTCATTTCGGGTGAATTTATCAATTTTAACAAATTGTAACTTTAATCGAAAATATATCAGAATCAAGGCTCAGATGTTACGGACACATTATGCGTAGGCCCGACAATAATGTTGTGAAAGAGTTCCTTTCCATGGCTACAAGAAAGAGGGGCAGGGGAAGACTCCAAACTACCTGAATGACAAATGTTCAAAAGGACATAAAATGCCTCGGCCTCAAGGACGAGGACACGGTTTCACGATCTACATGGCGTCGCATGATAAGGAGAGTCGACGTAACGGGATAAGGCGAGGACAAAGAAGAAGAAGAAGAAGAACAAATTGTAACTAATGCTCCATTCATTGGTATCAAACGCCACACAATTTTTCTCTACACTATCATTACATAGCAAGTGGCACAGGCTACGATTTGAACGTAGTTTTCAACTGGGGCTAAAGTATCGATATTTATTGCGATGAAAACATTTAAAGGTGCTTTATTGATAACCGCGCCAGTTGTTCAGGTAGTAAAAACGCGTGAAACGGACGTCAATTACTTACTATAAATCGTTATAAATGCTGAACGTTGTTTACAGAGCGGCAACTCGGCAATGGCTCTTGACTTCTTGACGTGCGTTTCACAGAAGCCGCGTATCCGTGCAACGCGGACGTTTCATTTCTGTTGGTAATAAAAATTCTTTTCAAAAAAATCAACTTTAATCGCCGCTGTTGTGTAAAAATAATACATTTATTTAACTAGTACCAGCGGAAGCAAGAGGAAAACAAGTGAATACTGAAAATCTGAAATAAAAGCATAAGTATCACTAAATCACTGATAAGGAACCTGAGGATATGGCCATCCGAACATTTTACGCAACCTTCTTCAGTAGCGCCGTCTACTTTAAATATATTTAGGTTTATTCACATATAGGCAGGTTATAGGTCTTTTCACGTGATGACACGGGGCATCGATTGCGTGACCTTTTATGTTAGAAATCCTTTTTTAGCGGATCGTTCAGCCATCATAATTTTCCGAGCAATTTTCTTAATTTTTTCTTTCATAAGAACCTTCTCCTGACAACAACAAACACAACAAAAAAGTATTAGTTTTCGCATGCGTGATAGCGTAACCAAGGGGAATAGGAATTCATTTTATCTATAGGTATACAGATATATTCCATTTCCTACAATTTAGTTTTCATCATCTTAAATTTATTTAAACATGGTGCTTGTTTGGTTGAATTACTTATTTATAATTTTCTATTAAAAACTTTGACCAAATACCTACTTAAAAACTTATCATAATTTGTGTAAAATGAAGCACATAAGGTGACATAGACACCATTGTAATAAACAAAGGACTTGCTCAAAGATAACAAATAACTAAGTTATTTAATCACCTCGATGATGTGCCTGTTCTCATTATTCTTCTGCCCCAATATACTCAAGTGCACAATGCGTATACGACGAGACGTCAAAGCACAATACTCTAAGTAATATTGCTTTTCCGAAGTTCTGAGAGCTTAACGAGGAAAACACGAAAGTTTTGACCTTTTCCTTAGGATTATTAAGCCGACTTTGTACCAACTTGAGATTTGTTAAGTAGCGCTGTAAATATAATGAGGTTTCTATAGGTAATTATGTTTATTGACGTGAATACTGAAGACGAATATACTGGAGTACAACCGAAGCCTGATTAGGTAAAGTATATCGGAGGATAAGTTTAGTGTTACGGCTGTTATACAATATACCTACATAATATATTATTTTTTATGTACTCCTCGTATCCATTATATTTAATTATGTTCTACTTATATAATATGCAAAAATTAATGACACCACTTGATAGTAAAATTAAAGGAGCAAAGAAATCTACACAATATTGCCTTTCCTACTAATACAGACACAGCCAGTTCTTTTAATTATTTACAGACATTTCCAAAATTTGTGCTCGGTTTGGAAAGTAACAATTCCGAGAGTCCGAAAATCAAATTAGATTAGATGACAAAAAAATCATTACCTTCGCATATTTGTTCGAGATTTTGTTTTACTGATTATGGCCTTGATTTTATTGAGCAACAATAATTATATACGCAATTAAAATGTTGGTATGAATTTGCGAATCAATTGAAACCCAAGTTAATACTCGGTACTCGTCTCTCTTCCCTGCTACTTGAACTAAGTAAGTTCCGACTTCAGTTCCAGGTAAGAGCGAATAAATAGGCATCTTGAACACAAACGTGTTCCATCTCAGACTTTGTCATCACTTTTCTTTAGGTCAAGCAGTATTAGGCAGTCTATTTGTACTACAGACATAGGAGACTAGATACTTACATAATAATAGGTGATATAATATTATGTAGAAGACGATTAATTGCCACAAAGTAAGTTAACTTATTAAAGACTGCACCATGCAATAATTAATTAGTGACCTGAATTGTACGTAATTTTATGTATTTAGATAGTCTAGAGACATTTCTCATAGAGACATATAGTTAGTCTAGAAAACATAGCTCTATTTTTTTCAGAAATCGCAGCGAATTTTAAGCATTTTTTGTTTGTATCGGAAATATTAATTTCCAAATACGCTAAGCACATTTTTTTTTGTAATTAGGTAAACGTCGTTCTATGTGTCACTACCCTGTCGCACCCAACTGTAAGCCTTTTTAATCCCAAGATCTTTATATGTACGCAAGAGTTGATGCAATAAATATATGATTATGATTATGACCCACACAACGTTTCTTGAAAATGAATAGAGCAATTGCATGGATTGATATAATATTTAACTTGTCTTAAATAATAACTTTTGCAGGTTCCTCGTTAATTTGTTACCTAATCATAATAATCATATAACTTTCTTCATATATAAGTGTAACATTCGCACAGACTTGTATAAAACTCGCCAAGGAACTAAGCCCTAAAGACGTGCTTTCTTAGCTTACCATTAACATGCGCCAATTATTTCTTAAGTTCGCGCACTCTGGAAGACTCTCGTAAAACCGCTTTCACATTGGTGTCATGGATGAGCGCTTTAACAAACTTTTAACACGCAAACGACTGCAAACTTATAGAGCTTAATTTCACCAAAAAAAAGGAAAGTAGGTATGTTTTAGTCGGCCATTGCTCTTTATTATCTTTATTCGTAGATCTACTCTAAGGGTAAAAAGGGAAACCTTTATGTTTATTTTCGGAGCTAGATTTTTCAAACGGAATCTGCACAGCCACATAATATAACGATGAATATATAGGACAAAACAGTTTTCCTAGCCCAACTCAGATATCCAACCTAGAACTAGATCCAGTAAAAATGCTCACGTTTGTATCAACAAAATTCACATTCAGTGAAGCGCAACATTATTAGTTTATTGTCCGCAATTATTGGATGAAACTGTATAGAACCTTTACTCTAGGTCTCATAAAAAGGCTCAGAGTCTATGCTATGCTCGGAAATTCCCTGCGTGATGCGGGGTCTCTGTTGAGATGAAGAGATCCGTAGACGAACCAGAGTCATCCATATAGCTCAAAGTATCGCGAAGCTGAAGTGGCAATGGGCGGAGCACTTAACTCGAAGAACCGACGGACGTTGGGAACCCGAAGTGCTGGAATGGCGACCCCGCACGGGAAAGCTCTATGTTGGTAGACTTCCGGCAACATGAAAAGAGTCTCGGAAAGGATACAAGTAGCGCAGGACCGTGTGGGCTGGAAATCATTGCAGGAGGCTTTTCTCCAGCTGTGGACGTCTGTGGGCTGAAACGAACGAACGACATAAATAATATAGAACCTCACAAATGTCCTATAGAGGATGTAATTCCTTATCATATAATGGTCCCGCCGTTGAACGCGCAATGAAAAAGTCAATGTGAAAGTAGTCTTTGAAACATGACGTATACATGGTTATAGTGTGATGTCATCTCATCTGCCCTCACGACAAAGAAGGCAGGTCAAAGGGTGAGGGGCGGGCACATTGTTAACACGCGACCCGGCTCAAGTGCTTTTGATGACGAGTCTACCTCCGCCTCACTAAAGATTTTTTTTTCAACAGGTGAAGGAAGTTTTTGAGAGGCGCTTTCGTACGCTCAAATGAATATTGCGTAATATTTTGCACTATTTTGGGACTGTAATGGGCAAATAGTTACGAAGTAGGCAACTTGTATCTAAAATATTTACCAGAAAATTGTGTGATTTATAGGTTGTAGGTACTCGTAATTTGCATAAATTATACCTACTTCGGCATCAGTAAAAATATGTTTAAGTATTTTTGTTTTGTTAAATATCGTGAATTAAATGAATTTGTTTATGAGGGAATTGTGTGATATATTTGTAATCCTAATAAGCAATAAGGAAAGCACGCTTGCCTAATGAATAATAATTAGGATTCCTTTTCACTGCGGCTACCAATCAAGATACGATAAACGGAGTTCTTAAAATATTTTTTTGTTTTTCTATTGAATCTAAATAGTCTGTGAATCCTACTAAGGCCCACTTGCGTCAAACAGCGGGTTAAATAATAACATTTTCACACCAGAGTTAACGTCTATCATTGGAAATCAGTCAGTTCATTGGAGTTTATTAGAAACTTTTGAAAGGTTAATCATTGTTATAATATTCCAACGATATCCAGGTTGACGTATGGTGGCCTTAAGAATACACTGACCTACGTTTTATCCATACATTCAAAACACCAAATTATTTGTAATTCGTGCATATTTCGATCATGTTGTGGTGTTATTCGGATTCATATAGTAATAATCTATGCTCCTGGCCATATTTGGTTCGGAAATACTTCTTTAAAACGAAATAGTAATCAATTTTGATCAAAATTTTTATAACTCTTGGTCGAGTTCCGTAATACCAAAAATTATGAATGAAAACTTGTAACTATCTTTATTAACTGGTGTATTTCTTTAGCTGGACAATAAAAACTGTGCTCCTGAACTAATGCGACGTGAGATAGTGTTGTTTTTATTACGAAACAAATAAGCAGAAAACATGTCCTCCTTGACATAAAAATAAGCAAAACTAAATTCGTTTACAATTTCGTTTAACAAAAGTATTTCGGAACCAGATATGGCCAGGAGCATAGATTATTACTACTCGTATATGAACCCGAATAACATCACGACATGATCGAAATTTGCACGAATTACAAATGATTTTGGTACTTATTACGTTTGTATGGGAGACATCGTAGTTCACAGGCCTCTTAATGATCTTGTAAACACGATGGATTAATTCCTCTGACCCGACGTATAGGTATCTTCAGTTGCACACCGTACCGTTTTGAACTAACAGGATAGTTCAAAGTTTCCAATAAAAGTTTTTCGACCAATGTGATTGGTAAAATTCCGCGTGTTTTCTTCCCTCTCCGCTCATTTCCGCAGGGTTAGTACAGGTTTTTGTACTTTCGAGTCACAGTTTCGAGTCGACTCGCTTTGCACAACTCTACTGTTTCAGTGCCAACACAGCCTTACGCGTTGTGAATCTTAGATAATAACATTTCGATTTATATTGAGAGCACGATGGATTAATTCGAGCGGCTTGAGGCCCGTCTCTCTCATTCGCATTCACAGTTTCCATCGGTTTCAGACCAAGTTTCCATTGAAACTTGGCTCGAGATGGTATATAGTTTGACAAGGCGTTTGCGGTTAAATTATATTCGTTTCGAGGAAATCAAAGCAATCTCGACGCGCTACCTTCTATACAAGCGTCTATTTCCTCGTAGTTTTAACGTGAACAAATTTTTAACAAACGTCTGGTTGGATAGGTCTTTAAACATTATTAAGAATTATGGTTTGATTGCGTAAGAAAAACGTATACATCGTTAACGTAATAACGATAATAATAGTTAACAAATTCTACTTCACGATTGGTTGATAAAAATCAGGGAACCAATCAGCGGGCAGAATTTAGAAACGATAACGATGAAAACGTACTTACACTATAAAAATGTAAAATAAAATATATAACTTAGCGTTTTTATGAACTTTATTCAAATACTAAGAAAATGTGAGTTAGAAAATACCCCAAAGTACGTATTTATATGTATAAAAAGTGTTTTATGGCGAGTTTCCTTTTAGCTTTCATTCGAGACAGGAAGGAAAGGCGTTCCGTCCTTTGATACAGTGAAAAATAGCATCTTGGGAACGCGTTACTTGTTTACCCTTTAAGGGTCACATTTTATATAAAAAGATTTTCTATAATTTCATGCGTTTTCTAAACCTAATGTTCATATACTATGAGAAGAGCAAGTATCTAATATTAAGTAATTTTTGGTTTAAAAATATATTTTCACATTGGTAGGTCAGCTGATAAGAAATCAAGATTGAGATGTGAGTAAACTAGTGTTTAGTTAAAAATAAACTCTAAGCCTTAAAATAAACAGTTACGTTAATGTTCGTAAACGTTTCTTACATTGTTTCAGTTGTTTCAGAACAGATTTCCCCTACGCTACTCGTAACCACAAATCGCATTACAGTTCTAAGTTTTCTCCAAATTGTTTGTGAATTGCGAACGATTATAAAAGAAATTCAAGGAAATTTCCTTCTTGTGCGTGCTTTTTGTTGATATAATATCCTGTTTGTGGTTTTCTCTCAAATAGTTATTTTAATATGGTAGATATGGATGATGTGTTTTATAATTACAAGGGTAGTAGAATTGTAGTACCAATAAATACGTAATATTATGGTAAATCATGTATTTTATACTTCTGGCCTGATAACTTGTAGTGTAGGGCGTACTCATAAATGAAAGAAAAACGACCATAAGATACATAATTATAGATAGTTCTATGGATATTCTTTTAATAGTTAGATATTAGGTATTTCTCAACCGAAACTGAACTGTCTGAATTGTTTCTGAACTGTCTTGATTTTATTTTAATCTTATGTTCTGTTTTAATTTTAAGCATCAAGATGTTATTTGAGTACAAACAGGACTCGTATAATAAGTAGATATTGAGAAATCAGAAACTATATTTATATTAATATATATATAGCTGCTTGTGCTGATTCAACACTGACTCACTGACTCATTGATCACCTCTCCTGAACAATTTTGTATGAAAAATTTTTTTTTGAAGGATGATGTCGTATAGAGGGGAAAAATTCATGAGGAGGAAAAATACGGAGAGAGCTGATGATTGAGGATTTTGGAGACGGGTGAAGAGCACAGCCAGGGTATTGGAGATAGGTGGGGGGTGCTCGACCAAATGTCATTCAAAACGTCATGCAATTGGCAGTGAGCTGAAAAAAAATTCAAAATGGCGGATTCAAAATGGCCGCCTTTCGAATTTCCTCGATATCTCGGAAAGTATAAAAGATGGAAGAACGGTTTCTTGACAAGAGTTGATCAGGACAAAAAGGTCTATTTGATGGCTAGAAAAAAAAATCCAATATGGCGGATTTTTTTTTTTCGATAGAAAATGTATGAGAAAAATTGAAGAGACCTCAAGTTGTAAAACATGAAGTGCTTTGATGCGGTTTTTTGGAAGACTACCAGAGAAAAATATGGAATGAGGTGATGATTGAGGATTTTAAAGACAGTCAAGGAGCATGGGCAAGGTATCATAGTTAGGTGAGGATTGCTGAAACAAAAAATATTTGGAACTTCACGCAATTGGCAGTGAGCTGAAAAAAAACAAAATGGCGGATTCAAGATGGCCGCCATAAAAATTTCGTGTTGTTCTATCTCGGAAAGTATAAAAGATAAGAGAGAGGTTTCTTAGCAAGAGGTGATCAGGAGCTCAAGTTCTACGGGATGCATGGAAAATAATTCACTGTGGCGGAATTTATTTATCCATTGAAAATGTACATACTATGAAAAGAGACAATGATCTAGGATTTGGATGATGATTGAGGAGCACGGTCATGGTTTTAAAGATAGTTAAGGGCTGTTCGTACAAAAAATACGCTGAACCTCATCCGATGAGGTTCAGCGTATTTTTTTGTTCGAACTGACCTTTACTATCTTTAAAACCATGACAGTGCTCTTTGGTATTTTTTTCAGCTCACTGCCAATCGGATTTCAATGGGCGATGGAGATGACGGCGATACCTTTATGGGCGGGAAGACTGCACGCGGGCCACATGTGGCCCGCGCACACACGCGCCCTACTAGTTACTATATATATAGCTACTCGTGCTGATTCACTCACTCACTCACTCACTGATTGATCACCTCTCCTGAACAATTTTGTATGAAAATTTTTTTTTTCACGGATGGGGTCGTATAGAAGAAAAAAATTCATTCGGAGGAAAAATACGGAGAGAGCTGATGATTGAGGATTTCGGAGACGGGTGAAGAGCACGGGGAGGGTATTAAAGATAGGTGGGGGGTGCTCGACCAAATGTCATTCGAAATGTCATCCAATTGCCAGTGAGCTGAAAAAAAGTTCAAAATGGCGGATTCAAGATGGCCGCCATACAAACTTCATCGGTGTCCATCTCGAAAAGTATAAAAGATGGAAGAACGGTTTCTTGACAAGAAGTGATCAGTACCCCATGGTCTATTCGATGGATAGAAAAAAAAATCAAAATGGCGGAATTTATTTTTTCATAGAAAATGTATGAGAAATATTGAAGAGACCACGAGTTGTAAAACATGAAGTGCTTTGATGCGATTTTTTGGAAAACTGCAAGAGAAAAATATGGAATGAGGTGATGATTGAGGATTTTAAAGACAGTCAAGGAGCATGGGCAAGGTATTATAGTTAGGTGGGGACTGCTGAAACAAAAATACTCGGAACTTCAGGTAATTGGCAGTGAGCTGGAAAAAAACAAAATGGCGGATTCAAGATGTTTCGTGTTGTTCTATCTCGGAAAGTATAAAAGATAAGAGAGTGGTTTCTTAGCAAGAGGTGATCAGGATCTCAAGTTCTACGGGATGCATGGAAAATAATTCACTGTGGCAAATGACACAATTTATCTTTCCATGGAAAATGTACATACTATGAGAAGAGACAATGATCCAGGATTTGGATGATGATTGAGGAGCACTGACATGGTTTTAAAGATAGTTAAGGGCTGTTCGAACAAAAAATACGCTGAACCTCATTTGATGAGGTTCAGCGTATTTTTTTCTTCGAACTGCCCGTAACTATCTTTAAAACCATGACAGTGCTCCTTGGTCATTTTTTAAGCCCACTGCCAATCGGATTCCAATTGGCGATGGAGATGACGGCGATACCTTTATAGGCGGGAAGACTGCACGCGGGCCACATGTGGCCCGCGCACTCACGCGCCCTACTAGTTAATATATATATAGCTGCTTGTGCTGATTCACTGACTGATTGATCACCTCTCCTGAACAATTTTGTATGAAAAATTTTTTTTTCAATTACCATTTTGTATAGAAGAGAAAAATTCATTCGGAGGAAAAATACGGAGAGAGCTGATGATTGAGGATTTCGAAGACGGATGAAGAGCACAGCCAAAGGTATTGGAGATAGGTGAAGGGTGCTCGACCAAATGTCATTTGAAATGTCATCCAACTGCCAGTGAGCTGAAAAAAAATTCAAAATGGCGGATTTAAAATGGCCGCCTTTTGAATTTCGTCGATTTCTCGGAAAGTATAAAAGATGGAAAAACGGTTTCTTGACAAGAACTAATCAGGATCCAAAGGTCTATTTGATGGATTGAAAAAAAAATCCAAAATGGCGGAATTTTTTTTTTCATAGAAAATGTATGAGGAATATTGAAGAGACCACAAGTTGTAAAACATGAAGTGCTTTGATGCGGTTTTTGGAAGACTACAAGAGAAAAATATGGAATGAGGTGATGATTGAGGATTTTAAAGACAGTCAAGGAGCATGGACAAGGTATTATAGTTAGGTGGGGACTGCTGAAACAAAAAATACTCGGAACTTCACGCAATTGGCAGTGAGCTGAAAAAAAAACAAAATGGCGGATTCAAGATGGCCGCCATACAAATTTCGTATTGTTTTATCTCGGAAAGTAAAAAAGATAAGAGAGAGGTTTCCAAACAAGAGCTGATCAGGAGCTCAAGTTCTACGGGATCCATGGAAAATAATTCACTGTGGCGGAATTTATTTTTACATGGAAAATGTACATACTATGAAAAGAGACAGTGATTTAGGATTTGTATGATGACTGAGGAGCACGGTCATGGTTTTAAAGATAGTTAAGGGCTGTTAGTACAAAAATACGCTGAACCTCATCCGATGAGGTTCAGCGTATTTTTTGTTCGAACTGACCTTAACTATCTTTAAAACCATGACAGTGCTCCTTGGTAATTTTTTCAGCTCACTGCCAATCGGATTTCAATGGGCGATGGATATGACGGCGATACCTTTATGGGCGGGAAGACAACACGCGGGCCACATGTGGCCCGCGCCTCCACGCGCCCTACTAGTTAATATATATATAGCTGCTTGTGCTGATTCACTGACTGATTGATCACCTCTCCTGAACAATTTTGTATGAAAAATTTTTTTTTCAATTACCATTTCGTATAGAAGAGAAAAATTCATTCGGAGGAAAAATACGGAGAGAGCTGATGATTGAGGATTTCGGAGACGGATGAAGAGCACAGCCAAGGGTATTGGAGATAGGTGGGGGGTGCTCGACCAAATGTCATTTGATACGTTATCCAATTGGCAGTGAGCTGAAAAAAAATTCAAAATGGCGGATTCAAAATGGCCGCCATTCGAATTTCGTCGATATCTCGGAAAGTATAAGAGATGGAAGAACGGTTTCTTGACAAGAAGTGATCAGGACCCGAAGGTCTATTTGATGGATAGAAAAAAAAATTCAAAATGGCGGAATTTATTTTTCCATAGAAAATGTATGGGGAATGTTGAAGAGACTAACAGTTGGTAATTATGCAAGGTTGTGATGCTGTTTTTCGGAGAGTTACTAGAGAAAAATATGGAGAGAGCTGATGATTGAGGATTTTGGAGACGGGTGAAGAGCACAGCCAGGGTATCGAAGATAGGTGGGGGGTGCTCGACCAAATGTAACTCGAAACGTCATCCAATTGGCAGTTAGCTAAAAAAAAATCAAAATGGCGGATTCAAGATGGCCGCCATACAAATTTCGTGTTGTTATATCTCGGAAAGTATAAAAGATAAGAGAGTGATATCTTTGCAAGACGTAATTAGAATCTCAAGGTCTACGGGATGAATGAAAAAAAATCAAAGTGGTTGAATTTATTTTTACATGGAAAATGTGAATTCTACAATAAACCCAAAGGCCTATGAAAAACTATGAAAAGTATGAGAAGAGATGATGGTCTACGATTTGGATCATCATGATGAGGTTCAGTGTATTTTTTATTCAAACAGCCCTTAACTATCTTTAAATCCATGACCGTGCTCCGAGGTAATTCTTTTAGCCCATTGCCAATCGGATTCCAATTGGCCAATTGGCGATGGAGATGACGGCGATTCTTTTATAGGTGAGAAGACAGCCCGCGGGCCACATGTGGCCCGCGCTCCCACGCGCCCTACTAGTTACTATATATATAGCTGCTTGTGCTGATTCATTCATTCACTCATTGATCACCTCTCCTGAACAATTTTGTATGAAAATTTTTTTTTTCGTTTACCATTTCGTATAGAGAAGAAAAATTCATTCGGAGGAAAAATACGGAGAGAGCTGATGATTGAGGATATCGAAGACAGATGAAGAGCACAGCCAAGGGTATTGGAGATAGGTGGGGGGTGCTCGACCAAATGTCATTCGAAATGTCATGCAATTGGCAGTGAGCTGAAAAAAAGTTCAAAATGGCGGATTCAAGATGGCCGCCATACAAACTTCATCGGTGTCCATCTCGAAGAGTATAAAAGATGGAAGAGTGGTTTCTTGACAAGAAGTGATCAGGACCCCATGGTCTATTCCATGGATAGAAAAAAAATCAAAATGGCGGAATTTATTTTTCCATAGAAAATGTATGAGGAATAATGAAGGGACTACGAATTGTAAATCATGAAGTGCTTTGATGCGGTTTTTTGGAAGACTACAAGAGAAAAATATGGAATGAGGTGATGATTGAGGATTTTTTAAAGACAGTCAGGAGCATGGGCAAGGTATTATAGTTAGATGGGGACTGCTGAAACAAAAAATACTCGGAACTTCAGGCAATTGGCAGTGAGCTGAAAAAAAAACAAAATGGCGGATTCAAGATGGCCGCCATACAAATTTCGTGTTATTCTTTCTCGGAAAGTATAAAAGATAAGAGAGTAGTTTCTTAGCAAGAGGTGATAAGGATCTCAAGTTCTACGGGATGCATGGAAAATAATTCACAGTGGCGGAATTTATTTTTCCATGGAAAATGTACATACTATAAGAAGAAACAATGATCTAGGATTTGGATGGTGATTGAGGAGCACTGTCATGGTTTTAAAGATATTTAAGGGCTGTTGGAACAAAAAATACGCTGAACCTCATCGGATGAGGTTCAGCGTATTTTTTTGTTCCAACAGCCCTTAACTATTTTTAAAACTATGACAGTGCTCCTTGGTAATTTTTTCAGCTCACTGCCAATCGGATTCCAATGGGCGATGGAGATGACGGCGATACCTTTAAGGGCGGGAAGACTGCACGCGGGCCACATGTGGCCCGCGCACACACGCGCCCTACTAGTTAATATATATATAGCTACTCGTGCTGATTCACTGACTGACTCATTGATCACCTCTCCTGAACAATTTTGTATGAAAAATTTTTTTTTCAATGACCATTTCGTATAGAAGAGAAAAATTCATTCGGAGGAAAAATACGGAGAGAGCTGATGATTGAGGATATCTAAGACGGATGAAGAGCACGGTCAGGGTATTATAGATAGATGGGGGGTGCTCGACCAAATGTCATTCGGAACGTCATCCAATTGGCAATGAGCTAAAAAAATTTTCAAAATGGCGGATTCAAAATGGCCGCCATTCGAATTTCGTCGATATCTCGGAAAGTATAAAAGGTGGAAGAACGGTTTCTTGACAAGAGTTGATCAGGACTCGAAGGTCTACGTGAAGAATAGAAAAAAAATCCAATATGGTGTAAAAAAAATATTCCATATAAAAATGTATGGGGAATTTTGAAGGGATTTTTTATGGGCGGGAAGACAGCACGCGGGCCACATGTGGCCCGCGCCTCCACGCGCCCTACTAGTTACTATATATATAGCTACTCGTGCTGATTCACTCACTGATTGATCACCTCTCCTGAACAATTTTGTATGAAAAAAATTTTTTTCAATAACCATTTCGTATAGAAGAGAAAAATTCATTCGGAGGAAAAATACGGAGAGAGCTGATGCTTGAGGATATCGAAGACAGATAAAGAGCACAGCCAAGGGTATTAGAGATAGGTGGGGGGTGCTCGACCAAATGTCATTCAAAATGTCATCCAATTGGCAGTGAGCTGAAAAAAAATTCAAAATGGCGGATTCAAAATGGCGGCCAAACGAATTTCGCCAATATCTCGAAGAGTATAAAAGATGGAAGAACGGTTTCTTGACAAGAGTTGATCAGGACTCGAAGGTCTAGGTGATGAATAGAAAAAAAAATCCAATATGGCGGATTATTTTTTTTCCATAGAAAATGTATGGGGAATGTTGAAGAGACTAACAGTTGGTAATTATGCAAGGTTGTGATGCGGTTTTTCGGAGAGTTACTAGAGAAAAATATGGAGAGAGCTCCATATGGAGAGAGATGATTGAGGATTTCGGAGACGGGTGAAGAGCACAGCCAGGGTATCGAAGATAGGTGGGGGGTGCTCGACCAAATGTAACTCGAAACGTCATCCAATTGGCAGTTAGCTGAAAAAAAAATCAAAATGGCGGATTCAAGATGGCCGCCATATAAATTTCGTGTTGTTCTATCTCGGAAAGTATAAAAGATAAGAGAGTGATTTCTTTGCAAGACGTAATTAGAATCTCAAGGTCTACGGGATGAATGAAAAAAAATCAAAGTGGTTGAATTTATTTTTCCATGGAAAATGTGAACTCTACAACAAACAAGGCCTATGAAAAAGTATGAGAAGAGATGATGGTCTACGATTTGGATGATGATTGAGGAGCACGGTCATGGATTTAAAGATAGTTAAGGGCTGTTTGAATAAAAAATACACTGAACCTCATGTAATTCTTTTAGCCCATTGCCAATCGGATTCCAATTGGCGATGGAGATGACGGCGATTCTTTTATAGGTGAGAAGACAGCCCGCGGGCCACATGTGGCCCGCGCTCCCACGCGCCCTACTAGTTAATATATATATAGCTGCTTGTGCTGATTCATTCATTCACTCATTGATCACCTCTCCTGAACAATTTTGTATGAAAATTTTTTTTTTCATGGATGGGGTCGTATAGAAGAAAAAAATTCATTCGGAGGAAAAATACGGAGAGAGCTGATGATTGAGGATTTCGAAGACGGGTGAAGAGCACAGCCAAGGGTATTGCAGATAGGTGGGGGGTGTTCGACCAAATGTCATTTGAAATGTCATCCAATTGGCAGTTAACTGAAAAAAAATTCAAAATGGCGGATTCAAAATGGCCGCCTTACGAATTTCGGCGATATCTCGGAAAGTATAAAAGATAGATGAATGCGGTTTCTTGACAAGAAGTGATCAGGACCCGAAGGTCTATTTGATGGATAGAAAAAAAATTCAAAATGGCGGAATTTATTTTTCCATAGAAAATGTATGGGGAATGTTGAAGAGACTAACAGTTGGTAATTATGCAAGGTTGTGATGCGGTTTTTCGGAGAGTTACTAGAGAAAAATATGGAGAGAGCTGATGATTGAGGATTTCGGAGACGGGTGAAGAGCACAGCCAGGGTATCGAAGATAGGTGGGGGGTGCTCGACCAAATGTAACTCGAAACGTCATCCAATTGGCAGTTAGCTGAAAAAAAATCAAAATAGCGGATTCAAGATGGCCGCCATACAAATTTCGTGTTGTTATATCTCGGAAAGTATAAAAGATAAGAGAGTGATTTCTTTGCAAGACGTAATTAGAATCTCAAGGTCTACGGGATGAATGAAAAAAAAATCGAAGTGGTTGAATTTATTTTTCCATGGAAAATTTGGATGATGATTGAGGAGCACGGTCATGGATTTAAAGATAGTTAAGGGCTGTTGAATAAAAAATACACTGAACCTCATCATGGATTTAAAGATAGTTAAGGGCTGTTGAATAAAAAATACACTGAACCTCATCTGATGAGGTTCAGTGTATTTTTTATTCAACAGCCCTTAACTATCTTTAAATCCATGACCGTGCTCCGAGGTAATTCTTTTAGCCCATTGCCAATCGGATTCCAATTGGCGATGGAGATGACGGCGATTCTTTTATAGGTGAGAAGACAGCCCGCGGGCCACATGTGGCCCGCGCACACACGCGCCCTACTAGTTAATATATATATAGCTGCTTGTGCTGATTCATTCATTCACTCATTGATCACCTCTCCTGAACAATTTTGTATGAAAATTTTTTTTTTCAATTATCATTTCGTATAGAAGAGAAAAATTCATTCGGAGGAAAAATACGGAGAGAGCTGATGATTGAGGATTTCGAAGACGGATGAAGAGCACAGCCAAGGGTATTGGAGATAGGTGGGGGGTGCTCGACCAAATGTCATTTGAAACGTCATCCAATTGGCAGAGAGCTGAAATTTTTTTCAAAATGGCGGATTCAAAATGGCCGCCATTCGAAATTCGCCGATATCTCGGAAAGTATAAAAGATGGAAGAGTGGTTTCTTGACAAGAAGTGATCAGGACCTGAAGGTCTATTTGATGGATTGAAAAAAAAATCAAAACGGCGGAATTTATTTTTCCATAGAAAATGTATGGGGAATGTTGAAGTGACTAACAGTTGGTAATTATGCAAGGTTGTGATGCGGTTTTTCGGAGAGTTACTAGAGAAAAATATGGAGAGAGCTGATGATTGAGGATTTCGGAGACGGGTGAAGAGCACAGCCAGGGTATCGAAGATAGGTGGGGGTGCTCGACCAAATGTAACTCGAAACGTCATCCAATTGGCAGTTAGCTGAAAAAAAAATCAAAATGGCGGATTCAAGATGGCCGCCATACAAATTTCGTGTTGTTCTATCTCGGAAAGTATAAAAGACAAGAGAGCGATTTTTTGCAAGACGTAATTAGAATCTCAAGGTCTACGGGATGAATGAAAAAAAATCAAAGTCGTTTAATTTATTTTTCCATGGAAAATGTGAATGGTACAATAAACAAGGCCTATGAAAAACTATGAAAAGTATGAGAAGAGATGATGGTCTACGATTTGGATGATGATTGAGGAGCACGGTCATGGATTTAAAGATAGTTAAGGGCTGTTTGAATAAAAAATACACTGAACCTCACCGTGAGGTTCAGTGTATTTTTTATTCAAACAGCCCTGAACTATCTTTAAATCTATGACCGTGCTCCGAGGTAATTCTTTTAGCCCATTGCCAATCGGATTCCAATTGGCGATGGAGATGACGGCGATACCTTTATAAGCGGGAAGACTGCACGCGGGCCACATGTGGCCCGCGCACTCACGCGCCCTACTAGTTAATATATATATAGCTGCTTGTGCTGATTCATTCACTCATTGATCACCTCTCCTGAACAGTTTTGTATGAAAAATTTTTTTTTCAATTACCATTTCGTATAGAGGAGAAAAATTCATTCGGAGGAAAAATACGGAGAGAGCTGATGATTGAGGATTTCGGAGACGGATGAAGAGCACAGCCAAGGGTATTGGAGATAGGTGGGAGGTGCTCGACCAAATGTCATTTGAAACGTCATCCAATTGGCAGTGAGCTGAAAAATTTTTCAAAATGGCGGATTCAAAATGGCCGCCATTCGAATTTCGCCGATATCACGGAAAGTATAAAAGATGGAAGAATGGTTTCTTGAGAAGAACTGATCAGGACTCGAAGGTCCATTTGATGGATCGAAAAAAAATTCAAAATGGCGGAATTTATTTTTTCCATAGAAAATGTATGGGAAAAGATGACTGAGGGTTGCGATACCTTTATAGGCGGGAAGACAGCACGCGGGCCACATGTGGCCCGCGCCCCCACGCGCCCTACTAGTTGTATATAAATTAGAAACGATATTTACTTATTATCTTAACGTGTGCTGGAAGAAAGGATCTAGTAGTGGATCTAGTAATTTTAGTAGAATAATATTCCATTCTTCCATTTCATTTTAGGTTTTTTATGAGTAGCAACACAATAGTGAAGCTTTGCTAAAGTGTTTTCATCAGGCGTAAAAGCCTAAGATTTTTTTGTTTACAACAAAAAAATCGAAATTGAATTAGAACGAAAGCTAAACAGATAATCTGTTCAGCTTTCGAAATACAGTAGATTGTATGAATGACTATAAAATGCTTTTAGTATGACATGTGTTGACACTCAGTTTGTTAATTCAAAGTTTGTTCGGTAACGAACTTCGGTTTATGGCCGGGACGTTAAATATTTATAGGGCGGGTAGGAACAGTGCTATCAAGTATTTAAGTAATTTTCCGCGTGCCCCGACATGTAATCTAAGAGCAAAGAGAGCGGGCGCTTTCCCTAATTTTGGTGACATCGTATTAACCAGGCGCGAGTTATTGCTCACTCCTGAGTCCCGAGGGATCGTCGCGGTTGCTAAGGCGATGTGAGGATGTAGGTGTATTGTGTTTGTGTGTGTCGTAACACGCGTTGTTGGTTGTGATGTTGCCAAAGTTGTTAATGTGCTATTATTGGGCGTTTCTTAAGAATTCTTTCATAGCTAACTTCCGCATTGCACGCTTGAGAGTTTTGATCGTTTTATATTTTCAACCCTCGATTTAACTAGATTTAGTCGTATGAATTTTATTTTATGGCAGAAGCAAGTTTCTTGAGGACATTGTTTATTCCTACTTAATCCAAATGATTGTTGAAAGTTATAAACCAAAAGGTACATAGGTACACTTATGTAATACTTAGTACCTAGTCGTAATCTTATTTTGGTGGTAGTGCCTAGTTTCACATCGATTAATTATATAACTAAGAGCTCAACATATTGTAATAAAACGAATGACTATTAGTTGTAGCTACGGTCATGTACCTATCAAATAATTTTAATGTTTAATAGGTATATATTTTCAAGACTATTTAGAAATTAATTGAAGGAGCGCTTCAAAAAGAAGAATCATATTTTAAAAGTTGGTTCAAACCAATGGAAATAACTAAAATACGCGTTAAAGCGTAACGGTAAAACGACTTGTTTCCTTGAATATACTCGTAATATTATTCTAAAACATTTTCTAATTTATACTAGACAATAAAATAAAGGCGAAACATAAGCGAAAAAATATGTCTTCTATATCTTTCTATAAAATAAAAATGTCTAAGGTAAAGCGCGTATAAAAATACATCGTCTCTCAATATCAAGACTGTCTTTTAAAGACGACACAGAGTATCGAGTGGCCGCGTTGGGAATTGGGGGTGTAGCATAAGTATCTACCCGAGCTGTTTGTCTTTGGCTTGTTTCTCTGACATTGTTGCTGTGTTAGTCTGGGTTGTAAGGTGTTTTAAAGCCTCTCTTCTTGGTTTTCATATTTTTCTTTGTAAAGGTTGCTTGAAAAAGACCTTTTATTTTATTTTAAAGCGGAGCCATGTTGAGCTAAAAGAAAGCTATGTTATTGGCAGATTTAACACACATTACGAGTACATGCATCTCGACATTTTTGGAAGAGAAGTAGTAGTTTTCTAGTTCTTAATTATTTATAATCACTAAGGTCAATTTAAGTACAGATTTGTAAGGTCCATATTTACTGTCTGATTCTGGCAGTAAGCTGTTTATGTAAAACTGTTTCTCGTAAACAACGCGTTCGGTTGTGAGAAGCGAAACCTCTAAGGAGGACAGAGTTAATGTTTTGTGAAATCTTGTTATGCTTTGCCATCTTACTCGCCACCGCATATCAAATAAAACACTAAACGACTGCAGATATTTCTACAGATTTGTATTACTCATTAATAAAGTAATGAAGATGATATTAACGCTATGCTAAAGACAGTATTTCACAAAGCGGGTAGATAATCAGGAAACATTAATTATATTTCATACATTTTATTCTTCAATAATAATAAACACAATCAGGTACACTTTCATTGTACTGGCAATTTCGCACTTTTATTTATTTTGTTTTTTAAAACTGACCACCCTGATGGACACGCTGTCCCAGCCTACGTCCGCGCCATGCTTCATTCTTTTATTGTGCGCGGCAATGAGCACTCGACTACAAAAACACGTCTCGTTTTTGTTAATTTAGGTTCAAAGTAAAAAAAAAAAATTAAGTGTTCAGTGTTAGAACTTGCTTAATTTTCTATACTGATAATGCTTAGACGCTAGTAAAATTTATTATTATAACAAAAATAAAATCAAATCAAATCATATAATTGTGCATTCATCTTCGTCAGACTCCGAGGAAAGAGGGTAAGTGAAAATTAACCTTTTTTCCCAGATATCACATCAACTCAAATATCAATGCTGACGAAAGTGTGTCCAAAAATTGAAATCCTAAGGCATCTCTAAGCTAACTTGGAGGGTATCACATTGAGGTTATCACGAAAGTATAGCATGATGCGCGAAATAGTCCAGGCATCTCTAAGCTAGCTTGGAGGGTATCACGTTGAGGATACCACGAAAGCATAGCATGATGCGTCAATGCTCCTGGAGGTTGACTGCGGGTCAACACGAAGGATTTTAAAAAACCTCAAAGGACTTTGCGGATACCAACGGGGGACGATGTCGGTGTGGCGCTGTTCTCGGCTTCACTACAAGTGGCTCCGCATGACCTCCCGGACTTTGATCCCGAATTGCTATCGGCGCTCAGTCATAAGAATTATATTAATGGTTAGTCCCGACAGTTGTAAAATTCTAGCCGACCTTCATTGCAAAGAATCAAATAGTTTATTTGATATACTTGCCTGGCTTATGAATAGCCAGTTAAACGTTATAGCCTTTTATCAGTGATAACTATTTCACGACTTAAAAACTAATTCCACGAGGGTACCAACGCGTCGAACTTTTCTAACTACCTACAACAATAATGTTTAGATTTTGTGGTGGAAAATAATTTACTTACTTTCGAAAATTAATGTTCAGATTGTGTAATGGGATGATAATTTAACTGTTAGCTCAAAACTCAATAAGTTAACAATATTATGTATAATGTACCATTAGTCTGAAAGTTTCATTGAAGTGAATTGTTAAATTCTTTCTGAAACTAATAAAAATCTTAAACCACAACGCGTCCTGAACTGAGAAGAAGCTTAAGTATTGACAAATGACATTTTGTTTCGACAAATGACAAGTAATTAAAGTTCACGAACGGGACCAGATGTTTTTTCGGAGAAATAGTTTCGGGCATTATACTAGTTGCAATGGTTACTGATCGTCAGGTGTTGTAAATAAAGAAACCAGCAGGGCGCGGCGGGCGACTTTGCTATCGACACCCACCGCTGGGACAGCGCAATCTCGTTTCTCGAGAAACTAGCTGGCCTCCTCTCGTTACGGCTCGGCCAGCAGGGGGGGCGTGACACACTTGAGTATTGGCGATCAGCCGCGAGGAAGATGCGACGTGGCAGCGAGTCTCCAGCATCAGCCACAACAAGGACGAGGTTCATCGACGACGCTAGACATTAAGGTACCTATATGCCAGTTGTCTTCAACATTTTGAAGTTTATTGGTTACATATCACTGACAAGGAATCCGTCACGATCTATAACATGATCTAGAATTTCGGGAGTTATAATAAGTGAAGACTATTTTTTGACTTTCACTAGGTGTACAAATGTACGTACATTCAATAAAATATTTTAATGAATTGAACAAATTAAGGAACTAGCTCCAAAAAATTATTATTACATAATACCATTTTAAAAATCGTACACTAACACAGTGTACCGCCTTACACGTTCACAACAAAGAAAAAGCGACAAATGTCTTTGACAATCGACATTTCTTTTTTGGGTGAGATAATGTGGGAGTGAGTTAAGTATGTTCGATTATAGTTAAGATGTGTCTAACCTCAAAATCTTACGTGGTAAAAGATACATTCTAAATTTAAAGGCGTTGAATGAATTTGTAGTTCAAAATCCTTTGAAATTGATAGTTCATAGAACAGCTTACAAGCGAATACTTAAAAAGGGTTTTATGCCTATGAACTGAAGAATCTTATTTTAAAGTACCGATTCATCCTTGGTAAAATACATAAAGAAGTTGTGACTCATCTCAGATACTTACCGCGGTTTTTTCATGAAGATTTGTTAGGTGTTAGAGTGTTAAAGTTATTTACTACCCTCAAAACATGCTCAGTTTCCTGGTTTTATTTTAATTTCTGACGATATGGCAGTATCGTTACCCAACCGCAAACTATGACGTGAATTATGTAACAATTCAAATTCTGTAAAAAAAAAAAAAAATTATACGCTTAACTCGTTGTATCATCTAAGAGTTAAGCTTAATTCCGATTAAAAGTCCTAAAGTCCACTTCTCCAGCTATTAGGTATGGATGGGGTTACACAGAACGTCTGTAGAAACAAAAAATGTAGCCCGTAAGAAAAATTAGACTTTAGACGCAGCTGTTCGTCCATCATCGGTTATCCTATCAGATGGCCAGTGGTTACAAAACATTTTTTAAGTCATCTAACTCCCTTAAACCTAAAAGGTTGAACTAGTGATTCACACGATTTCCCGGTCTAGATGAAGACTAATTCTTTTCATTAGAGGGATTTTTGTTTTTGTAATAATTAACGTTAAGATGAATCGAAATACCTCTTTACAGAGTTGATGGCCATATTTTTCGATACATCTATTTTGATACACATGATTTACATCAGTTGCATAGAGGATATCAAATATCCCCATTTAAACGATTGGGTTAATTGTTTCTTATATGGAAATTAAAGATAATCAAAAGCTGACCAAGAGTTACATCCAGTTAATGGGATTAAGCTATCGCTGTAAGATTATATACTTCAAAGTTATTCAAAGAGTTCAATCCAGTTATTGAATTTATCGCTTCTTGCAATAATGCGAAATGTAATCAATATGAACCCAGACGTCTTAGAAACAGACGCATTCTGAACATTTTGGAACACCAAGTTTACCTTTGCTCTTCTATACATTCTTCTAGAGGTAGAATGCTTAAAAATACTATTATAGACAATGCTTTAGACATACATCGTCTAAGGACCTCTACAACTTTGGATTTCCTTCTTTTACATAAGGTGTCAAAAGACTTACTTCTTATAGTACATTTATTGATGATAAATAAATAAATATGGTCTTTCCCTAGAGAACCACAATTCATAGGAATTACTGGAGGAAGTTCTCTGAAGGCATTAAAAAAAAAAAAAAAAAAAAAAGGACATTTTGTTGGAATTTTTAATAATCTATATGTTTCAAAAATTTTGTGTTATTTACAAAGTTTTGTGGCAATACTGCTTTAATAACGACTGAGATCCGTACAATCCGTACATTATAAGTCAACCTCGTAATTTCCAACAGAACAACTTGTTAACGACGTAGCATATGGTACGATTACTTGTTATCATTCGGCATTGAGTTTAATTTCTGCTGATGATTTTGGGTCAAATAAAAAAAAAATAAAATATATATATATATATATATATATATATATATATATATATATATATATATATATATATATTATATTGCGAAAATGAATAGATAAATTAACATCAAACACCACATAGTAGCACACAATATAGTATGCTAACACATTGCTCAATGGGCCTTAATAAGACTTTATTCATTCCGTAACTTTGCTTTGCTGATCTTGTAACTTTTTTAGCTTTAGGCAGTAGACACAGCACAGAATGAAAACATTAGCATTAGTTAAAGTTAGTATTATTGTTTTTATATAATTCAAGGGAATTATTGAGTTTATACAACGCCAGCTACTACTCAGGGCGAACCAGTTTTAATTATACCATAATCAAAACTGAAGAGAAAGTATAAAAATTTGCCACAGCTTTGAAAAACAAATCGATATGTCGTTCACAAAATCTTAGACCAAGATATATAATAAACAACCTCCTGATAATGTTGAAGCGACCTCATAAGGTCGCCTGCAGGCAGACCACCGTGAGAACGTGTCTGCCGAGGAATATAATCTCTCACGAGAGAGGTCTGCGTTTCAGTGTACTCAGCACCAAGTACGCAACACTTCCTCGGCGAGCACGTCGTTTGTTGCTTGACCTCATCAGAAAAGCAGTCTGCTGGTAACAACCATTACGGACGTTACCTAAGTTTTATAACCTCTTATTGAGCGATGATGCTCCTGTCGCAATAGCTCTTTTGCTCTCTAATCATTAATCATTATAATCTATCTAAATATAAATTAAACCTATTTGTAATGTGACTGGTTTATTGATCCAGGAATTGAACGAAAAGATTGCGTTAATTAAATACTTCTGTGGTATAAAGAGGACCTATTTCCTATTATAATAGGAAACAATTTACTATCTGTTAATGTCCATAATTTAACAAAAATTTTCATCTCTAAACATCTACCTGATTGTGTTTATTATTATTGAAGAATAAAATGTATGAAATATAATTGATGATTAAACGAACTTACCTGTAAGTGAAGTTCTATCACAATTATGTGAATACATTTTATTCGAAAATAATAATATAAGGTCCCTCCCATACCCAAAACCCATGAGTATAATACGAAAATTTTGTTAAATATTCTCTAAAGAATGAAGCATGGCGCGGACGTAGGCTGGGACAGCGTGTCCATCAGGGTGGTCAGTTTTAAAAAACAAAATAAATAAAAGTGCGAAATTGCCAGTACAATGAAAGTGTACCTGATTGTGTTTATTATTATTTTCGAATAAAATGTATTCACATAATTGTGATAGAACTTCACTTACAGGTAAGTTCGTTTAATCATCAATAAGTCAATATTTCCTGATAATTCGGTATCGGGGCAAAATGCACGTATACAAAAACATAAGCGGGCAGGTATGGTGTGATATCGTACAAATTCACCAGACATTGCAATGTATAGCAATATGATTTCGTAGTTCGTTGATTTCATCACGTACTTTAATCGTATAATGAGAATGATTACATATTTGACTAGTGAATGTAAAATATCCTCGTTTATTTCAATGAGTTTTCCCGATAAGTCATTATTTTCAGGATAAAAAGTACCTCATGAAAATAAGTCAAGTATCAAGACCGGGAGATCTCTTCAGGCGGTACAATGTACCGAGTGGGTGCTTCGGGAATCGGGGGTGTATTGTAAGTGAGCTGAGCTGTTTGTCTTTAATGTATTCCAGTGATATTTGTTGCTGACTTAAGTCTTGTTTATTAGGTGTCTCGAGGGAGCGCGGCCTAGTTCTATAAACTTCGTCTCTCTAACAATATCGTGAATGGTTTAAGTCGATATAGAGGGCTGTTTTTATCGAGTGCTTTATATCACTATGTACCTAAAGTAGTGCGCGTTTTTCTCGCAAATTCTCTCTCCATTTGAATATATAAGGTAATAATAATAATAAATTTCTTTTTGTTATTTATAAGCATAGTATTATGTTATATATGTATACATATAAAATCTGTGTATAGGTTCTAATATGTTAAGTAAGAACGTTGAAAAGGTTTTTCTTAATTTTTTTTAATCAATGTACGAGTTATAAGTAGAATTAGGTATAGCATGTGCATGGAAGTTATTAATTTTTTCAAAACTTTATTTATAATATTCATTTTGTATAATTTGCTTAAAGAGGACGGCACGTCATTTGCCTAAATAAACGTAGTTAAATGTTGAACGTGGAACATTTATCGCATCAGTAAGTTTTGCTATTAGAGCGTACCTAATGAAGTATCGAAATCTATCAAGTTGCTTGATAAATTTCGTAGACATACTTGCGGCGGAGTCTGATGGGAAAATTTATGCTTTGAGTACTTATCTAGTCGAATGGTTTAGTCTCGCTAACTCTATTCGTAAATACGGTTAGATGTTTTGGTACAAGAATTTATTAGTAGGTATTTTATATTATAAACATTATATAGTTGTATTTACTTGTATTTTGTTGCATTTCTCCAAAGCGTTATTATTTGCAGTTTTATGAAGCCTCTACTATAGAGTGCAGTTATCATTAAACATTATAGTTTTAACAGTAGCCTAATGCCTGTTTTCACCAACACTTTAAGAAACGCCTAAGCCAGTATATAGGTGACAGTTTTCACTTACAACAACTGTCACATAAGGGCTTAGGTGTCTCTTAAATGTTGGTAAAAACGACCATAACCCTCAGATCACATACCCAATTACCCACCGAATAAACTAAATTAAAACTTATATTTGATAAGAATAGTAAAAACTATGCGCCTAATTTTACTACTCAATAAAATATTAAATATTTTGTTTTGGAAATAAATTATCCAACAATTAACCTATGCGGTTAAGTCAGTATAAGTAAAAACATCCTGAATGCTACTATACTAAGGTAGGCTCAGTATTTATTTAAAAAAAAACCGGCCAAGTGCGAGTCGGACTCGCACACCGAGGGTTCCATACCATAAAAGAAGTAAAACATTAAAAGAATCACTTTTGTTCATGATTTTACGAGTATAATTTACATATAGGTACTTTTGTTGGCAAACCGCAAACCTAACTTTGTTTTCGGCGGATTATTGTTATAAGCAAAAAAAGTATAATAGTTAGAGGGTTGATTTTATTTTTCCTGTAAAATATACGTTAGCTTCCATTGATCATATTTATTTCAGATTTTTCGAATTGTAAACTTCGGAGATAAGGGGGGGGAACGGTATTTTTTTCGACAGTTTGCCCAATAAATCAAAAACTTATTGGGCAAATAAGTTTTTAAATAAAAATTGGTTTTAGAATATACAAGTAACGCCCTTTCATATGATACCCCACTCAATATTGTTATCTCATTTTGAAATTTTGGCGACCCGGTTTTCCCCCCTTTTTAAATAAAAATAAAAACAATTTTCAAATTTTTATGATTGCTATGACGTCGCGTCACTATTACCTATAACTATTCTAAATTTCAAGTCGATAGCTTGAATAGTTACTGAAATAATCGAGTGTGACAGACGGACGGATGGAGAAAGTCTCACCATAAGGGTTCCATTTTTACCAAATTGGTATGGAACCCTAAAAATCACCAGCTCGGTATCGCCGATGGCAATTTGCAAAGGAAACAGCGGCAACATATTCTCATGTCCATTAGGACAACAGTCCTAAACAAACACGGCGAGAGTGTGGTCACTCCGATAAGTGTTGCCAGGGCGACCATATTTTCTAATTAGGAAGTCGCGCGCACGGAATAAATAGCCTCTCTCGGGGAATATATGAATATGTATGCTGGCAACTTTGCTTATAATTACGTGATTGCCGTTTAAGAACTTTTTTCACGCTGTGAGTTTATAAAATTAAAATCCTTCTTGTAGGACTATCTCTTTTGACGGAAATTTCAAATAAAATGATAAAATATTACCACAGTACTAAGAACTCAATTATAGTTAATTTATGTTATTATTTCTTTTGATGTAATGTTGAAAAGATTGACTTTAATTTTGACACCAAATTTTGTTTGGAACTAATTATCAATTTTCTAAATCGATGTGATTAGTAGGACCATCGAAAGAAAACCTATTATACACTATCGCAAAGTAATACATTCCTTTTGAGAATTTCTGATATGGTACAGAAGGCAACTGACAAGATATTGAACGAAATAAAACTCATATTCCCATACTAAAGAAGCAATATAGGGAGGAAATTGTGACCTCTCCAATAAAATTCCGCGATGTATGAAATTCAATAAAATCGTTTACAAAGTAAGCATCATTACTGTCGTAGGGAGAGATGGAGAGCATCTATATTTTTGAATATTCCTTGCGAAAAATGACAGTGGGTGGAAGTGGGTCTTGAATTAGGGTTGCCATCAATACTGATATACCGTTATACTTTTTGACGACCGAATGGCGTAGCAGTAGCGAACCTGCCGTCTGCGTCAGAGGTCGTGGGTTGGATTCCCACAACTGGTAAACGTTTGTGTGATGAGCATGAATGTTTCCCAGTTTCTGGGTGTTTTTCACTATATTATATTCATGTATATTAATATCTATGATTTTATAGATATTTGGCCATGTCATATTAACGAATGATAACATCGAACACTTGAAAGTTGTAGGAGTGATAAACAAGCGTCCATGTGGTAACGGTCAACGAGATGGACTAAGATCATGTGGATCGCTATTGGCTCTTCCATCACAGGTGGTCTCGAAAGGTAAAGTTTGCTCGCATCATTTTGTCGCGCAGCCGGTTGCTGCGTCGGTTTTTTCAAATGACATCAAAAACACCGATCGTGCGCATGTACTTTTAAAGACAGATTCTACGCGAACAGACTTTAAGCCTTTGGAGGATGATTTCAAAAGCCACAATGATTAAATCATTTATCATCTTAACATAAGCACGCAACAGTAAACGACTAAGAAGAAAAGTTTATTGTTACTGAGTAAATTTGTAGAAAAGTTGGCAACCCTATCTTGAAATTTTCAGACGCTTCAAAGGCGCCGACGGGACGCGACTCGACGTCTGTCTTGCAATAGGTACCAAGTAGGAATGGGGAAGTTTGCATCTTGATGTAGGTATCAACAGGCCAATAAACTTTGTTGTTGTTCAAAAATAAGAGATTGATACTTTTTATTTTATTTTAAGTACCTAGATCTTTTTGGGTTTCTTCTGCTTGAACTTTATCTTTGTTCTTATCATTCTTCGAATACTCGCGGAAGAATATAACAGAAAAACGACGTTTTACCTAATAAACTAAGCCTAAACTAACTATCAAAAATCTGTTTCTAAGCGTTTTTGGATATTAAACATTATTAACAAAAATTACAATTACATCCCTTGTAGTTTCTGATAAAAATTTGAATTTGAAGCAAATTTTGGGAGGACTTTATCAAATCGTATTTTTTTCTTCACGGCGAATTTAGATTTAAGACCCAAATTACTTGACGTTTATATTTTAAAGTAGTTGTCTTTATAGATTTTAAACTGTAGGTCACTAAAAATCGCTTAAATAGTCGTCTACTCCGTTAATGAACAAACTCTCAGGCTTGCTGAATTTCAGTGAAAGGTACTTAGTTCTAAAAGTAGGCGTGGGGAACTAAATTTTTTCAGTTCAAATCTGGTGGAAAATCTTCAGCCACGACTGATTACTCATCTACCGACAAAAACGTATCGCCAATCGATTAGTAACAATACGGTAACAATACAGTATTTTTCTTTTATATTATTGCTTTATTGTAGACTAGGTTAGAAATAATGACATCCATTGAAAATAAAATTATTATCCGACAAGGAAATCAAAAGTTACAAGCATTTGAGTTTTTCTTCTGTCCCTTTCTCGCAAAATGAAAATTTGTCTGGAGTTACGTGGAGTTACTATGGCATAAGCGACTGTGACGTCACTATCCGATATAGCTATCTCTGTTTAATCAGAATTATTAAATTGCTTATAACTTTTTCGTTATGTGCTCGATTTCATTTGATTTGTCTAAATTTAATTCTGTTATTGAATTGTGTTGGCCAACGTATTAGTTTGGCCATCCAAAGAGGCAATGCTGCCAGTATCTTGGGTACCATGCCTCGTTGCGATGGAATCGATGAGGTTTTAAATTCATAACCTAGTTTATAGTCTATTTTTATTTTAAATTTTAATTGTAATTGTTATTGCAAAGTTTAATGTAGAATAAAGAAATATTTTGAAATTGTGTTTCAAAAATTAATTAAATAAGTCAATGTTTTGAAATAAGTAAAATACCCTATTAAGAATGTACTTACCGATATGCTGAAGCAGCAACTATGGTAAGATTAGGGGTTCTATCAACCCTTCCAAGTTACTGCATTACCATGATCAGCTGCAGCGTCACTTACATTCAGGTGAGATTGTCCATCAGAGAAGAACTCGTAATTAACAATAACACTGTCTTATTCTTGACAAATTCCGCCAATTTATTGAATGTGCCGAGTCGGAAATTGCTTGTCACCATGATTCGGCAATACATCAAACAATCTATTTTGATCCATCGACTGGCGGAGCCAAAATTATGTTGGGGAGTGAATTAGAGCGGCCGTCGCGTCACTTCCATAATAAATAACGTGGAAGAAGCTCTGGTCACCCGAGGCCTAAAGAACGCTTCGTTCGGAAAGCCACTTCATTGTTTATAGGTACCTACTCATAATATGTAAGTTTCTAATTCATATTAAGGTAAAAATCTTTCTGAAGAAATCGTTTTGATTGTGTGGTCTGTGGTCATAGCAGATCCTTCAAAAAATCAAGTCTTGCAAAATTAGTAAAATTTTAATTTTAATTTTACTAATTTTAATTTTACTTTTACTAATTTAAAAATAATAATTTTTAAATTTTAATATTACTAATTTTCTGCTTTAAAATGCATCACTCAAGCAATCTTAAATCGAGATTGAGAATTGAGACTACTCATCAGACTGTAGCTGTTGATGTGCTGTAGTAATAACAACCTCAGATATTTCAGAAAACTGTTAAAATAAATAAATGTCATTTATTCATAAGAATGTAGGTAACATTAGGTGGTCACAATAACAATCAATATCCTTGTACATTCTGCCTTATGGCGTATGAATATAAGAAGAAGATGTAAATAATGTCAGTAGTTTGATATTATCATTTTTGTAACTATCATTTTTCATAATATTGTCAATTATACTTAAGAATGGCAATAATTGTAAATACATAATTCATAAAGTCAAGAAATTAGTAATTCAGAATGTCAATAATTGTAGATAGATAATATTTATAAAGTCAAAAAATTAGTATTTAAGAATGTCAATAATTGTAAATATATAAAGTCAAAAATTAGTTTCATTTAAAAATTCATTTACATTGTAATAACATTTATCCATAAGTAAATCAAACGTACGTTTTTTAAAGATATTCAAAGTATTGTCTTTATATATATCAGGTAGTTTATTATAAATAGAAATTGCCATACAGTGCGAGCTCTTTGCAAAAATTTCTAGCCTCTTAGGAGGCATCATCAATTTATCCTTTCTACGCTGTCGAACTCCTTCTAGTTTATTGTAGCTTTTAAAGTATTTGGGATATTTCTTTACCAATATAAGTATTTCATGTATATATAGACATGGTAAAGGGAGAACGTTACATTTTTTAAAAAGAGGCTTACATGTTTCAATTTGCCTCAGTCCGCATAATGCCCTAAGACATGCCTTCTGTTTTATGAACACTTTATTCGCTAATACAGAGTTTCCCCATAAAATAATCCCGTACCGTAGCAATGAGGAGACATAGCCTTGGTAAGCGAGTAGGGCTGTTTTAGAACCTGTAGTTTGGTAAAGGCGTCTGAGTACATAGACAAATTTGTCTAACTTGCCGCACAAGTTTTCAACGTGAGGTTTCCAATTGGTGTAGTTATCGAGTGTGATGCCCAAAAAAGTTGTATTTTCAACTTCTTCTATTAAAGTGCCTTTGAAGTTAATATTTACATTTGACGTTTTATTATTGTAAGGAATGAATTGGATAAATTTGGTTTTCTTCATATTTATTGACAAGTTATTACCATTTAGCCACTCAATTATACTCGACAACGCTTTATTTGCTTCGTTTTCAATAGTTGATTTGTCCTTACATTTTATTATTAAAGTAGTGTCATCCGCGTACATTAAGCATTTGTGCGTAATGGAGTCAGGGAGGTCGTTTATGTAAAGAAGAAATAAAAGTGGCCCTAGGACGCTTCCCTGAGGAACTCCATAAGGGTTTTGCAGTTTGCATTCAGAGCGGTACAGATTACAATTCGCCCTTTCTGTATATAAAATTTCCACGCACTGCTTTCTGCCATGTAGGTAGCTTTCCAGCCACTCTAGACTCTTACCTCTGATTCCGTATTTTTCTAATTTACTTTTGAGAGCTTTATGACAGACCAGATCAAATGCTCTGGTCATATCGAGAAAGATGCATAAGACATTGTCTTTAGCATTTAAGCTCTCTGTAATTATTTTATTTAATTCATAACAAGCAAGTGTAGTGCTGCTATTCTTAATAAATCCAAATTGTTCCTTTTTTAAAATATTACATGTAGATATAAATGTATAAATTTTATTGTGCATAATTTTTTCTAGAATTTTAGATATTATTGGAATAAGTGTGATAGGTCGGTAGTTTTTTATGTCATTTTTATTGTCTTTTTTAAATATTGGTTTAATGATTGAAGTTTTTAGCTTGTCAGGAAATGTACCCTCTACGAAAGACAGGTTTATTATATGTGCGAGAGGTGGTGCTACATAAATTGCACACATCTTTATCATTTTGGTGTTTAGATTGTCATATCCAGTAGAGTTAGTACTTTTTAGTTCTTTTATTGTTTTACATACATCTTTTGGAATAACAGGGCTTAAATATAGGGTTTTATTGTTATGCTTAATGTTAATATTTAGGTTTTTGTCAGATCTACTGTTTGTGTCATTGCTAATTTCTAGAAAATATTCATTAAATACATTTGCAATATCAACTGGATTTAAATAAGTCTTTCCTGCTGATTCAATGCTTCTAATTTCTCGATCAACTTCCTTGACCTCAAAACTGTTACCAATAATATCCCAAGCAGCTTTACATTTATTTTTCGATTTATAAATAAAGTTTCTATTAGCAATGGATTGTGATTTATTGGTCACAATTTTCAAGAGCCTAGAATAGTTTAAATAATTGGTCTTGTTTAGACGTTTATTTGCTGGAGATTGTAAGTATTTAAGATATAATCGGCGTTTATTTATACAAGATCTTTTTATACCTTTGGATAGCCATTTATTTTTAATTTCTTTATTTACAATCTTTACCGTAATTTCTGGAAAACAAAGCTCATAAAAGAGTGTAAGAAGTTCATGAAATATATTAAAAGCTTTATTAGTGTCATCTTGTTCATACACTTCCTGAAATGATAATGCCGATAAACATGCTACAAATTTTCTAATATTGTCCTTCGAAAAATCCCTCTTTTTTTCAAACCATACTTTTTTTTGTGCGAAAAACCTTTTTTCCTTTGAGCCTTAAATGTTATTGATTGTGCCGTCTCATGGTCTGATAAGGCGAGATAATATGTTTCTGACTTAGTATCTGGGATATTACTTACAATGAGATCAATACAAGACTCTTTCCTCGTGGGTTTGTTTATATGACTTATTAGGTTATAGCTATCGAGTATAGATGTTAGCCTATCAGAATACTTATTTTTAATTAAAGTATTTATGTTCCAGTCTCCACATATGATTATTTGTTTTTTTTGGTTTGGATTTAATTTATACAACAAAGACTCTAATTTTTCAAAGAATAGTTCTATATCTGATGATGGTGTTCTGTATATAACTATAACAGTTACATTAAGGGAGTTAATTTTAATGCCACAATATTCAAAATGGTTTTCAACTGGCGCCACTATTTTATAAAGTTCACACAATGGTATGAAATCTAGATGTTTTTTTATCAATATGCAGGTCCCCCCTCGTCTTTGCCTTGTCCTAGTAAACTGAGAGGCAACTGTATAATTGTTTATCTTTAAGTTAGTTTCAGACCCTCTTTTGATAAAAGTTTCAGTTAAGCATATTATATCAACACTATTGACATATTTGTTAGACACAAGATCCTCTAACGCAAGTTCCAAATCATCCACTTTAGACAAAATGCCTGCTATATTTTGGTGCAGCAGTGTATAGTTTTTACTCTCGAAAAAACGAAGTTTTTCCATCTGAGTTTTCGGTCCCTTCCTGCAATTCATTTACTTTGGCTAATTGTTCATTTAATTTATGTTGAATGGGGCAAATAAGTGTCTGAGTTGTAGATTGATTTTGTATATCCGAAACATGTTGATTAGGGGAAGTGAGTGTCTGAATCGTAGATGTCGGTTTAATTGGAACAGTTTCCTTTAAAACATTTTTTGTTTGTTTCTGTGTAGGATTTAACTTTGAGCTACTCGTAGCACTAAAACTCTTTAAGTAGTGAATGTAGTCAATCTCAATATTTAATTTATGACTTAGTTGTTTAATGTAATTTCGCCTACTATATATATTACTTTTGCTTTGATTAAGGCAGATATATGTACAATTTTTGTAAGTTTTACATATCAAATGTATCATATTATTAAGCATATATGTATTTAAATAGGGATTTTGTAAAATATTAACAACAAAGACCTTATTTTCTTTCAAAGTATGGAGTGTGTTACATAGTTCAGTATACAACTTTATTGGGTTTTTCTCATTAGAGCCAATACCTATTATTACAATATCATTCCTTTGCAACGTTTTGCTTAAGTTATTACTATCGATTAACGTTTGGGTACACGTGGAGTATGGCCTAATAGTCCCTTGTACTGTATAAATATCATTCCAAGTGTCCAACCGCGCAGAATGCATTTCTGTAGGTAGATAACTGAGCTGTTGGTCGCCGATGATAAAGATTCCCGGTTTACGTATACGGCTCGCCGAAGACAGTTGCATTTCCTTCGCCGTGGACGCAGGACTGCTGCTTGCGGTTTGCGTAGACGCATGTTTGTTTACATTGTTAATAGTAGTGTCCAAAGGAGGTGTAAGGGTAATATCTCTGCATACGGTGTTAGAACTGCACAGGGGTGATATTCTTGAGGTGCTAATGCGGACTTTTGTGAGTTTTCTTGCAATCGGAGTGGTGGTATATTTACTCGACGTGGGTGTTTCAATAGTGCTGTTTCTGCGAGAAGCCGGCGATGTCTGTATGGAAACTTTTTTGAGTAATCTAATAGTTTTTTCCTTCTCGTGTAAACTGCATTTTATACTTGAATTTTCAGAGTTTAAATTGATGATTTCCTCATGTGCGCTGTTGAGCTTAGCTTGCAAAGATTCTATCTGGTTTTTTAATTCTATTACTTCCTCTGAGTCAATTGTTTGCCTTTCACTATAAGTTGAGACATTAAAGCTAGTGCTCAGCATCGACTCATCGTCTGTTAAGTAGTGTAGGTCTTGTTCGGACCTAGTTTTTGAAATGGGCTTCCTAGTGGTTACATTCTCCATTTTTTCGAAGGTAAGAATTTTATTTTAAAAATAGATATATTCTAATGATCCTTTACTCAGACAGCTATCAGACAACATTCATTCATAAGTATTATGATCAAATCTTCATTAATAAATACTCATATAGTCACTAATCTTTGATCACAGCTGTCAACATTCAAGTTGAATTCAAAATAGCTGAACATATCTCATCATTCAAAATTGTTTGTTATATTTTGTACTGGTGCTTTTTACGTGTTTTAAACTTTTGATCAACGTTTTAATTATGATAATTAATCATAAATGTTCAATTTCATTTTAAATCTCTTTCTACTTTTGTCGAAATAACGGTAATCACATGAGATATTTTGCGTTATATTTTAAGTTAATTTTGATTACTTACAGTTACAAAAAACACTTCCACTAATTATTTGCACTGTTATTAATACTTAGTGGTAAACATTTTGTCAATTTAGGGGCGAAAACTATTTTAGAATTATATTAAATACGGAGTCAATACTGGTCAGGTCAATGACACCTGTCATTGTTGCATACAAGTTGACTTAGTAAATATGTTCCCAAATACGCCTACGCCGGAAACTCTAATGAGTCACATGTTATGGCTGTGCCTGTCCCAGTATCGTCTTCCGTTTTATATTCAGTGATTTGGCGTTCCTTGGTACACTTATAAATAGGTTCCATATCCAAACGTTCTAGGATAAAATTTGTTTTTTTAAGAACTATTTAATTAAATTCACCATTAGTGCTGTAAAGGTGGCCTTAAATGGGATCCATTAATGAGTATAACTATTAGGGTATCTACTAGGAGTTATAATAGGACCCATTATTATTAGTAGGCACATTATTATTACCCAATATTATTAGCAGGTAGGATCTTAGTAGATAGATGATAATATGTAGGACATGCGATGCATAATCGTAATGGCTTGAGATCAATTTATATTTAGTTCTATGCCTTTTCTAGGGTGTATTGAATAAAAATACTTGTATGAAAGTTTTCTTGTGCTAAAATTTTGCACGTCATCGTTGTGAAAAATGGTTTTCTTTCACCCTTTCACGACCTTATTTATTACGTCACAAGTACTCATGTAATTTTATCCTCGAGATCTTTTATTCATGCGGTGTTAAATGTCTGAACATGTTTTGTTACGGGAAATTTATTACTGCCTTGGTCGCCTTTTTATTTACAAAGTACATATCTAATTCTATTTAAGTATATTATTCGGATATTTTTATATTATGTACGGTCACGATTGTGACGTCATGTCGATTTTGTTCAAAGGATGTTAGAGATGTAAACATACTTTATGATTTTCATATTTAAAATTCTTTTCAGTAGATTGCGATTACCACTTTTACTGGGTGACAGTTGAAGTTGTGGTGTAAAAATATATACCTCGTACCTAGTAAACAAATATTTTGTTTGTTACTGATAGTTATGGGTCCTTTATTGCGAATAATATTGTAGTATTTATTATGATACGGAATAATTATCTAGTTGCCTTCACAACGCGGTCAATAATAACCGCAAAATACATTTCCAGAACCCCTAGTGCAGTATCCTTTTGCTTAATACCTCAGTAATATTTAGAGCCGCTTTCGAGTAACGATTAGTTTTCTTCTCGTCACCGATTAGTCGTCAATATTACTTCGATAGTAGTTTTATTGCCTTCGACTTATCAGACGAATCTGCATTTATTTGTATTATATTATGTAACTTATTTCACAAACAAATAATTTAAATGGTCTGAGCCTCTGAAGGATCCTTCGGTATAAGAGCGAAACGTAAGTGGTGAAATTTTTTAGAACGATTTTCGAAAATTTTAAGTATAAATCGGATGAAAATCAAGTTAAGTTCAATAATGATAATTGAATAGTTCACTAATGAAACTGTTCGATTCTCGAGACCGACTCTCCGGTCGTAAGTGTGAAAACCCGTACTATGGGTTTTGTAATAACATTTTGTCGCGGAATCCACGAGATGAGCGGGGCGTGGGTAGAGGCAGGGGTCGAGAGGGGAGGGAATCAATCCACTCACGCCGGGCCCGTTGTCACATGTCCAATCTACTGACACACTGTTCACTAGGGATCAGGCCATCGGGAAATGCGAAACTATTGAATTTATGTTCGCTTTCGGGATAAATAAATTTCTACCATCGATATTGCGATATGTCTCTGGTGATTATGAAAACTATTTGAAAGAGATCAACTGAGTAGAAATTTTTGCTTGAAAAGAATCGCAGATATAACATCATATCTAGTATGAGCTCTAAGATTGAGTTTTCTTTTTACTGTAATATCCTTGATGACTTCGACAGTGTTATATTCGGTTGACTGGTATCACTCGTTCTTAACATACTCGTAAATCAATATGAGGAAGACAAAATATTTTATACAACAGACCGTGATCACCACCGTGAAGTATAGGTATATTAACTTTATCACGCGTTACCACTCTTTTATGCTAGGCCCGGCAAATGTATCCCATTTTATGCCGAGTGATTTTGTCATCCATCTATCACGGATAAAGACGCAATCTATCTTTAGACACACTCGTTCCTCCCAACTGCTGATAAATCTTCATCAATTTTCTATTACTTCTGGGAACTGTTTTTGCAGGTTATTTTTGTCTGCGTTTTCCAGACTGACAACCTCCCTGATGGAGTTGGTGTGATTTGCTACCTTTTGAAGGTCACTTCAATCGTCATCATGACTGAATTTGAGATTTCGTAATTTCTAAACTGATTTGTTGTCTAGTAAGAAACTCTACTAAAACTATATTCTTTTTAAGTTATTGCGATTCCATCTTCGACTAAATCCATTTTGTAAAATTGAATTCTATTACTAACGTTATTACTTATTAGTATAAAAATTGTATTATTTTTGTATTAATGATTAGTATTTATTTGTTTGTTGCAGGTAAGAAAAATATCATGGCACGACCTTTCTCATCATATTCCGTAAGCCAATTGAATATTTTTATTATTGAACTTATCAAATGATTTGTAAGGCGCTCAGTCAGTTCGTAAATTCCTAATTAGCGTTTTTCATTTGATACAATCACTGAAAACGCTGCCTATATCGATTTGGAAGACGTCTTTTAAATAGTATTTCTGCAGTGGATCTCACCTGCCCCCTGATTGCATAAGAAAAACGTATTCATCTTTATCGTAAACCGTAGCGAATTCTGCCCGCTGATTGGGTTCCTGATTTGCGCCAGCCAATCGCGGCGCAGAATTCGCTAGCGTTTACGATAACGATGAATACGTTTATCTTACGCAATCAGGGGGCTGGTCCCAATATAGTGCTGTAAATCATTCATCTGTCAAATAGTGTACCAAAGTATTACCTAATTTATAGCAATAGAACTCCTGAACTGCACTGCCAGTTATCCGTAGTTCCGTGTCCCTCACAGCTACAACAATATACTTCTACGTATACAGCGCGGTATAGCCTGTGCCCTGTAGTGATGTGCGCTGCCTGCAGCCTGACCCCGTAAACAATTAACTGCCCCAACTGACGGAGTGTGGATACAACAGTTCGGACGGCTTTTGCTTTGATGTTTAGTTTTTCAACTTCCAACAGGCTTTGTGTTTTTGGATAGGGCGATTCTTTCTTCTTTTACTTCGCTATGCGTAGTGGTTCTCGAGAAATGCTAGTGATGCTGTAGCCGAACACTTGATACGTTTGCTTGATGCGATGTGATGTGTTGTTATAATATGATACTTAGTTATTTATTCAGGGTTCTTTGCCTGTATATGTAAAAATATGCAGTTTTAACATATAAAAAATAAGCGATTCTTATAAATACTTGCCTAGTTATTTCAAAATCTAGGCGATTATAAAGGTCCGTACGATAATAAGCTTTGTCTTTGCTCGATAATACGGAACCCCCTTGTGAGCATGTCCGACTCGTACTTGGCTGGATAGTAATGCTTGGCGATTGCAATAGGGATTTCTTTGTATTAATTAACTTATATACACAACCCGTTAAGTTGGAGACTCTAAAAACTGGCGAAACTGATATGAGTTGTTACACTGATAAAATTGAATGAGTATTTCATCCGTAACTTACTAGTTTTTTTTTTAAGGAAAAAGGAAAGGCCCAATCAGTCGAATTTTCCTCGTACCTGACTCGCTTTTGTTTAATTTCGACACGACACCATCTCGTTTCTAGCTGCAAACTTTGTAACAATTCTGATCTAACATAATCTAACTTGTTTCACATGTCTTTTATTCCCAGAAAAGGGCGTTTTTAGCTTCGTTCTCCTGTATATTTAATTCACAAATACGTCATTACAATAAAGCCATGTAAACTACGTCACTTTATAGTCTTAGGATGTCGTATTCAAACACATACATGCAAACATTCACTTTAATAATATTAGTGTAACATTCTCTGAATATGAGTGGCAATATCATGATAATAGTAGTTTATGAAACGGATGCATAATGGGGGGTATTAAAACATGAGTGTGAGTTTAAAAAACGAGCCGCAGGCGAGTTTTTTAATAGTATCACACGAGTGTTTTAATACCTAATTATGTAGAGTTTCATACACTACTTTATCTACGCTCAAATTATCATAAATCCAAACCATAAAATCTTGCTAACGTTTGTCGTAAATCCTTCACTTTGTTGGTAAAAGATTGTGGGTCATTTTTGTTGCAATTACTAAAATGTCAGGTGGAGTTAAATTTTCTTTAGTACGTTTTACTGCTAGCTAAGTTTTGACTAAGTAACAAAAATAACACATTGAAATGTTAAAAGTTAGGTATGGCGCCAAAATTCAGTTGCAAACTGCGTATAGTCTGTTAAAAAAGTCATGAAACAAAAAAGAGTAGAAAAATATTTATACAAGTCAGATAAACTATATTTTTAGTGGATAATTAAATAATCAAAAATTATACATAATTCCTTTCAATATTCTGTATGAACACACTTTTTAATCAGTCATATAAGGCAGGGAAAAATTATTGTTTCCGTGAATTAATTGTTGTCTATGGTCGATCATGACTACCAACTAAATGTTGTCTGTGGACTCCATATATAAAAAAAAAAAACAAAATTGAGGATTGGCTCTACACTCTCTTTTGGCTATGACGACCACAGAGAAAAGAAAGTTATTCCCTGGTCTGGGATGACGACACACAAAAATACAGGAACCCAGAGCCGCGTATCGTAATAGAAATTATTCAACAATCTAGAGATATTTCCATAGTACAGCTATGTTATAATGAATAACTTTTTAATAATTATAGAAGTCTGTGAATAAAGTAGGTCAATATGTGACACATTTTGATTTCATAATTCGAACTTTAAGCAATGAGCGTAGATAAAATATATTATAAGGTACTGGTAAGTACTACGTTCTTTTAAGGTTACTATATTTTCTATAAAAACTATGGCGGGCAAACGAATTGACGTACGGACAATGTCAAGAGCACTACATTAAAGATTCTATTTTTACTACTTTCGTACGGAACCCTATAAACTCATCTAGATTCTCTCACTGCGCATTGTACCAATACGATACCTTCATTTTATTTTAGAATACTCTAGATGTACACAATTTTTATCAAGAGAAACGATATTTCGCTTTCCCGTTTGAATTAAATGCAAATTCTTAACGGAATTTATGTTTGATGAAGTTTTTGCTACAAATACTAGAAAATAAAGGAACAAAATAAACTAGTTCGATTACAATAACAGTGAACAGAAACTTGAACGTTGAGGTTTCAGGCTTCATTACTCCGGTGAAATTGGTTTTCTTTATTTTATTCGATGCGGTGACGTGAGACGACAAAGTTTGAGTGTAGAAAGTTCGAAAGTTCTTCCAGTTCAGAGTTAACAATTCAAGCTTACCTAAATATTTCCTTTATAATATTGTCGTGAGATCATAAGTGTATAACAGTTTCTTTTGAGTAAAATGTTTTGAAAATCAAAATTATTTTAAATTATAAATCTACTAATGCTGTTGTCTATGATTATACCTACGCTCGCACAAATATATATTGAAACAAATTGTTTATATGGTCAGCTGAAATAAATAGAAAGAGATATCTCCTTACACACAAATTAGCTAAAAAGTAAATTTATTTATCTACTTATTAGTGTAAAATGTACTCACAATTTTTAGGGTTCCATACCAATTTGGTAAAAATGAAACCCTTATGGTGAGTCTTTCTCCGTCCGTCTGTCCGTCCGTCCGTCCGTCCGTCCGTCTGTCACACTCGATTATTTCAGTAACTATTCAAGCTATCGACTTGAAATTTAGAATAGTTATAGGTAATAGTGACGCGACGTCATAACAATCGTAAAAATTTGAAATTGTTTTTATTTTTATTTAAAAAGGGGGGAAAACTGGGTCGACAAATTTTCAAAATGAGATAATAATATTGAGTGGGGTATCATATGAAAGGGCGTTACTTGTGTATACTAAAACTAATTTTTATTTATTTTTATGCCTGATAGTTTTTGATTTATTGGGCAAACTGTTGAAAAAAATACCGTTCCCCCCCTTATCTCCGAAGTTTACCAATCGAAAAATCTGAAATAATTACGATCAATAGAAGTTAATGTATATTTTACAGGAAAAATAAAATCAACTCACTGACTAATATACTTTTTTTAATAATGACAATAATCCGCCAAAAACAAAGTTACGTTTGCGGTTTGCCAACAAAAGTACCTACATGTAAATTATACTCGTAAATTCATGAAAAAACCGGCCAAGTGCGAGTCGGACTCGCGCACCGAGGGTTCCATACCATAAAAGAAGTAAAACATTGAAAGAATCACTTTTGTTCATGAATTTACGAGTATAATTTACATGTAGGTAGGTACTTTAGTTGGCGAACCGCAAACGTAACTTTGTTTTTGGTGGTTTATTTTTATTATCAAAAAAAGTATAATAGTAAGGGAGTTGATATACAGTAATTTCTATTAATCATATTTATTTCAGATTTTTGATTGATAAACTTCGGAGATAAGGGGGGGGGAACGGTATTTTTTTCGACAGTTTGCTCAATAAATGCAAAACTATCAGGCATAAAAATTAATAAAAATCGGTTTTAGAATACACAAGGAACGCCCTTTCATATGATACCCCACTCAATATTGTTATCTCATTTTGAAAATTCGAAGTCCCGGTTTTCCCCCCTTTTTAAATATAAATAAAAACAATTTTCAATATTTTATGAGTGCAATGGCGTTGGGTCACTATTACCTAAAACTATTCCAAATTTCAAGTCGATAGCTTTGATAGTTACTGAAATAATCGAGTGTGACAGACGGACGGACGGACGGACGGACGGACGGACGGACGGACGGACGGACGGAGAAAGTCTCACCATAAGGGTTCCATTTTACCAAATTGCTATGGAACCCTAAAAAAGTGATTCTTTCAATGTTTTACTTCTCTTATGGTATGGAACCCTCGGTGCGCGAGTCCGACTCGCACTTGGCCGGTTTTTTTTTTAATAGTAATATTGTAAGAAACTTATAAGGTAAGTTTGGAAAACAAAGAAAACTGGAATTTTCACGCGCTATTCACGTGAAAATTTAAACTTTTCAGTAAAGAGTAAAGCGCTCAGCCGCTCTAATCAATCCTACTAAGTTAGGCCTGGCTGGAGGTGAGCTGAAATTATTTATGTGAGGCTCTTGTTTGTGTAAATTAGGATCCAATATAAACCCTGAGTAAACGACAGCGTAAATACAGAGTACACGCTTATTTAGAATACAATCAACAGAAATAATTCAAATCTACTTCAGTCCTACCAATAATCTCCATTGACTTTAATCTTGCAATAAATGTTGAAATTATCGTCATGCACAACCCAAAACCTTCACTGCTAAATTTTGCAAAGAGGATCAAATAATGATGTTAACAAGAGATAAGAAAGGATTTTTGTTACCACGAAAACACACGAGTGAAGCCGGGGCGTGTGAGCTCATTTAATTATTTCCCTCGTTAAAGTAATGCATAATTAGGTATTCAGTGACTCAATGCTGTTTGAGTCAAGACAGGTGGAATTAACAGGACTAGCAGGAATCTACACACATAGTGAATGCATGGGCCCATAACACTGGTGCTAATACAGTCTGCATTGATTTGAATTTAGAATAGAATATAGTAACGCCGCGTCTATGTTCGTGTAATGTCTACGGCTACGCCAACAATGCAGCTTTGGATTGATTAAGGTTGCATTTATCAGCGCAACTCTCTGAAGACGCGCTGCCTCCGGGGGTATTAATTTACGAGCATTCAATAGATACAGAGACTCTACTGTTTGTTGAAGATAATAACACGCTGGAGCAGTTGATGGACAAAACGTACTTATCACTCGTGTGGGTGGAAATCAATAAATTATATACCTACAATACACTAATATCAATAAAATTGCGTACTTTTGGTCATATTTTGATATGTATATTTTTCCAATAGCTATCTATATTTCTTTAATAAAAAGTACTTGTATTCATAACTGCTTTTCGAACCTGGCGTATTTGAAAGAAGAGCCTATGGCTATTATTTAGGCCTATGTGAAAAATAAAGACTTTCGTTTTCATATTGCATTGTTCTGAAAGGCCTTGGCTGACATTACATTATTTTATCATTTCATTTTTTGACCGACATCAAAAAGAGGAGGATGTTTTCAATCCTTTGGAAATTTTTTTTTAAGTACATACATAATTTTAACTTTCAATCATCTTTCAAACGTTGTTAAATTTGGTTGGAGGCCTGTAATATTTGATTGCGAAGGATTGAACTACCTTTGCAAGCTAAAAATGCATGTGTAATAAATTGCACTTCTGTACCAGAGACAGGCCCCTCCACAGATAAGAAATATATTGGCGCCCAACGGACAATATTTTTTCAGTTAGGTTGGTAGGTTCTTAGGTAAATACCTTTTTCATCTCACCCGCTCGGAAAAGCGTTTTTTAATGCCCGAAATGCGGGCGAAAAATGCTATTATATTCCCTAGGCCGCCAAAGCATTTTCATTTTTCCCAAGGGAGACAAAGTAGTATGAAAATCCCTTCCGGCCCTTGGGCCGAAAAGCATTTCCAACGTCAAACTCGAATTACGTGTCATGTCAATGTCAAAGCTGAAGACTTCTTTTTTTTTCTAATAACACATACGTTCAGTAAAAAAGTTCGACCTTAGAGTTTGTATAGGTACATTAGTTTTTTTATTTTTACTTTTTCTTAGAATATCAATAAATATAATAACTCCTATTTAGTTTTATTAATTATAAAAGAAATCTAATTAAATCCATGATTTTTCTTCGTTGGTTATGTAATTATTGTTAAAATATTTATAAAATTTTATATTATCTTTGGTTCTTAGAAATTCCTATTTCAGAACGCATTCAAAAAAAAAGTAAAAAAAAGTTTCTCAATTTTTTTTTCTGGTCTAGTGATAGTTGTCTATGTTTCCAATCGTGATTAAATGAAAATACCTAATATTTTTATTACTTTATTCATTATTTTTTTGTTTTAACTTTGAAATAAGGTGAGTGATGATTGAAGGTGGTTTCAGTAAGTGAAATTATTCAGAGTTACCAAAAACAACATTTAGCATAAATCGCAATGCCGATCTAAAGTGTTCTTCTGGTGATTTTCCTCGCTGTGGTGAGATGAAAAATTTTGTGTTATGGACGGGCGCAAATTTTTTTGGGTCTCGTGTCTTTGAATGCCTCGCTATGCTCAGGATTCTATTCTTTGAACCCCTCGCTGCGTTCAGGGTTCAACCCTAGAATCCTTCGCCGCTCAGCATTCAAATTTGACACTCGGCCCAAAAATCCACTTTGCGCCCTTGCATAACAAATAACTATTTTCTGTTTGTGATATTTTATATATAGAAAAGTGATTTGCATCAAAGAAATAAAGAAAATGCATAGTTTCACTTAAAAATGTACAAGTATATTGTTATACCTATTAAAGTTTTGCCTTTTATCTTTTTTACAAAATAATACTAAATCTTAATGGCTTACAAATGTAAATTTAAAATGTACGTATTCTCTTTTGGCTCATGCACGAATGGAAAAATATGAATATTTTCATTCTACTCGGAACAGTAGCTCCCATTGTGCAGCAAGGACGAAAGCACCAAATTATTCACGTAAAGCCCGTTCCTCCGAAGCTATTTCTTTATTACATCCATTCTGCTCGCTTTCTAACCTTATTTCACATGTTTTTATTGTTCTCCAAGCTTCGCGGGGCATGAACAGAATATAATCCCTTAACGACTGGTATCGTTACCTCTTCGTATCCGTTTACCTATCTTTCCCTGTTATTTTATATTAATACATGTTAATTTTCTTGACCCGGTATTCATTATCATTTTTATGAAACTCTTTGGATTTTTAGATTTAATAAATCATTACGCAATAATAAAAATTCAAGAGAAAACAAGTATACAAAAAATTGTGAAATGGCCGGATCACAATTCAATTAAAAACTCTTGATGTCTGTAGAATAATTGAATCATCATTTTGTTTTTTGCGCAGTGAAAAAAAGCACGAAACAAGGCATAGAAAAATATACAAGAGATAGAGGCATCTAGGCATCGCGCTTTATAAATATTAATTATAAAGAGCGGAACGAGGTTTCTCTCGCATTCGTTGTGGAAATATCATCATGTTCCACGCCTTCTGATGAATACGGGGTCTTAGCGGTGAATAATGGCCGTCGCTTAGTAACGGGACGTAATTGCGTTATCTAGGCTCCTGGGACCCCTGCGATCCGTAACTGCGGCCTCATAATTGTCGACAGCAGATTTCGAGACAATGGACCATAGAAGTGGTTAAATCTCTTGCAGGAACTTTCTCATATTAAGCAGAAGAGTGATTTTGTCTACATGAGTTCTTTAGTCATTTTCTTTTCTTGTATGAACTCCTCTTATATTAACTTGTTTTTATGTAATCACATTTTGCAATAAACTTAATAATTAGGCACTGCATCCTTCAGTCATAGAGGTCCAAGAGGCCGCCCTCGACTTATTTATATTATTTATTTATTTATTTAATCAAATCAATACATATAATAAATCTGTAGAGGTCGAATTTCTGTACAAATAAAAAAAATGCTAAAAACGGAGTCAGGGGGATGTAAGAAGTGAAATAGAACTAATTTAAATTTTTTTAAAATTTTTTGTTTCTCTATTTGTCTGTTTGTCTGTTTATCTGTTTGTCTGTCTGTTTGTACGGGCTAATCTTTGGAACGGCTGGACCGATTCCAAGGAAATTTTGTGTGGTGGTAGCTTATGTCCCTGGTCAACATATAGGATACTTTTCATCCCGGTAAAATAAAGAGTTCCCGTGGGATAGTTAAAAAACTGCAATTAATTTTACAGCTTTGTAAACAACAACTAATGAACTTAATTAAGTAAAATTTGTTATGCTGATACCTTATGTTGCCTCTTTAACAAAATATATATATAGTAAAACTTATTAATCCAATCAAGTTCCCGCGGGAAAGAAAACATTACAAAAACAGTTAGCAGGCGTCTTTCAAGTAACGGATTTAAATGAAATTTTATGATCCTACTTTATATATGTGCCCGGTCAACATTTAAGAAACTTTTCATCCTGAAAAATTTTAGTGCACACGTGGGATGTTTAAAAAACCTATAGCTACTTATCTACGTAGCACAATCAAAACGGGGTCGAAATATCGACAGTTTAAATCGTCCTTTTGATCGTGCAACTAGGTATAACTATACAAGATAACCCGTACGTAGCAGGAACGGGTTGCTACGTACACAGCAGCGCATCAGAATGCTTAATTACAATATCTGGGCGTTGGTATCATCTCAGAATAAGATAAGTTTGGTTAGTATAGATATTACAATCCAAGATGACACGCCCCACTCTGTCTTACTCCATGCGAATTGAGTAACATAAGCGATTTCGATAGAGTGTATAAGTAGAGGAAGACCAAAGAAGATATAGGTAAATTGTGTGAAAGAAGATAGCACGTTGACAGGAGAGATTCGAAGAAGACTCCTTTACGGGTCCATCGAACCCAGGGACCACTCATTTATCTTGGGAAAAATTAAGAAATTCCACGGGAAACATTTTTGTAAAAAAACGAACTGCACGCGGGCGGAGCCGCGGGCAACAGCTAGTAAAAATATATATTTTTACAATTTGTTTGCTTGGCACCCTTAAGCCTCGGCGGCTTGTCGGGACGCTGCACATTCCTCCTTAAAGTGTAATACATATAGTAATTATAACATAAATGGCACTGAAGTTTATTTACAACTAAAGAAGTTTTGACAATATCAAATTAGAAGGTAGGTTATAGAAATAAACAATAGACTTCTAAAGTGCGGCAAAAATTACTTTGTCTAAGTTGGCAAACCCGAGCCGTCGCTGCACAGTTTTTCACGCACATCCTCGCACTACCATACTACACAAATTGAGACACTCACATTACAAGAAAAAGTTACCGCACTCACCGAGCTGTTGTTGTTAGGTAGGGCTCTATCTAGTCGGAACGCGAGCTACGACCTATTTCATCAGTCGAAAAAATTACCATTATTTTTTTTAACAGAGAAAAGTAATATATTGATCCGTTGTTGACCGGTTACTGAACCGCCATTCCTCACAGATAATCCAAACCGGAACGACTTTTACCCGTAAAAAACTGTATGGGGGAAACCCTCTTTAGGTGTGTAGATTTGCCTATCCGAAGCTCTCTTGTATTCGTCGGAAAGAGACGGCGGTATATCAAGTTCAGTGGAGGGAGGAGGCGTTAACACGTTCACTGCGGCACTATTTTTGATGGCCTTTCAGCCAGTGCGAATGAGGTCTTTTCGAGGCAAAGTTGAACTTCTTTACAGTGCGTTTGAGAGCTTTTTGGCCTCACAAAATATTGTTTCCAAAAACACCCTAAATATAGCTCAAAATTGAAAATAATTCCTTGTAACTTTACTATTATAAACTTAAATAGTTTTTCAAGTTAAATCTGGCTTCGCCCGCTGTTGTGACATTTCGGTATTGAATAAATGAAAAAAATATTTTTGTCATCGGTTCTGCCTCACATCGCACTAAAAAGAAGTTCGATTTGTGTCTCTACTAGTGATGGACATAAAAGAGAAATGCAGGTGCTACGAGTATAACATTTATTTTTATAAAATGTTAATAAACAAAATGTTTTGTATTGAAGTAAGGCAAACAGTATGATTTACGAGTATCACACTGCATACAGAAAGTATCAATTTGTTTTAGTTTTTTTTGTAGCTTCAATGCTGTTAAGGCTCAACCATAATTTTTCGTAGCAACCTACGCAGCGCTTGCGTTGACTGCCTTTTTGAACCGCATGTTTAGCACATATTATGCCGCTAGGAAATCCTGAAAAGAGACACTTAAATTAGGATTCTAAAGTGCCAAACCTACCATACCATTTTCAGTTTTAAAGTATGTAAGTCAGTTTATGTGTGTGTGTGTGTGTGTGTGTGTGTATGTGTATGAATGAATGTGTGCATATTTGTGTGGCTGGGTGGTTAATTGTGTGTGGGTGTGTGTTTGTGTTATACTGGCGCCACATTTGGCGTTGGGAGTAAGCGTAGCGATGTTGCTGCATTATCGCCCAAATACTCGTACTTGGGGCAATCGTAAATGCATGCAAATGTTGTCATTTTTCGTAAAATAGTTGGGCACGTACAGTCAAATGTTTGTGTGCACTCTTATTCATTGAATTTAACAGCTGTGACCACTGCAGACACGAACACTAATTCATCAATTGAGAAGATATTATACTTCCTCACCTAAAGGAATCGGTAATTGTAAACCGGAAATATAAACTTAACAGAAGTTAAAAATACGAGTAGCACCAAAACAACTACTTACAGTAGTAGTAGTAGTAGTAGTAGTAGTAGTAGTAGTTGTAGTTGTAGTAGTAGTTACAGCAATAGTAAAATTCGAGCGAGTCGCATGTACGAGAAGCGTGCTTTCCTATCGAAACTTTTCCCATCACTACGCTAGGCCCGCGCCGCCCGCGCTTCACTCCGTGCGTCTATGAGGCCTACAACTTTTGAGACAGATTAGACCTCACTTCGCACAGTAGCGTAATTATTGCTATTCAGTGCGTATGAGTGCTCTCCGACCTCATATCTTATTAACTACGCCACAGGACTTGACTTCACAAGAGAAACAATTTTATGTATTTGTCCCTGTCATACTCAAAGAAATGTTAAAATAGTCCCCTCCCGCACAGAGTGAAAGAACGCGATTTTGACTGCCGCACCAGCGAGAAGTCACGCTTGTGACTTTTAGACCTCATAATGCAGTGAACGTGTTAAGATGTGCCGAAGAACGCAATTGATCACGCTAATTCCCGGAGCTTTGGGGAAAAAATGTTGCCAATTTGTCACGTCATAACGAGGAGTGGATTCTTAGGGTCTTGATATTGACGATAAGTATATACTTACCACTTTATTTTTTCTACACAAGTATTGTTTACAGTGTAATTTGTTAGGTAGGTACATAAAAACAGCTGTTCTATTAATTAGTAAGTATAATTTTGGCCTTAGGTTCCTATAAATAATTGTAAAAAAATTACATGTTTTTATTTTCTATTTTAAAATGCTACTGTTCTCCTTGACCTAATAGTTAAATAAACCTGTCCAGTGTCCATGCATAAAATCACCTCATATATAAGACAACGAGGGCTAAGTTACGAAGGTCTTGCGTGTGTTAGCCGGAACTTGGCCTAGAGCACCGACCCTTGCATGTTTACTCTGTCCATTAGCTTATCACATTAAGGTAAGTACCACAGAAGAAATGCGGCTCTTTAATTAATAAGTACAAAGTTAAACGCCGTTTAAACTGCGATTTTACGGGATCGCTTCGCTTCCATTTAATAGATTTACACTAAATTATCAATTTTGTAATCCTATCTCCGAAACAGAATTTCCTGAAAGTAAATTTTCCTACGTTCATTGCATAGTAACTTGTTAACTACATGTGCATTTCGAAATGTACTATATTGCTGAGTGCATACGGTTGATTTTAGAGTTGGGGAGTGTATAGACCAGTGGTTCCCAAACTTATTTTGTCTACTGCCCACTTTGAGAATAAATATTTTTTTAGCGCCCCCATTTTTTCACCTATTTAAAAACCACTATAACTTCAAATTGAATTAATTAATTATTGTGACCTATATATGTATATTAACGGAGAATTCTAAACGAAACTTTTACTATAACCCGCAACTTGAAACCTGAGCGCAGTAGGTAACATACAACGGCGCTTAAGGTCTCAAGTTAACTCTTACGGGCTCCACCTGCCAATAAGAATGATTATTGAAACGCAACTTTATAGTATTAAAACAGAGTATCTTTTATTAAAAATATATAACTAAAATAATCAATCCTTATATAAAAACTAATGTGAAGGATGAATCTGATGCTGTTTAATAAGTTTGTTGATATCAGGTTCCAATTTACTCAAGAACAGTCGCAAGTCGCCACGTTCGGTAACAAGCAAACGATTTCGCTTTTTAGTAAGCAATGTTGTCACAGCACTAAATCCACGTTCACACAAATATGACGATGGGAATGCTATCAAGAATCGTTGAACGATTGACCACAATCCAGGGTACAATTGCGGGATCGGTTTTTGTAGCCAAAATTCTTGGTAACCATTTTTGAACTTGATTTTTATTTCCTCGTTTGTTGTCAATTCTATAAGTTCTTCTTCCAGCTGAGGTGACATTGCTGTGTTGACATTTGAAAACGGATCCAACGCCCAGTCTGGTATTTCCAAGTTCAAAATGTCCTGGTATCGTTCGGTGAAGTCAATGTGGAGGTTTTCCAAATGTTGGCAGTAGGCAAACAATTCGTCGTTACTGCATGATACTGATAAATTTGGAAAATTGTGAAACTCACGTCTGCCCAGATTCTTTTTGTGTAGAAGCAGTTTGGCTGCGAAAGCAGCAACGACGTTTTTTGTTTTAATTAAATTTAGTTTATCGCCTTGCATTTGGAGATTCATGTCGTTGAATAATTTATACAGGTCTGTCATGTAAGCTATATCATTTTTTGATGTTATGAGCTTGTCGTGCAATTCTGTATCTTTAGTTTCCAAGAACTCTATAACAGAGTCAAACAGGTTGTAAAATCGAGTCAGACAATTGCCTCTTGATAGCCAACGAACTTCAGTATGATACAACAAACGGTTGAAATCCTCGTCATTAGTAACACAAAGCTGATGAAATAATCTATCATTCAAAGAGCTGTTGCGGATTTTATTGACTGCTTTGATGACATATTGCAGTGATTGAAATAGTTTTTCACTTAAGTTTCTAGCAACTAAATGTTGTCTATGAATAACGCAATGTACACCAAGGACATCTGGAATTTTATTTTTTAAGTACGCTATGAAGCCTTTATGGCACCCTGTCATAGCCGGAGCGCCATCCGTAGCAACTGAAATAATATTTTTCAAAGGAATCTCTTTCTCATCGCAAAACTTTTCCAATGTATTGAATATGGTTTCACCTTTTGTATCGGTCTCTAAATTTCTAGCAAATAATAGTTCTTCACATATTTTCTCATCTTTAATAAACCTCACGTAAGACAACAACAATGCTTCATTAGTTGGTAAAGTGGACTCATCGAGCTGAATTGAGAATTGACTTGTCCTCAGGTGATCGCACAATGATTCTTCAATGTTTTCAGCCATTTCATCAATTCGTCTTTGCACAGAATTATTACTCAAAGGAATTTTTCGGATAATATCTGCGGCCGGTTTATGAAGCACAGTAGTTATTACTTCATTTATTGCTGGCAATATTAACTCTTCTCCGATGTTATGTGGTTTGCCTTTTTGAGCAATTAACAAAGAGATATTGTACGAAGCTCGAAGTCCGTCGTCATCTTGCTTAGCAGCCGCCGAAAATAGTTTTGCTACACTTGGCTGTGTATTATGCTTCTTCTCTAGGTCTTGAAAATATGCTACATTCTTGTCTTTCTTATCTGGATGCATTTTATTCAAATGATCTTGCAGCCTTGAAGGCTTCATTGCTTCATTCGAAAATGTTTTTAGACATAGAAGACACAAAGGCGACGATGGGTTTGTGGGATTTTCAATAAATCCGAATTTAATATATTCCGCACAGTATTGCCGTCTCTTCTTTTTTACTTCCGACATTGTTTTGCAATGAGAAATACGTTCAACTTCGCGAGTAGTGTAGAGGAGGTGTAAGTAGTGCTCATCTATTACGCGCGAGACCACAAATGAAAATAAAATAAATATTACATTGTTTATATAGAAATGCTTAAGCAGCACGCACCGACAGGAATAAAACAAACATGCATAAACTCGTTAATCTCATTCGACGCTCAATCGTACTCAACAAGTCCGAACAAGTATTCAATGAATCATTCGACTGCTACAGGAATGCACAATTCGGGTTATTTAACAAAAACTTGTTAAAACATGATAGATATCTACGAGTACTAATAACTATTAAAATGCGAAAGTGTGTCTGTTGCCTTTTTATTTGTGTCTACTTTCATTACGAAACGGAGCGACCGATTGACATGATGATTCATTTTTTCTATATTCAATAAAATATGACAGATATATGAACTACGCGGAGAGAAATATAGAATCGAGTTTGAGCAATCTTTTAATTCATATTAGTTGATGTTCACAAGTTGTTGTTGAGAGTCGAGAGCTCTTGCAGTTAAGAGGTTGTTTAAGAGGCCTACTAGCTAAATAAAATTACAAATCACCCCCCCGCCTCGACACAACGCCCCCATTTTCTTTCTGGGTCTCTTACCGCCCCCCTTGAGACCTGCAGCGCCCACAAGGGGGCGTTATCGCCCACTTTGGGAAAGACTGGTATAGACGGATGCGTGCAGAGGAAGGTGAATGAAATATGAGGGCACAAAGGATGAATCTCATTCCGTTCGTGCCTGCAGCCATACTCTTAGAGCGGGAACCGTGTTACACACATTGAATCACTGCAATGTGCAGAAATTTTACAAAGCAAATTGTGTAAAGCAGATTACTTTTCACTTAAGGTATAGGAACTAAAAAAGAGAATATTTTCTCAAGTAAATGACCTAAATATTAATCTTTATTTATCAATTTTAAGATACCAAATTCCTAAGACGGGTTAGGTAAGGGGTAATAATGCCCACCTTATAGAGGGGTTAGTAAAGGTTTTTGTACGAATTTCGAGTTGACTCGCATCGCAGAAACGAATCGAATTCCTCTATTAATTTACAGCCAGCATCACTTTTTGGACAGTCGTTGACATGCGGCTATGTATGTATACTACTAACCCTACAGCTCTATTTTACTTGATAAAACCTTGTAGTTGCAGAATGTACCTAACCCTTTTCAATATCAAAAGTAATCCTCACACAAATAGGTTCTTTTCAAAATAGAAGAGGGTGATAAACTTTTGCAAACAACATAAAACCGTGTAGTCAAAGTTCGTAGCATCACAATGTTTCAGCGTCGTATCACATCGCTTTACGGGCGCTTCGATAGAGCAACAAAAGGAACTATAGTGGTGAATCGTAAAGGCAACACTAATCCTATCGTGTCCCAAAAAAAATCCTCCGCTGAAAGTGCTCACCCGGCGTTGTACCGAAAATATTGTCCGTATTCTGATTTATGGGCCTTAAAAACGGCCCTCGTTCTGCGTCCCAAGTTATTGTTTTCCCCCTTATGAAAATAGCGTACTTTCGGCGCGGTCCACTGTTTCGAACGAAGTTTCCCCGTGATTTATTCGCGAGTTAAGTTTATGTACCGATAAGCTAGAGAGATTTTTGTTTGTGTTCGATTATTTTGGTTGACCTGAAAAAGTAATGGCTCGCCGCGAATTTAAAAGCAATAAATATTGTTAGAGATTTAGCAAAGAGACTTTACGAACCCGAAGCTTATACTGAATGATTGCATTTGTTAATCAAAGTTACGCGTGGAACATAAATAGATTTGCAAACCTATATTATTTTAGAGTGTCTCGTAGTGGTGAAATTGGAAAAATTCACTTTTTTTCTCTCAAAACTAGCTGCCAGACCTGCTCGTAAGTCGTAGCGTAAGCATAATGATTACAAATTCTGTACTCTGTGCTAGTATTCTAATGTTTCAGTGGGATTTCGCATCAAATGGACAGGTTTGCATGCCCCTTGTCATCCTGGCTTAGCACGACACCTAATCTTGTGTATTCTGGCACGACAAGCCTTACGTTGACACAATCTCAGTGGTAAGCAACGGAGGCTTTGCATCGTCCGCAACGTATCATACTTCTCACGTGCAGACGCGTCATTATAATCCAAGGCCTTTACAAAATAATGAAACCTTAATAATATAACCAGGCCATATGTTCACTTGTCACGTAATCAAGAAGCTATCTATACAAAGTAGCCGTTGAGACGGACCGATTTCAGACGGCTGCCGCGCGCCGCCTAGGTTGCACGCGTTAGTTCTTGTACAGTCTATTTCACGCGCTGCGTGCGCCCGATTACGAGGTAGCCCTAGTACATCGAAAGAGATAGTTACTCAATAGAGAGAGCACAACTTTAGGTGCATAGCGGAGGCGGGGCCAGGCGCTATGGCAACTGCCATTGCACTTTTTTGTTTCAGCGCTAGGTTCGCTATTTCTTTAAATCATCTTGCGGAGTTGGGTACTATTATTCCGTGATAAACCCAGAAGGGATTTTGTGAGAATTCCCAAAAGAGTTCCAGTACTCGGAGAAAGTGTTTTACAGAGGCCATTAAGTATTATTTTTAAATACCAGCCACATAAATTATCCTGAATAAGCAATATCTAATAGCGACAATGCCCGAATCAATCTCCGGTTTCTTGGTATTACCAAAGCTGGTTTAATGAATGAATTGCTTTTCCTATTTGATTGTATGCCTCGTTCCAGGAATGTATTGTTAATTTCGCAACAGGCATCCGAAAATACTATTAATATGTTTTTTTCTTGTTAGCTATAACAAAGAATTTTGTATATAAGCTGCTATTTTGTAGTAAATGCCAATATCCCTATTTATTTTCTCCTGGGAGATTATGAATTAACGTGATTAATAGCTACCGAGGCAACGTTTATATAGGAAAAATATTCTGTATTAATACTTTTCCGCCATCTCATTGGCTTTTATTATACAAAAATATATCTTTTCTTATTTTATTGAATGAAATTAATGTATTACAAGTAAATTTCTATTATGTACGACACTGAAATCAAGTTTTGGATGTTTTTTTAAAACTAAAATTGCATCTTAAAGTTTGCAGACTACCAACTCAGCTATCTTAAAGCCAATGATGGATACGTTGAGTCGTTGGCTACAGACTCTGCTATCTTACCCAACGTATACCAACGTAAGCCACCATACCCAATAATACAAATATAGACCAAGATAAGTCAATGGACACATTCTTAGATATAAAGGTTTTAATATTAGTTTAAGTTAAAATTAAGTTACTAATTAGCTTTTAGGCTAGATCGTAGCTAAACTAAAGTATCTTTAAGGGACTTTCGTAAAAAAAAGTAAGCCAACATGCCCGACGTTGGCTTTAAGATAGCAGCTTCAAGCTTTTGAAGTAACCTGAAACAATACATTGCCCATTCTTATTTCAAAATACATTGCATATACCTTTGAAAAGACAGATTACACGCTTTTGTGGCGGCGGTCTCGCCAAAGTAGAGCAAAATGCCCGGCAATTCGGTTTGGAGGCAACCCTTTCTGGCTTCACACGGGCGGCGGAGTAATTGTGTCTTTTGCGGTTAAGTCAACCTGCGGCCTTTAATGTGACCAACGCTTTTTTCGCCTTTGATTCTCATTAGCTTTTTACTTACAACATGAAAACCATTAATATCCCTTTTGATCTCTGACTATAGTTAGTAAATCGCTTTCAACATGATTATTGATTGATATCAATTGCTGCAATTCATACCCAAAATAATGAAAACAATATGTGGTTTGCAGTTTCAAAATTTGACTAGCATCAATAGTTACGAAGGACCGGGCGGACCGCGCGAAGAAAAGTCACTAGTTAACTGGTGTCAAAAATATTTGTTTTGATACATGTTGTGGGATCATCATGTAGTTTGATCGTATCTAACTGTATGAAAAAGGTTTACGTAAAATGTTCATGACTCAAATGCAATGATCCTTAGGTTCATGTCGCTGCTAGCATAAAATTCATTTTAATATTCTTGTTTTGTTTTTTAATTTGCCAACCCCTTTGTCATAAATGTTCTGACTCTACCTGCTATCTTTTTCGCGTAGATTACCTGTTTAAGGGGGTTTGCTAAAATTACTTAATTTTATGCGGGGTTACTTTTCCAGTAAGTATCTTGATCCCGAATTTACCATTTTAAATAGAAACTAGGTATCATTTTATATAAATTGTGTCCATTATAATTAGCTAATGCAACTAAATGGTATAAAGTAATAATAAAATTATGGTGGGCATCATAAAGCGGCCTTGCAACTTCGGCGTGTACATTGTAGGGCGTGGAAAACTGTCCGACTGAAGCGTTCTATAGTCGTATTATTATTTTAATAAGCGCCATTACCTTGCATGGAAGTTCTTTGATGTGTTTCCAGTACACCATTGGCTATATTTTACGCTATAGAGCAATTTGGGCGTGAACCGCGGCCGTGTTTGCGCGCCGGTCGCTAGGTGACATAGCTGGCAGGTGTTCCGATCCCATGGCGTATCGATTTTATTTTATTACATCACCGTTACTGTTATCATTGGCTCTATTTTATGTGTGGTTGCGCATTATTGGATTATTTGCATAAATGTTACTTTGGGATATGACGTCCGTTGGATTAATTTAATTAGGTATGTTTATACCCAGTGGGATGGTGACTGGTGGTGTGACCTATTTTCGTTTGTAACTAAAGCGTACCGTCCACAAGAGACTAAATTCCCATGGAGAAACTCCATTAGAACCACAGGGCGGTTCACTACATGTACAAAGCAACGAGATTAATCTAGCCGGTCGGTGAGGGCATCTGTACACCTGCAGTAATGTATTATTTTCCAGTTTAGTATAGGCCATAGGGTACTGCTGGGGCAGCTTTAACGATTTTTATTTTGAACAAAAAAAATGCGTCATTATTTTCCCAAAACATTTATATACCTTCATGATTTTTGGGGTTCCACACCAAAATGGTAAAAATGAAACCCTTATGATGATATTTTCTCCGTCCGCCCGTCTCTCACACTCGATTCTAATTCGATTTCAGTAACTAATTAAGCCATTGACCAGAAATTTGCAACAGTTATAGGTAATAGTGGCTAACGTCAATGCAAAAATATAAAAATAAAATCTTTTAAATTTTTACTTTAAAAGGGGGATACCGATTTACTTAATTTTGTGATTAATTATATCCTTGATTATTTTTAACATGTTTTACTTTTATAATGGAAAATTCATGGTTTCCGCGAGATTTCCGTCATAAAATTTACGGCTGTCATTGCAAGTCTATTATTTAAGTTTCCGCAGCGCTTTATATTTTTATTACAGTGTCAATATGAGATTCCTTCATTCCCAAGCAATTTCTCGCGAACATGAGAGATCGATCCCAGAAACCTCTCTAAGCCCTGTAAGGATCGTGGCATTTTTCGTAACAAGTGTTACAAAACGAGACTTACATTTCCGCTGAATAGGTATTTTATTTTTTAAATGCGATTATAACTGTTTCCACCCGAGAATGGAATGATATTTTATGGATATGTGCACGTAGTTGTCGAAGGTTCAATCTAACTCTATATAAAATTAAATACGTAGTTCAGTTACGACTTATGAAAGACAAAGTTTATTAAATTTTATTATTCATGTAATAGGCAAAGGCCCATTAATGCTGGTTTTCACCAACACTAGAAGCGCCTAAGCCGATAGGTGACAGTTTTCACTTACAACAACTGTCACCTGAGGGCTTCGGTGTCTCTTAAAATGTTGGTGAAAACGATATATAGGACTTATAATTTTCACAGTAGAAGTTGGCCGGCATTGGAATAATGAAGTCAAGAGAAAAATTTTATGCTATCTTTTTGGCATTATCATAATAACAAGCAGTACCTGTCATAGAATAATACTTTGCATCAGAAAATACTCGTAAGAACCAATGGACAAGTAGAAGCCATATATATACATATAGATCGACATATAGATCGAATAAAGCCTATAAGTCCAAACTGTATTTATTTACGGGCCCGATCAATTCGACAGTCATCGTTCATGTAATACCGGATTAGGGGCCTCTTATTCATTGGGAAAAAGGAGAAAACACGAATACTTGTGCTCGAGATATACCAGTAACAAAAGGAATACCTACGAATATACTCTTAGAAAATGCCGCTATTTTTCTCCATTTCTTGTATTTCATTTATTGCTAAAGGATGATGCGTGGTTTTCACCTTCGGTTATCTTGATACGTTTCTTTTATTCCGTTTATTTATTTTCGATATTAGTTAGGTACTAGTTATAAGTAAATATAGACCAATAAGCATTTAGAATTTTGTGTCAAAAATCAGAACACCAAAATAAACATGCGCGCCGAATTGAGAACCCCCTTGAGAGAGGAGAAGTGGCTCAAACCTCAATTCGGCGTCAATTAAAAATGGAAAATCTTTAAAAAAATTAAAATTCAGAAGTCATTTAAAAATCGAATGAAACAAAATTACTCAAGCAAACATTGAGTTTTCTTTTTGATTATATCGCTCCGTCTGTAATGTTAAAACTCTTATACAAGTAAACGATAAAAATTAATAATAAACTCAATTCTAATAATTTTTCTATTTCAAGTGACACTAACAACATAGGTTTTAATTGAGATTATTAGCTCTAGTCACATGACATTGCGATCCGATTGACGGAATGGAAAAAGAGCGAAAAAGTTAAATAAGGGTTCCGTTTTTTGCCATTTGGCTACGGAACCCTAAAAATGTATTCCAGTTTGCGCGGAAGTCACGTGATCAATTAAGAGATCATTTTCATGACATTTATTAATCTCTTTCCATTTCCGTCTACCGTATCGCAATATTTATTTATTTTATTTTAATTATTTTATTTATTTATTTATATTGTGTCATATAAATAATTATATGTCATAATGGCTAGAGCTGCTAGTAGGTATTATGTGGAGTTCATGGTCAAACTAGTTTAATCCTAGATAAATAAAAGCGCTTGAACACAACACACAAGAAAATCATTATTTATTTACAATTTGACCTTCATGTTATGGATCAGAGGATATTTTATGAAGCCGCTTTGTTTTCCAAGGTATTGTTCGCTACCCTACAATCCCTTGGAAATAAACAGCAAGTGAGCTAAGTTTCCAAATCGGCCAAGTTGTATTGTACACCATCGGCTTTTGATATCCATTGCGTGGCTTCATTCAACCTCAAGTTCGTTGTTTCGCGCAAAAAGTTTCATTATGAGGCCGAAAACAGAATGCCGTTTGAAGTCAATTGGTAAAGTTTGTGACGGTAACTTTATTTATTGTGTATATTGTCACCTTAGAAGATAATATCTATTATGTTATGATATTACTGTGTTTAATGATAATCCAATATAATCCATTACACGTTTACGTAATATGACAATCTTGCTGTTGCAGAAACATAATATGATAATATCCTGGACAGCTCAGAATTCATGGCAAAGGCAAATTAGGATTTTGAATAGACCGTATTATAGGATACTTCCAGTATATTACCATTTTTGTACTTGCCTCTCCAAAAAAATTTGACAACATACCTATAGTTTTTCTGCTATAAGAAATAGCGTATACAGTGACAAACGCACAGTGGTCTCTCTCTGGTCCCTCGCTATTGCTGTATCTGTCTATGTGTCAAAATACTATTATTGAATTGGACAAAATATAGCAGGTCACTTTAAATACATATTACGTTGTGAATATGATAACCGTCATTATTATACAAGCTGTGTTATAATAACAACGGTATGCAAACAAATTGTAAACCCTGATATTAGCATAAACGTATTTGCTGAGTACCTAATCAGTTTGAACACGTGTATTATCGTGTACCTAATAATAAATAATCAGTAAAATACAAATTAAGGCCTAACAATGTAATACCTAAAATACATTTGCCCTAATCAATTCGATAGTAGAGTACGTTATTTTTACATGTATTTTGAGATAAAATGTTTTCTACTAATTCGAAAAGTTAACAATACTTACCTGTGGACCTTAACTTTTATGTTTTAAAAAGTTTATGTTGTTTCGAAACAGAACATTGGAGCGGTATAGTTATTTGCATAAAAAAGAAGACCTTGGTGAATTTAGCTGATTTCGGGCAACAATTAGCTCTCGAGAGAGCAAGGCAAAGCCGCCAACGACGCAATGAAAATCACCGAAACCATAGCTATTAAAACCCCTGTTTTATTAGGTCTGTGTATAAGGTCTATAATTTTATAGTGTTAAGTGTTAACATATTCTGAAACAATCAATATAGAATTGCAATAGATTACCACCGAGGCATTTTCCGTAGCGCTGGCACGCTGATAATAATAAATAAACCAACGTCGCCCACTAAATTATTTTAGCCCATTAGCACGACGGGCCCGACATTAATTAATCACTGGAATGACACTAAAGGCGTTTAACACTTTCCTGCAGGGTGCACGGCGAACTGCCGCTGAACGCCCCGCCACGATGCGAAAGTAATTATTTCTATACAATAACGGACTGTTTAGTCACTGTTTGTAAATAAAATATCCTCGTAAACTTTCTTATAAAACTCCCTTACAACAAACACCCTTTGAAAATAATTGGGGCCACAACAATAGGTCTGGATATATTTTAATGATAATAAATCACTCTTGAGCATTAGATTTAGCCTAAGCTTTTAAACACCTCCCAAGTCCCACTAGGACTATAATTTATTTATTAAGATGGCTTAAAACTCTCGATTTTTAGGTACGAAATTTAGACTCTGAAATTTCTCATTTACACATCTCATAGATTCAAAAATTATTGGTATACATATAAGTAAAATAACATAACGATACCTATCTTATACTAGGTACTTGTAAAAGAATCTCACAAATTATTTTTGCATCATCGTCTGCAACGTTAAGACTGAAAGTCAAAGACAAATCACCGGCGCGTTATGGCATGAGGCGTCATCTGTCACTATCGCAACTGTCAAACTGGCCCGGCGAAATCGATCACGCGCGAACTAATATCGAAGTTGGGACAAGTCGTTTGAGCTCCACGATCGATAGGTCGACGTGGGGCAAAGTTTTTAGGTGCTCTACAACGCTCTTTATTGGATGTTTCCGTGGAAGTTTCGCTTGTCGTCTTTTCAGACTTGAGGACTCAATCCCGCGTATATCGTGTTCTAGCACACTTATCTCACTTCGTTCCGTTTCTTACGCTAAACATGAAAAAAAATTAGGTAAGTATATAAAAATGGCATGGGAAGAATAGAAAAAGTTTGTTTTCTCGTGCTAAACGTGATCTATAAAATGAGCATGAAAAATATATGATATCTGAAGAAAATATAGATACTATTTCTTGAAAAATGTAATGTTAACAAATAAAAATAATTGTAACAAGTTGTGAATCTGTGTACAATCTTTCGGCGAATAATATTTTTGTAAACATACGAATGCTAACAAGAATCGCGGGACGGAGATTTGCAATTTCGCAGAAAGCAAAAACAATATGGGGCAATAATAAAACTGCGACGGCATACAACTGTGAATATATTTGTATAAGCTAGGGCGCAATATGCCAAATACCTACTTTATTTATTTATATTTTTATGGCCCGTGGCGATACAACAATGCTTTCGAGTGAGGTCTAGTGATTCTCGGGTTTCGTTGATGTTTGCGCAAGGATATCCCGGACAAACGAGCCAAGGGTAGCCGTCCCCGGATCAGGGCCGCGTTTAGCCGCAACAATGGCTGTGGAGACACCTTGATATCACGATACACATTATTTTTGTTGACACCACATCATGTAGGTCGCTGTTATTGCCAATTTTCGCATTGTGCCTGCGGGAAAGGTAACGCGGGCGCAATTTTTTACCGCCTTTTGTGCTAGTAATGGAATTGAGTGAACGAAACATTAATAAAGGTAACTTCTTTTGCTGTAACACAGGAATTTATGTTCCGCTTTGTTGCTCTAATCGTTTCATTTTCTGCGAGCGTTTGTGTTTTATGTATTTAGGTTTGCTCCTTTGGACGCTGAAAAGTGTAAGGACATTTCTCAAACATTCCGTTTTGACAATTAAGTATATAATATAATTTAGCTTCATAAAATATCGTTTATTATTATTAGGAGTTGTACATTCTTTATTAGACAAGAAACCCTGGATTTATTTGGGCAAGTATTTTTTGCCTAACTTTTGAGGGCTCCCTCTTGGAATTGGACTTGGTGAGCACATATTAGTTTTTGAAACTACGTTACATATTATGTAGTTATGTTGGCAAAATTGACTCTTGCAGTACTAGTGCAAGCGAAAACCGATACCAAAATGACGAACCTTTTTATTACGTGACTGTACATTATTTATTAGACAAGAAACACTAGTAAACAAGAAATCAATAAAAAACTCATATCCAATGGTGTGATTTTCCCGACACTGAAATAAACAAATCCCTTTTAAAAACTTTATTTCACACAAAGTCCCATATAAAGATTACCAGACCCCAAAATCCATTTGCTCGATCACTTAATGTTTACCTTCCGAGATTTACAAATACCCTTTGTGTTTTGGGACGTAATGTATTCTATCTTCCACTTCAATACGTAACGTATGTTTGTATATTTTGTTATGTAAATTGTTTTTACATAGTTAAGTAACATTCTGAAGCACGTAGGACGTATATCAAATACACTTTTAAGGTTTTAAAGAAAATGAGACTATCTTCATCTTGATCTTCATTTCGTGATTAATTGAGACAACCCAAACTAAAAAACGCTACGTAAATATTAACAAAATCATTTTAAAGCCACAGAGATCTTAATTGTTAAACGCTAAGATCTTAATTGTAATGTTAGCAGCCTGGATAATAAAGCATTGAGTGTAAAAAAAAACAACAAAATTTTACGAAGTTAAATACCTATATACATTTCTAAATTTGTAACCCTAATATTTAGTTTACTCCCATTTCGCACTGGAAACGTATATATGCCATTGTATATGCAACCAGGTGTAATGGCATCTGAGTTTCCAATGCAAAATACAGGCCCTGTATGACATAAAATGAATATACTGACATGGCTATGTAGTTCGGTACTAATTTTGCCACATGCGCGGCGGCTCGACTCATCCTCGCGCGACAGACAATTAAGCCACTTGACCCCCATCGTGGAGGTGCTCGGTGCTCAGATACGAGCGGGTCAATGCAGAGCCCGCGGGTGTGGGTCAAAAGGCCTCACGCTTCAGCTTCGGTCGCTGTGAGATGCTCGCACGTGCACTTTTCAACATACTCGTAACGAGAGTCGCTCGTTTTGATGCTAAAATGTAAGGTTTAGCATGTCTAATAAGAATGTAGAGTATGAGGGGTTCATTCCACGGTTTTCGGTTTAAGGGCGTAAACGGTTTTTAACAATGAGGACAAAAATGTCCTCCTCATTAGGAATACGTTCGCGAACGCGTGCGTATTAAGTGCGTATAACGCGTGGGTGCGAGAGGCAGCATTGCGGGAGAATATATGTAATTTTTAGTTTTTTGGATCTTATTACTACCGATACTTAAAAAATCATGTACATCTATTGTAGTTTCCGATAAAATGTACGTATAAATCCATTGTAGATTCCGGTAAAATTTAGGAAATGGAGATTTAAAGCAACTTTTGGGAAAACTTTATTTTCAAAAAAAAAAACCGATCGGGTTTCTGCTTCAGAGTTAATTTAGAATACCGTACCATGCCATATGGTTAATTTAGAATACCCTACCATACAATACCATGAAATTTATATTTGAAAGTTTAGTTTAATTGTCCTTAGTTTTCAACCTGCAGGTCACTAAAAAATAAAATAAAATAACAAGTTAGCGCTTTTATGCCGTTAATAAATTATTTTAGCTATCGAGTGGTGTAACATAAAGTCAGTAGATTTAATTACCCTTGCGAATGACCCAAAAGTGGTAGTTTTTGTTTGAAAAAAGTTTACTGAAAACAAACTAAAAGCTCTGACATAAAGATTTAACCGATTGCTTATGTTGTTCCAGGTAATGCATTTCCCACAGTTCCAAGATGTGTGAGTCCCCGAGGAGTGTAAGTTGGAAAGTTTATACCTCTTGTGTGGCTTAAGAAAGACATTATATTTTATCACACACCAAAACTTTAAAATAGTAGTTTATTTATACTTATCCCTTAACAAGGATTTTCTATTCCGAAATGATAATCATATTATTATTTACTAATATTATAAAGCTAAAGATTTTGTCTGTTTGTTTTAACGTGCTAATCTAATTAATAAGTAATCGAAGGTCATCACACACTATAATATAATAATAAACAATAGGAGCGGATCAGATATCATTAAAGATGTAGCAAAAATGGGAACAAGTGTTCCTTTTCGAGAGCTTTAAGTTACGCAAAAATAATGTATAACGGAATTGTTCTCTTTAAAAGTTTTTAAAAAATCCGCAAAACTACATGACTCATTATAACGGGATATGTAAAATCGATAATTCACGCGGGTGGAGCCGCTAGCAACAGCTATGTCTGAAAATAAATCAAGATAACTTAATTGTAATAAAAGCATATTTGAAATAACATTACAGTTTTATATTCAGGTAACAATAAATTATAGCTATGGTACGGAATTGGTCAATATTTTAGAATCTTGATCATTCATGCACAAAAGGTTTCTCAAGCAGACGTATTCACAAAGTTCTCAAACGGCATAAATAATACTGTATGTTTATGAAGAAATGTATTTCTCGAGCCGTAGATCAAAACAGCGGTCGCGACCCTCGCATCGGACTCCGGATTCTAGGGAGGAAAAAAATTAAAATATACGCCTTTTGGGAGGGTAAATACACGATGTAAGAAAAGATGAGTCGGGTACAATTTTGTCGATTCGATGTCCCCGCTTCGTCCGCTGAATTCCTAATAGCGGCGCAGGGTCGGCTTCGTTTCGTAATTGCGGCGACTACGAATTTAATCCGCGATTCCTTTCGGTTCCGAAGATATTAAGTGCCACAATGCATGAATGAAGTGCGACAATCTGGTGAAGTAATTCGCATGAGGTTTTAATTAAAAAAAAAACATGTTTATCTTCTAAAAACTAAGATTGACATATTGTGATGTTCGTTTATGGCAACTTAACGGTGCTTATGCATGGCGTTGAAAGGAAAGCGTTGTGGGTAAATATTAAATGCCAGCAGGTGTGTAGTTGCGAAAATCCATAATTAACAGGACAGATTAATTTGTTTTGCGTTCGAAAAGAATCGTAGTCTCTACGATTTTGCATTGTGAAGTAAACATCTCCTGAGGATGTCCCGGTGTCCGGACGAAACGTACGTCGAAGAAACTGTTGAAAGACTTTTGTGTGGTGTTTCATGTAGGTGGTGTTCCTGCATATTGGACCATACAGATTATTTTCAAGTCGCAGATTATAACAAAACAAATTAATCTGTCTCATTGTGGGTAAGCCTGCATATTTGAGAATGATCGATAACGTCCTCAAAAATTTGAAGTAAAGTCGAATCCACACTTGACTAGCGTGGTGGGCAATAGCCGAACTCTGTTCTTATCATGAAAAGAAACCCAACGCGTGGTAAAAAGTGTTGAGAAGTTGTCAATTGTAAGTACTTAAAGTTGAAAACGAAGTTGCCTTCCAAATCATGTTTATTCTATTTTCCTGGCATGATTAAAAGATATAGGTAAATAACTCCGAATAAAATACGCTTTTATACTCGAGATGAATAAGTTTCCACAGGAACAAATTCATCTCGAGTATAAAAGCGGAGGCACGAGTACCTACCAAATATCTGTCTATTTCCCAGACAGTTTAGTTACAATACATTTCTAGACACAATCATAATATCTCTCTGCAGTACTCGTATGTACTACACACGTGTATAGTTATTTTATGACCTTGTTTTCTTGAAGTTGTTTTGTTCGGGCACCTGTGGAATGTCCATCTGCGGAGTTCGATGTAGTACAACAAAGAATTCTATTACCGAGATTGCAATGCAGTTGTATTCAATTCATAGAAATGCCTTGCTCTAGCAGACACGTCTAGGGACAGTCTTACATGTAATTTATTTACTAAATAAGAGCATTATAAAAATTGCTCAGTTTAGAACACCGACGCAAGGTTGCCTGTTTAGCGGTTTTTTACAGGATATACTTTGGAGAGTGTGCTCAAGAACTCCACAATCTAGTACCTCCTTCACCTTTCTACCATAGAACCGCAAGACGCCGGGAGAAGTGGCATCCTTATGTGGTTGATGTCCAGCAAGCTCGAACGAAACGATTTTCTTCCACGTTTCTGATACGTACCGCTAAGGTGTGGAACACCCTTCCAGCTTCTGTGTTCCCAGCCAAGTACAACCTGGGTGCCTTCAAGAGAAGAGTGAATAGGCATTTTCTAGGCAAGCGCGCTCCATCCTAGACCGCATCATTTCTGTCTATCAGATATGATTGTAGTCAAGCGCAAGCCTATCTATAATAAAAAAAAAAAAAAAAAATATGAATTTAGTGTGTCCAGAAACGCACTTTTACCCTGTAGGCCGCAGCAAACATCCCAAGAGACACGCCTTTATATCCAGTTGACATTGTTAAAAATACAACTTTAATGTTCCTACAGTTATACTACAATTATCTAATCACGACGTACTACCGACGTTGATTAAACGAGTAGTCCTTCGCTTCCCAATTGAAATATCCAGTTGAAATTGTTAAATCAATATTGTCATTTTATTAAAGGTCAAACAAACGGTCGTATTGAATAGAGAAATAATAATTTGCAGCGAGCGCAGGATCGAATGCAAGCACGAGCATCATCGAAAAAGGTCATAAAACCGAATCGCAACAGCACAGCCATTGTTAGCGTTCAGACGAAGAGTGCTCGCCTAAACAAATATCTAGCGTCAACAATTAAACCGGCTCCGAATTTACCCTCGTAAATCTTCACCAATTTGATGGTTTACCAGCGGGCCCCTAATTCCGGGCGCCCCAAATTGATCTACGTTTCTACGAGATTATTTCGTACTGACTGGATCTCATCCGTGTCTTTGTTTTATTGTCTGCCTCGCGGCACTTGCGGATTTTTGTTGGGACTCGCATAAATGTCGCCGTTTGCAGTTCTTTAATTCGTATCTCATGCTTCCATTGGATGCTGTGAATTGTTCTTGATATTATATCTTACGAGGTTTAAACAGTCGGTATTGGTGTGATCAATTTCGGCAATCAACCAGGTTAGGTTTTAAAGTGAAACTTATATTACATCGTCTCAAACTTTTTCGTCTGTGTGTTGCATGTCGCGTGACGATCGGCCGCGGAGTAGGGATAAAGTGAAAGGCGCTCATCAGAGCAGCCAAGGCCACAATAGTTTCACTTTTACCGAGGTTTCATAAAACCACACTATCCTTTTTTTACTACCCAGAACCAAACACCCAGAAAAGATCCATCCTGCAGAATGAGCTTCTTAATCGTATGACTTATTTATTTCTATTATAGTTCTTTTGAACCATTCAACAAAATCATTCAATTATACAAATGAATGATATTAATTACAAACATATTTTACCCATATTCTGGAAAAGCTTATTAATTACAAATTTATTTGATCTTTTTTTTATTAGCATCCTCATTTATCCTACGTTGGAAATTACATTCATAATATCCTTATCTTGTATTACTATCTTTAAAGCTCGTATACTGATAAATGAAAATGCACGATTGATTACCATGAATATAGCCAAAATAATTAATTAATCCCCAGACGGCATCAAACGCGGCGTTATCAATAGTAATACCCGTTAATTTTGTCTACATACGAGTTGGTACGTCGAGTGTGTTGTTAGGATACAATTTATATTGCAATTGTAATCCTACGACGCTGACAAAATAACGTACCTGCTCCATGTTATATGAATGTGTTCCAATTAATTGCTCGTTTCTCTCAGAAATTGATATTACTCCAGGTTGTGTGTGGTTTTATTCTGGAATCATACAATAGAATACATAAAACATACTGTACTAGCAATATTATGTAAATTAAAGAAATAATAAATATGTCTTAGAATTTGTACTTGCACAAGTACAACCGTATTTGTGTGTACATGATTTCTGGTGGTGATGCGAGCTGAAATTATATCTTTATAAGGTATATATATATTTAACTAAAGTTTAAAAGTTTAATAGAGAAACGATTTTTGTTACATTTTGTGACTATGGGGTATTGAATCAACTCAACCCCTTATTATTTATCTACCACATCTGGGCACGGGTCTCCTCTTACAATTAGAGCTTGGGTAGCTAGAACAGGTATACTACATTATCAATAAATATTAGCAATTACCTAAAAATTAACAAACAAATTAAACCAAAGGTATGCCCACAGTTTTCCATTTATATGGAAGGTTGGTAACAATATAGTACAAGAGAGCAAGAAATAAAAAGCTCCTTAAGAGGAGTGTTCTGTCCTTTTTCCACGGGGGCCGTTGTCGGTGTAATTGATCGTCGCTGCCGTAGCGAGATAATTCCGCCGTGACGTGATCCGCATTGTGCCGGCTTTATTATAGACGCGACTCATTTTCAGCCTAGAAATTCGCGTAACGAGTCGGCTTTACTTCGTGAAGTGAAATGTTTATAAATCGTCGCGTCTTTACGCAAACTAAACGTGCGCCCAACCCTACACGCTCACGGCTACTACAACACACACAACAACAAAAAATATTATGTATGTGTTTAACGCTGGTAAATGTAAAATATAAGAGAGGGAAATTATGAATATTAGCAGGACTGATTAATTTGTTTTGCTATTATCCGCTACTTGAAAGGATTCTGTATGGTGCAATATGCAGGAACACCTTCCACATGAAACACCACACACAATTTTCTATCACTTTCTTCAACATCTCCTGAGGATGTCCCGGTGTCGGGACGAAACGTGCGTCGAAGAAAGTGATAGAAAATTGTGTGTGGTGTTTCATGTGGAAGGTGTTCCTGCATATTGCACCATACAGAATCCTTTCAAGTAGCGGATAATAGCAAAACAAATTAATCAGTCCTGCTAATTATGGATTTCCGCAAAATAACGCCTGCTTCCATTCAATAATTATGAATATATTTTATCGTAAAAAAGTTTTATTTTGCTAAAGCAAGCTAACTTTTGCTAATTTTCTCAAGTGTCAACACGCATAGCAGAATTAGATAGTTAAAATTTGTTTTTCTCATTCTATTATTACTAAATGCAATAAAAAAATTGTTTTCAGTTAACCATTGCATTGCCTTGAAAATCACTTGACGCTGTTATTATCGCTGAAGTATGATAACGTTATAACTTATAGCCTAACTGCTAAGCCTTTAAGGTTCTTGTCCATCAGAGATGTCTTGCAATAATAGAATTCCTAGAATAGAATAGCACATCTTTTGTAGACAAGCAGCCTTACGAGAGAAGCGACCTGTGATGAGACAATGATGAATCAAGGGCAGTGTTCGACGCAATTTTACCATTTATCGCGCTTGTATTCTATTCGCGGAAACTTTGCCTCCATCTCTCGTGCTACGATGCTAGCAAGTCCTCATGGAGCGCGGAGGTGCACGGGAAATGCAAAACAAACTCTCGCTAATTGGACCGGATCCGGCTCAATTCTCCCTACTTTTAGCTGAAATATTAAAATGAATCGCTGACAAATATAGTCGATACATTTTTACACAAGCGGTTGGAGCTAACTCTTATTTTACAACCGCTCGAAGAAAAACTGTGGAATAATGCCCCGGGGAACGACTTCTTTTTCCTGTTTGTTATGGCAGATAAATTGTTACTGCTTTTATTGTCCTTCGGCGGGACACGGGGCCAAAATGAGGGATTATATACATTTTCTCTGAGGACTTTGTGCCATAAGCTCTAGATTCATAAAATTCACGTCATAGGTAAGTAAACCTTAACAGTTTATCAACTATGTTGCTATAGTTGTGCAAGTTCATGCGCGACCCTCCTGCGGGGTGACAGACGGTGGGGGAGGCAAGGAACTTAGATGTCAGCTGTTAGCACGCGGTGTAGCGGAGAAGGGGACACTTCTCTGCATGTATGCGTTACCGCGTCCCCCGGCTGTCTGTCACCCCGCAGGAGGGTCGCGCACGAACTTGCCAAACTATAGTTGTTGAAGACATGTTTTTATAATTAATGAAGACATGTCTTTTCTACCTTCGCTATCAACGAATGGCATGCAATTTGACATAAAAATATTTTTAGTGAGATGTAGAAATGTGTGGCCTCACCTAAATTCATAAAAAAGTAAGAAATGTTTAGAAACCCGCTTTAAAAAAGTTTACTTTAGCAATGTATAGATATGGATTATTTTGCTTTCTTAGTGTATACCTGCACCTTGCATGTATTTCTCAGAAAAACCCCGAGCATAGCTCATTCACCCAGATACTATTAGTTAGATATATAATACGATTCAATTGCAGCATAAAATACTACACTACAGTGTAAATTTATTCCTGCCGTTTATTTGTTTATCCTATCTCTCAAGGTAAAATCCCGCCATTACTTACTTGAGTAGGACGAGAGATGGTGATCTATCAGTACTCTCAGGATATTGTGTAAATAAAACTTATAAATCCTAACATCAACAAATTCTGACATCTGATTGGTTGAAAACAAATAACAATGAATCAAGCCAGTCAGGGGAACGAATTTGTTGCCGTTTTTTTTTCGACCAAGAACAAACACGCTGAATAGATGACGTCTAGAAGAAGACTGGTCGCGCCGGTGTCACCTCTGTCTATCTGTGTAATGTCAAGTATAATAATATAATGTTTGAGTCTGGCTAGTTTCGAATCAGATAAACAGTCATTTATTGGTCTTTCTAAACTGAGACTCACAAGTTCGAACCGCTACAAAACATTTCCTTGACCAACAATACTTTTGAAGGCCTTGAAACATTTAAGTATTTAGGTAGGTAGGTTTGTAATGCTTTTCTTCATGTAAAAACTGCGCAACTCCAAAATACTGAGAAAATCCAAACGACGACGAAACGAAAACGACGATGAAAAGACTGAACACTCGCAGAAAGAGATGAAACTGATGTAGTGAGACTGGCAATATTTGAAAGGCAAGTGCTGGAACATATTTGGACCAATTCGAAAATCAAGCATCCACCACCAACCAATTCGAGCATCAAATTTGTGATTGATGCGATGGCACACACCGCCAGCGCATCAATCACATACTTGATGCTCTTATGGACGTGAAACCATCAGGTTTTGTAAGTCACAACGCTTGAGATGGGCGGGCCACCTGGAACGAATGTCAGATTCTAGGGCCGTAAAAATCATGAGCAACCCACCAGCAAATAAGACCAAAAGGCAGACTGAAACCGTTGGGCTGGTGGCGTGGTAGAAGACCTTAGGAGCATAGGTAAATACACCAAACTGGCCCGCACGCGCGTTTCCACCAGGGACGGTTTTCGCCATATTGTGGGGTATTAGCGGGACATTTGACGAATGTTGCTACTTTTGTCTTGTATGAAGCAGGTTTTCATAAAATGTTCATATCGGTGAATGAAGCCCACTTTTTATTACGAACGATTAGCAGTTTATTACGAACAACGTATAAAATTAACCAAAACAAGCTCCTCAGTTTTACCAGAAAAAAATTTTTCCTTTGCCCATTATAATCTTATGGCATATCCAGCGAACTCCGGTGCTTCACGTGAATTATTTGTAGCGGTTAGTCCGAGATAAAATTAAATTTCCTGAATTACTTGCTAAATTGCCCGTCATTGTGTACACCGCACTATTGTTGTGGCAAATATTTAGCGTAATGGCCGCTGGACTCAATGGTATTAATTTGTTGTAATTTTTTACATTTTTACAATTATTTATTCCTTCTGGTAAATAAACCTTAAAAAGTTTCATTTTACATGATATATAATTTTAATTGATAAGAAAATTAGATTTATTCATGGTGTTTTAAAATTGTCGAATTTCTTGTCATTTCCCTTGGGAATTCTCTCGGTGACATGGGCCTAGGCAGACTCATAGCTTGGTTTTATTGACCAGGGGCCCTACTACAAACTCTTAGCAGTATTATTGTAATATTGTTTTAAAATTTTCATATTGACATTGTATGAAAATTTCAAAACAATATTTCATTAATACTGCTATAAGAGATGGTGGTATGGCCCCTGGATTGATCCAGTAAAGACCCGTATTGCAGCTCCCAAGCACAATGCAGGAAAACTTTAAGCGTGGTAAATGTTCAGGAAGAAGACTAATATGAAAATAACATGATGGGAGTTAATGCGATTTTATGAAATACAGGATTGTATAAAAAAAACCAAATCGCCTTCGGCCTGTAGTTGCTTACATTCACTCTTAACAACATTTGTTTTACGACCTTTCTTTGTATATGAAATAAATTATTCATACTGTATTTTGAAAAGTCGTAGAACAAAAGTTGTTTTTATTTATTTATTTGGGTTAACCAGCAGGTTTAAATGATTCTTAAAATAAATACATACAAAATTATCAGCAATACATTCTAAGTGTATGTACGAGTAAACCCTTTTTAAGGTAACCACTACTTGCTAAGTTCTTTGCTTGCTTGCGAAATTACTACTACTAAACTGACATAAACCTAATTAATACAATAGAATGGACAAATTATTTTTTAACAATTAAATTTTAACCAAATCAAATTACATTTACTACAAGTAAATAAATACAGGCCGAGAGCTATTTGGTATTTTTCATATAACCCCGTATATTCTATACTTCTGAATCGATTATTTATTTTATGACAATCTCTGTCCCACAGCGTCATTTCCCAATTACGAGCAAAACGCATATTATCGTATCGGGCGGTGTTTCGTATGAATTATCACGGGCGGTTTGTCCGAGAGATAAAATTAAATTTCCTGAATTACTCGCTAAATTACGCGTCAATGTGTACACGGCCCTATTGCTGCGGCGTAACTTTAATTTGATCGCGGCGTCGTCCGATATGGAAATTAATTTTCGTAATTTTTAATGTTAACACACAGCCGTGTTTCGGTTTGTCTGTAGCAGACAGTATTGTTATTGATGAAGTAAGAGGGTATAGAACTGTGATGTCTCAGGATGACGAGGGCAGTGCATTTCGCCGTAGAGACGCCCTGCATCTGACATGCGCAGGCGCATTAGGTTCGCAGTAGTATGTTTACCGTTTATTTATTGTTTGTCTCTTACTCTAAGGTTTAACAAATCTCTCTTGTCTGATTTTCTTTTTTTTTTACATTTGTTACTATATGTATAAAAATACTTTAATTTTAGTAATCTTATACCTTTAAACGAGCAATTATTGTATATATATTTCTGTATTATCTGGATCTCGGAAACGGCTCGAACGATTTTCATGAAATTTAGTTAACAGGGGGTTTTGGGGACGATTAATCAATCTAGCTAGGATTCATTTTTAGAAAATGTCGAATTTACCAAAAAAAAAAAAAAAATTTGACTACTGCTGCCATCTATTGGCCACCGAGCGAAGCTCGGTCACCCAGATATTACTATTATTATTCAAATAAGACTCATAAAGATTTTCCTTTCGATTTTGCTATTTAAATCTGTTGATGCGTTTCTTATGAGAATTCTACTAAGTGGGCTTTCCTAGATACAATTCAACTCGAAGATAATTTAAATTGAATTATAAAATAATTACCGATGGTAAGTAAGTATGACCGATCTCTTCTGAAATACAAAACCTAATATCACGAAAATTATGGATATTTGATATCAAATTCCGAAGTGAAATTTTAATGTAGGCATTATTTTATTACTGACTACGTAACTTCAAAATTCACTATTTTTAATAGGTACTTACATGTTCTTAATTTTATATTTCTAATTATACAAAAACCTAACTTTTGATGGTAGATTCCTTCCAAAGTTATCGCAAACCCAAATCCGCAGATCATGGCAAGTTTCAACTTTCAATTATGGGATATGTAGATCAAAGTTATAGTTGTAGGAGGCAATTGTTTCATTTCATATCCCGCTCGGTTGAGTTTGAAACTGAACCAATTATTATAATGGCTTAAACATAAAGTAAATTGGGCGGAAGTTTACTCGATTGTCGGCTTAATGTGTTTGTGTTCACTTGAAACCTGTTTAATAATTTGAATTGTAACGTGGACGTTGGAAGGTCAGCTGGCAATTTAATTCATACTTGTGTATACATTTTCTGTGCTTTTCATGATTCTTTGTGGCCTTCGTTTTTTTAGTCACTATCACGCGAGGTTCTTTTTTTGGCTCTGGTTTTTTTGCCATAACATGTAGGCATATAATAGGTAAAAATTTATTAAAACTGAATAAAGATTAACCAGTCCAACAATTCAAAACATTCAAAATGGCGCTACATTTTGTTGTAGAGTAATAAATATAATTATTGCTTTAAAATAAAACCAAGCTTGTTAAAGAACAGTTTAATTACACAAATGGCTAAATATATAATATTGTATTCCGTGCAAGTTTTTACTTATTATTAATTTCTTTTCAAATAGCATTTCCCAAAGTTGTTTGTTAATCCCTTTTTTAAATAAAACAGATAGGTACTTAGGTACCATACCTTGGTACATTTTTTATAATCTTGCTGCAATTTTATTTCTTTCTCGGGATAAAAATTATTAGCTGAAAATATTCATATTACAAAACATAAACCAACTAAACACGTACATACTTTTTTATAAAATAAGTACAAATTGTGATTAAAATCGAATCAAAGAATAACTTAGCAAGTACCTAACGCTGTAAAGAGCCCCCGATCAAACTTTGAAACGGTTTGCTAAAGCGCACGTATTGAAACAACAAAACTCTAAAATTGTAAGTTCAATTTCAAACAAGTAATGTTGAAAGCACCTGCGACAGTACGTGAAAAGTTTCTAGTCACATTTGTGACTGGGTACCTATGGTCTACTTAAGGTGCTAACACACGTAGCGGCATTTGGAATTGAATTTGTAAATAACTGGATATCCTGATATTGAATTTGTAAATTACTGGAGTCCCTGCGTTGTTAGTGATCCGGCATCGGCAGAAGAAATACAGACATGCGAAAAGGATGATAGGCAATCGTAGATGTGCGTTTCGGAGGAGTTTGGTAACAAACACAGGAATTTTATATATTAGAGATACCACCACATATATATATTACTACAACTACGTTTAGGATAACGAGTGTGTACATTACATTGTACCAATGAATGTTACAATCTCGCATTTAAACATTAGAATTCCCTCCGTGCAAAAGCACCTTAACGGGCGGGGTAATGGGGGGGAATAAGTCGACGTTTCTCGCGCCTAATTTGGCAACCCGACGCCCGGAATTTATGGGGGTGGGTAGGTACAACTTGAAATATTCGACGGCTCCACTCGCCCGTGAGTTATGAATGAAACCCGTTAAAGAACCCGGAAAATTTTAACGTCATGCCTCCAGCCACCGTATCAGTAGAACCGCGAGTCGGAACTGACATTGTCATGTTCCCCTTGATCTTTTTGTTATAACAAACTACTTATCGAACTGCGCGTCTAGAAGACATAGTAGACTAGCGTATTGTAAGCTAAAAGCAATGATGATTGCGTAAAAAATATCTTGCGCAGTCATCTTCATCATAAACCTCCAATGAGTAATTATACTGCTATTTATCAAATAAACAAATTATAAATTAATTTAATTTTGTGGCCTAATTCTACTAACAAACCTTAAAGTAAGCAAGGTAAGCTACTGTGTAAGTAAATGTAAATAATGAAAAGTTATTCCCATAATGTTGTATCCACATTAACATAATCACCAAGTGTATTTCAGTTTCAAACTAGCTTTACCTTTAGGGAATTATGGCGAGTAGCGTTTTACAAAGTAAAGGGAAACAAAATTTTCATCTTGGCATTGAACATCCAACAAAATAAACACTATACCATCGCAACAGACTGGAGAATTTAAATTTACCTTATCTTCAATATCACCGTAAAGCTGTCCACCTCGCTTCCTCTGCCGTCTTCAGTTTGCGTGATAATTATAATTAAAATTATTATTGGGTAAAATAAATACCATTTTGTAAGCTGTAGCACCTTAGGCTCGGTTTCCAGCAAAGCGGAGAGGAGACGAGACGAGAAGAGATGTGTTTTGAATAACCAATCAGATTTCGTTATTTCCACATGTCCTCTCTGATTAGCTTCGATGGAAATGGAGAGGAGATGAAATGGATAGAATTTTGTGCTGCAAGTGGGCTGCAAGCATAGCCGAGGGCCCGCCGTCTTCTTCCCTTGGCTCGCACATCCGATAATAACATGATTGATACTACACCTTTTCTCCTCTCCGCTTTGGTGGAAACCAAGCCTTAGGGTTGGCGACAGCGAATTGAATTTCCAGCCTCTTGAATATTTGAATGCGAGGCGTTTGTTGGCTCGCGCCGCGTTCTGCCCCTAGGGCGGTAACGTACGCTCCGTACAAACGTCGTGGATTATAAACATAATTTAATATTCAATAAAAACTTTTTACTGTAACGGAGAACGGGCGAAATAAGTCTGAAATATTTGGCTGTGTTTTTTCTACTTAGGTTGTCGTATGAAATTACTTTTGGGAACTAATTTTTTGAGCTGTTATTTAAATATTCGAGATGTTATTATGATCAGTTGGAAAACATATTGAGCAGTTATTTAATTTAATGGCGGTTGATTAATTATTGCGACAGTAAAACATGAACAGTAATAAAGAATCAATTAGTCGGTTATTTTATCATACAATATCAATTCTAAAAATAATTTAGCAGTCCAATAACTGAATGAGCGGTAAAAATGATGGAATGAGCGGTTCCTTTTCTCTTAAAGGTTCTCTGAAGTACGCAGTACCTCCAGTTGAAGCTAAAAACATTCCACTCGGACAAAAAAGGAAGTTTTTGTCCGAGTGGTATTTTCACGAAAGTTTTTTATGTAATACACTTCACAATGTCACTAGCTTTCGTAAATAACTCAAATTAACGAGAAATAATAAGAAAAATTATTATTATAAATCACATTTTTTTAGGTTATGTTTACGTATTTTTTGCCAGTTTGCTAATATTTTTACGAAAGATTTGTATCACACTGTCACTAACTTTCGTAAATCACTGCACAAACGACTTAGGGTCCAGGAGCGAGCGAAGCGAGCTCGGGACTTGAGGGCACCCCGACTCGGCTGGGTTAGGTGACGAAGAGGATGGCGGGGCCTGCAAGGCCCCGCCATCCTTCTGAGTGGTTATTTTCTTTTATGACCACCCAGAAATAGGAGCCCCGCGAAGCGGGGCTCCGTCGACTGGCCTTTAAGAAGATTAAAGACATAAATAATGAGAAGAGGTGAAGATTTTTTAATTTCAAAAAAATATTTCTCGAAAAGTATTAGGCCTCGTACGATTTGGCTTGGGGGGTAGACTCCCCCTACCCCTCCCCTCCCCCTCACCCCCTCCCATCCCCCCCGCAACGGGTCCCGTGTCCTAGACCTACCATTCCTTCAGTCAAAGCAAAAGTAATTTAATTTTTCATTACTATTTAAGTACTGTTTTTTTTATTGTATTTTACCACCTCATTGTTTATAGAATTGCTTAGAATGAGATTTCTTACCGACAAATTCCGATTTCTTACTGCCCACGCGTAACCGCTCGTTCAATTTTTTTTACCACCCATTTAATTATTTTCCTGCTCAATTATATATTCACTGATCCAGTTCATTATTTTTTATTACTCATTTTTGTTTACTTTACTGCTTAGTTTTAACTGCTGAACTAGGTTATTAAACATGCCATTTTTAATTTTTAACTTATCAAAACTGCTATTTAGAACTGCCTCTTTAAATCAGTGCCATTACTTTTGTATCAAGTTTGTCTTGTATGACAGCTTAGGTATACGAAATACGACACGGTAGAGTGAAGTTTATCAAAAGATAACGTAAAAATGAAACTCTATTTTTTCTTAGATACCTACGAGTAGGTACCAAGTAGAATATTTTTATTAATAGAATATATTTTTAGGGTTCCGTAGCCAAATGGCAAAAAAACGGAACCCTTATAGATTCGTCATGTCTGTCTGTCCGTCCGTATGTCACAGCCACTTTTTTCCGAAACTATAAGGACTATACTGTTGGAACTTGGTAAGTAGATGTTTTCTGTGAACCGCATCAAGATTTTCACAAAAAACTAAAAAAAAAACAATAAATTTTTGGGGTTCCCCATACTTAGAACTGAAACTCAAAAATTTTTTTTTCATCAAACCTATAAGTATGGGGTATCTATGGATAGGTCTTCAAAAATGATATTGAGGTTTTTAATATCATTTTTTTCTAAACTAAATAGTTTGCGCGAGAGACACTTCCAAAGTGGTAAAATGTGTGACCCGGGGCCCTCTAATTTCTAAAATAAGAGAATGATTAAACTGAAAAAAAATACATGATGTACATTACCATGCAAACTTCCACCAAAAATTGGTTTGAGCGATATCTAGTAAATAGTTTTTTCTTTAGGAGTCATTTAAGCTATTTTCCCATACAAAAGTGAATTCTTTTCATTGTTCCAGCTATTCCGGAAAAAGTAAAAGTCGAAGAAATCTGAAATTTGGTACCTAGATCTATATAAGGTCATGAAGGTGCACTAAGAACGGGATTTCCGAAATTCACATTTTAAAGGGTAAAAATCATACATTTAAGAGATTTTCCCATACAAAATTAAAATTTTCTTCGTTGTTCCAGCTACTCCGGAAAAACTAAAAGTCGTAGAGATCTGAAATTTGGTATTTAGTCATGAAGGTGTACTAAGAACGGGATTTCCGAAATTCACATTTTAAAGGGTAAAAATCATACATTTAAAAGGTTTTCCCATACAAAAGTTAAATTTTCTTCGTTGTTCCAGCTACTCCGGAAGAACTAAAAGTCGTAGAGATCTGAAATTTGGTACCTAGGTTGATATTACGTCATGAAGGTGCACTAAGAACGGGATTTCCGAAATTCACATTTTAAAGGGTAAAAATCATACATTTAAGGGACTTTCCCACTAACTACAAGAACTTTTATATTATTACTAGTAGGGCGCGTGGGTGCGCGGGCCACATGTGGCCCGCGGGCTGTCTTCCCGCCTATAAAGGTATCGCAACCCTCAGTCATCTTTTCTCATACATTTTCTATGAAAAAAAAATTTTCCGCAATATTGGATTTTTTTTCTGGCCATCGAGTAGACCTTTATGTCCTGATCAGTTCTTGTCAAGACACCACTCTTCCATCTTTTATACTCTTCGAGATATTGGCGAAATTCGTTTGGCCGCCATTTTGAATCCGCCATTTTGATTTTTTTTTCAGCTCACTGCCAATTGGATGACATTTCAAATGACATTTGGTCGAGCACCCCCCACCTATATCTACTACCCTTGGCTGTGCTCTTCATCCGTCTTCGATATCCTCAATCATCAGCTGTCTCCATATTTTTCCTCCGAATGAATTTTTTTCTTCTATACGACCCCATCCGTGAAAAAAAAATTTTTCATACAAAATTGTTCAGGAGAGGTGATCAATCAGTCAGTCAGTCAGTGAATCAGCACAAGCAGCTATATATATATTAACTAGTAGGGCGCGTGGGAGCGCGGGCCACATGTGGCCCGCGGGCTGTCTTCTCTCCTATAAAAGAATCGCCGTCATCTCCATCGCCAATTGGAATCCGATTGGCAGTGGGCTAAAAGAATTACCTCGGAGCACGGTCATGGATTTAAAGATAGTTAAGAGCTGTTTGAATAAAAAAATACACTGAACCTCCGATGAGGTTCAGTGTATTTTTTATTGAAACAGCCCTTAACTATCTTTAAATCCATGACCGTGCTCCTCAATCATCATCCAAATGTAGACCATCATCTCTTCTCATAGTTTTCATAGTTTTTCATAGGCCTTGTTTATTGTAGCATTCAAATTTTCCATGGAAAAATAAATTCAATCACTTTGAATTTTTTTCATTCATCCCGTAGACCTTGAGATTCTAATCACGTCTTGCAAAGAAACCACTCTCTTATCTTTTATATTTTCCGAGATAGAAAAACAGGAAATTTGTATGGCGGCCATCTTGAATTCGCCATTTTGAATTTTTTTTCAGCTAACTGCCAATTGGATGACGTTTCGAGTTACATTTGGTCGAGCACCCCCCACCTATCTTCAATACCCTGGCTGTGCTCTTCACCCGTCTCCGAAATCCTTAATCATCAGCTCTCTCCATATTTTCCTCTAGTAAATCTCCGAAAAACCGCATCACAACCTTGCATAATTACCAACTGTTAGTCTCTTCAACATTCCCCATACATTTTCCATGGAAAAATATATTCCGCCATTTTGATTTTTTTTTCTATCCATCAAATAGACCTTCGGGTCCTGATCACTTCTTGTCAAGAAACCATTCTTCCATCTTTTATACTTTCCGAGATATCGGCGAAATTCGTATGGCGGCCATTTTGAATCCGCCATTTTGAATTTTTTTTCAGCTCACTGGCAGTTGGATGACATTTCAAATGACATTTGGTCGAACACCCCCCACCTATCTGCAATACCCTTGGCTGTGCTCTTCACCTGTCTTCGAAATCCTCAATCATCAGCTCTCTCCGTATTTTTCCTCCGAATGAATTTTTCTCTTATATACGAAGTGATCATTAAAAAATTTTTTTTTCATACAAAATTGTTCAGGAGAGGTGATCAATGAGTCAGTCAGTGAATCAGCACGAGTAGCTATATATATATTAACTAGTTTTTCGCGTGGGGGCGCGGCCCGCTAAAGCGGACCGCGTAACTGCTGGGAGCCATTTACTTGGTCGCTCATACTCGGATTTTGCAAAAAGTGGGTATTTAGATTTTTCCCCAAAAATGGGGTAATTTTTTTTTCACAAATCGACACCCGAAGTCTACACGTACGATCACCCCATAAACATGCAAATGTTCTGATCTTGCCAACTGTGACAAATTTGAATTAAACGGTCCCAGTTTGAGGTAGAACAATGAAAATGTTGAAAACAATAAAGCTCAGCCGCCATCTTGTTTTTACAAGATTTTCCATTTTTTCTATAATCAATTTACTCATTTCCTCCAGTACTGCGAGATTGAACGAAATTGGTTGGAAAACAAAAGAGTTATTAAAGTCACGTCGGCCGCCATTTTGTTTTTCTGAAATGTCATAATTTTTCCCTACTCCAATTCTGCACTCAAACACATCTCCCATACATCATTTTATGGTTTTATGTCTGTTTCTAAGAGAACAATGACAATTTTTTTATAGCTTCCAATCGCCATACAATTTAGTATGAAAAAAATTTTTTCGCCATTTTGAATTTTTTTTCTTTCAATAGATAAACCTTGTCGTTCTGATCATCTTTTGCTAAGAAACTACTTTTCCATCTTTTATACTTTCTGAGATAGACTCAGACGAAATTTGTATGGCGGCCATCTTTTTTTCGCCATTTTGAAATTTTTTTCAGGGCATTGGCAATTGCACGAGATTTCGAATGACATTTGGTCGAGCACCCCCCACCTATCTTCAATACCCTGGCTGTGCTCTTCACTCGTCTCCGAAATCCTCAATCATCAGCGCACTCCATATTTTTCACCGAATCATTTCTTGAGTGCTATACGAAGCCATAAGTAAAAAAAAATTGTTCATACAAAATTTTACAGGAGGACATTTTGGGGAAAATCTCAAAAACTACCCCAAATGTGGCAACACAGCTTATATATCTCGATACTGCCGGTTGAGTTACACAATCGGTTCATACATGTCGACTTTCCGAAATGTTGCCAAGTGCCCCAAAAACACGATCAAAATATTCAAAAAAAATTAAATAAAAACAAAATGGCCGCCACCCCATTTCACATAATTTTTTTACATAGTTTCGTATTCTTCCTAGTAACTACAGGATTAACCGCTCCTGATGACGTTTCAATTTTTCATCTTGCTCGCACCCAGGCGACATGATGGCCCCTGAAAAGTGACCATGTCGAAAATCACTTTTACTTTGATAGATTCCAGTGTTGCCAGTGCTCGATCACAAAAATACCCAAATGTCATTTGTACGAGTAAGACACGTAGTCGCTCATACTCGGATTTCGCAAAAAGTTCGTATTTAGATTTTTTACTTTTTGGGGAAAATCTCGAAATTTCCCGAAAAATGGGGTAATTTTTTTCTCCCACTCAATACTTCTAGTCTGTACACACAATCGCCCCATAAAAGTCGAAACGCTCCGATGTTGCCAACTGTGAGAAATTCGAATTTTAAAATCGCGTTTTTTCGTACTTCATACTGATTGGCCGCCAAAACAGCCGCCATCTTGGATTTTGAAAAATTACTCCCGTTTTGTCAAAATTCAGGATAATTGTGGGCGAAACAAGAAAAAATTTACATCTTCAACCACCCTGTGTAGGATCTGTGGCGCCGCGGTTTGGGGTCGAAAAATGAAAAATTTTAAAACGCCAAAGATCGGCCGCCATCTTGTTTTTCAAAATGTTTTCAAATTTTTCTAAAAACCATTTACTCATTTCCTCGAATACTGCAAGTTTGAACGAAATCGGTTGGAAAACAAAAGAGATACGAAAGTCACGTCGGCCGCCATCTTGTTTTTCTGAAATGTCATAATTTTTCCCTAGTCGACTCCCGCACCCGAACACATCTCCCATACATCATTATATCATTTTCCGTCTCCTTCTGGGAGAACAATTATGTCAATGAGTCAGTGAGTCAGTCAGTCAGTGGTAATCGAGCTATATATATTATAAAATAATAATAATATAAAATAGTTTTTTGCTCTGGGGCGCGGCCCGCTAAAGCGGACCGCGTAACTGCTTGGAGCAATTTCCGTGGTCGCTCAAACTCGGATTCTGCACACAGTGCGTATTTCGATTATCCCCGAAAAATGGGGTAATTTTTTTACACTAATCTACACCCCGAGTCAATGCGTATTTTTTCAGTAAACTCCTTCCCTCAAGTAAGACTGAATGAAATCGGTTGGAAAACAAAAGAGTTACAAAAGTCAAGTCGGCCGCCATCTTGTTTTTCTGAAATGTCATAATTTCTCTCTACTCGACTCCCGCACCCAAACACATCTCCCCTACTTCATTTCTGTCTGTTTCTAGGAGAACAATGACAATTTTCTTATAGTTCCCAATCGCCATACAAAGTATTATGAAAAAAAAAATTCCGACATTTTGAAATTTTTTGTTATTAAATAAACATACCTCCTCGTCCTGATCAGCTTTTGCTAAGAAACCACTTTTCTATCTTTCATACTTACTGAGATAGACTCTGACGGAATTTGTATGGTGGCCATCTTTTTTACGCCATTTTGAAAAATTTTTCAGCTCATTGGCAATTGCACGAGGTTTCGAATGACATTTGGTCGAGCACCCCTCCACCTATCTTAAATACTCTGGCTGTCCTCCTCACCCGTCTCCGAAATCCTCAATCAACAGCTCTCTCCATATTTTTCGCCGAGTAAGCCATAAGTGAAAAAAAAAAAATGTTCATACAAAATTTTACAGGAGGAAATTTTGGGGAAAATCTCGAAAACTTCCCCAAATGTGGCAGCACTGCCTATATATTTCGATACTAACCGTTGAGATACACAGTCGGTTCATACATGTTGACTCCCCGAAATGTTGCCAAGTGCCTCAAAAACACTATCAAAATTTTCAAAACCAGAAAAAAATACAAAATGGCCGCCACCTCAGTTCACAGAAATATTTTACACAGTTTCGTATTTTTCCCCGTAACTACAGGATATACCGCCCCTGATGACGTTTCAAGTTTCCATCTCGCTCGCACCCAGGCGTCATGTTATCCCCTGAAAAGTGATCATGTCGAAAATCACTTTTACTTTGATAGATTCCAGTGCTGCCAGTGCCGGGCGACAAAACTACCAAAATATGATTTTTACGAGTAAAACACGTGGTCGCTCGTACTCGGATTTTGCAAAATGTCCGTATTTCGATATTTTAGTTTTTGGGGAAAATCTTGAAATTTCCCGAGAAATGGGGTAATTTTTTCTGCCCCACTCAATACTTCAAGTCTATAAACACAATCGCTCCATAGAAGTCGCAAAGCTCCGATGCTGCCAACTGTGAGAAATTTGAATTTCAAAATCGCGTTTTTTCGTACGTCAGACTAATTGGCCGCCAGAACAGCCGCCATCGTGGATTTTAAAAAATTACTACGGTTTCGTCAAAATTCATGACAATTGTAAGCGAACCAAGAAAAAACTATCATCATCGAGAACCCCGTTTAGGATCTGTGGCGCCGCGTTTTGGGGTCGAAAAATGAAAAATTTTAAAACACCACTGCTCAGCCGCCATCTTGTTTTTCCAAATTTTTCTTCTTTTTCTTAAAACCATTTACTCATTTCCTTGAGTACTGCGAGTTTGAACGAAATCGGTTGGAAAACAAAAGAGTTACGAAAGTCATGTCGGCCGCCATCTTGTTTTTCTGAAATGTCATAATTTTTTCCTACTCTAATCCCGCACTTAAACACGTCTCCCATACATCATTGTATCGTTTTCGATTTGTTTCCAGGAGAACAATGTCAATATTCTTATAGCTCCTAATCGCCATACAATTTAGTATGAAAAAATTTTTTCCGCCATTTTGCACTTTTTTTCTTCCAATAGATAAATTTACTCGTCCTGATCTTCTATTGCTATGAAACCACTTTTCTATCTTTCATACTTTCTGAGATAGACTCCGACGAAATTTGTATGGCGGCCATCTTTTTTACGCCATTTTGAAATTTTTTTCAGCTCATTGGCATTTGCACGAGATTTCGAATGACATTTGGTCAAGCACCCCCCACCTATCTTCAATACCCTGGCTGTGCTCTTCAACCGTCTCCGAAATCCTCAATCATCAGCTCTCTCCATATTTTTAGCCGAGTCATTTCTTGACTTCTATACGAAGCCATAAGTGAAAAAAAAATTGTTCATACAAAATTTTACAGGAGGACATTTTGGGGAAAATCTCGAAAACTACCCCAAATGTGGCAACACTTTCTATATATTTCGATACTGCCCGTCGAGTTACACAATCGGTTCATACATGTCGATTTTCCGAAATGTTGCCAAGTGCCTCAAAAACACGATCAAAATTTTCAAAAACAGAAAAAAATACAAAATGGCCGCCACCTCAGTTCACAGAAATATTTTACATAGTTTCGTATTTTTCCCAGTAACTACAGGATATACCGCCCCTGATGACGTTTCAAGTTTTCATCTCGCTCGCACCCAGGCGCCACGATAGCCCCTGAAATGTGACCATGTCGAAAATCACTTTTACTTTGATAGATCACAGTGTTGCCAGCACCGGGTGACAAAACTACCTAAATGTCATTTGTAAGAGTAAGACGCATGGTCGCTCATACTCGAATTTCGCAAAAAGTCCGTATTTCGATTTTTTACTTTTTGGGGAAAATCTCGAAATTTCCCGAGAAATGGGGTAATTTTTTCTTCCCCAATCAATACTTCGAGTCTTTACACACAATCGCCCCATAGAAGTCAAAACGCTCCGATGCTGCCAACTGCGAGAAATTTGACTTTCAAAATTGCGATTTTTCATACCTCACACTGATTGGCCGCCAGAACAGCCGCCATCTTGGATTTTGAAAAATTACTCCCGTTTTGTCAAAATTCAGGATAATTGTGGGCGAAACAAGAAAAAATTGACATCCTCAACCACCCCGTTTAGGATCTGTGGTGCCGCGGTTTGGGGTCGAAAAATGAAAAATTTTAAAACACCACAGCTCGGCCGCCATCTTGTTTTTCAAAATTTTTCCAATTTTTCTAAAAACCATCTACTCATTTCCTCAAGAAACTGCAACTTTGAACGAAATCGGTTGGAAAACAAAAGAGTTACGAAAGTCACGTCGGCCGCCATCTTGTTTTTCTGAAATGTCATAATTTTTCCCTAGTCGACTCCCGCACCCGAACACATCTCCCGTACATCATCATATCGTTTTCTGTCTCTTTCTGGGAGAACAATTATGTCAATCAGTGAGTCAGTCAGTGGTAATTGAGCTATATATAGTATAACTAGTTTTTCGCGTGGGGGCGTGGCCCGCTAAAGCGGACCGCGTAACTGCTGGGAGCCATTTACTTGGTCGCTCATACTCGGATTTTGCAAAAACTCCATATTTCAATTTTTCCCGAAAAATGGGGTAATTTTTTTTACCAATTTACACCCCGAGTCTTAACCTACGATCACCCCATAAACGTTCAAATATTCTGACGTTGCCAACAGTGATAAATTTGAACTAAACCATCCTGGTTTGAGGTAAAACAATGAAAATTTCAAATCACTACAGCTCAGCCGCCATCTTGTTTTTACAAGATTTTCCATTTTATCTATAAACAATTTACTCATTTCCTCAAGTACTGCGAGTTTGAACGAAATCAGTTGGAAAACAAAAGAGTTACGAAAGTCACGTCGGCCGCCATCTTGTTTTTCTGAAATGTCATAATTTTTTCCTACTCTACTCCCGCACTTAAACACGTCTCCCATACATCATTGTATCGTTTTCAATTTGTTTCCAGGAGAACAATGTCAATATTCTTATAGCTCCTAATCGCCATACAATTTAGTATGAAAAAAAAATCCGCCATTTTGATTTTTTTTTTCATTCAATAAATATAACTCTTCGTCCTGGTCATCTTTTGCTCAGAAACCACTTTTCTATCTTTCATACTTTTTGAGATAGACACTGGCGAAATTTGTATGGCGGCCATCTTTTTTTCGCAATTTCGAAAATTTTTTCATTTCACTGGCAATTGCACGAGGTTTCGAATGACATTTGGTCGAGCACCCCCCACCTATCTTCAATACCCTGGCTGTGCTCTTCACCCGTCTCCGAAATCCTCAATCATCAGCTCTCTCCATATTTTTCACCGAGTCATTTTTTTACTTCTATACGAAGCCATAAGTGAAAAAAAAAATGTTCATACAAAATTTTACAGGAGGACATTTTGGGGAAAATCACGAAAACTACCCCAAATGTGGCAACACTGCCTATATATTTCGATACTGCCCGTCGAGTTACACAATCGGTTGATACACGTCGACTTTCCGAAATGTGGCCAAGTGCCTCAAAAACACGATCAAAATATTCAAAAAAATTAAATGAATACAAAATGGCCGCCATCCCATTCCACATAAATATTTTACATAGTTTCGTATCCTTCCCAGTAACTACAGGATAAACCGCTCCTGATGACGTTTCAATTTTTCATCTCGCTCGCACCCAGGCGACACGATGGCCCCTGAAAAGTGACCATGTCGAAAATCACTTTTTCTTTGATAAATTCCAGTGTTGCCACACCTTGGCGACAAAAATACCCAAATGTCATTTGTACCAGTAGGACGCGTGGTCGCTTATACTCGGATTTTGCAAAAAGTCTGTATTTCGATTTCTTACTTTTTGGGGAAAATCTCGAAATTTCCCGAGAAATGGGGTAATTTTTTTCCCCACTCAATACTTCGAGTCGAAACGCACAATCGTCCCATAGAAGTCAAAACGCTCCGATGTTGCCAACTATGACAAATTTGAATTTCAAAATCGTGTTTTTTCGTACATCAGACTGATTGACCGCCAGAACAGCCGCCATCTTGGATTTTAAAAAATTACTCCCATTTCGTCAAAATTCAGGATAATTGTAGGCGAAACAAGAAAAAATTAACATCCACAACCACGCCGTTTAGGATTTATGGCGCCGCGGTTTGGGGTCGAAAAATGAAAAATTTTAAAACGCCACAGCTCGGCCGCCATCTTGGTTTTCAAAATTTTTCAAATTTTTCTAAAAACCATTTACTCATTTCCTTAAATACTGCAAGTTCGAACGAAATCGGTTGGAAAACAAAAGAGATACGAAAGTCACGTCGGCCGCCATCTTGTTTTTCTGAAATGTCAAAATTTTTCCCTTTTCCTCTCCCGCCCTCAAACACATCTGCTATACATCATTGTATCGTTTTCTACCTGTTTCTAAGAGAACAATGACAATTTTCTTTTAGCGCCTAATCGCCATACAATTTAGTATGAAAAACAAATTCCGCCATTTTGAAATTTTTTTTTCTTTCAATAAATATAACTCTTCGTCCTGGTCATATTTTGCTAAGAAACTACTTTTCTACCTTTCATACTTTTTGAGATAGACACTGGCGAAATTTGTATGGCGGCCATCTTTTTTTCGCAATTTCGAAATTTTTTTCATTTCACTGGCAATTGCACGAGGTTTCGAATGACATTTGGTCGAGCACCCCCCACCTATCTTCAATACCCTGGCAGTGCTCTTCACCCGTCTCCGAAATCCTCAATCATCAGCTCTCTCCATATTTTTCGCCGAGTCATTTTTTGACTTCTATACGAAGCCATAAGTGAAAAAAAAATTGTTCACACAAAATTTTACAGGAGGACATTTTGGGGAAAATCTCGAAAACTACCCCAAATGTGGCAACACTTTCTATATATTTCGATACTGCCCGTCGAGTTACACAATCGGTTCATACATGTCGACTTTCCTAAATGTTGCCAAGTGCCTCAAAAACACGATAAAAATTTTCAAAAACAGAAAAAAATACAAAATGGCCGCCACCTCATTTGCGGTAAATATTTTACTATACTATATATACTATCAGCCTATGGACGTCCACTGCTGGACATAGGCCTTTCCGAGAGCGCGCCACCACACACGGTCCTCCGCCTTCCTCATCCACCCGCTACCAGCGACCTTTTTCAGGTCGTCGGTCCAGCGGGCAGGAGGTCGTCCCACGCTGCGCTTACCGGTACGCGGTCTCCACTCCAGAACACGTCTGCCCCAACGGCCGTCGGTTCTGCGACAGATATGGCCCGCCCACTGCCACTTCAGCTTGCTAATCCGTTGGGCTATGTCGGTTACTTTGGTTCTCCTACGGATGTCCTCGTTGCGGATTTTATCCCTTAGAGAGACACCCAGCATAGCCCTCTCCATAGCACGCTGAGCGACTTTGAACTTGTGGACAAGACCTACTGTGAGTGTCCACGTTTCTGCTCCGTATGTCATTACCGGCAAGACGCAGGCGTTGAAGACTTTTGTCTTTAGGCATTGGGGTATCGGCGAGTTGAAGACTTGACGCAGTTTTCCAAATGCTGCCCATCCCAGCTGTATTCTTCTGTCAGCTTCCTTGTCGAAGTTGTTCCTACCCAACTGTATAAGCTGCCCCAGGTAGTTGTATTCTTGTACAACTTCGATGCTGACATTTTCGACAACGATGGGCCTTGCGATGACGTATTCATTAAACATTATCTTCGTTTTGTCAACGTTCATCTTGAGGCCCACCCGTCTGGAAGAAGCGCTAAGGTCGGACAGCATTTGCTCAAGTTCCTGCAGCGTTCCTGCCAATATGACTATGTCGTCTGCAAATCGTAAGTGTGAGATTTATTCGCCATTGATGTTTATACCGCAACCTTTCCAGTCCAAAACCTTGAACACATCTTCGAGAGCGGAAGTGAACAGTTTCGGAGAGATAACATCCCCCTGCCTTACTCCTCTTCGAATTGGTATCGGATGTGTTGCATGGTTTTGTACCTGAACGGTCATTGTGGCAGCGTCGTATAGACATCTCAACACTTCGATATATCGCCAATCGACTTGGCATCGCTGCAGTGAGTCCAAAACCGCCCAGGTTTCGATGGAGTCGAAGGCTTTCTCGTAGTCCACAAATGCGAGGCATAAAGGTAGATTATACTCCTGGGTCTTCTGCATAATCTGCCTTAGAGTGTGGATGTGGTCTACGGTGCTGTAGCCTTTTCGAAACCCGGCTTGTTCCGGAGGTTGGAACTCGTCAAGTCTCCGGGCAAGTCGGTTCGTGATAACCCTAGAGAACAGCTTGTAAATATGGCTCAGAAGTGAGATGGGTCTATAATTTTTTAATAAGGTTTTGTCTCCCTTCTTGAAGAAGAGTACCGTAACACTTCTGCTCCATTCTTTCGGTGTTGTTCCGGTTTCGATGACGGCATTAAAGAGACGCTTTAGCTCGTTCAGGATAGGTGCTCCTCCTGATTTCAAAAGCTCCGCCGTAATGCCGTCATCCCCCGGTGCTTTATTATTACGAAGCTGTTCCAGGGCTATACGAATCTCGCCAACTAAAACAAATATTTTACACAGTTTCGTATTTTTCCCAGTAACTACAGGATATACCGCCCCTGATGACGTTTCAACTTTTCATCTCGCTCGCACCCAGGCGCCACAATAGCCCCTGAAAAGTGACCATGTCGAAAATCACTTTTACTTTGATAGATTCCAGTGTTGCCAGTCCTCGGCGACAAAAATACTCAAATGTCATTTGTATGAGTAAGACACGTGATCGCTTATACTCGGATTTTGCAAAAAGTCCGTATTTCGAATTTTTAATTTTTGGGGAAAATCTCGAAATTTCCCGAGAAATGGGGTAATTTTTTCTTCCCTAATCAATACTTCGAGTCTTTACACACAATCGCCCCATAGAAGTCGAAACGCTCCGATGCTGCCAACTGCGAGAAATTTGACTTTCAAAATTGCGATTTTTCATACCTCACACTGATTGGCCGCCAGAACAGCCGCCATCTTGGATTTTGAAAAATTACTCCCGTTTTGTCAAAATTCAGGATAATTGTGGGCGAAACAAGAAAAAATTGACATCCTCAACCTCAACCCCGTTTAGGATCTGTGGTACCGCGGTTTGGGGTCGAAAAATGAAAAATTTTAAAACACCACAGCTCGGCCACCATCCTGTTTTTCAAAATTTTTCCAATTTTTCTAAAAACCATTTACTCATTTCCTCGAGTGCTGCGACTTAGAACGAAATCGGTTGGAAAACAAAAGAGTTACAAAAGTCACGTCGGCCGCCATTTTGTTTTTCTAAAATGTTATAATTTTCCCTACTCCAATCCTGCACTCAAACACATCTCCCATACATCATTCTATCGTTTCCTATCTGTTTGCAGGAGAACAATGACAATTTTCTTATAGTTCATAATCGCCATACAAATTAGTATGCAAAAAAAAATTTCGCCATTTTGATTTTTTTTTCTTTCTATAAATAAAAACTCTCTCATCCTGATCATCTTTTGCTAACAAATCACTTTTCTATCTTCCATACTTTCTGAGATAGACACCGACGAAATTTGTATGGCGGCCATCTTTTTTTCGCCATTTTGAAAATTTTTTCAGCTCATTGGCAATTGCACGAGGTTTCGAATGACATTTGGTCGAGCACCCCCCACCTATCTTCAATACCCTGGCTGAGCCCTTCACCCGTCTCCGAAATCCTCAATCATCAGCTCTCTCCATATTTTTCACCGAGTCATTTTTTGACTTGTATACGAAGCCACAAGTGAAAAAAAAATTGTTCATACAAAATTTTACAGGAGGACATTTTGGGGAAAATCACGAAAACTACCCGAAATGTGGCAACACTTTCTATATATTTCGATACTGCCCGTCGAGTTACACAATCGGTTCATACATGTCGACTTTCCGAAATGTTGCCAAGTGCCTCAAAAACACGATCAAAATTTTCAAAAACAGAAAAAAATACAAAATGGCCGCCACCTCATTTGCGGTAAATATTTTACACAGTTTCGTATTTTTCCCAGTAACTACAGGATATACCGCCCCTGATGACGTTTCAAGTTTTCATCTCGCTCGCACCCAAGCGCCACAATAGCCCCTGAAAAGTGACCATGTCGAAAATCACTTTTATTTTGATAGATTCCAGTGTTGCCAGTCCTCGGCGACAAAAATACTCAAATGTCATTTGTATGAGTAAGACACGTGATCGCTTATACTCGGATTTTGCAAAAAGTCCGTATTTCGATTTTTTACTTTTTGGGGAAAATCTCGAAATTTCCCGAAAAATGGGGTAATTTTTTCTTCCCCAATCAATACTTCGAGTCTTTACACACAATCGCCCCATAGAAGTCGAAACGCTCCGATGCTGCCAACTGCGAGAAATTTGACTTTCAAAATTGCGATTTTTCATACCTCACACTGATTGGCCGCCAGAACAGCCGCCATCTTGGATTTTGAAAAATTACTCCCGTTTCATCAAAATTCAGGATAATTGTGGGCGAAACAAGCAAAAACTGTCATCTTCAACCACCCCGTTTAGGATCTGTGGCGCCGCGGTTTGGGGTCGAAAAATGAAAAATTTTAAAACGCCACAGTTCGGCCGCCATCTTGTTTTTTCAATTTTTTCCAATTTTTCTAGAAACCATTTACTCATTTCCTCAAGTGCTGCGACTTAGAACGAAATCGGTTGGAAAACAACAGAGTTACGAAAGTCACGTCGGCCGCCATCTTGTTTTTCTGAAATGTCATAATTTTTCCCTAGTCGACTCCCGCACCCGAACACATCTCCCGTACATCATCATATCGTTTTCTGTCTCTTTCTGGGAGAACAATTATGTCAATCAGTGAGTCAGTCAGTCAGTGGTAATTGAGCTATATATAGTATACTAGTTTTTCGCGTGGGGGCGCGGCCCGCTAAAGCGGACCGCGTAACTGCTGGGAGCCATTTACTTGGTCGCTCATACTCGGATTTTGCAAAAAGTGGGTATTTAGATTTTTTCCCAAAAATGGGGTAATTTTTTTCACAAATCGACACCCGAAGTCTATACGTACGATCACCCCATACACATGCAAATGTTCTGATCTTGCCAACTGTGACAAATTTGAATTAAACGGTCCCGGTTTGAGGTAGAACAATGAAAATGTTGAAAACACTAAAGCTCAGCCGCCATCTTGTTTTTACAAGATTTTCCATTTTTTCTATAATCAATTTACTCATTTCATCCAGTACTGCAAGTTTGAAAAGAATCGGTTGGAAAACAAAAGAGTTACGAAAGTCACGTCGGCCGCCATCTTGTTTTTACGAAATGTCATAATTTTTCTTTACTACACTTCCGCACCCAAACACATCTCCCGTACATCATTGTATCGTTTTATGTCTGTTTCTAGTAGAACAATGCCAATTTGCTTATAGCTCCAAATCGCCAAACAATTTAGTATGAAAAAATTTTTTTCCGCCATTTTGAATTTTTTTTTCTTCCAATAGATATACCTTCACGTCGTGATCATCTTGTGCTAAGAAACCACTTTTCTATTTTTCATACTTTCTGAGGTAGACACCGACAAAATTTGTATGGCGGCCATCTTTTTTACGCCATTTTGAAAATTTTTTCAGCTCATTGGCAATTGCACAAGGTTTAGAATAACATTTGGTCGAGCACCTCCCTCGTATCTTCAATACCCTGGCTGAGCTCTTCACCCGTGTCCGAAATCCTCAATCTTCAGCTCTCTCCATATTTTTCACTGAGTCATTTCTTGACTTCTATACGAAGCCACAAGTGAAAAAAAAATTGTTCATACAAAATTTTACAGGAGGACATTTTGGGGAAAATCTCGAAAACTACCCCAAATGTGGCAACATAGCTTATATATCTCGATACTGCCGGAGTTACACAATCGGTTAATACATGTCGACTTTCCGAAATGTTGCCAAGTGCCTCAAAAACACGATCAAAATTTTCAAAATCAGAAAAAAATACAAAATGGCCACCACCTCAGTTCACAGAAATATTTTACATAGTTTCGTATTTTTCCCAGTAACTACAGCATATACCGCTCCTGATGACGTTTCAATTTTTCATCTCGCTCGCACCCAGGCGACACGATAGCCTCTGAAAAGTGACCATGTCGAAAATCACTTTTACTTTGATAGATTCCAGTGTTGCCAGTCTTCGGCGACAAAAATACCAAAATGTCATTTCTACGAGTAAGACACGTGATCGCTCATACTCGGATTTCACAAAAAGTCCGTATCTTCAAATTTTGCTAGTATACTTAAAGCGAGTTGGATATTTTTTATAGTTACTGGTGCATATGCTAGCAGATACGGATTTGATGACTAAAGTCATCAAGTCAGGGTCTGATGATGGGATCTTGGTGAAATCGAGGGAACTCTTTAAATTTTGCTAGTATACTTGAAGCGAGTTGGGTATTTTTTATAGTTACTGGTGCATTTGCTAGCAGATACTGATTTGATGTCAGGTCATCAAGTCAGGGTCTGATGATGGGATCTTGGTAAAATTGAGGGATCTCTTCAGATTTTATGAACACACCTCAAGCGATTTGGGTATTTTTACAACGCCTTGTGCATTTTATTGTTTTCCACTAAAAAGTAAAAAATAAAAATGGGAAATGCTTTCCAAAAAACCACTTTAAATGCCACTACAAAGAGTGAAATAATTTTTATTTAAATTTTAGGTACCTACACCAATTCGAAGTCGGGCGATTGTCTATGACTTCGTCATTTCTTCGCACATGAAGTAAGTAAGAAGGACTATATTAGGGATTGTATGAAACATTGCCCGTCATAGAAGTCATAGACAATCGCCCGACTTCGAATTGGTGTAGGTACCTAAAATTGAAATAAAAATTATTTCACTCTTTGTAGTGGCATTTGAAGTTGGTTTTTTGGAAAGCATTTCCCATTTTTATTTACTTTTTGGGAAAAATCTCGAAATTTCCCGAGAAATGGGGTAATTTTTTTCCCCCACTCAAAACTTCTAGTCTATACAAACAATCGCACCATAGAAGTCGAAACGCTCAGATGTTGCAAAGTGTGTGAAAATTGAATTTTAAAATTGCGTTTTTTCGTACCCCACACTGATTGGCCGCCAGAACAGCCGCCATCTTGGATTTTGAAAAAAATTTTCCGTTTTGTCAAAATTCAGGATAATTGTGGGCGAAACAATAAAAAATTATCATCCTCGAGTACCCCGTTTAGGATCAGTGGCGCCGCGGTTTGGGGTCCAAAAATGAAAAATTTTAAAACGCCACAGCTCGGCCGCCATCTTGTTTTTCTAAATTTTTCCAATTTTCTTAAAAACCATTTGCTCATTTCCTCGAGGACTGGAACTTTGAACAAAATCGGTTGGAAAACAAAAGATTTACGAAAGTCACGTTGGCCGCCATCTTGTTTTTCTGAAATGTCATAATTTTCCCCTACTCTACTCCTGCCCATAAACACATCTCCCTTACATCATTTTATCGTTTTATGTCTGTTTCTAGGAGAACAATGTCAATTTTCTTATAGCTCCCAATCGCCATACAATTTAGTATGAAAAAAAAATCCGCCATTTTGAATATTTTTTTCTTTCAATAGATATACCTCCTCTTCCTGATCATATTTCGCAAAGAAACTACTTTTCCATCTTTTATACTTTCGGAGATAGACACCGACGAAGTTTGTATGGCGGCCATCTTTTTTTCGCCATTTTGAATTTTTTCTGCTCATTGGCAACTGCACGAGGTTTTGAATGACATTTGGTCCAGCACCCCCTACCTATCTTCAATACCCTGGCTGAGCCCTTCACCCGTCTCCGAAATCCTCAATCATCAGCTCTCTCCATATTTTTCACCGAGTCATTTTTTGACTTCTATACGAAGCCATAAGTGAAATAAAAATAGTTCATACAAAATTTTACAGGAGGACATTTTGGGGAAAATCTCGAAAACTACCCCAAATGTGGCAACACTGCTTATATATCTCGATACTGCCAGTCGAGTTACACAATCGGTTAATACATGTCGACTTTCCGAAATGTTGCCAAGTCCCTCAAAAACACGATCAAAATTTTCAAAAACAGAAAAAAATACAAAATGGCCGCCAACTCAGTTCACAGAAATATTTTACATCGTTTCGTATTTTTCCTAGTAACTACAGGATATACCGCTCCCGATGACGTTTCAATTTTTCATCTCGCTCGCACCCAGGCGACACGATAGCCCCTGAAAAGTGACCATGTCGAAAATCACTTTTACTTTGATAGATTCCAGTGTTGCCAGTCCTCGGCGACAAAAATACCAAAATGTCATTTCTACGAGTAAGACACGTGATCGCTTATACTCGGATTTTGCAAAAAGTCCGTATTTCGATTTTTTACTTTTTGGGGAAAATCTAGAAATTTCCCGAGAAATGGGGTAATTTTTTCTTCCCCAATCAATACTTCGAGTCCATACGTACAATCGCCCGATAGAAGTCGAAACGCTCCGATGTTGCCAAGTGTGTGAAAATTTAATTTTAAAATTGCGTTTTTTCGTACCTCACACTGATTGGCCTCCAGAACAGCCGCCATCTTGGATTTTTAAAAATTACTCCCGTTTTGTCAAAATTCAGGATAATTGTGGGCGAAACAAGCAAAAATTGACATTCTCAACCATCCCGTTTAGGATCGGTGGCGCCGCGGTTTGGGGTCGAAAAATGAAAAATTTTAAAACACCGCAGCTCGGCCGCCATCTTGTTTTTCAAAATTTTTCAAATTTTTCTAAAAACCATTTACTCATTGCCTCAAGAAACTGCAATTTTGAATGAAATCGGTTGGAAAACAAAAGGGTTACGAAAGTCACGTCGGCCGCCATCTTGTTTTTCTGAAATGTCATAATTTTTCCCTAGTCGACTCCCGCACCCGAACACATCTCCCGTACATCATCATATCGTTTTCTGTCTCTTTCTGGGAGAACAATTATGTCAATCAGTCAGTCAGTGGTAATTGAGCTATATATAGTATAACTAGTTTTTCGCGTGGGGGCGTGGCCCGCTAAAGCGGACCGCGTAACTGCTGGGAGCCATTTACTTGGTCGCTCATACTCGGATTTTGCAAAAACTCCATATTTCAATTTTTCCCGAAAAATGGGGTAATTTTTTTTACCAATTTACACCCCGAGTCTTAACCTACGATCACCCCATAAACGTTCAAATATTCTGACGTTGCCAACAGTGATAAATTTGAACTAAACCATCCTGGTTTGAGGTAAAACAATGAAAATTTCAAATCACTACAGCTCAGCCGCCATCTTGTTTTTACAAGATTTTCCATTTTATCTATAAACAATTTACTCATTTCCTCAAGTACTGCGAGTTTGAACGAAATCAGTTGGAAAACAAAAGAGTTACGAAAGTCACGTCGGCCGCCATCTTGTTTTTCTGAAATGTCATAATTTTTTCCTACTCTACTCCCGCACTTAAACACGTCTCCCATACATCATTGTATCGTTTTCAATTTGTTTCCAGGAGAACAATGTCAATATTCTTATAGCTCCTAATCGCCATACAATTTAGTATGAAAAAAAAAATCCGCCATTTTGAATTTTTTTTTCTTTCAATAAATATAACTCTTCGTCCTGGTCATCTTTTGCTAAGAAACCACTTTTCTATCTTTCATACTTTTTGAGATAGACACTGGCGAAATTTGTATGGCGGCCATCTTTTTTTCGCAATTTCGAATTTTTTTTCATTTCACTGGCAATTGCACGAGGTTTCGAATGACATTTGGTCGAGCACCCCCCACCTATCTTCAATACCCTGGCTGTGCTCTTCACCCGTCTCCGAAATCCTCAATCATCAGCTCTCTCCATATTTTTCACCGAGTCATTTTTTTACTTCTATACGAAGCCATAAGTGAAAAAAAAAATGTTCATACAAAATTTTACAGGAGGACATTTTGGGGAAAATCACGAAAACTACCCCAAATGTGGCAACACTGCCTATATATTTCGATACTGCCCGTCGAGTTACACAATCGGTTGATACACGTCGACTTTCCGAAATGTGGCCAAGTGCCTCAAAAACACGATCAAAATATTCAAAAAAATTAAATGAATACAAAATGGCCGCCATCCCATTCCACATAAATATTTTACATAGTTTCGTATCCTTCCCAGTAACTACAGGATAAACCGCTCCTGATGACGTTTCAATTTTTCATCTCGCTCGCACCCAGGCGACACGATGGCCCCTGAAAAGTGACCATGTCGAAAATCACTTTTTCTTTGATAAATTCCAGTGTTGCCACACCTTGGCGACAAAAATACCCAAATGTCATTTGTACCAGTAGGACGCGTGGTCGCTTATACTCGGATTTTGCAAAAAGTCTGTATTTCGATTTCTTACTTTTTGGGGAAAATCTCGAAATTTCCCGAGAAATGGGGTAATTTTTTTTCCCCACTCAATACTTCGAGTCGAAACGCACAATCGTCCCATAGAAGTCAAAACGCTCCGATGTTGCCAACTATGACAAATTTGAATTTCAAAATCGTGTTTTTTCGTACATCAGACTGATTGACCGCCAGAACAGCCGCCATCTTGGATTTTAAAAAATTACTCCCATTTCGTCAAAATTCAGGATAATTGTAGGCGAAACAAGAAAAAATTAACATCCACAACCACGCCGTTTAGGATTTATGGCGCCGCGGTTTGGGGTCGAAAAATGAAAAATTTTAAAACGCCACAGCTCGGCCGCCATCTTGGTTTTCAAAATTTTTCAAATTTTTCTAAAAACCATTTACTCATTTCCTTAAATACTGCAAGTTCGAACGAAATCGGTTGGAAAACAAAAGAGATACGAAAGTCACGTCGGCCGCCATCTTGTTTTTCTGAAATGTCAAAATTTTTCCCTTTTCCTCTCCCGCCCTCAAACACATCTGCTATACATCATTGTATCGTTTTCTACCTGTTTCTAAGAGAACAATGACAATTTTCTTTTAGCGCCTAATCGCCATACAATTTAGTATGAAAAACAAATTCCGCCATTTTGAAATTTTTTTTTCTTTCAATAAATATAACTCTTCGTCCTGGTCATATTTTGCTAAGAAACTACTTTTCTACCTTTCATACTTTTTGAGATAGACACTGGCGAAATTTGTATGGCGGCCATCTTTTTTTCGCAATTTCGAAATTTTTTTCATTTCACTGGCAATTGCACGAGGTTTCGAATGACATTTGGTCGAGCACCCCCCACCTATCTTCAATACCCTGGCAGTGCTCTTCACCCGTCTCCGAAATCCTCAATCATCAGCTCTCTCCATATTTTTCGCCGAGTCATTTTTTGACTTCTATACGAAGCCATAAGTGAAAAAAAAATTGTTCACACAAAATTTTACAGGAGGACATTTTGGGGAAAATCTCGAAAACTACCCCAAATGTGGCAACACTTTCTATATATTTCGATACTGCCCGTCGAGTTACACAATCGGTTCATACATGTCGACTTTCCTAAATGTTGCCAAGTGCCTCAAAAACACGATAAAAATTTTCAAAAACAGAAAAAAATACAAAATGGCCGCCACCTCATTTGCGGTAAATATTTTACTATACTATATATACTATCAGCCTATGGACGTCCACTGCTGGACATAGGCCTTTCCGAGAGCGCGCCACCACACACGGTCCTCCGCCTTCCTCATCCACCCGCTACCAGCGACCTTTTTCAGGTCGTCGGTCCAGCGGGCAGGAGGTCGTCCCACGCTGCGCTTACCGGTACGCGGTCTCCACTCCAGAACACGTCTGCCCCAACGGCCGTCGGTTCTGCGACAGATATGGCCCGCCCACTGCCACTTCAGCTTGCTAATCCGTTGGGCTATGTCGGTTACTTTGGTTCTCCTACGGATGTCCTCGTTGCGGATTTTATCCCTTAGAGAGACACCCAGCATAGCCCTCTCCATAGCACGCTGAGCGACTTTGAACTTGTGGACAAGACCTACTGTGAGTGTCCACGTTTCTGCTCCGTATGTCATTACCGGCAAGACGCAGGCGTTGAAGACTTTTGTCTTTAGGCATTGGGGTATCGGCGAGTTGAAGACTTGACGCAGTTTTCCAAATGCTGCCCATCCCAGCTGTATTCTTCTGTCAGCTTCCTTGTCGAAGTTGTTCCTACCCAACTGTATAAGCTGCCCCAGGTAGTTGTATTCTTGTACAACTTCGATGCTGACATTTTCGACAACGATGGGCCTTGCGATGACGTATTCATTAAACATTATCTTCGTTTTGTCAACGTTCATCTTGAGGCCCACCCGTCTGGAAGAAGCGCTAAGGTCGGACAGCATTTGCTCAAGTTCCTGCAGCGTTCCTGCCAATATGACTATGTCGTCTGCAAATCGTAAGTGTGAGATTTATTCGCCATTGATGTTTATACCGCAACCTTTCCAGTCCAAAACCTTGAACACATCTTCGAGAGCGGAAGTGAACAGTTTCGGAGAGATAACATCCCCCTGCCTTACTCCTCTTCGAATTGGTATCGGATGTGTTGCATGGTTTTGTACCTGAACGGTCATTGTGGCAGCGTCGTATAGACATCTCAACACTTCGATATATCGCCAATCGACTTGGCATCGCTGCAGTGAGTCCAAAACCGCCCAGGTTTCGATGGAGTCGAAGGCTTTCTCGTAGTCCACAAATGCGAGGCATAAAGGTAGATTATACTCCTGGGTCTTCTGCATAATCTGCCTTAGAGTGTGGATGTGGTCTACGGTGCTGTAGCCTTTTCGAAACCCGGCTTGTTCCGGAGGTTGGAACTCGTCAAGTCTCCGGGCAAGTCGGTTCGTGATAACCCTAGAGAACAGCTTGTAAATATGGCTCAGAAGTGAGATGGGTCTATAATTTTTTAATAAGGTTTTGTCTCCCTTCTTGAAGAAGAGTACCGTAACACTTCTGCTCCATTCTTTCGGTGTTGTTCCGGTTTCGATGACGGCATTAAAGAGACGCTTTAGCTCGTTCAGGATAGGTGCTCCTCCTGATTTCAAAAGCTCCGCCGTAATGCCGTCATCCCCCGGTGCTTTATTATTACGAAGCTGTTCCAGGGCTATACGAATCTCGCCAACTAAAACAAATATTTTACACAGTTTCGTATTTTTCCCAGTAACTACAGGATATACCGCCCCTGATGACGTTTCAACTTTTCATCTCGCTCGCACCCAGGCGCCACAATAGCCCCTGAAAAGTGACCATGTCGAAAATCACTTTTACTTTGATAGATTCCAGTGTTGCCAGTCCTCGGCGACAAAAATACTCAAATGTCATTTGTATGAGTAAGACACGTGATCGCTTATACTCGGATTTTGCAAAAAGTCCGTATTTCGAATTTTTAATTTTTGGGGAAAATCTCGAAATTTCCCGAGAAATGGGGTAATTTTTTCTTCCCTAATCAATACTTCGAGTCTTTACACACAATCGCCCCATAGAAGTCGAAACGCTCCGATGCTGCCAACTGCGAGAAATTTGACTTTCAAAATTGCGATTTTTCATACCTCACACTGATTGGCCGCCAGAACAGCCGCCATCTTGGATTTTGAAAAATTACTCCCGTTTTGTCAAAATTCAGGATAATTGTGGGCGAAACAAGAAAAAATTGACATCCTCAACCTCAACCCCGTTTAGGATCTGTGGTACCGCGGTTTGGGGTCGAAAAATGAAAAATTTTAAAACACCACAGCTCGGCCACCATCCGTTTTTCAAAATTTTTCCAATTTTTCTAAAAACCATTTACTCATTTCCTCGAGTGCTGCGACTTAGAACGAAATCGGTTGGAAAACAAAAGAGTTACAAAAGTCACGTCGGCCGCCATTTTGTTTTTCTAAAATGTTATAATTTTCCCTACTCCAATCCTGCACTCAAACACATCTCCCATACATCATTCTATCGTTTCCTATCTGTTTGCAGGAGAACAATGACAATTTTCTTATAGTTCATAATCGCCATACAAATTAGTATGCAAAAAAAAATTTCGCCATTTTGATTTTTTTTTCTTTCTATAAATAAAAACTCTCTCATCCTGATCATCTTTTGCTAACAAATCACTTTTCTATCTTCCATACTTTCTGAGATAGACACCGACGAAATTTGTATGGCGGCCATCTTTTTTTCGCCATTTTGAAAATTTTTTCAGCTCATTGGCAATTGCACGAGGTTTCGAATGACATTTGGTCGAGCACCCCCCACCTATCTTCAATACCCTGGCTGAGCCCTTCACCCGTCTCCGAAATCCTCAATCATCAGCTCTCTCCATATTTTTCACCGAGTCATTTTTTGACTTGTATACGAAGCCACAAGTGAAAAAAAAATTGTTCATACAAAATTTTACAGGAGGACATTTTGGGGAAAATCACGAAAACTACCCGAAATGTGGCAACACTTTCTATATATTTCGATACTGCCCGTCGAGTTACACAATCGGTTCATACATGTCGACTTTCCGAAATGTTGCCAAGTGCCTCAAAAACACGATCAAAATTTTCAAAAACAGAAAAAAATACAAAATGGCCGCCACCTCATTTGCGGTAAATATTTTACACAGTTTCGTATTTTTCCCAGTAACTACAGGATATACCGCCCCTGATGACGTTTCAAGTTTTCATCTCGCTCGCACCCAAGCGCCACAATAGCCCCTGAAAAGTGACCATGTCGAAAATCACTTTTATTTTGATAGATTCCAGTGTTGCCAGTCCTCGGCGACAAAAATACTCAAATGTCATTTGTATGAGTAAGACACGTGATCGCTTATACTCGGATTTTGCAAAAAGTCCGTATTTCGATTTTTTACTTTTTGGGGAAAATCTCGAAATTTCCCGAAAAATGGGGTAATTTTTTCTTCCCCAATCAATACTTCGAGTCTTTACACACAATCGCCCCATAGAAGTCGAAACGCTCCGATGCTGCCAACTGCGAGAAATTTGACTTTCAAAATTGCGATTTTTCATACCTCACACTGATTGGCCGCCAGAACAGCCGCCATCTTGGATTTTGAAAAATTACTCCCGTTTCATCAAAATTCAGGATAATTGTGGGCGAAACAAGCAAAAACTGTCATCTTCAACCACCCCGTTTAGGATCTGTGGCGCCGCGGTTTGGGGTCGAAAAATGAAAAATTTTAAAACGCCACAGTTCGGCCGCCATCTTGTTTTTTCAATTTTTTCCAATTTTTCTAGAAACCATTTACTCATTTCCTCAAGTGCTGCGACTTAGAACGAAATCGGTTGGAAAACAACAGAGTTACGAAAGTCACGTCGGCCGCCATCTTGTTTTTCTGAAATGTCATAATTTTTCCCTAGTCGACTCCCGCACCCGAACACATCTCCCGTACATCATCATATCGTTTTCTGTCTCTTTCTGGGAGAACAATTATGTCAATCAGTGAGTCAGTCAGTCAGTGGTAATTGAGCTATATATAGTATACTAGTTTTTCGCGTGGGGGCGCGGCCCGCTAAAGCGGACCGCGTAACTGCTGGGAGCCATTTACTTGGTCGCTCATACTCGGATTTTGCAAAAAGTGGGTATTTAGATTTTTTCCCAAAAATGGGGTAATTTTTTTCACAAATCGACACCCGAAGTCTATACGTACGATCACCCCATACACATGCAAATGTTCTGATCTTGCCAACTGTGACAAATTTGAATTAAACGGTCCCGGTTTGAGGTAGAACAATGAAAATGTTGAAAACACTAAAGCTCAGCCGCCATCTTGTTTTTACAAGATTTTCCATTTTTTCTATAATCAATTTACTCATTTCATCCAGTACTGCAAGTTTGAAAAGAATCGGTTGGAAAACAAAAGAGTTACGAAAGTCACGTCGGCCGCCATCTTGTTTTTACGAAATGTCATAATTTTTCTTTACTACACTTCCGCACCCAAACACATCTCCCGTACATCATTGTATCGTTTTATGTCTGTTTCTAGTAGAACAATGCCAATTTGCTTATAGCTCCAAATCGCCAAACAATTTAGTATGAAAAAATTTTTTTCCGCCATTTTGAATTTTTTTTTCTTCCAATAGATATACCTTCACGTCGTGATCATCTTGTGCTAAGAAACCACTTTTCTATTTTTCATACTTTCTGAGGTAGACACCGACAAAATTTGTATGGCGGCCATCTTTTTTACGCCATTTTGAAAATTTTTTCAGCTCATTGGCAATTGCACAAGGTTTAGAATAACATTTGGTCGAGCACCTCCCTCGTATCTTCAATACCCTGGCTGAGCTCTTCACCCGTGTCCGAAATCCTCAATCTTCAGCTCTCTCCATATTTTTCACTGAGTCATTTCTTGACTTCTATACGAAGCCACAAGTGAAAAAAAAATTGTTCATACAAAATTTTACAGGAGGACATTTTGGGGAAAATCTCGAAAACTACCCCAAATGTGGCAACATAGCTTATATATCTCGATACTGCCGGAGTTACACAATCGGTTAATACATGTCGACTTTCCGAAATGTTGCCAAGTGCCTCAAAAACACGATCAAAATTTTCAAAATCAGAAAAAAATACAAAATGGCCACCACCTCAGTTCACAGAAATATTTTACATAGTTTCGTATTTTTCCCAGTAACTACAGCATATACCGCTCCTGATGACGTTTCAATTTTTCATCTCGCTCGCACCCAGGCGACACGATAGCCTCTGAAAAGTGACCATGTCGAAAATCACTTTTACTTTGATAGATTCCAGTGTTGCCAGTCTTCGGCGACAAAAATACCAAAATGTCATTTCTACGAGTAAGACACGTGATCGCTCATACTCGGATTTCACAAAAAGTCCGTATCTTCAAATTTTGCTAGTATACTTAAAGCGAGTTGGATATTTTTTATAGTTACTGGTGCATATGCTAGCAGATACGGATTTGATGACTAAAGTCATCAAGTCAGGGTCTGATGATGGGATCTTGGTGAAATCGAGGGAACTCTTTAAATTTTGCTAGTATACTTGAAGCGAGTTGGGTATTTTTTATAGTTACTGGTGCATTTGCTAGCAGATACTGATTTGATGTCAGGTCATCAAGTCAGGGTCTGATGATGGGATCTTGGTAAAATTGAGGGATCTCTTCAGATTTTATGAACACACCTCAAGCGATTTGGGTATTTTTACAACGCCTTGTGCATTTTATTGTTTTCCACTAAAAAGTAAAAAATAAAAATGGGAAATGCTTTCCAAAAAACCACTTTAAATGCCACTACAAAGAGTGAAATAATTTTTATTTAAATTTTAGGTACCTACACCAATTCGAAGTCGGGCGATTGTCTATGACTTCGTCATTTCTTCGCACATGAAGTAAGTAAGAAGGACTATATTAGGGATTGTATGAAACATTGCCCGTCATAGAAGTCATAGACAATCGCCCGACTTCGAATTGGTGTAGGTACCTAAAATTGAAATAAAAATTATTTCACTCTTTGTAGTGGCATTTGAAGTTGGTTTTTTGGAAAGCATTTCCCATTTTTATTTACTTTTTGGGAAAAATCTCGAAATTTCCCGAGAAATGGGGTAATTTTTTTTCCCCCACTCAAAACTTCTAGTCTATACAAACAATCGCACCATAGAAGTCGAAACGCTCAGATGTTGCAAAGTGTGTGAAAATTGAATTTTAAAATTGCGTTTTTTCGTACCCCACACTGATTGGCCGCCAGAACAGCCGCCATCTTGGATTTTGAAAAAAATTTTCCGTTTTGTCAAAATTCAGGATAATTGTGGGCGAAACAATAAAAAATTATCATCCTCGAGTACCCCGTTTAGGATCAGTGGCGCCGCGGTTTGGGGTCCAAAAATGAAAAATTTTAAAACGCCACAGCTCGGCCGCCATCTTGTTTTTCTAAATTTTTCCAATTTTCTTAAAAACCATTTGCTCATTTCCTCGAGGACTGGAACTTTGAACAAAATCGGTTGGAAAACAAAAGATTTACGAAAGTCACGTTGGCCGCCATCTTGTTTTTCTGAAATGTCATAATTTTCCCCTACTCTACTCCTGCCCATAAACACATCTCCCTTACATCATTTTATCGTTTTATGTCTGTTTCTAGGAGAACAATGTCAATTTTCTTATAGCTCCCAATCGCCATACAATTTAGTATGAAAAAAAAAATCCGCCATTTTGAATATTTTTTTCTTTCAATAGATATACCTCCTCTTCCTGATCATATTTCGCAAAGAAACTACTTTTCCATCTTTTATACTTTCGGAGATAGACACCGACGAAGTTTGTATGGCGGCCATCTTTTTTTCGCCATTTTGAATTTTTTCTGCTCATTGGCAACTGCACGAGGTTTTGAATGACATTTGGTCCAGCACCCCCTACCTATCTTCAATACCCTGGCTGAGCCCTTCACCCGTCTCCGAAATCCTCAATCATCAGCTCTCTCCATATTTTTCACCGAGTCATTTTTTGACTTCTATACGAAGCCATAAGTGAAATAAAAATAGTTCATACAAAATTTTACAGGAGGACATTTTGGGGAAAATCTCGAAAACTACCCCAAATGTGGCAACACTGCTTATATATCTCGATACTGCCAGTCGAGTTACACAATCGGTTAATACATGTCGACTTTCCGAAATGTTGCCAAGTCCCTCAAAAACACGATCAAAATTTTCAAAAACAGAAAAAAATACAAAATGGCCGCCAACTCAGTTCACAGAAATATTTTACATCGTTTCGTATTTTTCCTAGTAACTACAGGATATACCGCTCCCGATGACGTTTCAATTTTTCATCTCGCTCGCACCCAGGCGACACGATAGCCCCTGAAAAGTGACCATGTCGAAAATCACTTTTACTTTGATAGATTCCAGTGTTGCCAGTCCTCGGCGACAAAAATACCAAAATGTCATTTCTACGAGTAAGACACGTGATCGCTTATACTCGGATTTTGCAAAAAGTCCGTATTTCGATTTTTTACTTTTTGGGGAAAATCTAGAAATTTCCCGAGAAATGGGGTAATTTTTTCTTCCCCAATCAATACTTCGAGTCCATACGTACAATCGCCCGATAGAAGTCGAAACGCTCCGATGTTGCCAAGTGTGTGAAAATTTAATTTTAAAATTGCGTTTTTTCGTACCTCACACTGATTGGCCTCCAGAACAGCCGCCATCTTGGATTTTTAAAAATTACTCCCGTTTTGTCAAAATTCAGGATAATTGTGGGCGAAACAAGCAAAAATTGACATTCTCAACCATCCCGTTTAGGATCGGTGGCGCCGCGGTTTGGGGTCGAAAAATGAAAAATTTTAAAACACCGCAGCTCGGCCGCCATCTTGTTTTTCAAAATTTTTCAAATTTTTCTAAAAACCATTTACTCATTGCCTCAAGAAACTGCAATTTTGAATGAAATCGGTTGGAAAACAAAAGGGTTACGAAAGTCACGTCGGCCGCCATCTTGTTTTTCTGAAATGTCATAATTTTTCCCTAGTCGACTCCCGCACCCGAACACATCTCCCGTACATCATCATATCGTTTTCTGTCTCTTTCTGGGAGAACAATTATGTCAATCAGTCAGTCAGTGGTAATTGAGCTATATATAGTATAATGTTACTTGCTGCTACAGAACCCTTCATGGGCGAGTCCGACTCGCACTTGGCTGCTTTTTATAAATATATTCTACTTCTATTATATATTTATATTATGATATAATAAATTTAATAGAATATATTTATTATAGAAAAACTCAAAAACCCAAAATATCTTTATGTCACATAGGCCTCACATACAGGCACTTGCAAAATGTCGATATGATATTTGTTGCATAAGAATGGTGATAACTACAAGTGGACTTAAAACTAAGTTTACGAGAGTTTCAAACGCGCCTTGCCACTGAGAAGAAGCCCACTACAAACTCAGCCAGGTATTTTTTTATGTTATCACCATTTAACAAAATACGAGTAAGTACAAATACTAAATAAATAGGCTAGCAACAACAACAGAGCAATCTACCACTTATTAGTCATTTCAGAGCAATCTACCACTTATTAGTCATTTAATATTGTAGTATGCTTTTTTAAAATGAATGATTTTGGGCTAAAATATCTGTGTTCCGGGCTATCAACACTTGATTTTGAGTTTACTTACGAGAGTTATAAAATTGATAAAATTTACTATTTAATTAGCAGAGAAAAAAAAGTTAGATAGTTGATTTTATCTTCCTGTAAAATGTTTTAATCCTGTTATTTCAGATTTTTTGATGGATAAACTTCGAAAGGGACGGTATTTTTTTCGACAGTTTGCCCAATAAGTTGACGTTTGCCCAATAAATAAAAAACACCCCTGTTTTCCCCCATTTTGAAATAAAAAAACAAACGATATAACTACCTATTCCAAATTTTAGGTTGATAGCTTTAATAGTCACTGAAATAATCAAGTATGACGGACGGACATAGAAGTCTCACCATAAGCCTTCCATTTTTACCACTTTAGTATGGAACCCTAAAAACAAATAAAAAGCAAGTAGGCACGAGTTGAGGCACAGCTGGATGATATAAGGATATCTTTATTTAGACTCGGATCAGTGCGAAGCTGGCATTTCAAAAATCAAGTCACGTATGGGCTCGATAGCATAAAGATACTTTTCGCGATTGGCTGCAGATCTTTATGTGAGATACGTATGGGAAGGAGAAAAATTGAAACGGGCGGATACCTTCCATAATGTTCTATTATGGAATATTTTCATACAATATTCAACTTTTTGGTTATAATAAGTCCCTGTAATATTGTTATACCTATAGCAATATCAATTTACTTATAACCAGAATATTTTATCTACCCGAGTATGTTTTCATTTTTTTATTATTCTGTTGTAAACTGGGATAAAAATATTTCCTATGCCTTTAAACAATGAAAATAAAAATGGGAAATGCTTTCCAAAAAACCAACTTCAAATGCCACTACAAAGAGTGAAATAATTTTTATTTAAATTTTAGGTACCTACACCAATTCGAAGTCGGGCAATGTTTCATACAATCCCTAATAGTCCTTCTTACTTACTTGATGTGCGAAGAAATGACGAAGTCATAGACAGTCGCCCGACTTCGAATTGGTGTAGGTACCTAAAATTTAAATAAAAATTATTTCACTCTTTGTAGTGGCATTTGAAGTTGGTTTTTTGGAAAGCATTTCCCATTTTTATTTTATACTTTTTAGTGGAAAACAATAAAATACACAAGGCGTTGTAAAAATACCCAAATCGCTTGAGGTGTGTTCATAAAATCTGAAGAGATACCTCAAATTCACCAAGATCCCATCATCAGACCCTGACTTGATGACTTAGTATCTGCTAGCAAATGCACCGGTAACTATAAAAAATACCCAACTCGCTTCAAGTATACTAGCAAAATTTGAAGAGTTCCCTCGATTTCGCCAAGATCCTATGATCAGATCCTGACCTGATGACCATAGGACAACTTGGAAAATATTACCCTTTCTAATAATTTTCAAAAAGTTTCATGTGTCCATATAAAATTTGAAGAGTTCCCTCGATTTCTCCAGGATCCCATCATCAGATCCTGATCTGATTAAAATGGGACCATCTGGAAACAAAACCCTCTTAAACAAAAAAAGAATTTTTCAAATCGGTCCACGTGTCTTCGAGTAATCGGTGAACATACATAGATAAAAAAAAAAAAAGATTCCGATGAATTGAGAACCTCCTCCTTTTTTTGAAGTCGGTTAATGAAATTCTTATACGACAAAGAATTATACAGAGTTAGAAGCATTTGAAGTTTTGGAGTAGGTGTCTTTGCTGTCCCTTTCTCGTAAAGCGAAAGCTCAAAAACACTCTATCTTATTGGAAATATTACAATACTTGATTAATTTCATTTCTAAATATATTTCATATACACTGGCCTGCAAAATAAAAGTATCACTCTTTGTATCAATTAAATTTGAAAAGTGTGATACTTACTTTTGCAGGCCAGGATAGTTTCAAGCATAAATAAAAAATAAACAATATTTAGATTTTATTTCTGACTAAAAAATAAACTGTACTTATTATCTAACGGCATAATGTACCTATTATGTTACCGGGACAATATAACGTTAAATCTGCTTAGATAATTGCAGATATAAAAATAGCAAGCAGATGCTATTTAAATAAAAACATTAAAAAAATTGTATTACAGTGAAAACCGGGTGAAGGGTAATTTAATAAACAAACCAGAGCTATCTGCATTCAGGGGTATCATTTGAAAGCAATTCTTCCCAGTCTTCTCCAAATTATTGAAATTCCTTTTCGTTTACAGTTCCAGGATTGTGAATAAAAGATTCTTTCCACTTATTTATCTTTTTGTATTTTTTCATAAATCAATAATTCAATTAGTAACATTTTTTTCGACATATCTTTTTCAATCACAGACAGAACTAATTACATTTCTATTTTCAAATTCCATAAAAAATAATATTAATCGTAAAGAGGTTTGTTTTCCAAAAATTATACATATTAAATACTTCACGGTGACGCAAAATATTAATGAAAACTAAACATAAATCTTCAGCACGCTAACAACTCGTCCATCCTGATATACATTTCGCGTCCCCGCGAAATACTGAACACTGTTACAAACAAACATCAAATAACCTAAGAATCATATTATCAAAACCGTATGATATCATTTAAAATTATTTTTTATAAAGAAAGCTTTTATACATTTTATTAATATCCTTCTCAGAACCAGATCCAGGTTACCACCTAGCACCAAAGTACTTGTCAAAACGGATCAAACGAGTCTAAACTCGATGGGGTTGTGTCATTTAACTACCGAGTTCCTATAACAACTTTCCTGTTCATCATCAGATCAGCTCCAAGTCATAATTGTTATCCAATTACACATGTTTACAAAATTTAAGTTCAATCGGTAACCGGGACGTGGATCTTTAACTTGCAAAATTTGATTACAAACAAACAAACATTAAAATTGGTGAAACTAGTAACAATTACAAAACATTTCAGGGTAACCCATAGGTATTAATTGTCATCATCTGAATTACTAATTTTTGACTTTATAAATTATGAATTTTCAATTATTGACATCTTGAATTATAGCGAACAATATTATGAAAAATGATAATTACAAATTGACATTCTGAATTACTAATTTTTGTCTTTATAAATTATCAATTTACAGTCATCGACATCCTGACTTATATCTATTATAAAATTATGGTAAAAATAATTTCTAATGTAATCAAACAAATATTTACATTTAGTTTTTTTTTTAATTCATACGCCATAAGGCAGAATATATAAGGATAATAATTGTTATTGCTGACCACCTAATGTACCTGCATTCATATGAATAATTGACATTTATTTATTTATTTATTATAATCATTAATTTAAACAAATAACATTGAACACACAATACACTTTATGCACTTTCTATATTATTAATTAACAAAATTAAACAAATCAAATTATTGTATTGCGTTTAAAGTCTTTAAGTACGTGCACCTTGCACTTCCAGGTCTTCCACACTATCGTGCTACCTTAGCAGTGTGGGCATAATGATCTTCTACACTATCATGCTACCTTAGCAGTGTAGGAATAATGGTCGTCCACACTATCATGCTACCTTAGCAGTGCGGAATTAATGGTATTTTTACACTATCATGCTACTTTAGCAGTGTAGAGGGTAAGAACTAAGTATACGTGCACATTGCACTTCAAATGGTCTGTTACACTATCATGCTACTTTAACAGTGTAGAAACGAGGTGCATATTGCACTACAATTAAACATTTACAATTTTAACTTCATGAGGAACAATCCTTGTTTGCATCAAAACATCAAACAAAAATTACTTTACACTAATTGAAATACAAACTTCCAGTTTGTACTAATACACAATGAGGCAGAATTAACATACGATGTTTCATCTCAATACATTGTCTCGCTGTTACAAATTAATACTCCATTCCATGCATTAGATCCTATAACGTCAACAAATATTTTTAAAGTGAAACTTTTATTACATCGTCTCAAACTTTTTCGTCTATGTGTTGCAAGTCGCGTGACGGTCGGCCGCCGAGTAGGAACAAAGTGAAAGGCGCTCGTCAGAGCAGCCAAGACCACAAAAGTTTGACTGTGGTTTCATAAAACCACACAATAAAAAAATTAATATTATAATCTCTCTGAAACACATATCTAAATCACAAAATTTTATTTTTAACCATCAGTATATCCTCGCAAAGGATTACTCACTACCCTCTCCATTAAAACAGGACCAAGGATGTGCTTCATCAATCGTGTATAATGATAATAATATTTTGTTGTTAATCCTTTTTTTTTTGTAACAAAATTATCCTCCAATCCTCATGATGCAATATTTTAGTTACACTATATATAATATAAACATAAACATTTCGGTCTTAATTTTATACTTTTATCGCAACCTTGTTTATACATTATGTTCTTTCAATTCTCACTAGATCTCTCATTTTAATATCAAACGGTTTTTTGTTTCTTTCTATATCAAATCTATTGAACTCTTTTTTTTATGACTTTTGCATACCATTACCACTCATGATACTAATAATTACATGGCGTTTTCATTTATTTTTTAGCTCGTGAATGGCTTCACAATATTTGTTTTTTACATCTGTGTTTTTTAACACGCGGTAAAAAAATAACAGTGCTAACCAATTTTTCCTTAAGTCACCACTGGGACATGTGAGGTCACAATATCTAAATCGACCGCCAGAAAAATTAAAATAAAGTGCTGAATTTAATCTAATTACGAAGTCTCACAATTTTGTGAATACGTATCAAATTTAAGTGAAATAAATACAAATATTCCTATAATGACATATTTTTAAAGAAATAGATGACAACCATTTTTATTTCCCTTTTCGTCTTTCTCAAGCTCTTTGTTACTAACCTAACAAATGGATTGGACATAATTATTAATATTCGATATGGTATGGGATGACTTTCGTATTTAAAAAGACTATTTGTTTTTTTTTTAAATATTGCTAAGGTTTTGCCGTCTGCAACACATTGGCACTACCGTATCTTAATCCATCCTTAGTCACCTTATACTCCCAGATGCGCTTAAACACAAAATTCTTAGGTACATAAATCCATCAATCATCTGCTTCTAAACTGGAAGATTTTTTACATATTCTTGTGTTTTCAAGTTTCTGGTGAACAATCATGTGTCTACCGTTTCAATTAAATATAGACATTAATCAGAATTTTCTTAGTAATTTCTACTGCTGGGCTTTTACTCGTTATAAAATGGTATAAGTAGGTACTTATAGCTTTCTCAAGACGAAATTAATAGTTCGTTAAAAAAAACTGAATCCTATTGTCAAATCTCAATAGTTAGGTTGACCGAACTACTATAGGTATTAGGTATATATAATTCATACTGCCCATCAGGTGTTAGGATCTTTTCTTTTTACTCTTAGTGTCTTGAACAATATTCATTTATATGGTTATAATATAATTCAACAGGTTTTATACAAAATTTCCAACCGAACGATCACTCTATTCCTCAATACGTAGCAACGGAAAATCTTACTATATTTCCTTTCTGTCAAAGCAAATCAAAAAAAATCTATCACCCGTTCTAAAATAATTTAACCCATACAGTCTTTAAGCGATTGCTCCTATAGTTGCAACTTGACTAGTTATTTCTGTAATCATTTTCGATTTTTAAATCATCTTGCCGAGTGAGCCTTCTGTACTTTTAGTACTATTATGTACTCCGTGACCTAGCTCAACGAAATTCTTAGTAAGTAAACAATCACAGTACCAATTCATAATAATAGACAACTTTGTCTTTTGTCCAAACTTGCGTAATTATGAAGTTAATTCGAAAAAATGAATGCTTATCGCCATAATTTTAAACTATTTGTAAACTTATACCACAGATTTTAACTTATACTATCAACACTACTTCATATCACAATTAAAATAAGTTATACAATGATTACCGTTTTTGATGTGCCCATTACTATAATATCGTTTAATCATAGATCGTTACGAAAACAATTTCGACTGGTAAAACTTTTACTATCGTCTAGCTGTAAGCTTTCATACAAAAACCAATAACGTTTTCCTACTCGTAAATATGTATTCCGGTTTTCATAACTTTTAGAAATGTTTAACTTTTTAAGAAGTATTGCTTATGTTAAAAGTTATTAGAGTCTAAATATCCATATTTTTGAGCTTAAAACTTACTCGAGTATTTTTTGAAATAAAACGTACGAGCCTAGATTAAAATGTACTGAATCTAATAAAACCAAAATTGTCCAATTCAGTAGGTAACGTTTACTGGGTGGATGGATAAAAACTCAAGCAATATTTCAAGAATAAAATTTAGGTTCTGGACTTGCAACTCTCTCTATACGAGCATACGAAGTATTTTTCAACCGCGTTTATAAATCGTATTTAGGTGAAGTTAATAAAATATTTATTTCAGTTAACAAAATCACAATTTTTTTAGTAAAGCCAAATTATTCAGTTAGCCATTTTACGTATGACACAATTTCCTTCTCAAAAAATTATTTATTTTATTACATTGACTGCCAATAGAACAATGACGACTTCCCATTCATAATTTTAGTTGAGAATATTTTCTATTAATATATATATAACAAATATCTTTTAATTTCATTCTGCCTATATTCCTTAACTCATTATTTTTAAATTTTCTATTTAGTTTATCTAAGTAGATATATATCTATCAAGAAAAAAGCGACTCTATCCAAGAAATATCCAAAGATAATAGGTATTCAATATACGCTATGGTTAACATAAGTCACTTGTCTTAGGATGTGTTACTATCATTAGTTGTGTTTTATCCTTTATAACTATAGTTGTGAGTCTTGAGCAATGTTGCGAGGTACACAATTGTAAATAAATCCGTAGTCAATTAATGAAAACCCTATTGAGTTGATAAAATAATATCAGATAATGTAAATATCAATAATTCGAAAATGCAGAACTACCAAAACAGAATATTAGAAATGAACGTTAGAAATAGTTTTGTCTGAATCAATAACCGAATAGTTGTGTTGATAACTATATAACAAAATAATTCAATAAAAATAACATCAAGTGCACATACTGCACTAACGTTTCCTACAAGTGCTTACTCTTTATCTAAGTTGATTGTAACTTTATTGTAATGCTTCTTTAATAACTTTTTATTTTAGTACCAAAATTTACCCACCTATGTGATTGTGATGTGTTTCTCTATCACATTATCGACATTTAAAATTTGTTACAACTTGCCAATTACAAGCAACGTTGCCGATTACTTTTTGAGTAAACAATAACAAGTATTTACTAATAACTGCCAAATAACATAAACGTCCAAAGAAACTGTTTAAGCAGAACTGACTTGAATTATAATATGTGTAGTTAATATGTCTTCATCTAAAACAATTCAGTCATCTAGTCACAATAATATCAATGAGCAGTTTGTTTGCTGACCCAACAATAAATTTCAGCGCTTTCTCTTACTTTATTTCAAGTTATAAATGATTATAATTATTCGATATTTAGATAGCAAATTACAATTATACTGTGAGATTAGTACGAGTTGGATCAATTTAAATTCAAAATTCGATTCAATTCAAACTGACTTTTTTTTACAAAATTAAATTGTATTGAATGTTTATGAAAACATTAATTTTTCTCTACTTATTTATAGTTGTTTGATTATAAAACCTCTTTGATATATATTAATTATTAATAATCAATAATCATAAACCATTATCAGTTATCACCAAACAACATAGTTTGCAGCGATGCAGGTATAATAGCGCAAGTACAAACGAGAATACGCGACCCATTAAGCTCAAGTCTCGATAACATCTGCAATGTATGACGCCTGTGCAATCTATGACTATCTCTAAATCTATTTGCCGCTTATCGGTTCGGTGATGTACGGGGTGTGCGTCGCTGTACCGCAGGCCGTCTTGCCTGCCATCCAGCTGCCAGCACTGCTAAGAGCGACATCCACCGACGTACTCGACTCTCGTAGCACGTTGCCGCCAGCGACGATTTCGCCTGCACCTTGAAACACCAACTGCTCCACCACCAAGCTGCACCTTGAAACAGCAACTGCTCCACCACCAAGCTGCACCGTAGACTCCAACTGCTGCCACCACCAGGCTGCACCATGGGACACCAGGCTGCACCGTAAGACACCAACTGCTGCTACCACCAGGCTGCATCGTGAGACACCAACTGCTGCAACCACCAGGCCGCACCGTGAGACACCAACTGCTGCTACCACCAGGCTGCACCGTGAGACACCGACTGCTGCTACCACCAGACTGCACCGTGAGACACCAACTGCTGCTACCGCCAGGCTGCACCGCGGGACATCCATTCACGCCGGGAACGATCACATGGCATCTTGAGTCACTTACCTGAAACCATTTAAACAACGAGTATCTCTCTCCTTTACACATTATGTACCTACACACAATAATATGTAGTACATTCAATCTCCTACCATAAACTTATGAAACATGAATCTCTTAGAATCCAAAATTACTTTACATTTAGTACACACACTGTGGTAACTGGTAAAGATTTGTAAATCAATCAATCAATCAAACAATTTATTTGCATACATGTGTCAGGTATAAAGATTATAGAGAAGTTGTACAATCTCTTATCTCTTTTGGCAATTTATTGTATATTTTACAAAGATTTAAATCTTTGATATTTTAACAGCCATCACGCAAACACCCTTATAAAAGAATGCGGAATTGTGAATGTCTTGTACATTCTAAAACACAAATACATTAACATGTACCTTCTCGTGGGCGTAGAATTGCACCAGGGTAACGGTAGTACGTTATAGTCCCTGATGTCGTCCCTCTTCAGATCTGAAAGCAATTCTTCCCAGTCTTCTCCAAATTATTGAAATTCCTTTTCGTTTACAGTTCCAGGATTGTGAATAAAAGATTCTTTCCACTTATTTATCTTTTTGTATTTTTTCATAAATCAATAATTCAATTAGTAACATTTTTTTCGACATATCTTTTTCAATCACAGACAGAACTAATTACATTTCTATTTTCAAATTCCATAAAAAATAATATTAATCGTAAAGAGGTTTGTTTTCCAAAAATTATACATATTAAATACTTCACGGTGACGCAAAATATTAATGAAAACTAAACATAAATCTTCAGCACGCTAACACATTAAAACAGTCGGTGTCACAACCCTGGGGCGCCTCTCTGCTAATTTTCATACCGAACGAGCGCGTGCATTATTAAAACGTTCCGTGACGTGACAACCCTACTCTGAAACGTTCCAACTTCGTCAGCATTATTTACCAACTGCTACAACATGACGTCATAGGGCCTAGAATTCTTCCTCCAGCCTATTATTATTTATTAATGTAGAAGTATAGCTAAGGGTAAGGTAAGTATAGCTACAATAAAATGTATAGCATCGAATCGAATAGAATCGAAGCAGTTTTTTGTATCGATTAATGACTATTGATTCAGATTCTTATTTTTGGCCTAATTAAGACAGTAGATATACCTATATTCTAACTAAGTACGTAAATAAATATCTAAAATTGGAATATAAAGCTAGCCTTAAAATTAAAGATATTCTTTTTTAATTGCTGACCTTCAACGGTTATTAAATGGATCAAAGCTTATAATATAACTAGCTGATGCCCGCGACTTCGTCCACGTGGGATAAAAACTATTCTATCTTTTAAGTTGGACCAAATGACAGATATTCACGAAGTTTGAATTAAATCGGTTCAGTAGTTTAGGAGTCCATCGCGGACAAACATTGTGACACGAGATTTATATATATTAAGATAACTTATATTTTCTTTTTGCTCAGAACACAAACACTGAGCCTAATAGCTTAAGCAACCGGAAAACGGAATTTATTCACGTTCTGAAATATTCAGTAAGTTACATTCGCCTTTCGTTCCATACATTTTAGCATGTTCCAGGAGCCGACGGCGTTATAACTCATGTTAGAGCGCGGTTGTTCGGACTGCCTTATTCACGATAACTTTGAACCATCTATCTTCCCGCGTTTTACGCTCGAAGAAAGCTGCTGTCATAAACGAACGCACTCGTTTTAATACGAAAAAAGTTATAATAAATGCTTTATAGTAAATACTTGCTACGCTAAAATGTTCTTCTTGGATTGAAGAATAATACAACGGAAAACAAAAGGTTGACAAACAAAACAATATTTAATATGTTTCAAGTTCATCTAATGTCTCCTTGTTTTATTTATGTAAGTTATATGTTATTACATAATCTAATTACTGAATAGGCAGCTAGTAAAGCTGCCTCAGATCAAAACATGCCAACATACTCGTATTCATTTTTGTTTCTCTGTAAAAGCCTCCGCCATAAAGCATATTTTACAACCAATTTTCAAGAAAAATTCACATATCCTAAGCAAAGTATTTTTTCCTTCCTTTTGAGGGAGACGTATAAAAGCAACATTCGCGTTGCGTTTCATTTATTTGGCATTTCCTCCGCAGATATAATTCTTGCAGCATCGCGGCAGTATAGCGAGTGCCTTATTCACGACAAGTTTGCGCCATCTATCTTCTCCGTATATTACACGCGGTAAAAGCTGCTGTCATAACTAAAACACTGCTTCTTCGTACTGTTTTCATTTAAATTGAAAAAAAGTTGTAGAAGGCTTTTCATAGTTATGAATATCCTAAAATTTTCCTTTCTATAACAAAAAAGTTTGTTGTCGGCAAGTTAGTTAGTTACCTTAATTCGGAAATCTTCTAATATTACAATTAAACAAAGTAGTTTGTTGGCGTTTCTTAGACCGTAAGCTTGCTTTCTGCATATTGCCTTTATATATAAGTAGTGGACAATATCACATACATTGTTTCGATCCCTTAGTCATTAGCTTATGCACTTGTGTAGTCTATCATTTCCGATGCACCAAATATAAATACAATAGATGGGTACTATTACCTTTCTAAGAAAAGATTTTAGATTATAATATTTACTAACTGATGACCAAGGCTTTGATAATACCCTTGGCAATAAGTTCCAAAATACAAAACAGTAATAATGCTTCTCGTGGGTATCCTAAGTTTTGAAACTCTTTATTCGCGACATGTTTGCGCCATCCATCTCGGCCGCATTTTCATACGCTGAGAGCAGGTGTCAAAACTAAGAGGCGTTAGGCTAATGTATGCAGATCGCATCTCCATCGCCTCGCGTCGAGCACCGCACATTACCTCGCCTCATCTAGTGCACGTGGGTAGTGCTTTTTATCATAATAAGTTCTAACTTCATTAAGAGCTTCTAAAAGCCTTACTACGTTACATTGCGATTCTATTTTTACAACCGCTATAAACGCTTTATAAAACTTTGAAATGCATGGGATGACATACGTCTTTGAATTCGTTATGAGAGCAACCTCATGTCATAGATGTCATCTAAAACGTCTGAAAATAAGTAACTTGGCAATAATAAAATGTTTTATGTATATTGCTGAGAACTACTGGAATATATTTTGTCTGGTGGAAGGCTTCGGCCGTGTTTAGTTTCCACCCGACCAACAAAGACACATCGCCAAGCGATTTAGAATTCCGACACGATTCTGTGTACAAAACAGGAGTGAGTTTGCCTGTTCCAAGTTAGTACGATAACATCTTCGGTTCCATCATCACTTATCATCAGATGAGATCTTAACACTGTGCTTGTACTATGTAAAAAAATATTTCTAAAGTATAGGTATTATGAATGATGTACCTATATCATACTGAAGTCTAAAGTATTATTTTACGTATTTCTGACACTTTTACAATGTTTATCAAGATCTGCATTGCGAAATTTCTTATAGCAAGGTTTCATTTATTTATTTTTATTTCGAAGTACTAAGATTAATAGCGATTAAATAGTTCATACCGAAATACGTTAAGTAATTTAGCATGTGAAGGATTGTAGTTGTTTTCCAATTTGTTGCGGGATTCCCTGCTGTCTACAATTGCAATTAAATCTTTGACACGCTCCGTGACAAACTCCCGCTCGCAGGACGTTAAATTTAATTAACAAGGTCCCGTGGTCTGTGCTGTGATACAGATGCTATCAAAATTAATGTTGTTTCACCTCACTCCGGCTAGCTTTAATTTTTATGAGGTGTTAGAATGTTACGTCGTTAATTCGTCGATCTTGTTTTTAATTAACTGTCCCTTAAGAGCCGAGGCGGTTTTTATTTTTTTCGTCCTCGCGCTTACGTATACTTTGGTGGGCGCGACAGGCAGTGAGTGTTGCGGGAAAAATATTATAATTTAATAAACAACGACGTTTTACCTAATTATATTAAACAACTTAGCCATTATCAAGAAAATCTGAGCATTTTTAGAACTTATTACTGCCGATGCAAATAAAAAAATACATATATAAATCCATTGTAGACTGTAGTTCTCGATAAAATTAAAAAAAATGAGATTTTTGAGTAACTTTTAGAAGAATTTTCTATCGAGAAAATTTTATCAAATCATGTTTCTGCTTCGGAGCAAATTTAGATTAAAGATCCTAAATACATGATGTTAAAATTTGAAAATTGTCTAGTTTTTAATCTGTAGGTCACTAAAAATCACTGTAACTATATGTACTTATAATATTATAAAGAGGTAGCGTAACGATATTTGTGACGTTGTAAGGGGTAATCTCTGGATCTACTGAACCGATTTTCAAAATTCTTTCACCAATAGAAAGCTACGTTATTGTGGAGTGTCATAGGCTATAATAATTTCCAAAATTAATTACTTAAACTTGAATAATGTAATCCAAGTCGTAAAAAAAATAGCTTTCATCACGTGCGTTGCGGAAACTATTGAGGATAGAACAAAACAATGTTCTACAATATTAAAAAAACGTATAAAAATCTGTAAAAAAGTCCGCAATAGCATACGCCTATCTCCTACGGGTAACTCACAATAACTGCTTTTAGTGTTAAAATTGTGATTAAAAAATAAATGATTTTTGTAAAGCTAATTTAGCGCATATGGTATTAATTTATATGTTTGTAAATAATATGTTTCTTAGAACGGAAATTTAATGTAGAATAATTGTGCCCTGTACTCTATTCAGTTTAAACAAATATCTTCAAAGATATTAGCGAAATAAGAAGGTGCGGTCGATGGGTCGCGCTGCTCCGGCGCGGCCGTTGCGTGGCGATAGGTAGGAACACAGGGTAGGTATGTATAAGTATAGGCAGTAGGTATCTATATGATTGCGTCGCATTCAGCGCTGTGGGGGAAGGGACTGGAGTGTGGGTATTACGCGGGACAAACAGGCCGGGACAAAAATATTTCTAACGCGGAACGGAGTCCGCGGGCACTGCTAGTATAACTATAAAGACTAAAGTTTCTTAAATCTGATAGAGCTGATAAAAGTCCGGATTTGTACAAATAATTAACCTTTTCACTAAAATGAGTTCACAAACATTTGCTATACTTTGCATAATGTGGAATGATTAGCACTGATTAAGCTGTCAGTTTAGTTTAGGAGATTTAGTAAAACCCTGTATTATATTTTATACTTAAAAATAACCACCATAGACAGGCCGAGCAGTTGTTATTTCCGGGGCTGTTATTTTATTACTATCTCAAGTAAGTACATTTTCCCTTAAAAAGTTCAGACTGCGTTTAAAATTATCCAAATAAAACAATGAATAATGGAATTATTCATGAGATTCATACTGACAATGCAAAAAAACTGAGTAACTGCGACCTCTCAACATTCCTTACATGTTACCCCAAGAAGGGCTATGTTTACATCCCTTTAAATAAGACCTTTTTTAAGTCCATGACATTAAAAAATGTTGGCCATTACTCTTGGCATTTTTTTCTGTGATGTAGCTGCCGTGTAGAAAATGTATTAGATTTTTTTTCTAAACCAGTAAATCAGAAAGAACTGCCAGAGAAAAGGAGTACACTGTTTTCAGGGTATGGACATTGTAACTTTCCTTATTCCACCTTCGCTGTATTTTGTTTTAGGTATGCGATTTCGTTAGAATCCTAGTTTACTCCCGGTGACATTGGCAAGTAAAATGTTACAATTTAGTTTTGTTTATCGCAAACAACTTTAGAAAACTGAGTAATATTACGAAATGTGATATTTTTCACATAATCAGTTCGCAAGCTTGATTGTGAGGTGAGGTAACTTATCGATAAAAATTACCATATTCCATTCGTGCCTCAATTGCCTTAATCGTTAGCGACCGTAGAAAGATAATCGAATTGATAGCCTCTCTTATTAGTTTCAGGTTAAACTTAACATGTAGTCCGAGATACAACGATATACTCTGTGCGAATAATACCGTTCTTTCATACTATATCTTTTGTGGTAACGATGTATGTATGTATCAAATACAAAAATACTATTATTAAATATTACTTTAAATCGCATCGATATCTACTCAAGTTAATTAAATCGCAATTTATTATTTTCACTCTATCAAAATAATTGCCGAGCAACCGATTCGATGTTTTTTCAGAGCAAGCATTCATTTTCAAACAAAATTTAAATTGATGATGCCGGCGATAATTATCGTAGTCGATTTAAATTAACAGATTATGGGAACATACTGAGTGTGTGCTATATTTTACAGTAATTATAGTTTGTTTGACCGATTTTGTTTGACTCCGGGGCAAGCGTTTTGTGCAATCACATTGAATAACATTCAGAATCAGGATTCATTGCACATGTAAATTATGTAAATAAGAATAATTATTATGGACGAATACATTTACTAGTACGAATACATATTAGGCTACAGAATCAAATATTTTCTCATTTGAAAATTCATAAGTATATCCATGGCCTATAAAATTACCAGACAATAAAACTAATTCTACTTCGTAGATCGTACAGCGCGTTCTGTACAAGCGTTTTAATATAGAATACTTACCAAGTAAAAAGTCATGCCTACGCCTAAAAGACATAAAATTGAAATTTTTCATAATTTTATCAAGAAAAACGCTGAAGATACATTAGAACAAAATAAACATTGAAGAAACGGAATAGAACAACCATTTATATTTTATATCAATGGTGTTTTCATGGATTCATATCGTCTACTTTCATTTGAGTAAATTGAATTTGCATTGACTCATGTGTTGATAGTGCTAACGAATTGGCGAAAAACACACTGCACATTGAATATAGGATGCTGATTATATAGTTATATTTATTCAATGTCTTCAGAGACTGATCCTATTAAAGACATTTCTAACCTAAGATGCATAATTATAAGCTGAAAAAGAACTTTGATACAAAGGAAAATGGTCAATAAAATATATTTACCGTAAGCATAAATATATAGCCCGCCAACATATTATCTCAAAACAAATTATTGAAATACAAACGTTTTTAAGGTCAGAGACCAGAGTCAGAGAAGCATGGCATTATTTAGCTAAATCATGCCATGCTACTTTTAAATTAATTGTAACAATTTTTTCAAAATGAGTGGTCAATGGATACGCAACTGTGTTAAATTAATATGGGTTAATAAATAATAGAAAAGTACTGTTGGGGCCAGGCGATTGGGAATTAAACACATTACCTACCTTGCTTCTTGAATTACTCGTAAAATTTATTCACCTTCCTTCCTTATAATTATTTGTTACACCATTAATTTATACAATTTTAATACCCTTTCTACTCAATCGCTATGTCAATACAATACAACCTCCATCGTTCCCTACCCTGCACGACCATCGTTTCCTCGTTTCGTGTCGTCACCCCTCCGTGAGCACAGCCCCGCCACGTGGGCTGTGATTGGTCGATGCTTCTATTGATACAATGGTTGAAAACTAAGTCAAATTCACAATTTATAATATTGATTATTAAAAATATGAATGACTTAATTAATTTATAGGTACATTCGCAAATGAGAACGACGATTATCCAGCGGTCATGTCTTATAACACCTAACAGTATAGGTGAGGAGTATAATTATGTAATGAATAAAACATTTCATAGTAGCGCAAGTACGAGCAAAACCAACCTAATTTGTCTACAAGGATAAATCCGACTGAACCAACACCTGTCAAACGTAAAGACAAGCGTCTCGTCTCGACCCAAACCGTCGCAGTATTAACGCTCGGCCTAAATTACGATGTTCCTAAATACATAGAGCGATTTAATCTTTATACAAACAAACTACCCTAACGTTGAACATTAATATTGAAACTTAAAATAAATATATGTATATTAACTATACATCGTCGATGAATATATATTATAGATCACCAAAGGTGGGTAAAGCCAACGAACCCGTATACTTGACTTGGAGGGCTATGACCAAACCCCTAATCAGCGTGAAGGGCTATTGCCAAATCCATCAAATTACGAAGGGATCCGTGCCTAATAGCGGGACAACAAGAAGGAGTCGTGATTCGGTAATATTTAATTGTTAAGGTACTTATGGAACATTAAAGATCATTATAGTTTTACAAACGCGGATCCATCGTAATAGTGGGCACTTTTTACGTGTTTACAACACTGAATCCTATAATAGACCTGTGACTTACAGAGACTAGATTTGAAATCGATATTCAAAAAAAAAACATGAATTTTCCATAATTCAGAACTAATTTTCGAGGTGCTGTGCCTGGTGCCCAAAACCCTTTTTGAGGGTTGGATCCGCCTTTCTAGTTTTATACTATTCTTATAAACCTTCCATGAGTTACTGATCTGTTATATAGTAAAATGTCGTAATTATTTCATCAACTATCATCGCGCATCAACCTTAAGAAAGCCACCTAAATTAGAATATCGTACCTAAATAAATAAAGCTATAATTAAAGTACAAACAAACCCATAAGACGAGGTTAATTTGTCTCGTGGCAGAGCCGTCGTTTTTGAGGTATTATACAAGCTGGGATCTAAAGTCGCTAATGGCAGCTAACAATGTCGTCTCTGTAATGCGGAAACTGTTACTCTGTACTAATTACTCGACGGGTTTGCTATGAATTTGTATGCAAAATGAAAAGCAGTGTGTCTGTTAATTTTCTTCGTTTATTCTCTTGACACATTACCTATAGAGATTTTGTCGTAACGTTTTTAGAGCAATGCACACTTTATAATACCTAGTAGAAATCCAAATTTTATTCTTACTTATAATCCGTCTTTCACACTGATAAGAAAACTCAGGATATAGGCATCCGAATGATTCCTTTTTCGTTAAATCAAACAGTAGTGTCATCTGTCAAAAATACTATAGGTGGCTGCTGAGCGAACGTGTCCTTACTGTTGGTGGCAAAACCAGCATTTTTGGCACCGATAAAATAGCGACATTTTTTCGCAACGTCCGCCTTGTACAGGGTATATGTCTGTTGTCTTTCATAAAAAAGAATACTTACAAATACACGTCTGAGTATTTTTTGGGAATTCCTTACTAGGATTGTTGTTGTGGAAATCTTTTTCAAATTTAAACACAGGTAAAGCTTAAAAAATCTATCATGATCTCTGCTTCCATTTCGCACTCTGTGTAAACTATTACCAGACACTTTTTCTTATTCTGAAAACTGAAGTTTTTTTTAATACTCATGCGTAAATTTATGTTATTTTATGCGTTTTCCAAATGCCATGCTACGGTCCGTGAAGCAGTTATTTGGAGCATGTACACATTATTTTGCTAATGATCAGACCTGTATCAAAACGATTCATAATGAGGCGGAATGCTAACGATGTCGATGAACGCGAAATATCCAATTAATTTCGCATTTGTTTTTATGGTTGCCGTTTATGAATAGGAATTTATTGGGGTGAACATTTTTAACCGACTTCAAAAAAAGAAGGAGGTTCTGTATTCGACCCGTATGTATGTATGTGTGTATGTATGTATGTATGTTTGTCCGCGATTATTTCACGTTTGGCTGAACCGATTTTTTAGGCGCTCTTTTTATAAATTCTATACTTAATATTGAGTTGAATAAAGTTCAAATTTGCCTGAAGGTGTTCGAAGGAATGGTCTTGTATTCGACGCGATGATACATCGTAGTGTAGCGGGTAACGTATAGGAGAGAGAGACCCAAGAGGAGATTTTAGTAGTTAGTTACTCGAGCGTCGGGCCCCGACCTATTGGATTTTAAATATTAGATGCTAACATTAATCAGGTTGTCTTATGTATGCTATTTCAGCGGTGGGGGATGAAAAATAATCGTGACTTTGAAAATTTTTCTTTAGCGCGTCAGGATTTTTATACTGGCGCTTCATCTTGATGTGATTGTCGTCCTGACCCCATAATCTGACAATTATGTCGAGGAATTTTCTTAATCTGCCGGACGAAAAATAAAATTTTGAAACCGGCAGATTAAGAAAACTCACACGATTTAGCATCGTGGGCTCCCCTACTACATAACGTAGGAGTGCAATTTGTCTCGAGATAAATCCAGCCGCGGACAGATGCTTCCTGCAACGCAACAGCAACACTGAACTCCTTGCTCGTTGATATATACGAGTAGACAATACGTATATCTTAGGTACAATGTTTCATTTTCGCAATAAATTTATCTGTAAATTTTCCGTTTCAGTCTAGCCTAGTAACAAGTTCTAGGTCGCACTGAACTTAGAAGTGTATATAAAGTGTACATAATATATGTTAAGACTATCGTCTAGTGACGTTTCACGACGCGAGTAGGTTTTTTTCAAAAATGATATCTATGCCCGTAAACAGAAAGTTTCAAGTTAAGAGCTAGGCCCCCCAAATGTTTGCCGGATGGGACAATTGTAGTCCAAAACTAATAGTTTTAGTACACTTTAATCCAAGCTCGTTCGATGTATGTTTTTAGTATTTTAGTATAGTTGAATTAAAAAAAAATACTTGAGGAAGTTTTAGGGCAAACATTTTCATATTTAAACGCTAATAAATTTAAAGATAAGCAAATGTTTCTTGAAAATTAAAACGTAGGAGCATAGTTCTTTATTGCATCAGCAACATTTCTAAAAATTATGAAAATCGGAAAAGTTATCGCTTTATGTGTGAAAACTTACAGCTAGACGATCCTCTTAACCATAATTTTATTCAGAAATAGCACAAAGTTTCACTTAAAATTCAGCTGATGCCAACAAGACAAATCTACATATCGATTTTCTAAAATAATAGCATTTTATGAAGAACTCAAATTGAGAAAATATGGCTGGCCGAGTTCTCAAAAGCACTTATATTAAATCCGGAGTTATAATATTATAAACTTCTCATTTCTCCTTGAATCCCAAAGCCGCAGTCTATACGGTTTACAAATAAAATAAAGATATGATAGGGCCGAACCGCAGTTTAACTGCATAATACGTCTAATGCAGTATTCATGCAGATACTGTGATGTTTTGGACGTGATAAGGTCTTACAGATTTAAAAATGAAATTGGTGAAATTATTTATCTTGCGTAAGGCCCGGTTTCCACCAAAGCGGAGCGGAGTGGAGCTATGTTTGAGTAACTAATCAGATTTCGTTATTTCGACATCTGCTCTCCCCTCTGCAGTTTCGGAGATGTCATAATGACAAAATCTGATTGGTTACTCAAACAGCTCCGCTCCGCTTTGGTGGGAACCGGCCTGAAACTACCAATTGCGCTGAAATCGCTTGCCATGACTCATCGGATTAATAATAATTATATGTTCTTTAAAGTTAAAAGTAAAGACAGCACTAGCAGCTGAGCTAATCTTAATTGACATGCTAAATCAAGATCAATAAACAGATTTCTTCATCGTATGACACGTTAGGAAGTGGCATTAGAAACATTAGCGTTTGAAGATTACGATCAACAAAAATAGCAGATAAAAAAAAACTATTTTTTTTCTAATGAAAAACTTGTTTCATTTCAGGTAAGCAAACCACGACATCCCGATTCCCGTTTGATTGACAACGGTAAGCGGTATGTTATTGAAACATTAATCTTAGCTCAAACGGCGTCAGAACTCGTCGCCTGGCTCTCGGAAATAGCTTTACGATTATTTTCTGACACATCAAAGGAGGTGATTAAATGGCCAGGGGCGCGGATATATGCACACGATTTCTAGAGCTAGTCGTCTGGAGCGACCTGGCAACTGTCAACGCGACCTGCCAATTTGTGTTCGAGTCCTCTAATTAGTTCAAAGCTCGATTTAGACGTCCGTCGACATACGAGTATGTATTCAAAATATATATCGGTATATTTTACTGAGAGTGGCTTCGCACCTACAGGGTTAACTTTTAAGAGGATACTATAAGCTCATAAAAGTATATTTGAGTAACGTAAAAGTTGCAATTTTAATCGGGTTTTAAGAATAGCAGAAATAAGCCGAAATATCCTTTATCTCTTAGTATCGGAGGCATGCCGCTTTGCTCACAGACCTCTTATGGATTGAGTTTTCAAAAATCCTTTTTTAGCGCATGGTTATATCCTGAAATCTATATGGACCTATCAAGTAAAAGATACCTACAAAAATGTGAACCATTCGATATTGTTATTCATTTTCGGTTACTCCCCGTACAAAAATTACAATAAAGAAATGGAGATCGAATCGTTTGTCCAACAACTTGAACTATAGCTAAAAGACAGCCACTGGTTAAAACTGGGGGTTGATAGAATCAGAATCAGTCACCCACTCACTTACTCACTCACTCACTCACTCACTCACACACTCACTCGTTTTTGCCTTTTATATATACAGGAGTGGATAAAACTGTATGCAAATGTTCTTTGAATTGCTTTGAATACTAGATAAGCACAAAGGCAGCGCACGTGTTTGACGTTACATACCAACGCTTCAGTGATATTCCAACAAGAAATGGGCCCGAGTAACCTTTCCGATTCAATACCTGAACCGCTCGTAAAATGGAAGAGGTGTTTTCCTACTCATGAATACCTTAGTTCCAGCCCGCTTTAATAGTTAAATAGCGGGGACAGGAACGTGAAGGGATATCCCTAACTTGTTATCCCGACGGAGACCTGTTCTGTTTGCGAGCGGAAATTAATGGATACTGATCTACGTGTTTGCTTTATAAAACCGTTCACAATTTGAGCCACATTGTATAGAGTTTGTTACAAGATAGTTATATTAATTTTAATAATTAATAAAAAATAGATTAGAGAGAGTGAATTCTATAGAATTTAAAGTGTAAACTTTTAACGAAGCAAACGGGTTTATTAACCTATTTTAGTTTTTAGTGACCTGTAGATATACCAGACCAGACTATAAAAACAATTACTGTCAAATTCACTCGTCATTTATTTTGAGTAGCTTCACAGCGAATTTAGATTATAGAATCTAAATTCGCTGTGAAGCAGAAACACGATTGGATAAAATCGAAGTTATTCCAAAAATTGTTGCAAAATCTCCATCATTCTCATTTTTATCGGAAACTAAGAGTACAATGGATTTTACTGTAATTTTGTTTTAATGTGTCAATATTAATAATATCCGAAAACGCTTTGAAACGGGTTTTTGATAACAGGGTTAGTTTTTTAGTAATTAGCTAAAACGTCGTTTTTCAGTTATATTCTTCCGCAACGCTGTATATCGCATATATCGTGTATCCTCTTAACATACTTTATTTGCAAAATAGCTCCTGGTATATGTCGGCGCATAATATCGAATGAAGATTTCCATTATGAAGGAGCTATTTGAAATTTGAATGCATCGGACGACGTGGACGTTTTTCAATTCAAGCAGTGTTGTTGAGTATATCTTGAGTTACGCTACGTGTGTGTTTAACTTTACTACCATAGACGTAAACCAATATGTATTTCTCTGTAAATACTGTAACTATATCTTCTTTTATTATTTTCGAAATGTAAATTAGAAACCAACGTTCTAGTCCAGAGATCAAGAATTATAAGCTCTACGGGTATCCAAATGGTTTTCATTTAATGAGAAATTTATTATTTCAAGAAATTCAAAAGAAAGCCTGATAAAAATTCCACGCAATATGGCCTGGTAAATATTTCTTGTCAATATCGAAGTGGAAATTTAAAATTTAACTAGATAGAAACTCATCGTCTACCGACCATGCGACCCAATTTCAGTTCTGAATTTTTGAAGCTCTCATGTATCGCTGAACGTAAACTTGTTGCTAGATATTATTATTTACGAAACCGTTTTATAGCCTAAAAGTGTATTTCTTTTATGTACATAAATGAAAAAGGTTGGTGACTGAATGGTGCAAATACAAATCACGTATCTATATAATTACGTTTTACATATTATTGTGCTTTAATGAGACTTTTATTCGACAATTTTTATCAGCGCAATTAAGAAATCTGTAATGAGTACTTGAGAGAGGAGGGGCGGCGCCGGCGGCTCGCAAAGCCGCCAGAGCCGCCTGAAGGCGTAGGTCGAGTTGAGGGAGGCTGAGGTGACACGCGTCGTACACTTGTCGACTACGATTCACGCGGCTATAACTAGTTAGTGACGATTTCAGCAATTATGATGAGATTGACTAAAAAAATACACATTTATTCATTGACAGAGACCTAACTTACAGACACTTCTTTATGTAGGTGTACTGTGGTTATCAGAAGAGACCCGGAGACTTCCGAGTGATAAAAATGTACGGATTACGTCGAAATTTAAAATATATGATAACCTATAAATTATACAGGAATGTCTGATTAAAATAAAATGGGATAGAATAGAAAAAAAATATTTTATCTTTAGTCTGGAACCATGTTGCACTAGCACCTTTTTTTATTTCTATTTTTCTTACAAAAGGTCACCTCTTCTCGTTAGAGCGTATTATGACGATATTATAAATAGCTTACCTCGCCAAGTTGCCACTCTGTGGGAGTCTAATAGTTAAAGTGAATAATAACTTCAAATATAATAAAACGTGTTGGAATCGAAAACGATAACGATTGGACTGAATTCAAGTTGACACAAATGCAGCTTTCTTGGCAGCGAAATTGGTTATACATCATTTTGCTTTGACAGATATCTAAAAATATGGGGGACTCCGGACTTTATGCGGCTCCGAACAATTGAGATGCATGCAACATTCACTTTTTTATGGAACTTATAAATGTAGAGTTCAGTTGCAGAATAGTAATTTCAGTTCAAGTAGATTGTATCTCGAACTCCATTCACTGGGAATTATGGCGTAGGTATAGTCCATTCGTTTAGAATTTGTCGTTACAAGTACCAAGCGGATGGCGCCGTATGATGTCCTTTGAAAATACCGACGCCGCAACCGGCTACAAAATGAGAGCGAACAAACTATACTTGGGAATCTTGAACCATGTTTGCGAAATAAATTAATGTACGGCAAATTCATAAATATTATAAAAGTTAAGATTTTATGCGTTTTATTCGTGTTCTTCTCAGCATTATAAGCTCTGGTTACCATCTAGCACCAAAGTACTCGTTAAGACGGATCTAACGAGTCCAAACTCGATGGGGTTCTGTCGTTTAACTACCGAATTCCTATGGCCATCTTTAAATTCCACTATCAGATCAGCTCCATGTCATCCGATTCACACATGCATGCAAAATTCAGCTCAATCGGTAACCGAGAAGTGGGTCAAATTTAACTTGCAAGATTTAATAACTGACAATCATCGGGACAGTTAATAAAAACATCTGGATGGTAAGCACAAACATTATATTTATAATACCCGAATATTTAATATTCATGTACCTATCAAAAGCTGCGCCAAAACTCAATACCATTAAACCGAGAAAACCACACATTTTTCTTTTTGAATCAGTGTTTAAAAAGTTCATAACAGCTCCACAGTCCACATGCAGCGTTTGCTGTTTATATTAAAGCTGGAAAACTCTTTTCTACTTATAAAGGGCTTTGCTTATTATGAGAACGCACCAACTGTGGTATTCATTTAGTTTTATTATGTAGCTTTTACTGGGTACACGAGGATGTTTAATAACTTCTCGTGTATATTTGTTTTGCGTGCGTGTATTCTGGTTTCAGCAATGTTATATGATTTTGTTCTCTATTTACGATTGAAGCAAAACTGGAGGTAAATTTTAAGTTATTTAATTATGATATTTAAATGTAAAAAAACTGACCCGGAAAACGTTGTTTTGCCTTTTAGAAGTATTAAAAAAATAGCTTACGACCTTAGCGTAGCATAACGTAACCTCGCGACCTTCTCTCAAACCTACCAAACATACACAGAAAATTTCATAACAATCGGTCAAGCCGTTTCGGAGGAGTTTGGTAACAAACACGAGACACGAGAATTTTATGTGTGAGACTGTGAGCAAGTAACACTGTGAAACAAGGCGCATTCACGTCAAAAAGTAATAGTAGGGGTTCCCACGTAAGGTCGACCTTCACCGAGCTGTTTATTGGATGAAAACTATTTTATATCCAATTAAATATGTCAATAAATATATCGCAAGTGCGTTGCCTAAAAAATTTCAGTCCAGGATAGGATTATTTTGTGAGAAAAATACAGTATTATACTTACATTTTTTTCTGTACGAGTACGATACGCGCGTATGCATATTACTTATGCTCTCTACAGATCTCGACCTATTTCGAGGCTGCTTGGACTAAAGCTGCTCCTCCAGTTACATTAACTAATGCATGCATAGTATTTATGTGTACGCTTAAGTTAGCGTGAGAGTAAATATTTTTTAAAGGTTTTTATAATGTTGGTTTTATCCTTCTTAAATAGAGAAAACCGGTAATTTTCGTAAAAGTCTGATTTTGAGCAAACCCCAATAAGCTTTTAAAGTATACTTTAAAAGCTTATTGGGGTTATTTTCCAAACCATATCATTATGATTATATACAGCTAAAGTTCCTCTGTAGGTACCTATGTACGAGTAAGAGGTAATCTGTATTCTGTAGTTCTAATGAATCTATAGGTAGTGTGCTCAGGAACTCCACAACCTTTACTTCCTTTCCCTTACTTACTACTTTTTACCGCAAGACACCAAAAGAAGTGGTCTTCATAAGTGGTTAAAATCCAGCAAACTCGAAGGAAAAGTGAAGATAGACATTTTCTAGACAAGCGCGCTCCACCTAAGACATGATCATTACTTTCCATCAGGCATGATTGTAGTTAAGTGCAAGCCTTTCAATAATAATACTAATTCCGAAAATTATTTTATTTTTCCATCTTAGTCTAATACAGGTAGATTTTACTTCTGGAAATTAAATAGTTACCGTGGGACCAGAAGAATTCGCGGGTATCTACTACAGTATTTTATATATTTTTTATGGTGTTGATATACCTATCTATAAGACATTATATTAGCTGATTTAATTAATATTTATATAGTAAAAATAAAAAGGGACTTCAACAGGATTACGAGCAAATAAAATTACGGGACATTATTATAAAAGGGAAATTCTGTGAGGGACTCGACGATGTTCCCGGGGGATAAGAAGCCGCAGAAATTACGTCAAGTCGAAGTGAAATTTTAACAGCTTCGTTGTATTTGTATACAGGGGATCTTGACGTTGAAGTTTATTTTTTGTAACGTTTTCTTAGAATTTTTATTTTCATTATTTCTTCTCACTGAAGGAAGTGCTTTGGAGCAAAATTAGAACTTCAAAATAAATCACAGACCATTCTGTCCAAGTGCTACAATCACACTGGCAGAGAAAAGCTAAATTTTGGGTGAAATTACTAAAAAACATAACATGAAAATAGAAAAATGCAGTGAGTATTTTGGTCGGCGCGGCGAGTCCCGAAGTGGAGGTATCTCGTGTGAATGACGCCGAGTGCACCGAGCGTTGTTAAAACTCAAGCCGCGTCGAGTCGCGTGCGCTAATTGTGTTCTACGTGGAGCTCGCCCACCCTCGGCTTCTAGCTCCTACTCTACTTGCTCCACACTCATTTCGGCGCTCATTGTATGCGGGAACTTATAACTGTTGACATTGAGCGCTACGGATTAAAAGAACTGCGTCTCTTTAATTTTGTAGTCTCCTTTTTTTTTGTTATCACCTCGTTAGCGGAGTTCATTCCGACTCGGAATTATATTTTTGCACTCTGAAATCTCGGGCGGTGTTGATTTTTCGTGTTTCGCAATTTGATGGTTCTAACGAGTTAACGTTAATGTAATTAGATGTGTTTTATTGCGTATCTTACGCAATAAGTATTTTGTTTGTAGATCAACAGAAAGTCTTATAATTTTTATATGTATATAATATCTACGAACACGTATTGTGCATTTAGCATTATCGATTGCATTACGTGATATAATGTATAAACTCATAGTTTTAATATAGTATATAAGATCATTGTAAATAAAATCACATTATGCCACTATTATAGACGTATCTTACGTAAGTCTGTGCCTAATTTATTTCCGCTTCGAACACGCTTAACGTATCCTTACGAACGATACGCAATAATTTGGTGTCCCCGCGTTTGAACCGACTTTTTTTCTATCGCCGCCGAAGCAAATTATCGCCAAGTAAATGGTAATTATGGAAGAAACTATCGCCTAACAACACCGACGAAGAAATACCGTCCAGTGGTACTCGTCGGACACAGGCCAGCATTGTGAGTGAGTTTTAAATTGATTTTATCATGGCACCTACAACTCCTCCAAGAACCTCCGGCACAAGCGGAATCCTGAATGACTCAGCTAACCCCAGCACGGACTTAGTGGCATCAACAAAGTTAGCTGATGGAAGACCACAATTTTGGACCAACTCAACGCGTCTCTGGTTTTCACGGTTTCCAGTCACTGAAAAGGACGTCATTCAGGTCAACAAAACATTAACCAGCCCATCCTCAATTCAGGAAGACACTCAAGAAAGGAAAGTAACTTCGCCAGCTGTGAGCATTCGACCGACGTCAATAATTGCAAGCCAGCAGTTGGAAGTAGTCGCTACGATACATAGTGACCGCGAAAGGTACAATAGCCGTCGCAGCAGTTTCAGTCGAGCTTCAGATTACCGTACAAGGTCAAGACCGTATCAGGATAAAGGGGCATTTATGGAGCATAGAAGCAAAATTCGCTGTTATTATCGAGGTTTCAAGAAAAAGTTTTACAATTTTTAATTAATCTGTTCCGGGAAGAAGAAGCTACTAGCAACTACGACATTAATTAACTACGGCAACCGCAACTTCAAGCAAATAATGGATCAAGGAATGGCAATCGCGAATCTCAACCCTCTCAAGTCTCCGATTTCGACCGACTCACTGGTCATCGACATAAGCGCTGATCGACTCACAGATCGCGCCGGGCATTCAGCAAGATTACGGATAGAAGGTCAGTTATACCTCTCCGGTTACGTTTCCAGCATTTTCGGTAGATTTGTCCAGTATACTTAATTCAGTCGCCGAGCATTACTATAGCCGCACTGTCAGATACTCGACGTTTATTTATCCCGACGCTGATGATTTTTTGGCTGTTGTTGTTATAAAACGCAGCTGCACTGGATGCCTTACGACTTCGACCTAATAGTCTCAGAGGGAATTGTCAAATGTCTGATTTTCTTAGTTATCTGATTAAACGAGCTAAGGATTGAGACCGACACAAGAAGAATTCAAGAAGTTATTATTTATTCTACAAATGAACCGTCAGGAACTACGTTATTTCCTGGGCATTATGTGGATTTATCATATAGAGATCAATTGAGCGAGCCGCCAAACTCATTTCCACAGAAGATTGAAAAAAAATCAAATTTAATTGCGGATTCAACACATCATAATTTAATAAAATGCTAGTCGATTTTATGCAACCTTCATTATAAAATTGAATAATAGCGTAGAGGAACAGTCAATTTAGCAAATTCTTGTCAACCGCGCATTTTTCTTGCATGTTCAAACCGTGGCCTACCTCACGTACAGGAATGTGAATAGGCTAAACGGCATAACAATAAAGTATCAATTATTTTATTCTGCTAATTTTGTAAAACAATAATGTTATGAACGTGATTATAGGTATTTTATTTGTAATTTTATCATGTGTTTTGTATCGTATTTATTGATTTATGCATGTAATATGTTATAAGGTATATTTTAGCGATAATATTTTCGTTTACGATTACTTGTAATATTTTGTAATACTAAGCTAATAATTAAGGGTCATGCGCATAGCCAAATAAGTCCTTAGAAATAGAAATAATTTGATTGTTATTGTTAATCTTTCTTGTGTATGATGTTTCTCTCTCTCTTTCTCTTTTTTTCTCTCAAGAGGGAAGTACTATTGCGTATCTTACGCAATAAGTATTTTGTTTGTAGATCAACAGAAAGTCTTATAATTTTTATATGTATATAATATCTACGAACACGTATTGTGCATTTAGCATTATCGATTGCATTACGTGATATAATGTATAAACTCATAGTTTTAATATAGTATATAAGATCATTGTAAATAGAATTCATTATGCCACTAATATAGACGTATCTTACGTAAGTCTGTGCCTAATTTATTTCCGCTTCGAACACGCTTAACGTATCCTTACGAAGGATACGCAATATGTTTCATTTCGTAGATTCGTTAACCTCCTTCTCGAATAATTTTAAATATTACGTACGAGTATAATATGCGGACTTAATTAACCTCTTGAGCGAAACGAATTCACGATATACACTGTTCTCATTAACATCCCTTCTTACTAAAATTTTCTATTTAACCCTTCAAATAAAGACCCGGTTTAGTCTGTTTTGACTTTTGGCGTAAGAAAAACGTACTCATCACTGATTGGCTGAATCTGCTGTTTATATTTTTTCCACCCAATCACCAAGCAGAATTTGTCTACTATTATGATAGTAAAAAAAGTTTTTCTTATACAATCGCCCAGCTTATTGGTGCAAATTGTGCTTAAACCTCATATGCTTTTTTGTTAGGTAAATAAAATACTTGCAATTATAATAAACTTTACCAATATACACTGGAAACAAGAGCACAAAACGCGCTAAATCGCCACCGCGTCGTCGATTGTGATTTGCAACAATCTACGGAAGTTTAATTCAATCGTGGTGCATTCCTCGCAGTGCGCGGGAATGTGTAATGTTTCACACAAGTCGTGCATGCATGCATGTAGTAACACCACGGACAATACATGTGACCGTCTGCGGGTTAAATTCTGTTGTAGTTGAATCAATGCGCTGTGCAACGGCAAACGGGTTGTTTCAAAAGTTCCTTCTCGAATTGCAATTAGAAATGTTATTCGTGCAAGTAAAAAACACTGCGTTGAAGCTATTAGATTTTGGCAAATGAAAATTCAGTTGTGTAATTGCTGTTTTTAAAATACTTTAATATCTGGGTGACCGAGCTTCGCTCGGTGGCCAATAGATGGCAGCAGTAGTCATATTTTTTTTTTGGTAAATTCGACATTTTCTAAAAATGAATCCTAGCTAGATCGATTTATCGCACCCAAAACCCCCTGTATACTAAATTTCATGAAAATCGTTGGAGCCGTTGCCGAGATCCAGATTATATAGAAATATATATATATACAAGAATTGCTCGTTTAAAGGTATAGGATTTGCTGTAATATTGTTCTTACTCAACTCATAAAAAAACATGATTAATGTAGAAGTGTCCAATATCAGAAAAAAATCAAATAACATGCGTTGTTAAAACTGCCTAGACTGATTAATTTGATGAATTTCTTTTAATAGTCTTTAGGTAGTTTCCCTGATGGAATGGATGGATCTGGGTGGCTGGCAGTCCACGACCACCCGGTATGCCAGATCTTTCTATCAACGCACATGCAAACTCTGGAACAACAGTGTTCCCTCAAAACTATAACCTGGGGTTATTCGAGGGGTGGATAAACACATTTCTTAAGAGCCGGCAACGCATTTGCAGTTCCTCTGGTGCTGCAAATGTCCATGTTCCATGGGCGGCGGTGATCGCTTACCATCAGGTGACCCGCCCGCTCGTTTGCTAGCATTAACTATAAACAAAAAAAAATTTTCTGGTCAACCTGTGTTTGAATTTAAATTTATAGTTAACTCCTTATTTGAGAATGGAAGCTTTACTTAACATGCTTTAACTTAAGTAGGTACTTATGTTCCGGATCGTACTCTAAGCTTTTGTAGAACAATAAATATTATCAAGTATTCAATATAAACACAGTCCGCAGTCAAAGCTTGCGGTTAAGTTGACACAAACAAAAAGGGTCAACGGCAAAACTAATAAACGGCACGCAAATATTGCCGGTTTTAATCGCAGTTGCACAGAACGCGACAAAACCTCAGCCCGGAGCCGCGGCCGCCCTGAACTTTAATTCTCTAAGTGTAGGGTTGCCATCTGTGCGGGTGTCCCGGGGATTCTAAGGTATCTTGCCAGATTTACTAAAAGATTCAATAGTAATCACAACTGTCTCATCCTACTAAGGCCCTTCGCACACGGCTCGTTAGCGTAAGCGTAGCATAATCCTCGCGTGTGACGAGAGCAGTACGAGCACGAACATTTCCAAACATGAAGTAATGCTGCAGCGAATCGTAAGAGGTGTAATTTTTATATTGTTTTGCGTAGCGTCATAACGATACGCTTTTGCTTACGTGCGAAGGGCTTACAATCTCACATGAAGATAATTGAATCTCACATGAATTATCGTAATTGGAAGTGGTAAATAACCCTTATCGGTTACTACACAGTATCGCATCGGAACACCAAATCCCTTGGAAGTGCGTCTTCGCTGGTGGAATGGACACCAGACGCGTTCAAATCCTCACACCGGGCCAGATCTGAATCAGTTAAGAAATTTAAATGTGCCTCGTACCGGTCATAAAACATTTAACTTTATTAATGACTAAATAATCCAAATGCCGTCCGAATAAAAAAGCCTAAAGATAATCTAGGATACAATATCTTTTCCAAACTCCAGCCGAATCGGCTCATTGGTTGCGGCGTGAAGTAGTAACATACATACACACTTACATACAAACGCCATTGTATGTATATTAGTGTGATAGGCTACCTACACATTAAGCTAGTTTATTGATTTAATTGTTCAACCCTATTTCAGCGGGAGGCTGCAGGAGAGTTAGCGGGTGGTTACATGTTTACCGGGGTCCGGGGTGAAGAAATGTGCTAATTACTTTCTCTGCCCGAGCTAGTGCATTTTTGGCGCCCAACATTTTATCTTGTTACCTAGTTAAGCACCTGTGTTGGCCCAAAAGTAATCTGATTACAATTACAAATTACTGATTAATAATTATAATCAAAAGTTTTAATTACGATTAATTAATCATAATCAAAAAATTTGATTACGATTAATTAATCATTAATCGTAATCATTAATTTGATTACTTAATTACTTATTTTAAATACTTATTAAATTTATTGGAAGAGCAAAACAAACATCTTATGCTGGGCAAAATTTAAAAAATATGGCCGCCATTTTGAACTTTTTTGTTATTGGACTGAATTACTTCAAAATCGAAATCTGACCGTAGCAACAAGTATTGGGAAAGAATATGATGTCAAAATTTAAAAAAGTGGCCGCCATTTTTAACTTTTTTGTTATTGGACCGACTTACTTCAAAATCGAAATCTGACCGTAGCAACAAGTATTGAGAAAGAATCTGGTGTCAAAATTTAAAAAAGTGGCCGCCATTTTGGAATTTTTTGTTATTGGACCGAATTACTTCAAAATCGAAATCTGGCCGTAGCAACAAGTATTGAGAAAGAATATGGTGTCTAAATTTAAAAAAGTGGCCGCCGTTTTGAACTTTTTTGTTATTGGACCGAACTATTTCAAAATCGAAATCTGACCATCGCAGCAAGCATTGAGAAAGATTCTGGTGTCAAAATTTAAATAAGTAGACGCCATTTTGAACTTTTTTGTTATTGGACCGAATTATTTGAAAATCTAAATCTGACCATGGCAGCAAGCATTGAGAAAGAATCTGTGGTCAGAATTTAAAAAAAGTTGCTGCCATTTTGAAGTTGTTATTGGACCGAATTATTTGAAATTTAATTGATATGTGGATATAGCAGCAAGCATAGAGAAATAATTTGTAGTCAAAAGTAAAATTGATGGCAGTAATACAGTTGGCAGTAAGACAGGAATTTTCGAAATTAAACGCCTGAAGGATAAAAGCTGAAGTTCAACATGAGCGAAGCCGCGGGCGTTTGCTAGGAAGTTATAAGTCTAAAAGTACAATTTTGTGATCATAAATCATAATGTTATAGGTTTTCAGAATATTGGACCAGTGTATGTTATAGGCACCTTAATTAATAAATATTAGTTATTATTTATTGACTTCTTAATTGATTCATTATTATTTTGAGCATACTACCAAGTAATTTTAAAAATCGATTTAAATAACTAAATATTATCATCATCGTCAGCCTGTTAGAGCCTACTAGTGGACATAGAGGTCTTCTCTCCTTTGACTTACGAGTATATCTTTAACTCAAAAATTTGTTTCAATTTACTTTAATGTTATGTTACTTTAGTTTTGTGATGACTGCCATTTTGATTTTTAAATTTGTCATAGTATATGGTACTCTATTAGTCAAGCCTCCTTCATTTGACGCCTATGTTAGAGTCGTTGTGAAGAAAAGGACGCGTGAGTATCGTGGAATACTTGGATGAAACAAAGTTAATTTCAAAATGACAACAAGTGGACACCCGCAGCTCCGATTACGTGAACCACTGTTTGACTAACTTACGCGTTGAATTTTCATTATTTATGATTAAGCCGGCCTTTTCAAACTTTAATTTTGACACCAGATTCTTACTCAATGCTTGCTGCCATGGTCAGATTTCGATTTTCAAATAATTCGGTCCAATAACAAAAAGTTCAAAATGGCGGCCACTGTTTTTAAATTCTGACACCAGATTCTTTCTCAATGCTTGCTGCCATGGTCAGATTTCGATTTTGAAGTAAGTCGGTCCAATAACAAAAAAGTCCAAAATGGCGGCCACTTTTTTAAATTTTGACAACAGATTCTTTCTCAATACTTGTTGCTACGATCAGATTTCGATTTTGAAGTAAGTCGGACCAATAACAAAAAAGTTAAAAATGGCGGCCACTTTAAATTTTGACATCATATTCTTTCCCAATACTTGTTGCTACGGTCAGATTTCGATTTTGAAGTAATTAAGTCCAATAACAAAAAAGTTCAAAATGGCGGCCACTTTTTTAAATTTTGCCACCATATTCTTTCTCAATACTTGTTGCTACGGTCAGATTTCGATTTTGAAGTAATTCGGTCCAATAACAAAAAAGTTCAAAATGGCGGCCACTTTTTTAAATTTTGACACGAGATTCTTTCTCAATACTTGTTGCTACGATCAGATTTCGATTTTGAAGTAAGTCGGTCCAATAACAAAAAAGTTAAAAATGGCGGCCACTTTTTTAAATTTTGACATCATATTCTTTCCCAATACTTGTTGCTACGGTCAGATTTCGATTTTGAAGTAATTCAGTCCAATAACAAAAAAGTTCAAAAAGGCGGCCACTTTTTTAAATTTTGGCACCATATTCTTTCTCAATACTTGTTGCTACGGTCAGATTTCGATTTTGAAGTAATTCGGTCCAATAAAAAAAAAGTTCAAAATGGCGGCCACTTTTTTAAATTTTGACACCAGATTCTTTCTCAATACTTGTTGCTACGATCAGATTTCGATTTTGAAGTAAGTCGGTCCAATAACAAAAAAGTTAAAAATGGCGGCCACTTTTTTAAATTTTGACATCATATTCTTTCCCAATGCTTGTTGCTACGGTCAGATTTCGATTTTGAAGTAATTTAGTCCAATCACAAAAAAGTTCAAAATGGCGGCCACTTTTTTAAATTTTGACACCATATTCTTTCTCAATACTTGTTGCTACGGTCAGATTTCGATTTTGAAGTAATTCGGTCGAATAACAATAAAGTTCAAAATGGCGGCCACTTTTTTAAATTTTGACACCAGATTCTTTCTCAATACTTGTTGCTACGATCAGATTTCGATTTTGAAGTAATTCGGTCCAATAAAAAAAAAGTTCAAAATGGCGGCCACTTTTTTAAATTTTGACACCAGATTCTTTCTCAATACTTGTTGCTACGATCAGATTTCGATTTTGAAGTAAGTCGGTCCAATAACAAAAAAGTTAAAAATGGCGGCCACTTTTTTAAATTTTGACATCATATTCTTTCCCAATGCTTGTTGCTACGGTCAGATTTCGATTTTGAAGTAATTTAGTCCAATCACAAAAAAGTTCAAAATGGCGGCCACTTTTTTAAATTTTGACACCATATTCTTTCTCAATACTTGTTGCTACGGTCAGATTTCGATTTTGAAGTAATTCGGTCCAATAACAAAAAGCTCAAAATGGCGGCCACTTTTTTTAAATTTTGACACCAGATGCTTTCTCAAGTCTTGCTGCCACGGTCAGATTTCGATATTGAAACAATTCGGTTCAATAACAAAGAAGATCAAAATGGCGGCCATTTTTTTAAATTTTGACACCATATTCTTTCTCAATACTTGTTGCTACGATCAGATTTCGATTTTGAAGTAATTCGGTCGAATAACAATAAAGTTCAAAATGGCGGCCACTTTTTTAAATTTTGACACCAGATTCTTTCTCAATACTTGTTGCTACGATCAGATTTCGATTTTGAAGTAATTCGGTCCAATAACAAAAAGCTCAAAATGGCGGCCACTTTTTTTTAAATTTTGACACCAGATGCTTTCTCAAGTCTTGCTGCCACGGTCAGATTTCGATATTGAAACAATTCGGTTCAATAACAAAGAAGATCAAAATTGCGGCCATTTTTTTAAATTTTGACACCATATTCTTTCTCAATACTTGTTGCTACGGTCAGATTTCGATTTTGAAGTAATTCGGTCCAATATCAAAAAAAATTTCAAAATGGCGGCCACTTTTTTAAATTTTGACCACAAATTCCTTCTCCATGCTTGTTGCGATACTCAAATATCGATTTTCAGAGCAAACGGCCCAGTAACAAAAAAGTTCAAAATGGCGGCCACTTTTTTTCATTCTGACCATAAATTCGTTCTGTATGCTTGCTGCGATGCTCAAATATCGATTTTCAAAGCAATCGGCTAAGTAACAAAAAAGTTCAAAATGGCGGCCACTTTTTTAAATTTTGACCACAAATTCCTACTCCATGCTTGTTGCGATACTCAAATATCGATTTTCAGAGCAATCGGCCAAGTAACATAAAAATTTAAAATGGCGGCCACTTTTTTAAATTTCAAAAATCCCCGTCTGAGTCCGAATCGATTTTGTTACCTAATAAAACCTAGCTACCAAATTTCAGATCTCTTCGGGAATTCCTGGAACAACGGAAAAAAATCACTTTTGTGTGGGAAAATCCCTTAAATGTACGATTTTTACACCTACAATTTTGAATTTCTGAAATCCCCGTCTTAGTACGAATTCATGATAATACAAACTCTACGACCAATAGTTTAGGCGGAATCCGTGGAACAACCAAAATGCCTGATTCTTTTATATATATAGAAGATAATATTTATGACATTTGTGGATGTATTCGTTTATAATCAAGGTAATCAATTACTGATTAATGATTAATGATTAATTTCAGTAATTAAGATTACAATTACTTTTGTAATCATGATTATTGTAATCATAATTAATTTAATCTGATTACAAGTAATCAGATTAATTAATTGATTACAAAAGTAATTGATTAATGCCAACACTGTTAAGCACCTATTTTAAACCGCCATACAATCGCTATTAGAATTGTTTACACGGGAAGGAACTGGTAAAACGAGTGTTGAGTTTTTTGAATACGATACGTCGGAAACTTTGTTCTTACTTCGACAGCATTTGGTTAAATTTTGATCTTATTTATTGAAATTATGTAGAACAGAAGTTGACCAAAAACCTCCCTAAAGTAAGACAGAAACGTAAAAAATCATGTTATAAAAAATTCAATGATGTATTTTCAGTATAATTTTTGTATTTTCAGTGAAAACTGAAAATACAAAAATTATGATCGAAAGACACCGTATTATCAACGAATATATAATATTACTAACGTAGTATTATTGTAGGGTTCAACGCACAGCGTTTGCGCGAAAAAAGAATCACGTTACTTAATTTTAAATGCGCGTTTCTATTCTAGATTATCTAAATTTAGTACTTCTAAAAATCTGTCATCTTACGGCAAGATTATAGAAAGCGACAGCACGATTTCTCCACAGGTCTAAAAGGGGTAGTTGATTTTTGGAAGAGCTTAATTTAGACTTAGGTATCGAAAATAGAATCGAAACAATATATAGTTACATTCTGTACCTAACAATTTTAACTATCTACCTATTAAGTGATGAATTGACGAACAGCGGAGGTTTTGAAAATGTAGCTACATGGAAGCCTAAAAAGATCATTAGTGTAACACTAATAAACACCAAACAAATATGACTCGTTCTAACGCAGCTGCACATAACACGATTAAATGAGCTTCGAACCGCAAGCAATGTTTGAAGTTAGTTCGCGGCGCCCTGCTGTTGTGCTGCTGTGAGTGTCGAGTGGAAACACACACAAGGGGGGAGGGATACGGGAGTCGGGACGATGTTAATTATCACTCGCGCTGCCATGTATTTGCAAATTTCTATCTCCTAGCTGGCTAGGATTATTCTAAACTGTGATGCTCATAAATCTGTCTCTGGAAACAAGTTCTATCTTACCAGGAGAGTTCGTACAAGATAATTCGTTACCGTCATACGTTTTCAGTGCTTCCCCGCATATAGATTGCATGGTGAAACTAAATCGAAATTCGAAATATTAATCGAGGTTCGAGTAGAAATTTATTTAGCAAATTGTACTAATCCCGCTGCTCGCGTTCTAATACAAACTCACTTTATACCTATACTTTACACGCGCAAGAAATAGGTCTCAAAATAATAAGAAAACATATATGACTTCTTCTAACGCAGCTGCACATAACACGATTAAATGAGCTTCGAACCGCAAGCAATGTTTGAAGTTAGTTCGCGGCGCCCTGCTGTTGTGCTGCTGTGAGTGTCGAGTGGAAACACACACAAGGGGGGAGGGATACGGGAGTCGGGACGGTGTTAATTATCACTCGCGCTGCCATGTATTTGCAAATTTCTATCTCCTAGCTGCCTAGGATTATTCTTAACTGTGATGTATACTGTGATGCTCGTAAATCTGTCCCCTGAAACACGTTCTATCTTACCAGGGGAGTTCGTACAAGATAATTCGATAGCGTCATACGTTTTCAGTTTCTCCTCGCATATACAGAAAACGTCAATGAAGCATTTGACTTCTTTCACGAAATAGTACGACTATTTTATGTGCTATGTTTCCCAATTAAGAGAGTAAAAATAAACAATAGTAAAAACAAGACAGTATGGTTAACTAAAGGTATTAAGAAATCGAGTTTACAAAAAAGAAGACTCTACCTAAGTAGTAAACTTTCAGGAATAAATAAAAAGATTTATAACAAACGATATCTTAAATATAATTATCTATTAAAAAAATGTGTTTTTAAATCAAAGCAATTACAAAATACAAAATACATAGCTAATCAAAAAAAATAAATGTAAGGCAAGCTGGAAACTTATTAATGATAATTTAGGTAAATCAACAGATGACAATGACATTTCTTTAATAAAGACTGAAAAGGGGATATATACTAAACCAAGTGACATATGTGAAGTAAGTATTTAATGATTATTTTATTAATCTAGATAATATTAAAAGCAAACCTATTAATAGATCAACTTCGATTGATACTAACAAAAACTCCATATTTATAAGCCCTACTGACCCGTATGAAATATTTGGTATAATTAAATCACTGAATGACACTAAAGCTGTAGGCTACGATGAGATAAGGACTGACATATTAAAAAAATGTGCTATACACCTTTGCGGACCGCTTGCAGAGATAATAAATCGATCATTTGAGCAAGGTGTGTTCCCATGTAATTTAAAAATTTCCATTGTAAAACCTTTGTTCAAAAAAGGTGAACGCAGTGATATAAATAACTATCGACCCATTACGTTGATGCCAATATTAGCTAAAATAGTGGAAAAAGCCATGGAGAAGCGTCTCAAAAATTTTTTCGAAGTAAATAATATATTCATTAATCAGCAATTTGGATTTCGAAATAATAGCTCCACTACTGAGGCTTGCTTCTACTTAAGTAAAATAATTAATGATAGTCTTAATGATAAAATACCTATCACTGCTATTTATCTAGATATGACGAAAGCTTTCGATTATGTCAATCACCAAATATTACTGGACAAGTTAGACGGATACGGAGTTAGGGGAAAAGCTTATGATTGGATGAAGTCATATTTAAAAGTCAGAAAAATATGCACTGAAATATCTAAAATAGAAACTAATACAAAAGAAGTATATAAATCACAATTTAAATATAATAACAGGGGTGTACCACAAGGTAGTATACTGGGGCTCTTTCTTTTCCTAGTTTACATAAACGACATCACAAAGGCAACCACACATCCCTGTGTATTGTTTGCGGACGATACAACACTATTAGTAAAATGTAAGAATAAAAAAACTTATGAACAAGACATTAATAGCACTATAAAAGACATGATTAATTGGCTACATGATAATGACCTAAAAGTAAATTTAAAAAAAACTAAAATGATGCAATTTCATTATTATAATACTAAAACTATTCCAAAAAACATTGAAATTAACAATACGAAAGTAGAAGAAGTTGACATTCAAAAGTTCTTAGGTATAATTTATGACAAAAACTGTAACTGGAAAGCACATATTGACTATATCTGTACAAAGTTGGACAAATTCATATATGCCTTAAGGCGTTTAGTCCTTACAGTGTCGTTAGACGCGGCCTTGAGTGCATATCATGGATATGTATCATCCGTGTTGTCATATGGTTTAATACTTTGGGGTAATTCTGTTGATTTTATAAAAGCGTTCCGACTACAAAAGAAATGCATAAGGGCTATATGTAATGTTGGGCCATTAGAAAGCTGTAGGCCACTTTTTAAAAACTTACGCATCCTTCCACTACCTTGTATGTATATCAGGGATATGTGTATATTCGTAAAAAGACATTTAAAATATTTCAAACGTAACTGTGAAATTAATATGAATAGGTCTGTAAGATATCCCGAAAGACTCTGTATAGGGAAACTGTGCTGCAGTACATTTATGAAAAGCCCTTATTGTATGGCAGTAAAAATCTATAATAAGTTACCAAGAGACTTTGAAAAATTGACGCTAAATACATTTAGAAGGAAACTTGACGAATATCTAATTGAAAAAGGTTATTATGATATTAAAGAATATTTAATGTAAGTAATTTAGCGATATAATTCAGTGGAACTTTTAATAATTCATTCATTATTGTTTATTAGGACTAAAATTCAATCTGTTGTAAATTTATTATTGTTAAATTAATTATGTTTATATTTGTATAGATCACTTCCTACTCAATTGTAACTTTTGCATGCCTTAAAATGGTAGAAACATTGAAACGCTTATATTATTGTAATAACATCTGTATTTGACATGTTTTTAGCAAATAAACTTGATTGATTGATTGATAGATTGATCTTTTTTTTATTCCATATAGATTTACGCTTGACCACACTCTCGCCTGATGGAAAGTGATAATGTGGTCGAAAATGGAGAGCGCTTACCTAGAAAATACCTCTTCACTTTTTTTGATGATTGAGTCGAAATTTATCCAGCAACTTGTAGTAATCTCACTTTCCGCGCTCTTATACAAACTCACATAATACACTTTACGCACGTAACAAATAGTAAATAGTTAAATAATTAAAAAACACTACTGCCCTAAAATGTGGCCTATGTTATTCGGAATGATATACGGATTCTTACGATACCCCATATGCCCAAATCTATTCAGCCGTTTAGAAGTTATGGTGGAATAAAGAAACTCACATACTTACATACTCGTACATACATGAACCCTAAAAACGGTAAACTCCTTATTTAAGCAGTCGCGTAATAATTAGAAATCAATGAAGAATCTAATAAAAATAGTCAAAGAAAGAATTATTTTCCAAAAGACCATTTTTACTACCCTTGATCAGGGGGCTGTTTGTGTGGGATGTTGCTAAGATCCGCAATGGGAAGGGCGACCCCATGTTAATTACTCTGCAAACCTTTACACGATGTAATTTTTGGGCGTTCTTATTGGGCCGCAAAATTAACCTTTAATAGCAAGATTAATCTGAGACTAAGTAGAAATTGTATGTTATGTATATGTAGGTGTAATGTATGTATAAAGTATATTTTATCCAAAATATATCTTGCAACACAGAATTCACAAACTCATTAACAACATTGGATTGAAGAAGGCGTTACTTTACGGAACTCCATTGTTAATCAATGAGCCACATGATGGAAATATTATCTTATTATTAATAATTGTTTAAAATAAGTTACTACCCGTTCGCAGAAGCTTTGCCGAAAACTTCACCTCCCTTTCATACAAATCATACTTTTTCACTTATGGGTATTGTTTCATAACATTTTTACTCATTTTTCCCATCTTCCCCAGTAAATGGTTATATGGAAGCTGATTGGGTGGAATGGAACTCTATAGTGAGTGCGCGCTTAACGGAGTCATTAGATCCTCTAAATCGTATCAAAGTGTGTGCAAATAACGTACCTAAATATAAATCCACAGTCGAGAATAAACAAAAAAGATCGATAGCCAAAACTAATAAACGCCGAACTAGTGTTGTCAGTTTAATCGCAGCTGCACGAAATCGAGCCAAGCCGATGCCGACCCCGCCACAACAAACGCGCTAAAGTTTAATTCAATCGCGGTGGAGTGCAGAGTGTGGCGTACACGACCTTGTGGAGCAAGCGAGGGACATATTTTTGGGTAGAGACAAGGTGGCGTTAATAACTACTTTAACTGGGTGGCCCATTCCACCTATAGTGAATATATATAGTGAGTACGCGTGTAACTCAGTCATTGTAGCCTCTAAATCGTATCAAAGTGTATGCAAATAACGTACCTAAATATAAAGCCACAGTGGAGAGTAAACAAAAAACATCGATAGCCAAAACTAATAAACGCCGAACTAGTGTTGTCAGTTTAATCGCAGCTGCACAAAATCGAGCCAAGTCGATGCCGCGACCCCGTGCCACAACAACGCGCTAAAGTTTAATTCAATCGCTGCGGAGGGCGGAGTGTAGCGCACACGAACTTGTGGAGCGAGCGAGGGACATATTTTGGGTAGAGACAAGGTGGCGTTAATTACTACTTATACGACCGCATATCGTAAACTTTGTCGCCTTAGAATGGATCCCTTGGCACCGGAGCTAAGAATTTTCAACATGGCATTTTCATCTCGATTAACCACGCGAATACTCAACGTTAGCTACAGATAATAATTATCAAATCCTCATCAATTGTTATACCAACCAATAACTAATTTGATGCTGAAAAAAGTTAAGCAATAACGGACGAAAAGTTTCTGTATCTAAATAAATTTATATCACAAAAAGTTTCATGTCCGATTCTGTGATATCAAAACGTGCACTGTATAATAGATTGTACGTTGAAGATAATTAAATTGTCTGTATCCAAGCAATACAAATTGTTGTATGAAATTAATACAATGACGCAGAAATACTATATTCAGACAATCCTGAAGTGTTTTTCCTAAAATGTCGCTCAAAATATAAATGCAAAGATGAAAAAATAATAAGTTCATTTTTAGAACAGACAACCTAAGAATTTTCAACAGTTTTGAGTAGTGCTGTTGAGTCAAAAGGTAATAAAATATCATTTTTCATAAAATTGCTCCTATTTAAATTAAAATGCAGAAAAGTCTGGTGTCCGTAGTCATGCCAAAGCTCATGCCATATCTATTTGTAAAGTTGTTTTCCAGTTACAAAAGAAAGTTTTATTTATTCAAAGGTTTCTCGGTGATCGATCTGCTTCAGTGAAATGGGAAACTTTTGTATTTCTTTTAAAAATAATAGTATTATGACATAACTTGCTGATTTATTTGCCATTCAATACTATAAATACAGTAATAATATGTTTTAAGTGTTTTTCAAACTACTACAAGGAATTTAATATTGAAAACATGTTATAAAAGTATTATTCATAATGTGATATGGAAAAGTACCATTCGTACAATTTTTAGAGCGGGTTGGAGGGCTAAGGCGTTAACTTCGACTCGATGTTTGAGGATTTGGCGACATGTTTCGGTGCCGCGTTGGGGAATTTAACAGGGATTTTATAATTCGTAAAAAAGTTTACGTCTGGTCTGATGGTAGAGTTCGACCCCAGCTGATTGTTACCTTGCTGGCAAAGCAAATGACAAAGCTATTCAGAACACCATTAGTACGTATTATAACATCTTCAGCTACAACTACATCCAAAATACGTTAACTTTAACAACGATATTATTAGATGTTACCTCACCGTGGTACGAGTACATGCTGGTAAGATGCTTAATCGATCCTCTAAAATCAGTGACCCATCTAGTAACGACTTGCCTTACCAAGGCAACGTATTTACCCGTATCCCCATTCCTTTGATATTAAAGTGTAATATTTAACCTGTCATGTACCCACACACCTGAAGATTAATTCAATATAGGGTAAGCGTGTACGCGATTTCAATTTGAATGTGCCTCTCGCATTTCGCATGCTTGCGTCGGATACCTCAAACATTCCGGCCCCTTGTTAGAAGACACCGAGCTTCTCCGAAGAACTCCAACCCGAAGCCTTTATAATGTAAATTTTCAAGATTTCCCCTCCAAACTCGATATAAACGAGAAGTTGGGAGTCTAAAGGTTAATATTTGTCACGCGTTACAGATTGTTTACACATCAAAAAACATGTTTGTTTTTTATTATAAGAGTATTTTTATGTTTCCCAATCTTTACTTTTATTTGTTTTATTTTACGTAACCGCTGTAAATTTAATGTTCACAATTAAAAAAAAAATGGTTTATTATTGATCCCATGTCTGTATATTGTTCAGTATGTTCGGCTGGGGATAGCGAAGTCCCATGTTCGAGGTCCTTTACTATGAATTCTTGCTCATCTTTGGTTTAAGACAGCTTACTTTTAAAATTATAACGATAAAAAAAGGATTTATTTATCATTGATCTCATGTCGGTATCTTGTTCAGTATGTTTGGCTGCGGATAGCGAAGTCCCACGTTCAAGGTCCTTTACTATAAATTCTTGCTCACCTTTAGTTTTAAACAGCTAACTTCTAAAATTATTATTGACATTTAACGCAACAATTTTTACCTTGCATCCTCTAATATAAAATACTTAGTTTCCTAAAATTGGGGCTCACTTTGTGTAATAGCCTGTTAAGGGATCGAAGTGGGCGGGCGCGTCCATCGACATAAATTCGTATTAGTGCCAACTCTGGTCGACTTTACGACGTCTCCGGACTCGGCTGTAAACTTGCGCGCTGTACAATCTAAATATTTGCTTATTTTGCTGGAAAATTATACACGATGTATCGTGCCTGCTCTGCCGGCAAATTGAAAAATAATATTTATTCAAGCGTGTAATTTTAATTGTGTAACTTAGCTACGGAATCAGCAAAGTTAAAGAAAGTTCTGTTACTCCAGTATATTTGGATGTCAAATCATTTCATTAGGAGAATATTAAGAGACTATTGAAATTACGAAGGTCATTAATTCCCTTATTGAAATACTGCAGCACATTTCGTACACTCAAACGTGACGAGTTATCTTCATCAAATTAAAAATAAATGTATTTTAAAGTGACTCTAGTTTTTAAATTAGAGTAAAAAAAATCTTAGTGAAATACACGTGTATTCATTAACGCACGCTAAAGAGTAGGTAGCTTCGTACTTTCTTGCTACGTTAATCAATACATACAATCAATTAGTAGAGATTACAATTATAAAAAATAATAGATACCTCAAAAACGCTCGTAAGATACAAGTTACAAAACTAGTCAAGTCTTAAGTTAATTTTATCCAAAAGATAAACACTTAAGTGCCGACGACATCTTTAAAGGTGTCGGGGAGTTTCTTGGAAAATTGAAAATTGTAACATTGACACAATTATTAAAGCTGATAAAACAGAAATGTTTGCTAAAGTTTGCGCAGAGATCGCGAGTCCTTTGATGTTCAATGATTGTTGACCTAATTATTATGATAAGTATTATCTACGGTGAAATTGACTTGAAAGTTTAACGTGCGGTTTTCTTTTCTTCTGTGAAGATATTATACACCTCTTAAGGGGGATATAGCATTTTGAAGAACTCGAAATTGTTGCTAAAGAAAATCGGGATTCTTTTTTATTTCACGTGGGTCTGAAAATGGTTTGGCCGTAGTTACATCTATCGCATTTTTTTTAAAAGGGTGCCCCTTTCCTATAGGTAGTTGGTGTATTTTAGGTATACTTTTCCTCTAAAATAGCACAACATTCACCTGGTAATGGAATTGGTATTAAAACACTCAGATGTTTTAATACCAATTCAGATAAAAAAAATTAGCTAGTATAACTAATAAGTTTTCACGAGATTGTATCATTCTGCGCTAAGGACTAATTTTAGGAGTAAGTCATTCAGCGAAGAAGACATTTGTCAACCTACTCAACTTAAACGATCCTGGATCTGGATTACTATAATAATAAATAATATATAAATACATTTCTTTATTCGTGGCAACAGAGGCCCAAATTAGCTAGTAACAAATTAACTCAAAAACTATGTTAGTAAGATACACTTGGATTATTTTATTTCATTAATTGGAAAATATATATTAATATTTTATTTAACGAGAACCTTCACGGTATGTGCTACGAACGGAGAGTCGAACTTCATCGCTAACATTTTTAGGATACCATTGGAGCTCGAACGCAGCCTTGCCAGGATGGATGGTCTTTTTCTGTATTACTGCATAAAAGTCATCAACTCGCTCTTGTGCGAACATGCCTGACGCTGAGAAAAACCTCGGCAAGCCCGACGGAAGCCCAACAAAAGCCCAACTATGTAGATAGAAACGGCTCCTGATAACAGCTGTCAGATAACACTACAACACTGCAAATAGTAAATATGACCAGATGTCTGTCAGAGCGAAATTAAGTGAGTTTGTTGAGTGTAAACAGGGATAATCCTTAGCTTGACTATGATTAGCATATCGCGGAGTCGCTCGCTCCCGGGAGATATTTGCAATTTAAATCAGGGAGCCGGGACTGGCTCCTTAGCCGTGTACTCGGAATTCGAGATTCACCACGATTGGACGATTTCAGTTCAATTTTCTGCGTGTCCGGGTTGATTGTATCCACTGTAATCGATTGAATTTCGATTAGATTTCTTGGAGTTGGCTTCGGGAGATTTTATGTTAATTTTTGCATAATTTTTTGCAATCACTTATTACTTGTCTTCATCTTAGCATATCTATAGGCTATATTATCTGTTGTCTTAAGTTGATATTGTTAAAAGTAACAGTATATGGTACTTGGTAGTTTTTAAGCTTTAATTTATATATGTATTTTTGAAGCTGACTGTACGCATAAAATAATAAGTAGTAACATATACGCAACAGATCTAATTTTTTAAGGCGACGGTGTCGAAAGTTAATCTTATTTCAAAACTACTTACCAGTGCGAATATTTGAATTGGAGATTAAGATTTATGCAAAACACGTGTCTCTCGATCATGATCCATCTGTGTCATCTTAACTATTGGGCCAGAGTAAAATATGTTGCATCGTAGAGTTGTGAAAATTGCCGCAGATATAGACGTCTCGAACTCGATTTCTTTTCCTTTCTTTCATCGAGAATACAGAATTTAATCGCTCTCATGGGAGCGTTATTTATTGCCATTTTTCCTTTATGCCCGCTCAATTATTCACGTATCGACTTCCATTTCGTGAACTCCCGCCATAGTAAAGTTTTTGTAAATATTGCGTTATGAAATCCGTGCATTCGGAGTTAATATTTCGACTGGATATAGGCATATTACGTTCAGACAAAAATAATAATAAATAATTTGAATAAATAATTTGGGTATTTAATTTTATTCACAGTTCCGTACTAGAACCATTTTGAGATAAAAACTGGGAGTTTTTGTCGATTACATACTTACTGTATTTCTAGAGTCAATTAATTAAATGCTGGCTGGGCAGAGAAGGCAGGGTATTCCAGAAAATTGGTTGGATCCTACCTAGTAATAGGGAATAGCTACCTAATTAGTCAAAGACTAGCTACTTAGTTTAAAAATATAAAATTAAAATTTTATTTTTTCCTTCTAATTTCATCTTTACTAACAACAACTACAACTACGAGTATTTAATAAAGAGATCCAAGAACCCTTTATTTATATTCTAAAATATATTCTCGGGAAATGTAACAATAAAAAAAAAGATTCCGACCAATTGAGAACCTCCTCCTTTTTTTTAAGTCGGTTAATAACATTAAATCCTTGCAGCCATAATGATAGAATTTTATCTGAAAAGAATGCGAACGAACTAAAGATTCTCATGTCTCTGGATGGTCTTTTAGGTAATAAACAAGCTTGAAACATCCTTTATAAATACAACGGACGAATCTATTTCATAAGCCACTTTGTGAACTACCCGGCTGTTGTAAGTTCCGGCGCTAAATTCAATTTTGGCTAGGAAATCTAAACTGTACAGTGAGTTGGGAACGACGGTATCCTCACCTGCTGAGGATTTGAATTTCAAACGCGATGAGACAAACCCACTTGTTCCCCAATGTTTATCGCAAACTCGTAGTTTCACGGCACTGCTTCACCGTGGCTAGATCATGCAATATCGTTATATCGTTACCGCAATTTTGCACTGTTTTTCAGTACCGTAAAAGTAAGATTAGAAACGTGAATATCGCGGTATTTAATACAAACCGTGGTAGGGTAATTCGCGCTACGAATCGTCGAACGGATATGCCCTGTAACTTACAGTCCTCAAAGACCATGGTGCACTTAGGCATTCCCGCTAATGTAGAGGACTACATCTTCTACGTGAAAAATTATAATTTGATTATTATACCTACTCGTATGCGTATTGCGTGTATCAACTTTTTTAATAGGTAGATACTAGGGTGGTATTTATTTGGTATTCAATGAAAAGACTAAAAAAGTTTTAAGCTAGTTTAGAAACATATTTTGCGATCGTCAATCGTCGCCAGCATTTTCGGTTGCTGAATACATTTATTTTTTTAAATAATATTTCTATGTTATGTTTCAAATGAAGTGATAACACATCATATAGTTTTATTTGCCTCTATTTAACTTTCAACAATTTACTAATTTCACAATATCGCAGTATCTCGGTATTGAAAATATACTACGGTATTGCATGCTCTAACCGTCACAGTCAAAGAAAGGGTTCCAAACTTCTGACTGCCGAGAGGGGAATCGAGAAAAAGCCCAGAGCTTATTGTCTAAGTCCCTGCCGAAATAACCAATTAGTGGTAATTGCTTAGGTTGTCCTTTAAAATTTTGTTTCACCCCGATTTTGTTTACCTTACAGAATATTTTGTACATCTTGAAACTTTTAACCACTTTTTAGGGTTCCATACCAAAATGGTAAAAATGGAACCCTTATGGTGAGACTTTCTCCGTCCGTCCGTCCGTCCGTCCGTCCGTCCGCCCGTCCGTCCGTCCGTCCGTCTGTCACACTCGATTATTTCAGTAACTATTAAAGCTATCGACCTGAAATTTGGAATAGTTGTAGGTAATTGCGGCGCGACATCATTTCAATCATAAAAAATTTAAAATCTTTTTTATTTTTATTTAAAAAGGGGGGAAAACCGGGTCATCAAAATTTCAAAATGAGATAACAATATTGAGTAGGGTATCATATGAAAGGGCGTTACTTGTGTATTCTAAAACTGATTTTTATTTATTTTTATGCCTGATAGTTTTCAATTTATTGGGCAAACTGTCGAAAAAAATACCGTTCCCCCCCCCCCCCCCCCCTATCTCCGAAGATTACCGATCGAAAAATCTGAAATAATTACGATCAATAGAAGTAAACGTATATTTTACAGGAAAAATAAAATGAACTCTCTAACTATTATACTTTTTTTGATAATAACAATAAACTGGCAAAAACAAAGTTACGTTTGCGGTTTGCTAACAGAAGTACCTACATGTAAATTATACTCGTAAGTTCATGAACCAAAGTGATTCTTTTAATGTTTAACTTCTTTTATGGTATGGAACCCTCGGTGCGCGAGTCCGACTCGCACTTGGCCGGTTTTTTTAATTCGTATCAAGCGCTGTTTTTCGTCGATGAACACGTCTAGTCTAATAGATATCCGTCTTCCATAGACATCTGAAATAATAAATGGGACATAGCTACGAGTATTCGAATGCAAGGATAATATCATGGGAGCGATTACAGACTATTGTTATTCGAGTGAACAGAAACGATTAATTATCCATTGAACATAATTTGGGCGGACCACTGAAGCTGTAATCGATCGACCCGACTGACTACCATATTGTTGAAGAGCCACAGATAACTCACGCAGTCGTATAATGTGAGTTATCTCTAATCTCGAGAGGTTTTACTGTATGGTTCTAAAATTCCCCCTTTGGGTACGAAACCTTAAAATTTAAATAAAATGAAAATCTTTATTTTTCACATGAGGTCCACAACTTAAAGGCTCTCATAACGTCAAAACTCTACCGCCAAGTTTGCAAATCAAGTTTGCACCGAGGAGAACTCGCGAGAAACTCTGCACTGGTTCTTTTATAAATGTCATTTCTTACATTAGACCCATTCTTCAATTAGGTCGTCACGTTCTGAATATCATGAATAAATAAAAACAATCTACTTTTTTGGTCTAGGGTCTGAAGGTTTTTGTTTTATTTACATGTTAAAAGAAAGTGCAATCCTACTTGAAGGACGCATGCTGTTTAATAATGTTTAATAGTACAGGCTCTATGTTTGTCTAATACATTTTAAGGATTTGGAGGCAGCGCTAAAAAGTGTGCGAACCGAATGACAGACAAAACGCGAAAACACATACAATCGCACTTCAGTCTCGTTTTTGAAAATTAGGCTGTATAGTAAGTTTTTAAGACATAACACAACACAACAAACAATGTTTTACAATGTTTTAGTTTGTTTATTGAAATACACATGTACTCTCGTTTATATAGGTTTTCTCGGGACACTTTTTTCGTGAATTTTGTATCACACACGTCGTCCATAGATTTATAAGCCTGTGCCTAATAAAATGTATTGCTTTGTGAACTCTGATGCAAGCAATAAGAATGCTTATAAGAGTGTCATAATATGCAGGCCCATTCGTCTTTTAAACTTTATAGTGTCAGAACAGGAGTCAAATATAGAAACGAGAGCAAAACAAGATTATGATTAATCGTCTCTTTCCCGCCAGCTCCCAACTTTTCCGACGCTCTCGTCCTGTTTCGCGTTGATAAAGATGCAAAGGCATCTTATCTCGGAAACTTTTTCTTCTTGCAAGAAACTCCGAACCCCTTTTAATAGAAATTAAACTGGCTGTCTGCTATTAAGATAACTATGTGCCTTCTTACCGTTTAATTAAACTTAGCTCCGTTCCCGTTCCGTAACCGTTTCGTTTAAATTTTGATAAATACAAAAACCAGTGTCAGCTGAATATTTAAATCTGTAGATCTAGACTTCAAGTAATACGATAATAATTATATTCGACGAATTTTAGTTTACATATCCGTCATTTCTCTTCTTTATACTTAAAATCTTTCGTAACGTTTCTGTACAATTTAACGTTAACTTAGCTTTCATTCCGCGAAAACTCTACACGCATGTTATTTGTATATCTTGAATATATTGGCTGAATATACAATAGGTACATCATTTTAAATGAGATGTTGATTATCACTAAAATAAATTAATTTTTTTTAACAATAATAGTAATCTTTCGACGACGAAAGTTTAGTTTTAATAATTTTAGTAGTTTTTTCGTAATACCAACAATTTTTTTTTTACTTTTACGTAACATTTTAAGTTTTGTTATAAAGTTGTTACTATTTATATAATATTTGGAACCAAGCACATTTATTTAGGAATTGTTTTAAATTTAGATATCATTCATTTACCTACATTTATCGAAGCTAAGTTATTATTAAAACAAATTTTAGCCCACTAAGTTCGAAATGTGAATTAAAAATTTTATCCGCAGTAACAAAGAGGCTGAATCCCTTTTACATATTAAATCACTAATAAAACCATCGGACCGAGGTAGGTTAAATAAATAGCCAATTTTAATTAAAATATCGTAACTTTCGCAATAACTTTTTTCCCTTTCTTGTTTCCTAAAATGTAGTCAGCAACTTTCTCCGACAGTCGAAATATCCCTTTAATGGGAGCCGGAGTGTTGGGTCGTCTGCAATTTAGATTAGTCCTTTAATTAAATTAACATTATGATCCCTATCTCAGCGGAGCAGGTGGTCGGTTTTATCCCTGTTAGGGCTCTTTACGCTTTTACGCTTTGGCTTTTCAAACGTAACAAGCTTTCAAAGTGAACTTCCTCTTACGTCCAGCTGAGCATATATATTTCTTTAAAGTCCACTAGCATAATGCCCAAGATATTTCACAAATATATTGGAAGGATAGATTATGTATTGAACAATGTTACAAAATATAAATTCAATGGATATTTAGTTCACAACAGTCAGTTTGTCTTGATTATAAAAGTGTTAAATAATGGTAAAGCGTGTTAGAGTTGAAATGTAAAATAGAATATCCTGTAGATGTAGTTTTAATTAATGATTTTACTATCGAAGTCAAAATATCTTCCATTATTTGAAAATTGATACTCCCGGAAATACTTGTAGGTAGCTAACTGGGGTTTTTGGAATAACATACGACATGAGAGTAAGTAGGTTGGTAGGAGTAACACATACCTATTCATTGCAAACCTAGTTTTTGTGTTTTATCGAATAAAATACAATGCATACACACAAAGGCAAACTTGTTTATCTACGACTGTAAGAGGTTCCCATTCGATTTCTTATTCTGATAAGGTAAACAAACATATTATTGTAGCACACAAAAAAGGGCTTAAACAGAACATTCTGGTAAAACAAGATTCTGTTAAACAATGATTTAAGTCGTCACAAACAGCGCTACTTTTCACGATTTAACCCTCGTCTCTCCTTTTCCAGTCTACTTGCGTTTGTTTTATCTATTTGCCGGGCGCGCGGTGCTGCGATGCCGGTCGACCGAAAAATTAGAAATATCTCAATCCGACTCGATCGCTGCTTCAGATCGAACAACTGCGTGATTACCAGAATCGCAACGTCTTTTGTCTTGCTGTTTTCGTGGTTCAATCTACACTTATCTACACTTATATTATAAAGAGGAAAGATTTGTATTTTTATGTGTGTATTTTTGTAATGAATGAGCGCAAAAACTACTGTGCCAATTTAAAAAGAAAATCTACATTAATATTATAAAGATGGGTGATTTGTATTTTTGTAAGTATGTTTATGTTTGTAATGAATAAACTTAAAAACTACTATGCCGATTACAAAATTTTTAATATCATTAGAAAGCTACATTCACCCTGAGTTAACATAGGCTATATTTTTTGCTAGAAAAGATAAGGCATCCTTACTTCAGTAACGTAACCCTAGGTGTAAAAAAGCCATCTTAAGTCTCATGCAATGCGGAAACTATTTGTGATAGAGCAAAAGTATGTTTTATAATATTAAATATCATATCAATAACTACAAAAAATTTCACGATACTATACCTATGTCAGACAATTTATCGTCTATGTCACAATAACACCCGTGGAAAGCTGGGTCGGGCCACTATAGATGACTCGGCTGATGACTTATCCTATTAATTTAAAATTTCGGCACATCGCGTCGTGTGTAAATCATGAATCCTAAAAAATTAAAAAGACACGGACGTTTACCTCGCTCCAGGGGCATACGAAAAAGGCGATTATTTTAACTTTATGAGGGATAAAAGTAAAGTTTTATCCCGTCGGTGTTAGGTCCCCGCAATAAGTTAGGGGTAATGGAGGGAAAGGGCGAACAGACTGTTATATTTTAGTGAGATGTAGTATCGAGGCTTCCAAGGGTCGCCCCTTTCTTATTAATATTTCAATGGATATTTTTATTATTTCAGTCACTTCACACGGTGTCGAAATAATTATTTCAGACTGAGTGACACACACTAAAGTCAATATTGAAAATAAGTATCCAATATCTGGGTGACCGAGCTTTGCACGGTAGTATTACAGCTACTCACCAATAGATGGCAGCAGGCTTTACTGTAATATTTTTACTTTTTGCCAATAGATGGCAGTTATAGTTTTTGGTAAAAACGACATTTTCTAAAAATGAATCCTAGCTAGATCGATTTATCGCCTCCAAAACCCCCTGCATACTAAATTTCATGAAAACGGTCGAGCCGTTTCCGAGATTCAGATTATATAAGTAGAATTGCTCGTTTAAAGGTATAGGATTGAACTTCAGCAGGAAAATTAGTAGCAATCCGCGAAAACTTAATTATAAATTGTTTATTATTACACTGCTTTATTTGTACTATCGCTGCCAATATCTATTAGCCTGTTGTAAAAGTTTAAATTATTGCCGTTGACATTGACGCCTCGAGAAAAATTGCCTTCCAAAACTTTGAGCGCTTCATACCGAAGTTTCGCGAGTCAATATTTTATTACCAGCCGCCGAAGAGCCATTCGATCAAATCTGAAACCTCTTTAACATATTCTGACGGTTGAGGAATTTTTAAATTTCGTTTAACTTTCCATCCACAATAAAATCTCGTTTACGGAATCCCTCTGTAATCGTATCGCGCATTTGAATTTCAGAATGGTCTCATTTGTAATCGTGTTTACAAACATCTACATTCTACATTACTTGACCTTATTCGCTATGGAAATAAACTCCTCCCATCTGAGAGAAACCCAGTAGTGGAAAATTAAGAGTGGTTTGGATAAATTCGCCGCAGCTCATTATGGTTTTTTTCTACTTCTGCATCGAAAAATTCCGATTTCAAATTTGACACTTGCATCGTTATGAACCCCCTTCCATCTGCACTTTTGTATCGCTCATATAAATGTATTAAAGTTGGTACCCAACTAACGCTATGGTTGGTAATGCCACTCAATATTAGGCCATTTATTATTAATATATCAAACCTAATAAAATTTTTAATAAACAATAATAATAATTGTAATTGAGCAATAGCAAATAAAACTATATCCGCATAAAAACTCCATGCTGAATTTCACTCCATCCACTTTCCATCAGGTGTAGTATTCAAGCACTTAATTAAAAAAAAATGATTTTACTATGTCAATGAGATCTTGAAGCTTAGTTAAAACTATGTTTTTTTATTCGATTAGTAGCTGTAACGAATCGCCGAAGTAGTGTAAAATATTTTTTTTTCGTGTTTTTACTTACACTTTACCGAGTAAACCAAATTTTCTAATACTAAAAGTTTAAAGAAAAACCTACGTCTGTAACAAAGCGAATGATCTGCTTTCTCTCGTTTACATTTCACGTTACCAAATTGCTAAAAAACTGAATGAATAAGTTGTTTGTTTGTGCAAGTCTTCGCCCGCTGAAGCGAAATGATTCTTTGCTTATCATTTTTCAGCGGGGCCGGCTCTCTGACGTTTAATTTCGATTCCTTTTTGTTTTGTTGTTTCGAATACGGCGATCTATTATGTTTTTTTATTGTCGCCTAACAATGACACAATAGATGCGACTGCGGCGGGGCGCCTGCGATTGAATTAACGTCACCCTCTGTGGAAATTGGAAATGAACACATTTTCGTGTTTTAAATAGATTCATGCGATAAATGCAACGAGATTCAATGTTTTTTTTCTGCCTTTTTTGAACATCAACTCCCAGTAAAATCAATTTGCGTAACCATGGAATGGATAAATATATTCTGTACCTATATTTAAGAGAGAAACGTGACTGAGTGACTGATCTATCAATGCACAGCTCAAATCACTGAAATTTGGTAGACAGGTATCTTCTAAAATTTTACGCTTAAGGGTATAAAATAGGGAACACCCGAATGAAGTGTGCCATCTAAGAAATTGTAAAATGTAAAGACCCCTTTGGTAATTGCAACCATAAATATTATTTTACACATCGGTATATATATTTTTTGTTTTATTTTTTCAGTACCATATAACGCCGTTTCTACGGACGTATATTGGCTGCACGTACTGCAAATAATATTCGCACTTTTAAAGTAAGCCTGCGTTCACACGTTTTCCCTATCCAGAGATTTATGAAAAGTATAACAATTCTACTGCTTATTTTGGTTGGAAGTCTGATTTATATCGCACCATGCCATCATTGATGAGTTTTCTCTGAATAATATCCAATCAAGTAAATAAAATTGTACATCGCCGAAATATTTCCGATGCGTATCGGAATCCATAGCAACGCAACCATCAACAGCCAATCGGTGCAAACGCTATATATTCGATACACAAACATTACCAGTGCTTACACAGCTCGACCGATAACCGATCAGTGCCCAAGACGTAACTTCATCGATGCTATAATATTATTATTAATAATAAACTTAATAATACCATAATATAAATACCAGACTAAACTGGGTCTCCTATAAATATTTCCTCGTAAACTCACACAACATACCTAACAAGCCGTCCTTATTCAATAGCAGACGCCCGCCTTACGTGACTCCTATTAAAATAATTGAAGGTTAATTAAATACGAATTTATTGATATAAGTACCGTCAAATTCGACCCACGCCATACTATTATGTATTCCGTGCCCACGTATAAACGTTTAGTCAGCTAATGGGAACAAGCAATAAACCGTGCTCCTTTGAGTTTCTTCGTAAATGGTTGACTTCATAATATCACATTTATTTTTCAGAACGTCGAATTTCAGCCTATTTCTTTCGCTGTTGTTGTTTTTCTTTTATATTAAGTATAGATATATATATATATAAATTGATAGATTTGACCGTTTAAACATAGCCTAACACAGGCGCATACAGGTAAACGTATATGATAAATTCGCTGTGCCCTGCCCCGGGCGTTTCCGCTCCACTCGCTTCGAATGCACGCTGCGCGATCGATCGTGTGAATACACCTTTATCCGTTAGGTTTTATTTTCACCTGTACTATGCATACGTGTTTAGAATCGATTGGTAAACATTATGTAGAAGTAAATATACCAAAAAAACCAGGAGTAATATGCGCTAAAGATACGCTTTACTACTTTGACTGTCGTTAGTAGAAAGGTCATTCGCTCCATCTTAATTAGATCGACAGTTCTACGACCTATAATATTCTTAAGTTTTTTTAATTACAAGTAGGTTTCGTAGGTGTCAAAGATCAAAAGAGCTTTCAAGATTTTATTATATTTAGCGGAACATAAAAAAAAGGTTTGATATCAGTATCATATAAAGTTGCTGGCTCGTTTATACGTTATTTAATTTAAAAAGAAATATTTTCAAATTAAGAAAACAACTAAACATCACATTTTATGCAATTGTTTTAATTTTATTCAAATACACCTTATCTGGAGCGAACTTCGAGTATTTCTTCCTTCTGAGTTAGATTTAAAATTTCATTGAAATACTGTTTTTTGTTAGTTTTTTTTAATCGCGTATCTTTCTGGAGTTGATGACTGAATTATGATACGCGATATTAATCACCATTTTTCTAATTTAATTAATTGTAATTTTAATATTAAATTTCACTTTTCCAGGTTACATGAAAAGTTCAAAAATGTACCATTTTTCACAAATAGCCTTTACTCGCAAAATCTGTTCTTAATGTGATCTCATTTTAAGTAAAAACAAATGAAACTTTAAATAACAAAAGAAGTGTAGTAAGTAGATTTTAAAATAAAACCATATTTTTTTAATTATGGACCTTTTTTTTATGTTCCGCTAAATATGCCGGTGAGTTTATTTGAAACTATTTGCATGTGTGTTATGATATATATAACGGAACCTAATGTAAAAAGTAATATTCTATATTCAATTAATATTCAAAATTGTAGGTACGCAAAAAAATATTTTTTTAAATAAGAGATACGATGGTATTATTTATTAGAGATATTATTTTAAGATAAAAATTGCAATTTACCTATTATGTCATTGAAAATTGCTCTCAAACTAATTTAATAAACTTTGAATTAGGTAACAATAGAGATTTTAGTATTTAAGACATAATATTAGTATAAACCAATGATATATATAAATAAAACTAGTAGGTCGCGTGAGGGCGCGGGCCACATGTGGCCCGCGAGCCGTCTTCCCCCCTTTTTGCCTTCCAACTTTTGTTCTCTTCAATATCCGTCATACATTTTCTATGAAAAAATAAAATTTCGTCATTTTGAATTTTTTTTTCTATTCATCGCGTAGACCTTCTAGTCCTGATCAACTCTTGTCTTGAAACCATTCTTCCATCTTTTATACTTTCCGAGATATCGGCGAAATTCGAATGGCGGCCATTTTGAATCCGCCATTTTGAATTTTTTTTCAGCTCACTGCCAATTGCATGACATTTCAAATGACATTTGGTCGAGCGACCTCCACCTATCTGCAATACCTTTGGCTGTGCTCTTCACTCGTCTCTGAAATCCTCAATCATCAGCTCTCTCCATATTTTTCCTCCGAATGAATTTTTCCCTTCTATACGAAATGGTCTTTAAAAATTTTTTTTTTCATACAAAATTGTTCAGGAGAGGTGATCAATCAGTGAGTGAGTGAGTGAGTGAATCAGCACGAGTAGCTATATATATAGTAACTATGAGTAGGGCGCGTGGGAGCGCGGGCCACATGTGGCCCGCGGGCTGTCTTCTCACCTATGAAAGAATCGCCGTCATCTCCATCGCCAATTGGAATCCGATTGGCAGTGGGCTAAAAGAATTACCTCGGAGCACGGTCATGGATTTAAAGATACTTAAGGGCTGTTTGAATAAAAAAATACACTGAACCTCATCCGATGAGGTTCAGTGTATTATTTATTGAAACAGCCCTTAACTACCTTTAAATCCATGACCGTGCTCCTCAATCATCATCCAAATGTAGACCATCATCTCTTCTCATACTTTTCATGGTTTTTCATAGGCCTTGTTTATTGTAGCATTCACATTTTCCATGGAAAAATAAATTCAACCACTTTGAATTTTTTTCATTCATCCCGTAGACCTTGAGATTCTAATCACGTCTTGCAAAGAAACCACTCTCTTATCTTTTATACTTTCCGAGATAGAAAAACAGGAAATTTGTATGGCGGCCATCTTGAATCCGCCATTTTGTTTTTTTTTCAGCTAACTGCCAAGTGGATGACGTTTCGAGTTACATTTGGTCGAGCACCCCCCACCTATCTTCGATACCCTGGCTGTGCTCTTCACCCGTCTCCGAAATTCTCAATCATCAGCTCTCTCCATATTTTTCTCTAGTAACTCTCCGAAAAACCGCATCACAACCTTGCATAATTACCAACTGTTAGTCTCTTCAACATTCCCCATACATTTTCTTGAAAAAAAAACTCCACCATATTAGATTTTTTTTTTCTATCCGTCAAATAGACCTTCGGGTGCTGATCAGTTCTTGTCAAGAAACCACTCTTCCATCCTTTATAATTTCCGAGACACCGAAGAAGTTTGTATGGCGGCCATCTTGAATCCGCCATTTTGATTTTTTTTTCAGCTAACTGCCAATTGGATGACATTTCAAGTGACATTTGGTCGAGCACCCCCCACCTATCTTCAATACCCTAGCTGTGCTCTTCACCCGTCTCCGAAATCTTCAATCATCAGCTCTCTCCGTATTTTTCCTCCTCATGAATTTTTCCCCTCTATACGACCCCATCAGTGAAAAAAAAAATTTCCATACAAAATTTTTCAGGATAGGTGATCAATGAGTCAGTCAGTGGCCAATCAGCACGAACAGCTATATATATATTAACTAGTAGGGCGCGTGAGTGCGCGGGCCACATGTGGCCCGCGTGCAGTCTTCCCGCTTATAAAGGTATCGCCGTCATCTCCATCGCCCATTAGAATCCGATTGGCAGTGAGCTGAATAAATTACCAAGGAGCACTGTCATGGTTTTAAAGATAGTTACGGGCAGTTCGAAGCAAAAAATACGCTGAACCTCATCGGATGAGGTTCAGCGTATTTTTTGTTCGAACAGCCCTTAACTATCTTTAAAACCATGACAGTGCTCCTCAATCATCATCCAATTGTATGGCGGCCATCTTGAATCCGCCATTTTGTTTTATTTTTCAGCTCACTGCCAATTGCGTGAAGTTCCGAGTATTTTTTGTTTCAGCAGTCCCCACCTAACTATAATACCTGCCCCTGCTCCTTGACTGTCTTTAAAATCCTCAATCATCACCTCATTCCATATTTTTCTCTGGTAGTCTTCCAAAAAACCGCGTCAAAACACTTCACGTTTTCAACTCGTGGTCTCTTCAATATTCCTCATACATTTTCTATGGAAAAAAAAAATCCGCCATTTTGATTTTTTTTTCTATCCATCGAGTAGACCTTCGGATCCTGATCACTTCTTGTCAAGAAACCGATCTTCCATCTTTTATACTTTTCAAGATGGACACCGATGAAGTTTGTATGGCGGCCATCTTGAATCCGCCATATTGAACTTTTTTTCAGCTCACTGCCAATTGCATGACATTTCGAATGACATTTGGTCGAGCACCCCCCACCTATCTTTAATACCCTCCCCGTGCTGTTCACCCGTCTTCGAAATCCTCAATCATCAGCTCTCTCCGTATTTTTCCTCGGATTGATTTCTTTTCTTCTATAAGACCCCATCAGTGAAAAAAAAAATTTTCATACAAAATTGTTTAGGAGAGGTGATAATCAGTCAGTCAGTCAATCAGTGAATCAGCACGAGTAGCTATATATATAGTAACTAGTAGGGCGCGTGGGGGCGCGGGCCACATGTGGCCCGCGGGCTGTCGTCCCGCCTATATAGGTATTGTAACCCTCAGTCATAATTGTTCCCATACATTTTCTATGGTAAAAAAAATCCGCCATTTTGAATTTTTTTTCTTTCCATCGAATAACCTTCGAGTCCTGATCACCTCTTGTCAAGAAACTATTCTTCCATCTTTTATACTTTCCGAGATATCGGCGAAATTCGAATGGCGGCCATCTTGAATCCGCCATTTTGAACTTTTTTTCAGCTCACTGGCAATTGCATGACATTTCGAATGACATTTGGTCGAGCACCCCCCACCTATCTTTAATACCCTCCCCGTGCTCTTCACCCGTCTTCGAAATCCTCAATCATCAGCTCTCTTCGTATTTTTCCTCAGATTGATTTATTTTCTTCTATAAGACCCCATCCGTGAAAAAAAAATTTTTCATACAAAATTGTTCAGGAGAGGTGATAATCAGTCAGTCAGTCAGTGAATCAGCACGAGTAGCTATATATATAGTAACTAGTAGGGCGCGTGGGGGCGCGGGCCACATGTGGCCCGCGTGCTGTCTTCCCGCCTATAAAAAATCCCTTCAAAATTCCCCATACATTTTGTATGGAAAAAAAAAATCCACCATATTGGATTTTTTTTCTATTCATCACGTAGATCTTCGAGTCCTGATCAGCTTTTGTCAAAAAACCGTTCTTCCATCTTTTATACTTTGCGAGATATTGACGAAATTCAAATGGCGGCCATTTTGAATCCGCCATTTTGAAATTTTTTTCAACTCACTGCCAATTGCATGACGTTTCAAATGACATTTGGTCCAGCACCCCCCACCTATCTCTAATACCCTTGGCTGTGCTCTTCATTCGTCTTCGATATCCTCAATCATCAGCTCTCTCCATATTTTTGTTCTTAATGAATTTTTTCTTTCTATACGACATGATCCTTAAAAAAATTTTTTTTCATACAAAATTGTTCAGGAGAGGTGATCAATGAGTCAGTGAATCAGCACGAGCAGCTATATATATAGTAATGGTATAAACCCAATGATTCACCCACACGTTATTTGTTTTGATATTAATGAAAGCTTCCACGGGAGATTCGCGAAGAGAAGGGTCGCGTGATTTAGCGATGTCACTTTATTATGAGAGGAAATTTAGGCGCTACATTCATTATACTATGCATAATACAAATGTCTCAATTATTCAGCGCGATAAGCACGCCCGAAAGGATCCTCTTTGATTTATACAGGGAAATGATTTTAACGGCTTATCTATCTGTCGAATTATGAAAACACAATTGGAACTGTAGCTTGGATTGTATGATTAAATCAGCTTGTTTTTCTATTGTTCGATCTCCCGTCTAAATGTTTAGTATTATCTTGTTTTGTATTTTCATCCCGAATGCACACAAAATGTGAGTTTCTAGTAACAGGCTGAATTAGTAAATACTGGTTCAGACTTCTGTGTTTTGAAGCGAATCACAAAACAAAACAATATTAACTTATTGTTAGGTAAAATAAGGTCACATTATGGCTTGGGTTTATGAAGCTGAGGGGCTAATGCTTGCATCGGTCGAGTCACGTAAGCACTGATTGGTTATATGTTTACATCGATTAAGCAGCCGAAGTCTCAATTGGCAGGTGATGTTTGCATTTAGATCCGAATCGAGATTCGAAACGAAATTTATCCCACAACTTTTTCCGACCCCGAAGAGTTTTTGCGGGCCAGAGTCTAATTTAAGTTTCTCTTGGTTTTGATCAGTACATTGATGACAGGTGTCATACTCATGGTAGTTATTTTCAGGATCGACTGTAGATGTTCATAAGATAGCCTGGACGGACTCTGATGGCGCAGGGGGCGGTCCATCTTTGAATGATCTGAGAGCCGAACGTGGCCCGCGACTGTATCATTTATATGATTGCTTACAACAAAATTGTTTTGGCAGTATCCGGGGTTATTAAACCGGAGCTATGTTTCCCGAGCCTCCTATACAAGTGATTGTAGAGTCCAGTACACTAAATGGTAACGTCTGAGCGGGCACATCCGCAGCGGTTATGCACTGAGATGTTAGTTGGCATCACTTTGACTGCTCATTCATGAACGAATGCTCAGTGTCACGGCTTTAACAATGTTGCTGTTCAGAGTGGATCGCTTCGTGAAATCATCTCTGCTGTTGATGCTAAAAGCTGGGGGAAATTTCAAATTTACTGTAATTTCAGGCAACAAATTGTGTAATGGAGTTACAGCGCTAGTTCCGACTACAGCAACATATTTTTAACACAATTGGTTGACTGAAAGTGATTGCTAGGTAGCAACTGTGAGGTACTATTATGGTATTCCGTGGTAGCGATGACGTCCCCAAATTATATGCCTGTAACTTTGATATTCTTATGGTGTCCTCTGTATTACCAACAAATATAAAATTACTATCGTTGTTTTACTGTGCAATGTAAAATAAAAGTACATTCATTTATTCAATGTTTTATACTCTATTACTTCGTAGTTCGTCAAGTGTTCGTCATCCTTCTTTTACCTTGTAAAGCTTGCAAAAAGTACAAATTTTAAGGCCCAGTAAAAATTAGAAGGCCCATAGTGAGCTGAAAAGTCGCTTTCATAAAAAAAAATGAGAAGATTATTGCAGAGATTAGGAATAACGGCACGCATTTTCAACAGGACTAAGAATTCTTTCCGCTCGCCTCGTTCAATCATTTTCAGTTTTACATACCTACTTTACGTAGTAAAACGGAAACTGAAACTGGAACTGAAAGGTTGATTTGTCGATTCCTGTAAAGTTATTCAAAATCTTTTTATACTTACGTAGTGATAAATCTTGATGCATAAGTTTATTGAATTTCCAATAAATAATTCAGTCCTGGTATGATAATGATACAATAATATTAAATGCAGCCCATTTCTGCTTACACAATTTTATTACAAGTTTCCTGGTCGGCTCTTTGTTAACTTCCACATATTATATTATGTACAAGAAGAATTCAAAATTCCGCCATCCCGACGTCGTCTACTATGTGCAAGTGAAATAATTCACAAGCCGTAGAGCAAATTGTCGGTTTCTATTCCTCCGGGGCGGAATACTGGCAAACTTATTCAGTATAAAATACTATAGTATTTGTATGTACTTTTTGTCACATTACTTCGTCGTAAATTCTTCTAAAATTATGATTGTATTTTTATGAAGCAACGAGGTTTTTACTGTGCCTACATAATTTTGATTTTAATCCGTATGTTTTTTCTGTCTAATTCAATAGAAACTGACCGAGAACCATCCATTGAAAAATTATCAAAATCAATCAAGTGATTGGTAAAAGAATAATATACGCACACTGGAATGTATTTTATAATGTACAAGGTCAACACAATCTCTAAGAATATAAACTCAGTGCTATCTTTAATGTTTTTGTCGCAATAATGTCAAGCGTAGATGTTATCTTGCCCGTACACAGATCACATTTTCGTTTCTCTTTTGAAGTCGCAAAGGCGTGAAATTGAGACAAGCTTTAAATGTACCAAAATAAGTACAGCTCATCGTGATAATGTTTTCGCAAACACAAACATCTGTATGATAATTGTTTATGTAATATTTTACTGAAATAGGAAGGCCCTTCAACGAGGTTTTCCAAAATATAAATATACATTATTTTCATAATTTTTTTAGATAATAACTGAGGACAATTAACTGACTGTGAACGGTTTAATATCACACACTGAGAATCGGTTGGTTATTTATTTTAAGAGAGAAGAAGATTCTTCGCGTTTTTCCCACATTAATTGGGGTCGATACAACGCATCTTGTTCTTCTATTCACTCCTATCAGCTATCACCGTGCAATGCAGTCCTTTCACAGGCATAATCCCGTTTCATGCAATCGTCTTTGATTTTTCTCTATTTCTTCATCCTTCCACTGATCCATTCATGACACACCACTAGGATGGAGATGGATGTGTACACATGTAGAGATGGTTGAGTGGTCTTGTCACCACAAATCCATCTCTACATTCGCACTTCAGCGTCATATTTAAGGTACTCATCTTTCATCGATTTTAAAAGACAGTACTAAAACTAAAACCTAGTGGCGCTCACTGAATAAAATAAAGGCAAGGCATAAATGCGTGTATCAGTTAAAAATGTTTTCAGAAAAGGTGCTAAAACTAGCATTGCAGCATAGAAAACAACGTCAATCGCTCGCAGAGTCCACATATTTCACCCCGACCGACCGGTCACTCTGAAACGCCCCTACACAGTACACATCGCCCATTATACGCTCCGATGCGCTCGAATCCCTCCCCTCTCCGCCACGCTATTGAGTTATGTTTCATATTCGGATTTCTATGAAGAAATAGGGAATTCAGATAATACTTGCCTACGTTTGTACCAATGCAGACAACGTTGCAAAACTCTCGATATAATTATACGTATTTAAATCAATTCTCTCAACAGACTTTAATATTTCAATGTTATAACATGTCAGCTGAACGAGAAATTTTAATTTTAAATTCATAGTTGTAAAAATGCATTATTTCTGATGAATAGCATTATTCATCAGAAACAATGCATAGAAATTTTCAATGTAATTAATAAGCCACATTTTTTTACAACGAAACATTCACTTGATCATAATTTATATCTTCGCGTGTTCTAAACTTCTAACATCACGTCGAAATTAAATTAAATTTGACTTTTATCTAAAAACAATTCTACAATTGTTTTGTATTTTAAGAAGTTACTGAGTACAACCTACTTCGTTTTCTGATAATACCGTTCCTAAAAGCACGTACGTAGGAGTTGCACCGTATTATTAGAAAACAGCATGTGAAAAGGAAATGAAAGCAAAAATTGGTAAAACAGTGCAAAAGGAATTCGAATCAAACAAGTTACAAATTCTCCGACAAAACGTTAGCTTTGCCCTTTTCCAGAAGCTGATATATTAAATTATCTTCACACAAAAGTGCTCCTCAAGTATAATATTAGATTGCCAAAGTAAAAATATCACGTATCGTCCATACGGGGAATACCCGGGCGCTCGACCGGAAAATAGCCGACATAAAGGTCCGACATTCTGCTGCTGACCGGCGTCGGAAGCGATAAAATATATACGAGGGGCTCCGATGCGCTGGCCGCAAGAGCCGTAAGGTGCCATAAAATTTTGAATTAAATTTTTCCTTGTCGTTAGGTAGGCATCGAAATTACAAGGTCCGTGAGTACCTAGCATGACCGATATTTTATTTGGAAGGCAACGACATGTTTCATACAGTCTGTTTTAGGGTTTATAAGGCACGTCCCGTGAAAATCAAGGTCCAAGAAAAAATTCCAAAAGTTTATTTGCAATTACGAAAATAAGGACGATGTCAAGTCAAGTACGACGCAATTAATACTCGCACTTCACCAGTTTTTTAGTAACTTTAATTTAATAACTGTTTTAGAGCTATTGCCAAAGTCCGCTTAGTCTGCTTGGATTTAGGTTTTCACAAACCACGGGAGTTGCATTCTCGAGGTTTTGACAAATCCCCAAATATTCTTAGGCTCCTTGTATAATAAAATCAGAGAAAATAGGGATATGAAAATTTCGTCTTAACCGGTTTATGGGTAACCAAAGATAAGCCATACATACGTAGAGACACTTTTATTTTAAAATAAATTAGTTTTAATTCGTTTGTAGTATGCCAAATACCAACAACAATTAACAAATGCGAGTAAAATAACAACTAAGTTGAGGTCGCTTTTCTCGTCCTTGAGACGCGAGAACGCCTCGTAAAAGTGAAACTCAGACGCATAAATAAAATGCACACCAAGATGGCGGCACTGGCCCGCGTTGCCTGCAATTAATCTCCATTAGCCACACGCGCAAAATTGCGGAGCCATTATGAGCCCAGTTTTATATCACAAAATGGACTCGTCGAATTAATACGCTCAAATGTTTAACAAAACCGGAGGAATCGACAAAGCGCGCCGCTGAAAGAATCCATGCCCGCTTTGTGTCGGTTCTTGATAAATGTTTTCTCTTTGTTTGCAAATGGAAAGGACAATAACTTGTAGCTAATTTCAAAGGGAATATTTTCATTGAAGGGAATAACTTTAATGTTTCCTTTTTGTTGTGTAATGGAGGCTTCCATGAATAGGCACGGATATTTTAATGTTTTATTTATAAATGTTACCTTAAAATATATGCCTTTTGATTTTATCTTCTCATTGTAATATCTAAATCGGTTAAATCGACGTAAAGCGTTCCTTTAATATATTCTGAGAATTGGTTAAATGTTACCTGTAAAAGAACTAAAAAAATTAAACCGTTTATTATGTTCATTATGATTCAATTTTTGTGTATTTTTTTAGGTGCGCACATTATTCGTGAGCGGGCTGCCTATGGATGCAAAACCACGGGAACTTTATCTACTATTTCGAGCATATGAAGTAAGTTTATAGTCGTTTTCTTTCTTAAATTAGTATATTTATTGCCTTATTCGGTTAAGTTTTAACGCTACGAAAAAAACATTCAATTTTTAGAGTCGTGTACTTTTTGGTTTATTAAATTTTTGTGCCAGTAATTTCCTTATTTTCTTTGTGTCATATTTTATTCCACATCAGCGCCCCCACATAATACGTACCACGTCAAAATGTTTCCCCGTATTTCTTTAGAGCGCAATACGTCGCGTTCCCGTCACGCGATTCCAGATATACCTATCCGTATGGATTACTACGTCGTAAATATCAAATGCCATGACCGGGGACGTAATATTCGAATTGAATCGATTCTGTGGACCGATAAGGGGGATTATTCGGTTCTCGGCTGGCACGGCTCCGGCTGGTACCATCGGAACACCTAAACTTGTGCTGGGGTTTTTGGATCGCGTGCCTTTGTGTTTCCGTGTCTGGTACGAAGCTACACCATTCTTAGGGAGTGATAAGCTATTTAATTCCGTCGAAACTGATTTACTATGTCATGGCTATAGCGATTAAAGCCATTTGGTGGCCTGTCTACGAAAATGTAATCACTTGTTATAATATGTGTATTTTCATCGCTTTTTTACCTTTTTAGGGTTACGAGGGCTCGCTGTTAAAGGTTACAAGCAAAAATGGAAAGACTGCTTCTGTAAGTTTAACATCTCATATATTTTCACTATGTTTTACATACTTTAATGACATAGCTAGTCTTAACTGCAAATTAATTACGTTCGTTTTTCTGTCGATTCATATTTCGTAGTATGTATTTATATGGTATTTCAAATGTGACAGTAAACAGTTAATTGAAGTTTAAAACCATATGTGAATATTTGACGATAAAAAATATTTAATTTTTTGAAAATTGCAGCCAGTGGGCTTCGTCACATTTCACACTCGGGCCGGCGCAGAAGCAGCTAAGCAAGATCTTCAGGTTGGTGCCGTCACATGCCTATATCATAGTTATTTGTTTAACACTAAGGTATAAACTACTTTATCCATCTTATATTTTATGGAATAAAAACTTCAGCCGAAACTACTAACATTAAATTTATATGCAAACTGAATAGTCACCTACGTATTCATGTTCCAAATTACATCAATAATATAAACAATGTCACAAACACTAAATATTCCGCCTAAGAAATTCAATGGTCGCTTACAGAACACTTATAAGATGTATAACGAAACACATACTTATGTGCAACATACCGACATAGTTTAACACTAAAGTAAATACGCTATTTGTAAATACTAAAGAGAAGTACAAAGCACGGTGTTACTAAATCTCTTCTCATCACATGCCTCGAACACAGCCAATAAGCACTATAGTTAATATTCTCATTGTAGACTTGGAATAACATTTTCCCGACTCGAGTAACCGCATCGTAAGTTATGCTCAACCCATGCACATATCGATCGAATAGACCACGTCGAGTCATCAAGTCGGAGCCACTAAGCTCGCAATCCCGGATATTGGATCGTTCAATCGATTAGGTTAGCGTGTATATACGCAACTGCATGTCACCGTTTGACAGATTTGATGTCACACCCCGAGCACTGTGTTCCAGCATCTCGGCAGGCGCGGGCAGCTGGACAAATTCAATTCACTGTACCATCAACAAAAACTTAATTAGAATCAGATGCCGAAACATCGCATATAACCAAAAAAGTCAAGTTTTGACTTGTAGAGAGACACATATAACTGTAAGAGTGCCTTTTTAAATGTCTACCATCACCGATCTGTAACGACTTAAAGTCCTCGTCTCCCCGATGGGCCCGCAAAGGGTTCGGCGACATCTTCCATCGTCATTATATCGGAGCGCCGCACCGCTCGCGGCTGTTCACAGCAGGGCGTCCGGTTCGACCCCGACATGCCGCAAACGATTCGGCTGGAGTTCGCTAAAAGCAACACGAAGGTCAGCAAGCCGAAGCCGGCCGTTGCCACCGCCGCGCCAGCCGCACACCCCGCATTGATGCACCCTCTCACTGGACGTAAGTACCGCCGCCGCACACACACCCGGCGCTTGCTCGAATACCGACCAGTGTGAGAATAACATCCCACTTTCTGTGGGGTTAGTACAGGTTTTTGTACGAATTTCGAGTCGAATCGTATCGCACGAACGAATCGAATGCCTCCATACGTTTACAGCCAGCGCCATCTATGGACAGTCACTGACATGCAGCTGTTAATAGATGGCAATGGCAAAATGTAAATGTATGTTTGAGCGATGCGAATCGACACGAAATCTGTACAAAAACCTGTACTAACCCCTCTGTACCGCAGAGTGTTAGTGTATCGCTTCCACGAACCCGACACCACCACTGAGGAATGTGAACCGGTATCCTAGATGTTTACGCCAATAGAATTTCGACATTAGCTAAACTCTCAACTGAACTAACGGGACTATGAAATAATGGCAATATTAAAATGATAAAAAATACCACACTTGATAAAGATAACGGTGACAAAACTCAATACAGGTAATAGTCCCGTTAGTTTAGTTTTGTTCAGAAAATAGAATCGATACAATCACTTTCGCAGTAGGTGTGACAATATTTTATTGATCGTGGTTCATTATTTCTCAGTAGTTCTTCAATAGCTACACTGTCCAAGATACTTCTCTACTGTATACCTCTATAAATTTATATTATATACTTATCTAGTTTATGCTTTTTGATATACATATAATATGTACGTAAGATCGCGTGTCGAGCAAACGCAAATTTGGGCAAGTATCTGTAAGCGCTTACACGTACCACGCAACGCCTAGCTCCGCGAAGCTACTACCTATCAATCGATCTGTCGGGTTTTCTACCACTATAATAATATAATTTATTGTACTCTATAGTTACAATATGTTTTCATGTCGTAATACGTCAGTTGCTTAGCGGATTGCTCGTTAGGAGGTTAAGGTAAGGTTACAGAGTTTAATCCTATGTATATCTACTAAAACCTGAGAGGCGTCAAATACGAAACTAATACTTCTAATAATAATTTGTTTCTACTCGTAAGCATATCTTATCCGATAGACGAGCAGCCCGCATTATGTCACTAGGGTTAGTACAGGTTTCTGTACAACTTTCGAGTCGAATCGCTTCCAATAAACGGAACGCCACTCCATACAGCCACTGTCCCAAGCGGAAGAGACGTATATTCTCCGACGACTCAAGTCTGTCAGCAGTACGAGCCTCGAGGATTTACCTCCTTGCTTGGGTGTCTCCTCACCGGCAGCTCCACTGCCTGAGTTCTTTGTTTCAGCCCTTCTAATGCGGCTGGAGCCGCACTGTCTGGCATCGGCCTCAGAGCTATCGCGAGGTTGTGACGGCGGAAACATTTTGAACTAAGTTTTCGGTAGTAGTCCGCTTAGGTCGTTGTCTGTAGATGTATGGAGAAATCCGTTCCGTTTATTCGAAGCGAGTCGACTCGAAAGTTGTACATAATCCTGTACTAAACCTACAGATGGAAAAAAGGGGAGACTTTCAAGCGTGAAAACATGTTTTGCACTGTGTAAATAAACTGACCATCAGCTTCTCTGTTTCATTTGGCTACTTACACTCGCTCGGCATTTTTGTTCAGTCTGATATTTGTAGTGCACAATGCCTGTACAGACCTAGCCAGCCCGTTCTTCCCCGGCGGCGGCGCTGAGCTGTGGCACCACCCGCTGGCGTACGGCGGCGAGCTGCCGGGGCTGTCGCACGGGCTCGTCCACCCCGCCATCCACCCGCAGATGGCGCCCGTGCGTTCTTACCTCTGACTAGCTGCCGCCGATAGGCCACACCACGTGAGTTTTTTTTACTACAACCTATGATAATAACATCAAGATGAGCCCATCCGAACATTTTACGTAAACCTTCTTTATACAAGAAAATGTAGAGCCATGTGTCGAAATTTCTGCGAAATACTGCGTAGGCTTACAGTTTACTACTGACGCCGGAGGAGGGTTTTGCTCCCATAAACTGTCGACATTTTTTCGCGTGGTCCGCCGGGTCTATAGTATAGTTGTCTTTGACTACAACATTTTTTTTATCGTGAACCTATTGACCTCTATTGTACAAGTCTGTCAACGCAAAAATGAAGACACTTGATTTTCGCCATTTTCGCGCGTATTGTTGTGTAAGCAGGCGAAGGTGTCCATGGAAGTCAAATAATTGTAAAGAATAGTTAGTCCAGCGTATACCTAATAAAGATCAGTAGTGAACGTTAGCTAACGAGCGGGAGAGTCACCCTGTGAAGCGAACAACGCCACCCATGGACATTTTCAGCGCTAGAATTACGTACTGCAAATGCGTTGCTGGCTCTTTTTATCCGGTCCATGAATAATTCTATGGTATATAGCTTTGAATAAAAATCGCTGCTGCTAGTTGATTCTATATTTTGTACGAGCGCGGAAAGAAGGATCTGGCGTACTGACTGGATTTTGTTCGAGTTCGTTCAACCATATAAGAAAGCCTCTTCTAATGGGAAACCTGTGCGTTGTAGACCCCGCTGACGCTGGGCGCGTGCGTGCTACCCGCGCCCGCGCTGGGCTCGCCGGGCGCCGCGGTGCCTGCGCACGCGCCAGCGCCGCCCGCGCACCCCGCGCACCCCGCGCACCCCGCGCCGCCCTGCTCCACGCTGTTCGTCGCCAACCTCGGCCAGTTCGTTTCCGAGCACGAGCTCAAGGAAATATTCAGCAGGTACGTCTCGAACATTTCTATCGGATTCGACTGGAAAGCCACGTTGTTTTTATCTTTGATTCCCACATCTAACGATTCAAATGGTTCTCTTCAACTAATAAATATTTAAAAAAATTATATCCATATAGTAGCCAATAATTTTGAATCACAACTCTTGTTTTCTACATCTATAACTCTGATTTCAAACAGAGCACATGTGAGAAATTATTATATTAGCTCGTATAAAATATTTCCAGTCGAACCGAATTTTCGAAACCCAGTTAAATGTCTGCATGATATTAATAAAAAAAACATTATCTGTATCGATGAATTAAGTTGTTATTCAAAATATAATTGTGTATTCTCCACAGTGCATGTCACACCAAGTATCACTAAGTCGTCCATTGTTGAGAACTATTTGTTTGTAATGCATCCCGCACCAACTGACGCGCTCAGTTAGTGCGGGATGACCGTGCCTGCACTTGTACCACTTCAGCATGACAGTCGACACATCTATATTCCACACTATAACACACTAGTCGTATGCTATCAGCACAAACATCACAAATGTATGAATTGTCCATTGCACCAAAAGTTTATTTACGATATTTATAACGGCCTACTTTGAGCTGCAACGGGTGTGTGCCGTTGTATATTCGCGAGTTGCGAGAACGTCAATGAATATCTGTTTTATTTTTGGCTTTCCAACGGAGTCGTAGGACCCGTTTTCGAATTTATTTGCAAAATTTAGCATATTACTCGTATACGCAGAAACAAAAACAACAACCGCCTTCAGGGAACTGAGGCGAACAGGAAACATTTCATACCGTCGCCATTCACGTAAACTCGCACCACAAACGCGCCGGTCGCCGCGTCAGAGTCACTGCTGCGTGCTGTAGAGGTACCCGTGCAGACACATGTGAGTGTGTGGTCGCAGCTGCGGAGGGTTCTCGCGGCTGCGGCTGCTGTCGGGCGGCGGCGGCGCGGGGCCCGTGGCCTTCGTGGACTTCCACTCGGCGAGCGACGCGGCGGCCGCCGTGGCCCGGCTGCAGGGCGCGTTGCTGCTGAGCTCCGAGGGGCCCATCCACCTCGAATACGCGCGCCACAAGCTGGCCCACAACGGCTGGATACTCGCACATGAAGTATGCATGCGCTCTCTCCTACCCCTCGACAACACACGCGGCTTTCAACTTCTTTTACCGCGTATACCCCCTAAAACCAACTATACGTGATGCCTGCGACTACGTTCACGTCTGCGGGAATCTGTTATTTCTCGCGAGACTAAAGATAGCTTATATGAAACTGGGATGGAGTGTAAAGAAAATAGAAAGCTACACTAGCTTTCTATTTTCTTTACACTCTTTAAGTTAGTACTTGACTGCGATCGCACCTGATAGTAAGTGATGATGCAGTCGAAGATGTTATCGTAGCAACTCGGAAAGGGTAAGTAAACTCACTATCCTAACGGTTTGCACCAGCATTGTACCGGAACACTAACTTCGCTTGGCGGAGCCTCTTTTCTGGTGGGCGGTAAGGTGCCACGGCCAAAGCCTGCCACCAGACAGGATCGAAATTATAAAATTGTTAAAAGGCCTCCGGCTGGTCAGTATTTTACTACAGTTATTTTTAGTACAAACAATCAATTTTGACCTCTACGTAATAATATTACGAGACTGTGTTCTACCCTTATAAACGGTGCTTTGAAATAGTAAACCCGGATTGAATTCCCAAATCATATACTACTCGTAGATGAAGAACAAGCTTTAGCTGTGTACATTTGTTAAATATACCCTCTATGTATGTAAAGCGTGAAAGCTTTATATTATCTAGTAACCGTAGATATACTATCTGTGTACACTGAATTTCTCCTCGATAAAATAATAGATCCCATATTTGCCGAACTATCATAACCGCCGCTTTACTTTAATGAGTATTCAAATTGATACGTAATATTTGGATTTTGGCTTTATCTACGCAGTTTACCCCGCAAGTATTAATGAGCGATCTACATCGTTATTTCATAGAAACCGTGTAGTAACTTTATAATAATAGTTTGGATCCCATACATTAATAGATTACTGAAGTTAATATTAAAAGTGTCAAAATACATATATCGAATCGTATGGGGTTCAAATTTTAATCTGACTGTGTTATAATCACCTTGCACCCTTGCACAATTATAGATCTAATACTCGTAGCATTTATCTTAAATAGGTAATACTTATATGCGCTTAGATAACTAATTAAATAATTGTAAAAATGTTTGCCTCCACCACGCATGTCACCATACCAAAGTGTAAGAAAGACGCAAACATAATTTTAATTAAGGGCATTTTATTATGATTATTTTTCTAAACGGAACATATGTTTTATCAACATATGTTGGTGATTGTTTAAGTATGATTTAGCCAGTTTGATGCAGAGAAAAAAATTGGTTGTGTTGTCAACACGTATCAGTGACAAGCACAGACCTAGAAAACAATATGCACTGGCCCCATCTTCAAAACTAGCGTGACTTTTTTTTTAATCTGCCAAGTGGCGTATAAGATGGCGTAACCTAGGGTAGTAACTAGTAACCATGTAGTATTACAAATCTTGGCGCTCATCATCGCGCCACATATCACGCAAGGCTAGACTAGAATGAATGCATGGGACATCTACATAGTTTTGTTATCTCTGTGGTGACGAGTGTTTCGATGGAGAGGTAGTTTAACGCTCGGTTTGGTCGGCAGGGAGCCAAAGGCGGAGAAGAGGGCGAACAGCATTAGTTCGTTCGTGGCACTCGGCACTTGACAACCAGCGCACTGAGGGACGCGCTTCCTTGATCCGCGGCAGCGCGCACCGCCCGCGCCGCCCTAGCGCCGGATCAAGATCGACCCAGGTTCACTAGCAACGCCTACACTTCAATGTACATAGCAAACGCTCTCGTATGTCGGTTCATTTTTAACCCGATCGGCGTCAGCGGTCGGGGGTGTGGCGTATTATGTTGATACCAAATTTAGCATTAAATTTATTATTATTAATAATATTAACATTCCAGTTGTATCGTTTACCGTTCTCGACAAAAATTTTATTTTGAAATTTCCCATTTTATTGTATATCGCGTTTATTTCATAATTCATTTTTTAATGTTATATATAGGATTTATTTACACTTAACTTATAGTATGGTGAAGTTTGTACATTCGTGTCTACGCGACGGCGTAGCACCGGAGAGGATTTGTTATGGATATAGTGTAATATCAGAAATTAATCACTAGGATATATCTCATTCGAATAAGCTAAAAACCAAAGGTGCCCTTCATAGAAAGATTACGTTTTGTTGATAATATTTCAAGTTGATGATTTTTAATGGAGTTGTATGTAATAATAACGATACTTTTGTTTTAGTCTCGATAATATTAGCATATTTAAATGAATTTTTCACGACTATCTCAAATTATATTTACCTAATGCTTTTTTAGTAATTTTTATAATGTTCAATCACTCGTTAAAGCGCTGGCACTCTAGTGTTGGTCTTACGATCCTTTCTATCTGTAAATGAATAAATTTAAATTGCAATAATTGTAAACTTGTGACTAGTTGAAGTGACAAGAGTGTGGAGCCGCCCTCGGTGAGCGCCGTGGAAGTGCAATAGGTACATTACTGACCGCGCCGCGCTCGCTTCTCTCGCATCGTATCATTGCCCCCCCTTCCCCTTCCCGCTTATCTTATCACATCCTAACCCCGTGGTGCACATGCTGGTGAAGAGAACGCCAGGCAAGATTGTTCAAAAAAACTTATGAATCAAAAAATAAAACTCGATTCATCCTAAAGATACTAAACCTTACTAAATTATATACTTTGGTGTAAATCTCTAGACAGTAGAAATAAAAGCAGATCACCGATAGAGAGCAACCTTGTTCAGTTTCTACTACTGGCTGGAGGATCTATTTTTATTTTACAAAATAAAATGGCTTGACTCTCAGTTTACAGTCGCGCTGGCGTACTTTTACACCGATATTTATGTGTATCATCGGGTTTATGTCTTGTGCCTTGCGAAAATATATTTCAAAAATAATTCCTTTTTATCTCATACACTGTTCGGTGTACATATACGAGCACCTATATCTCGTATACGATGCGATGTGGTCGAGTATGGTTCAGTCTTGTTGCGAGAATTTAGCCTTGGCCTTATGAGAGTTTAATAACTATATTATGTAATCATTATATTAATTAATTAACTATTATTATTATTAGTATTAATATAATATGGCGACCGCGCCGTGCTGAATAGTGAAACAATATTCTATTTGCATGCTTTGACGAGCTTTTGGGTAATGTACTAATTTAAAATTGAGTAGTTACTTTAATTGTGTAATCGTTAGGCGAATAATATAAAACTAGATAAGGGTATTTATTGTAGAGCATCAGCATATAGTTACATTAATGTATTAATGTTAATTGGAATGTTATTCATACATAATATTGAAACAGTGTAATGAAATTTACTGTGTTAGGTTTAATCAAATGGAAGAGATAATATATTTTTTATTTTAAGCTAGTTGACTATCGCATGCAGAATAACTTACAAGTAGCTTCGGACTGGGCGAGTGTTTTAAAGCGACGCGATACCTGCGGAGTGGCAAAACTGTCAAACTTGTGTGAAGTAAGTGCGAAATAGCAATAAACCAAAAATGAACTCTTAATGTTTATATTATTATAGGTATCTAGAAACGTATTCTGCTGATGTAAACATGTAAAAATTATACAAAAAAAAAAGTAAAAAAAAAATATCCCTGCTTAGGCTATTACTATAAGGTTTCTAATATTCGGGTTGAAATCTCGACGCGACAGATATGAAGGCGGGATTCACGCGTTCGTCGTTCGGAGGCCGGAAAATGTGAAATTCTTATGAAAATCTCTTAGTCAATATAATAGAAATATGTCAATTTTTGACTTAGCAAAATTTTATACGTTATTTATAGTAACTGTAAACTTTCACGATAATATATACCGAGCGTCATGGCGTATAGACCAAAGATGAAAGATATACATAATTTTAATACTAACCTCAGACCGTACCAAACATTATTTGTTGACTCGAATGCTGGCGACAAGTTTTCTTATATGAATATTTTTTATTGTGAACGGAGAACCTAAGCTCTCTAATTTGGCGTTCTCCTGCGTAGAGATTTTATATATTTCCTAACTTAATAATTCATATATTATACGTTCTTTAGATATTTTATTTATTTAAATAAATCAAATATTGAATTTTAATTAATATTTATATCCAATTAATATAATAATTAATGCCAGTGCGTGTGAAGTCGGCTTTTGTTAACTTCGTTAGCTAATAACTAAATATAAATACGAACTTTTATTACGAATGCGTTCGAGTGAAATATTAATTGATTTGTCGTAAATCCTAAAATAACAAATCAAAAATCTCGGTTTCTCTCGTGCTAGTGTTTCAATGTCGGTTTTTAATATTTAAGCTAAGTCAGTGTTTACTTATTTAATTCGGTAATATAATAACATGTAATGCTAATTCGTATGTAAGTAATCGTGTAATAGTGTAGTAGAGATCTCCCAACCTTCGGCGCCCGGCGTCCCGTTCCCCGATGCGAACAAATACAACGAAAGTTTTATAAAATAAAGTTTCTGTTCCATTGTTTTGTCAATAGCCGTGGTAACTTTATGCAAATAGTAATATTATTAAATTCTTATGTAAAAAAAATTCGGTACAAGACATTATCATTATGCGATCATAATATGTACTTGAAAATCAATTAAATCAGACGAAGGAGGTCAAGTTAGACTGAAACAACGATCAAAAAAGTATGCGTATGTATAGAAACCGTAACTTACAATTATCTTTCGAGAATGATACCCAAAGTCTCAAATTTTTTTCGCTGTGTGTCATGCCAGTCGTGATTAGCTGACTCACGCCGTATGTCAGCGGTGCAGACCTATCAACAACCGAAAAGGTCACGGAACATTTTATATTACGGTCATCAGGGAATTTGAAAACTGAGGGTATCTATCCGTACATGAATATCAGAATGCACAAAGTCACATCAAACATCTGCCTAAAGTTACCACAGAGCTAACCATTCGTTTAGGTAACGTCGTTCTGCCATTCGGTTGTGCCACGTGCGGGTCACGGGGTAGGTGTGGAATGGTCGCGGCGATTAATTTTAGCGGACAGTTCATTTTCATTTCCAAATGTATAAAATAACTGGACTATAGGGCGTTGTAAGGTATTTTGGTGCATGGCGGAAAAGGTACGACATCAATCTGAAGGGTTACTTATTACAGGTTTTTGTACAAATATTTCGAGTCGCTTCGCACAAACGAACTGAATTCCTCCATAGGTACATTTACTGTCCATAGATGGCGTTGGCTGTCAACAATGTGTGAAGAAATTCGGTTCATTTGTGCGAAGGGAGTCGATTCGAAATTTAAACAACAACCTGTACTAACCCTACTACGCGTGCGAACGATACGCACGTCCGTTCCGACCCATTTATCCCCATGATACCTTATTTTCGACTCTGCGCAACCGCTAAACTTAGTTGCCGCGACTTGTACGCCAATGGCAGGCCGCGCGGGAGCCGGCGCCGCCACGATTCCGTCCAACCGTAGCTAGCGATAAGTGACGTCCAGTGGCTGCGGACAAGGCTGCGTCATTTGCGGGACTACTCGATACATATCAACGTGTAATATTAATGTGTAATTAGAGTTAAAAATGCAGTTTCATAGAGACTTTTATTCAGCATCCTCGTCTAACTACTCGTATAATGCAATCGGCTGTATGTCACGCTAAATCGTTGTCGAGTTTCGTTTGGCGGGCCTCGCGCTTTGCATTCTTTGTCTTCGAATATTTTCGCTTGGGTATCACGTTACGTAGGAGACAGATGGACCGGTGGGTATTCCATTGCATTCGTATCGCTTAGATTTTGTTGTTACAAGTACATGCGCACGGTCTGCGTCGTTTAATGTCCTTTGTGAATACCGACGTTGCAACCGGCCGCGCGACAAAATGATAGCGAACAAACTATAGATTGTTTTCGGAGTGACGGCCGCGGAGCGTGGCCTCGCCGTCGTGACAGCGGCCGCGTGTGATAGGGTAGAGTAGCGGTGTAGTCGCCTTGCAAGTTAGGTTAAGTGAGCGGTAACAAACAATCGCCGTGTACCGGAAACATATCAATTCTGTGCCCCTTAATAAAATAATTAAATACTAATTTAAGAGATACATATGAATAGCATAAAACAAAATAATCGTTCGGAGTATTCGAATAAATACCTACTAAGTGTTGTTTTCGTACGTTGAACAATTAATATGGTGATTAGTTTTGGAAATGAGAATAATTACGCATAGTTGTACCCGAGTAGTGTCGCGCAATTCGTTTTACCGCAATAGGTCTTTTTTTTATTATTTTAATTTATTTTATAATTGTTATATGTTATCTTTATAGTATAGACTAATGAATAATATGGCTTAATTACCAAAATATTTTTAGCAGTTCGCTTCGTATTCAGTATTAATGAACTTGTTTTTAATTTTCGGTGACAAGAGCTAAGTAGTGTGTTGCTGGAAACTTATTTGTATATCGAGCAAATTAAACCATACAAAGTATATAGTTAGTAATTAATTGTTAGATTTGTGTGACTTGGATTATTTAAAAGCTTTTAGAGCAATGGTAAAGTGTTATTGTGATTTAAGAAAAAAAAAACATAATGACATTGTAAAAAATAGTGATAAATTTAGCTTAATTATTACCATTATTACAACTTTTATAGATGTTCATTGATTTTCTTTTCTTACTTCATGGACTATTGTGGCATTGGAGACGTCATTGTTAATTCAAATAAATTTGAGCTCATCCTCAATCGAAGTTTTCATTCATCCGACATCCCTTCGTATCGCGGTCAATCGAGTCTCCAAACAGACGGGTTAGTACAGATTTTTGTACGAATTTCGAGTCGACTCACATCGCACTAACGAATCGCATGCCTCCATACATTTACAGCTAGTGCCATCTATGTACATGTCAGTGACTGTCCAGAGATGGCGTTGGCTGTAAATGTATGGAAGAATCCGATTCGTTTGTGCGTTGCGAGTCGACCCGAAATTCGTACATAAACCTGCACTAACACCCCAGAAACCCGAACAAACTTACTAATTCTTCGACCATTGTATAAAAGTTTCGAGTTTCTACTTTGCCCTATTCTATTAGCACCCAAAGACATTTTATCAGTACGTTTGTAACAAGCTATTGTGATCTGTTCTGTTTTGTCAATTTTCTTGTTAAATTCGACAAGATATTAGTATATTATTATTAGGTCTCTAGTTTAGGATATCTAAAGTTAGATAATATAATTATATCAACAGTTGAGCTTTGGAAATTGCTTTGTAGATTAACTGCTTTAATGCGTCTTCTTGTAAAACGAGTTTTGAGAGTAATAAACGAGTATAATATAGGTATACCTATATAGTTGTATGTAGAATTGCAGGTTTTACAGTGAGACGTCATACTTGTGGGCGTGAGCGCTAATTTTTTCTTATTTAATTAATACCTAATTCATTTGTGGCAGTGTTGTATTTATGTTATAATTAGTTTTAAAGCATTATAGGGTCCAAAGATTGGGAATAAAATTATGTGACAAATTATTTTGATTGTTTCTTTATCATTTGTATTTAACGAGTTCTTTGTTTACTAAAGCTATAGTCCCAAACCTATTTAACCCATACAGGATCAGTTTCAAAGGAAAGACTTCTTTAACCAAACCTTTGAATTACAAATGGACTAAAGATAGCAAAATATATAGGGTACCTACGTAATTAAAGAAATCTTGAAGGTATGACTAAACCTCTGTACATACGTCTACTGATAAAGTCTGTAAGTAGGTACAATTTGTCATGGGTAAGGACATAATGTAACGAATAAAACGAGGCAATTTACAAATTAAAGTTTGATGTAAAGGAAAGATGATAAGTATTGGTTTCAATAAGGTAGGTACGTTTATCTAAAGGCGCAGTTTTCAAGAGATTGAACACCACCGGAATGTAGCAGAATGAAGAATATCGAGAATCGAGATGCTTCATAATCAGTACAAAGAAGAGTTCTGAATACTAATTAGTAAGTAAGAAGAAACGTAACCATGAACGATTAAGGAAGTAGCAGACAGAATGCTAACCTTTTAAGTATGATAAGTCTTATTTTCATAGGCAATCTCCTCCGGACAACCTATTTGTAGTGGAGAGAGGTAATAACATCTATCAATGAAATAGATACACAGAGCATACCTACTTCTTTCCGGGTTCAGAACATGTCGTAGGTATTTTAAATTATGAAAAATGCCGATAAATGAGCCAGAATCGTATGTACACTCGGGCCACTGGCTACAACTACAAAATCCGCCAACGGCACATTTCCTATAGTTTTAGTTGTAGTTTAATTTAACATGGACTCGCCGGACACGGTCAAAGGTCATACCTATACTGCTGGCCGCCTCACGCCACAAGTGACTTCAGCTACCTTTGTGGCCACTTCTAGTTGTAGTGTGGCTTGGCGTTTGGCCCGAGTGCGGTGTACCTTATAAGTGAATCTTATAAGGTACACCGCACCGCATATATAAATCACCATTTTAATAAATTATTATACATACATTTTCAAAGAGGTTTTTTATCATAGAAAACTACAGTAGAAGCGCCTCTAACATTAATAGACTATACGAGTATCTAATCCTATCCTCACTCTGTGATATGGTTATGGTTGAAATGATATGAATGTTACTTAATCCTCTAGGAAAGCTTTTAATTAGGACCGAGCCAACTATCCTGACTAAGCCGCGAACTACGCAGCACAGTCTGTAATTATTTAAACAACTCCAAGTTAGTGTGACCTCATTCTGGCCCGAGGCAATTAGTGGAGTGACATTAATATCACATTAGCCCCAAACTTAGTAGTTCGCGACTGAAACAACATTTTGCTATGTAGGAATCTGCCTACGTAGTTATAGCGGTTACAAATAATTTTAAAGCAGAACATAACTTTCACAGAACAGTTTTAAAACTTATATTTTACCTTTTGACAAAAATAAAATTAAAATAGATACCCCACAAGAATGAACATACATTAGCCATTTAGCGTTCCGGTGTGATCCTGTGTAGAAACCGTTGGGGTGACTTTACTTGCCTGCACATCCAAGTTATTACTTTAACATCTTCGGCTGCATCATCAGTTAGGTGAGATCGCAGTCAAGTACTAACTTGTATTGTGTAATAAAAAATACATAACAACTTTTGGTTTATCAATACTAGGTATCCGATGCCCCTTCGCACACGACTCGTAATCGTAAGCGTATGACGCTACGCATAACAATATGATAATTACGCCTCCTACGATTTGCTGCAACACCACTTCGTCTGCGGACATGACTGAAAATGTTCAGGCTCGTACTGCTCTCGTCGTATGCGGGGCTTACGCTACGCTTACGAGCCGTGTGTGATGGGGCTTAGGACAACATGAACCATATTATTATTCGTGTTTACTACCATAAAACTATCGATATTTTCATTTATAAAGAAATACTTGGAAAATGGAGCTAGACCACCTTTATTTGTAGGTATACTGTTTAACAGGCTAGGTAGCTTGGAGGCGTAACTGCAGAAACAAAGAAGGGTTGAGAAGCTACATAGATCTCGTTTCGTCCCTAAAGACACAACTTCGCCGGACTTCGCTTCACCCAGTGTTCCTCTGCGCTGTTCGACCAGTTGCTCAAGCCATTTCTGGACATATATTGTACTTTAATTAAACTTTTAAATCAGTACAAGCATGGAACTAGTGAAAAACTTTTTTGCAATCTTGAAAAATGAGAAAGATTTTGAATGTTGAACCAACGGGATTATGGATAAAAATAAGTGCCCATTTCTAATTTAAAACCACTGCCACAGAGTAAGTATCGTAATAAAAAGAAACATCGTTATCGAAAAAAGGAACTAGTGTAAGTATTAAAAATTCCCCTCAAATATTATATTAGCTAGGTTTTTGAGATCCACCAAAACACGTAAGAAAAGTCTTAATACGATTTTCAAACGACTGAATTGATTTTCATAAAACACGGAATACGAGTCTATATAGCTCTCAATTTAATTAATCTTCTTATTACTCTGAACTATCAAAGTGCACTAAAATCTGGTCATTCATTTGGGACTCACAATCCCATTGGCAGACATAATTAAACTTAAATTGAAGACATTTGGCACCATTATTTGTGCAAAATCTCTAAACTAGGTCCGATTTTTCAATCGCCAGATAATAATCGTTAACTAAGCAATAAATATGGCGTTTTGACAGATTTTTTTTTGCCTATATTTCAATTCTCAGATAGTTATCTGGCGATTCAAAAATCAGCCCTAAACTGACACGCTCAAAAATAGTGCTATAATAAATACAGTGACAGCCGTTTTCACTAAACCTACGAAACGCCTAAATTGAATGCTTAGCAGATAAGTGACAGTTTTCACCTACAACAACTGTCACCTAAGGGCTAAGCATTCGATTTAGGCGTTTCCTAGGTTTAGTGAAAACGGCTATGAGTGTTATAGTGGTAAATATAGTGTTTTACATTTTAAAAAGGATAACACTATTTTTATTTATTATTGATTTATTTATGTATATCTTAAATGTAAAATTATACACATGATGAATGATGATGGTTTCATACCCTTGAGCCTAGACGGCACATGTTTTAGACACGTCAAATTAGTTTAGAGATTTGGCCCTAATACATAACAGAACTCAACATTTCAACAAAATATTTTACTATTAAATAATATATATTCCATATCTAAAGCGTCTATTTACAAAAATATTTTTTGAAGATCAATGGCATAGAGCACTGATCCCATGTAAATCGCGTAACGTTTTGGTGGCTTCGACATGGGACACATTTTTCAGATGTGCTCACAAAGTATGCCCGCATCAAGATCAAACGCGATATACATTCCTACTTAACCCTTTTTACGGTATTCTAGGATATACAGAATCTGAATTCTTGAAAGAAATAGTTTCGAAACTTTCAAGCATTCAGATTCTGCGTAGACTAGAAAGATTTTCATAACTAAAAAATTTGAAGCATTTTTTTTTCTGTTTGAGTGGGTTCGTCATGGCTTACTATACACACTTAAAACATCTGACGACGGAATAGCGTAGCGGTAGCAAACCTGCAGTCTGCGTCGGAGTTCGTGGGTTGGATTTCCACTACTATTAAATGTACTATTAAATGATGAAAGACATCAATTAATCTCTCGTCTGTGAACGGGCATTTTAATCGCTAAATTGTTGCTCAAAAAGAGAACTACCTATTTATATGTTTACGAACAAATATAAGTAGGTATTTACAAATATGAAATATCGCAGATAAAATATGAGTTGCGGAAACATCAAAAGCGACCGCAATACTGTTGAACGCAGTTCATAAAGTTTTGACACGAAAGTTTAAAAGCCCGAATATTTAGCGCACAACTTCCCTTGGCGAAATGAAATTAAACTTGTGTGTGTCGCAATGGACAATATTTATTGCTGACCTGAAAAAGTATGATCGAATTTATGCGTATCGTAAAAATATATATCTACTACATCTGGGTATGTAGGTACTAGCAATAAAAATACAACACACCACAACGTCGATTGGTTGGTATATAAATGGTACACACGGCGATAGTATCACAAAATTTTGCCCAACAAATGATTTGCCATAGATCGCAGATTTGAGGAAAAATCAATGATGTATATCTGCATTGTAGTAATATGATTATTATGAGTTTGTGTGTCACTTAAATGTAGTACCCTATCCTAATAACGATTATTATAGAATATAATGTAAACCACAACAACACAACTATTGAACTTATTTGGCTAACAAAGTTTTTTATAACTTATAACCTTAATATATATAAGCTATCCCCCTTTTATCCCGGTACAATCCACGGTTTCCGACGAAGGATTTTAGTAAACTACATTCCAATGAATGAGCCACAGCTATTGGTAAGTATAGCAAACCTGCATTAGAGTAGGTAAGTAGTAGATGATTGGAGTACTTAGGAAACTATAAAGTTTAAGATATCGGGTGGGGAACACGAAGAAAAAATGAAATCCATACAGGCGAAGCCTAGTTGCAGAAAAGTTCTTCTCAGTGCAAAACTGCTTTCTGAACGTGGCAGTAGAGTCTAACATTTCGCCAGTTCTAACAGTGCCTATGTGAGTATAGGCCTATGTGAAAGAATAAACATTTTGATTTATTTGCAAAAAAAAATGACTACGGAGTACGGACTAGACACAAGCACGTATTTTTACAACTTTGTTTGGGTGAGGAATCATGGCTACAGATTCAACCCATATTGATGAGTTGAATATCAATTTTGAGGTTTATTTCGTATTTCCGCAAAGAACGAGCATAGATCAATATATAACGAGTTACACCTGCTACAGACCAATATTTGGATTAAAAAGTACAATGACAAGATAAAGTTTTTAGTGAGATACGTTACTCTTTACCATACGCAGCACAAAAGGACACGGCGCATAGGTAAATAGGAAAGTTGAACGTTTTATATACTGTTTGAAAGAGTTTGTTTCTCCGCAGCCGTTGAACTACTGACACCATTCTTACGCATTCAGCGCGCCGTTTCTTTTAAACTCTCAGCAGTAATTAGTAACTACCTGTTCTACAAGATTTATGTACAAGAAAACTAGTGTTTTAAATATTTTCAATACGATTTTTAAAAGCTTTAGGTTGAATTTTTGAGTTTTTTTAATAGTAGGTAAATAGAAAAATAAGCCCGACGACAATTGAAGCAACATGATTATGTCATATAAGTATGAATATCTGGGTGACCGAGCTTCGCTCGGTGGCAAATAGATGGCACCAGTAGTCATATATTTATTTTATTTTTGGATTTTTAAAATGAATCCTAGCTAGATCGATTTATCGCCCCCAAAACCCCCTATATACTAAATTTCATGAAAATCGGATGAGCCGTTTCCGAGATCCAGATTATATAGAAATATATATAGGTACAAGAATTGCTCGTTTAAAGGTATAATATATATATAAAATAAAATTAAACAATCTTGAGCATCTTCTAAAATAAGATGAAATAATGAGTTTTTTTTATGATATTACCATCAAGATAAGCCCATCCGAACATTTTACGTAAACCTTCTTCATACAAGAAAATGTAGAGCCATTGTCGAAACTCCTGCGAAATACTGCGTAGCTTACTACTACTGACGCCGGAGGGGTTTTGCTCCCATAAACTGGCGACATTTTTTCGCGCGGTCCGCCGGGTCTATAGTATAGGTGTCTTTGTATCGTATCTTCTAACCTAGCAGAGGTTAGTAACCCCTAACGGTCGGTACACAGCAATCAGCGTCGTACCGAAACGCTTGGTGGTACGTATATCTCAGCTGCCTTTGCCCAATCCATCCATCTCCCTGATGTTACTAGACATAATTGTGAAGCAGATGTCTAAGGAAAGACCGCTTTTGCAAAATTGATAAAGTATTGATAACATTTACCCATATTTAGAAAAAAGGTAAGTAACTTGTCGTCTGATGACAGCCATTAGATCGCTATTCTTTTCATTCTGAGTGAAAACCCGTGCTCAGTAATTAGTGGTAATGTTTAAAAGTGATGAATATTTTAGTCAGTAACCTTATACCAGGTAAAAACCACAATGATGTTCTAGCTTAAAAGTAACATGTAAAACAAGGAAGACGGCGCATCTTTATTATTATTATTTTTAAGAATTTTCTCAACAAAATTTTTCGTATCTTTAAAAAAATTCATCATCGAAAATTCACAATTGAAACTTCATCATCGAAGCCACGGACGCCTCTTGTTGGATATGGCCAGGAGCATAGATTATTACTATATGAATCCGAATAACACTTCAACATGATCGAAATATGCACGAATTACAAATGACTTGGTACTTTTAATGAATGGAGACATCGTAGTTCACAGGACTCTTAAAATAAAAATCACAACCGATACAAAAGGCCGCATAACTACCAAAGCAGATCCTCGAAAAATTCAATGGATGTCAGCTGTCCCAATTACGTGTACTAATTACCTACAGCCACTTGAAGTTTTGCTTCATTCATTACTACTCTCGGAATGTCGCGCTTTTTTCAAACTAGCTTCATATACCTACTTTTGAAACAGTACTTCCAGTAGTAGCTAATGAGGTTGTAACTTGTAAATGCGTCTTGGTAAATATGACACTTCCCTTGTGTTTGGTTCCTTATACAATGTTGCTTTAGCGAGTAAAAAATAACTACTGTAACAAACTTTAAAATTCATCGTCGAAAACTCACAATCGAAAATTCATCATCGTAGCCAGCATCGGGCGCCTTTTTTGATAATAATAAAGAAGCTCAAAGTCAAATCGATGACAAAACTTCACACTCCCTTATCTACAGAATAACAAGCGCTGCTATAACAACTTAAGCTAATCTCAACTTAAGAGCAAAGTTAACGTAAAAGCTTCAGATGCGATACCCATTCTAGTCGAACTTAACCGCAATTCACTTCAACAGTAGTTAGGAGTGCACAATCAATGCATTTCCAATAGCGACGAGAGTTTGGCCCGGAATTTATATGAAAATAGACGATAATACCTAGCACCCTCATCGTATTATTGTGGATAGTAAGGCGACCCCAATCCTGAACGTTGTCCTAGGCGTATAAGATCATTTCAGGAGGGGTGTCTAACCAGATTCTAAATCAACTGTCTACTTTTCAGCTCTATTACCGACTCAAATCCTTGCCATCCGTAATCCTATACCTTTAAACGAGCAATTACTATATATATAGCTACTCGTGCTGATTCACTCACTCACTCACTCACTGATTGATCACCTCTCCTGAACAATTTTGTATGAAAAATTTTTTTTTCAATGACCGTTTCGTATAGAAGGGCAAAATTCGTTCGGAGGAAAAATACGGAGAGAGCTGATGATTGAGGATTTCGAAGACGGGTGAAGAGCACAGCCAAGGGTATTGCAGATAGGTGGGGGGTGTTCGACCAAATGTCATTTGAAATGTCATCCAACCGTCAGTGAGCTGAAAAAAAATTCAAAATGGCGAATTCAAAATGGCCGCCATACGAATTTCGCCTATACCTCGGAAAGTATAAAAGATGGAAGAATGGTTTCGTGACAAGAAGTGATCAGGACCCGAAGGTCTATTTGATGGATAGAAAAAAAAATTCAAAATGGCGGAATTTATTTTTCCATAAAAAATGTATGGGGAATGTTCAAGAGACTAACAGTTGGTAATTATGCAAGGTTGCGATGCGGTTTTTCGGAGAGTTACTAGAGAAAAATATGGAGAGAGCTGATGATTGAGGATTTCGGAGACGGGAGAAGAGCACAGCCAGGGTATCGAAGATAGGTGGGGGTGCTCGACCAAATGTAACTCGAAACGTCATCCAATTGGCAGTTAGCTGAAAAAAAATCAAAATGGCGGATTCAAGATGGCCGCCATACAAATTTCGTGTTGTTCTATCTCGGAAAGTATAAAAGATAAGAGAGTGATTTCTTTGCAAGACGTAATAAGAATCTCAAGGTCTACGGGATGAATGAAAAAAAAATCAAAGTGGTTGAATTTATTTTTCCATGGAAAATGTGAATGCTACAATAAACAAGGCCTATGAAAAACTATGAAAAGTTTGAGAAGAGATGATGGTCTACGATTTGGATGATGATTGAGGAGCACGGTCATGGATTTAAAGATAGTTAAGGGCTGTTTGAATAAAAAATACACTGAACCTCATCGGATGAGGTTCAGTGTATTTTTTATTCAAACAGCCCTTAACTATCTTTAAATCCATGAATGAGGTTCAGTGTATTTTTTATTCAAACAGCCCTTAACTATCTTTAAATCCATGACCGTGCTCCGAGGTAATTCTTTTAGCCCATTGCCAAACGGATTCCAATTGGCGATAGAGATGACGGCGATTCTTTTATAGGTGAGAAGACAGCCCGCGGGCCACATGTGGCCCGCGCTCCCACGCGCCCTACTAGTTACTATATTTATATAGCTACTTGTGCTGATTCACTCACTCACTCACTGATTGATCACCTCTCCTGAACAATTTTGTATGAAAAAAAATTTTTTCAATGACTTTTTCGTATAGAAGAGAAAAATTCATTCGGAGGAAAAATACGGAGAGAGCTGATGCTTGAGGATATCGAAGACAGATGAAGAGCACAGCCAAGGGTATCGGAGATAGGTGGAGGGTGCTCGACCAAATGTCATTCAAAATGTCATCCAATTGGCAGTGAGCTCAAAAAAAAATCAAAATGGCGGATTCAAAATGGCGGCCAAATGAATATCGCCAATATCTCGAAGAGTATAAAAGATGGAAGAGTGGTTTCTTGACAAGAACTGATCAGGACAAAAAGGTCTATTTGATGGCTAGAAAAAAAATCCAATATGGCGGAAATATTTTTTCCATAGAAAATGTATGTGGAATTTTGAATTGATTTTTATAGGCGGGAAGACAGCCCGCGGGCCACATGTGGCCCGCGCACCCACGCGCCCTACTAGTTCTTGTATATACTTATATATATTTCTATATAATCTGGATCTCGGCAACGGCTTCTACGGTTTTCATGAAATTTAGTGTACAGGGGGTTTTGGGGGCGATAAATCGATCTAGCTAGGATTCATTTTTAGTAAATGTCGAATTTACCAAAAATAAAATAATAAAAATATGACTTCTGCTGCCATCTATTAGCCAGTAGTTAAACTACCGAGCGAAGCACTTCTGCTGCCATCTATTATCCAGTAGTTAAACTACCGAGCGAAGCTCGGTCAACCAGATATTATATATTTAACTGAAATCGTAAGGCCACGTAGTTTGACGCTACACTGTTTGCTTACACAAAAAAGGTTTACGTAAATCGTGCAGATGCCTATATCCTGATACACATATTTCGAGCCTAAACAAGAAAAATTTAAATCCAGAATTTTAAAAAACCAAAGCACATGAAAAAACAGCAAAATAGGAGGCGGAGGAAAGCAAAGTTAACGGGAACGCAAACGAAATCGGTCTTTGTTTACATGTTTGGTCAACTCTTGAATTGCGAAGCAAGCCGCCGCCGCGCCGGCGCAAATGTTTTGATTACGGTCGTATTAAAGCATTTAAACTGCTTATTGGGAAATGGGATGTAAAATTATAGAAGCTTCTCTCGTTTTGTGAATACAGAATACGTATTAATGTTCGTTCCCTTAGCTTTAATTTAAGAAACAGTTATAATATTTTCACATACATAATACATAAAAGGTATCTAAAACTGAAATTTTAACTGGATATAATTGGTGTGACGCGTAAGAAAATTCATATTAATGATCCTTTTAAATAAACACATTATTTATAACGATTATTTAAAAAGAATAATTTCAAATATAGATTGAATATTTTTACTATACAATAAAAACATTCAATTTAGTTTGATTAAAATGTCGCCGAATAAGGTCGTGTGTCGTATAAACCCTCACCAGACACGGCTCGTTAAATGAAAGAGGTTGCACCTTTATAACACAGTGTATCTCCGTAAATCAGACCACCTGGTTATGAGAACGGGTTGTGCTCTTGTGCTCTAGTAAATTAAATTACATGAAGTAATAAAATGTCTGAGAGACCGAGCGTGTTATTACTGTAGATTTTATAATTTTCTAAAATACAATAAATTTAATATTGAAAGATTTTTACTTGCACTAAAAATAAAATTCACAAACATTTTGTCCGTTTTAGACACAGGTTTTAGAGATAATTACCGATAGATACTAATTAGTAGATTTTATAGGAATGTTGCTTGAATAATTTATTTATTTATTTCGTACCACACCATATTTAAAAAATTGGTACGAAAAGTGTTTGTACACTTATCTCTATAGTGACCATAGAGAGATGTCTCCCAGTGACCCTAGCTAGTAAGTAGTAGGAGAGGTGAAGTGGAAAAGAAGAATAGGTACTAAGTAATAAAATAAATGAGTAGTGTATGTCATCAAAATCGGATGGCGTTTGTACCTGATATAAAAGTCATCTCTGAGACGAGTTGATCTTCTATTCTAATCCCCTCGAGGCTGTTAACAAACTGTTCTGACGACCTGATAAAGCTGACGCCCCTAAAGAGCCACTTTAAACCTGTACCTACCTAGCTTTATATTTATCGTCATCAGAATTTGTTTTATTTAATTATTTATGTACAACATGTAGAAATCTTTGATAGGCCAGCGCGGCGCTTGCAATAAAACTGTTTGGATGAGCTACGATTTCTAGTGGAACGCAGTTGCCTACTGATCTACTGTTTTACAGTTCCTTACCTCAAATAAGCAAAACGTCCACCACGAACTTATGGTTATTTTTCTCACGAACGGGTAAAGATAGCTAGTTGCAATTAGTATTAAATATACGTTTATACTATAGAGAATCAATCTATCAATTCCATTTTTGTTGCATACGGTAGTGGTCCTGCGGTTTGCTTTGGAGGTCGTGACTCGTGGGTTCAATTACCACAAAATGTTTGTGTTATGGGTATTCTCAAATATCCATGACACAACGATGACAATAAGATGTCCGTTATTGCTATAGTTGAACTGGCTAGGTGGCATGTCCATTATTTATACAGAGTGTTTTGTGGGTATAAAATGTTTAAGTCAACCCATTTTAAAATGTCCTTAACCTCCTTGGTATTTTCCATTGTCCTGAAATCATCAAGACAAGCAAGATCTCTTATAGAACACCTACAGGAAACATCTTTAAGTTCAAAGATTTATTTTAAGTTACGTAAGTACGTACTTATATTATTTACAGTGAACGTCTGTAAATTGTACGCTAGGTAGGTCCCTAAGTCTGAAAAGTACCATTTTCCTGTAAGCGCGGTAAATAAAGCTCTATTGCGTTTGTGTACGACACCCGAATCGCTCCGAGACAAGTTAGGCTCCTAAAACCTCTCTTACAAGCGACAAAATATAACCCAGACCATCTGATAACACTGTAGCTACTAAGGAACTATGGTGTTTATTATCCTACTCCTACTAATATATAAAAGCAAAAGTTTGTATAAGTATGGATGGATGGATCTTGGTTATTCTTTCACGCCGCAACTACTAAACCGATATGGCTGAAATTTGGAACATGGATAGATAGATAGCTTACAATAATTTACAATTCAATATTATCATAAGTCGTAGCAGCTGCTACGTGGCTACGTCTCCTCTACTGCGGCTTCTACGAACTTGGCTTGTTTACATTAAACTGCACAAACTACGAGTATGAGGCACCGTTATACCCACAAAGTGTACCTCATGAAGTTTAGCAGTTACGCAGAAATAATAAAGAAGTTTATAACCATAGATAGATAGCTATTAACACATAGGCTACCTCCTTTTTATCCCGGAAAAATTCATCGTTTCCACGGGATTAGCGAAAAACCGGAATTCACGTAGATGAACCCGCCGGCAACATGTGTAGTATGAATATACTATTATTATTTTATTCTTAAGAATGGGGTCTTACACTACTTTTGAATTTGATAAAAAATATTACTTTATTATAAACTAGGATAAAAATAATAACGTGCAGTGAAAGAAATATTAAAATCCAACGAAGATTTACAAAGTTACAGGCGTTTAAACTTTGGAGTGGGGGGATCTTCTATCCCTTTCTCGCAAAACGAAAATTTGTATGAAGCCGCACGAAGCTACTATGGCATTGGTACGGTGTGACGTCACAATGTCATGTTGCTATCTCTGTCTAATCACAAATCTTTAAATGCTTATAACTTTTTTGTTATTTGATCGATTTAATTAGTTCTTTCAGTGCACGTCATTATTTTAATTCTACTTTATAATAAAGTAATAAAAAAATTGGAGTCAAATACCCTATTAAAAAAACTTATAGATACTCCTGTGACACTATAATATAACCTACCATATTATATTGTAGCATATAGGCGAGGAATACCCCTACCATATGATGGGAATCAAATAGGAAAGGAATTCGATTCTTTAGTTGAACTGGTTTCAGCAACTCATTTATAAGAGTATATTGTTCAAAATAAGTACAGTTTCAGTGAACGTGAAACACAAAAGGACTGTGATTGCGTGGAACGTCTTTTTACGTCTGTGTCGGAGCCGAAACTCTCCGAGATGAGTTGAGCCGCTAATCCCCTTGTTGGGGATGATAAACTTGCCAGAGTCCTGACAGTTTAATAACACAATAATGCGATTATACTTCTACCAAAATATGTCAAAAAGCAATCAAGCAGTCTACTATACAAATATCGTCAAAGCTAAAGTTAGTTGTGTTTGTTTATTTGTTAAAATCAATGTTTAATTATGTATGACTATATAATACAAAAAATGCCAATCGAGACTACTAAAATGAAATGGAATTTTATTTATAAATTTTTATTTTTATTTTGTCTTGATTTACAATTTACGACGACTGCAAAGTTAATACTGCATTTCAGAAACTAAAATAACTATTGGGTACTACATAGGTATATCTAAAATATTATGATGTTATGATCTATATTACCTATATAACAACACTGTAGTTCTGTAGGAGATTAGGATAAACTATTTCTGGATTCATGTTACTTTGACATATACCAAATCTTGATTTTTTTTTAATGACTTAAAAGATTTTAAAAGCCACTTGTAGCTTTAATGCCTCGTATAACCACAAGCAGTGTTAAGTACTCAGAGTTGGGTACAACATAAACTGTGGGAAATGCGACCACACCTACTTGGGATGAATCTTGCTGCGATTAGATAATTCCATGTCGTAGATATTTATTGATCCAAAAGAAAATTTGTGACAAAAGATAAAATACAATATGAAAACATGGTATAATAATTTACCTTCTAAGTTATTTTGAGATTTTTTTTACGTATAAAGCAATAAAGCGTTAAAAGCATCCTAAAACGTTGATCATGATTCTTTTTCTTGTTCGATTTTATTCATTGGTTTTAGACACTTTCATTAATTTATTGTTGAGCTTATGTAGATTTTTACAATGCAATTTTAAGAATGCAATGGGGAAAATCCTGTGTAAGAATCTTCACCATTTTTGTTTTTAATAAAAGGAAATTAGTGCGCCATAAACACGTCAATGTTAACACACGCCATTATTGTACGTTCCAATTAGATTAATAATAATTAATTTAACATTAATTAATGTTTAGCTTACAATAATTTACAATTCAATATTATCATAATTCGTAGCAGCTGCTACGTGGCTACGTCTCCTCTACTGCGGCTTCTACGAACTTGGCTTGTTTACATTAAACTGCACAAACTACGAGTATGAGGCACCGTTATACCCACAAGGTGTACCTTACTGCAGTTCAGCAGTTACGCAGAAATAATAAATGTTTAATGTTATGTTATTTTTAATTTGAAAATTATTTCGTAGCTAAATACTACTAGAAAACCTGAAAACGCACTTATTACCACCACATTATAAAAAATTAATCACCTAAAAATGTATTTCTTTTGATAAAATATTCGAAAATTATTTTTGAATTGATTAGTGAAGTTTTCATTAAATAATATGCATGTTAATAATATTATTTAAGATTTCCATAGTAATGGAGTCTTAAATCTAAAGCATGTACTCGTATATCGGTCTGGCGGACCGCGATTAGAATGACGTTTTAAAAAGCTGTAATTTTGTATTGTATGTTATTAGGTGATAGTTAAATCGTGTTATGTGACACTACGTTGACTACATTTTGGCCTACAAAATGTAGCCTTAGGTTCGTATTTACTGGCTACATTAGGCCGCTTGCTGTGTGCGATAGTTTAGATTAAAGGAGATATTTCAAATTGGGCTAGGTCTTGTACGGTATCTTAAAAAATCAAGAAAAATTTGTTGTTCACGGAAAAAATAAAATTATTTCGTTAAAATGAATACTTTCGGCGTACAAAAATATATTTTTTTCTTTATTTATGTGATCTATTTTCAATATGGCGTCGCTGGCGTCGTACGATTTAACGTAAACCACCAATCACTCTCTCATCTGTCACTCAATCTGTCAATAGTTGACATTTCTGTCAAAGTCAAATGTCAATTCATAACCTAATGTTCTGTGTTCATACCGAAAAATACATATTACCGCCATGTTGAATTTTTGTTAAGTGTTGCAATTATATGCAGAAACACTTGTTTTGTACAACCGAAAAAGCCATTTTTAAAGAAAAAATGTAAGTAAAAACTGTTTTTTGTGATCTGGGCTACACTCAAGTATACCGTACATAGACCTGGCCCATGGCTCACACATTGATGAAACGTCTCCTTTACGAAAGTTATACGCGAGGATTATTGTCATACGATGCGATATGGAGCTATAATATGCCTTAATGTGTTTTTAAAATCATTGCAATCCTTTGCACACTAGTAGTACGTTAGTAATATTATATATTCGTTGCTAGTAGGTACTTCAAAAGCAGAGCGTATGGCTTGACAAAAAAAAAACAAAAAGACAAATGTCTCTACATATAGGTAGAAATTCAAGTAATTTAAACAATTTCACGTATTGTTTAGTAATTGGCCGTAAGTTAGCAGTTAGCTGTTCACCTCTGTCCAGATTAAAATATTACCAACTTCTACTACTACTAGATATTAATGACAGTTCCCACCACAGATTGTATGTGAAAACATGTACACACTTGCATCTTTTGATCCAACTACCAACATTTTACACTCTTTCAGAGAAAAAGCTCGAACATTGAATAGCTGCAAACAAAATAATTGAAAGCACACAAGTGGAAACAGGAGTAGGTAAAATTGTTCAAAAGCGGAGTTAAATGGAAAGCAAACCTAGCCTGGCTTACATGTTTGGTCGGTTCTCGAATTGTGAAGCAAGCCGCTGAATTAGGATGTCGAATTGAAAAACGCTTAGACCGCGTGCACTCTGCAAAAAAGAATCATTAGAAAAATCTTAGCTTGTCGAACCGAACTCCCTGCTATTTAGCCCCTTCGCACACAACTCGTAAGCGTAAGCATAGCGTAAGCGTATCGTTATGACAATACATAAAACAATATGACGATAATTACCCCTCATACGATTCGCTGCAACACCGCTTCATCTACGGACATTTTTGAAAATGTTTATTAACGCTACGCTTACGCTTACGAGCCTTGTGCGGAGGGCCTTAAGAAGCAATCCTTTCAAGTTTTCATTTCTGGCACGAGTTTTTATAGTAATACTAGCTGACGGGGAAAAACAATGTTATGGAATTTAGGGGTAATTAAACCTATATCTTAAGGTAGACCTCAGACCTACCAAATGTAGACAAAAAACTTCATAAAAATCGGTCAAGCCGTTTCGGAGGAATTTGTTCACATACACTGTGACGCGAGAATTATAATAACTAGCTGACCCGGCAAACGTTGTCTTGTCATTAGGGATATAATAAATAAAAGATCGACTGTCAGACCTACCCAACATACACATCATAACAATCGGTCGAGCCGCTTCCGAGGAGTTTGGTAACAAAAATTGTTACGAGAAATTTTTAAATATATAAGTGTTAGACATTTACTGAATATGATTTGGTAAATGGCTCTGGCTGCAGCTTACGGCGGCACTCTTGCGCGATGCTGTGTAGCAACGGAAATAGTATGTGTTACATAATATCACCTCTTCTATACATCCTAGTCCACCGAAAAATATCTCGTTTGAAGTCGGATGACCATATGCAGGTAGTATGCCATCGCAATAGCCTCTGTCGTGCAGTGGACGTCTATGTGCTGGGGTGTGATTCTCGAAAATATAAAATTGTACATCGGCCAACAACCGACGGTAACCATAGCAACACAGCAAATTGTCGCCTTGGCTGCTTACCCAATCAGCGCATAAATGTTAGCTCGCCGAAGCTATAAGTATTTTTGCAGAATCAAAGGACTGATTATGATGTCTACTACTGTAAGTAGAGTAGGACATACAATTTCCCGAGGCGTAGATGAAACAACAAAGTTCGGGAGCTGGAACCAGCCGCGCTTGGGTCAAACGTGACGCCGGCGCGACGTCGGAATACCAAACGCGCGCCGCACTGTGCAAGCAGACGTCACGTACACACACAGTGCGAGGCCTCTGCAGTGCCATAAATAGATAATTAATGTTCATGAAGAGTGCTTATAAGATCCCTACAGTAACTAAATAAGAAAAGGATTAACGTTATATATTTAAATATTTGTTTCTGACTAGGTTTTTAAATTATATCTTTGTATAATCAACACTTGATGGTGCCGCCAGTGTTTATGCAAGTTTTTGGATTTTTATGTTGGTAGGTATGTTTCTTATCGATCCTTCCGATGTTATAGTGTACTTATTGTGTGTTATAATATGGTTCATCGATTGTCACAAATACTCGTATTATATTGACTTTCGCAAATCGCAAAGTAAAAACTTCTTCATTATGGAATTTTCTAAGTTTTTAACGCGTCAACCATAGTAAAAATAGAATCGACAAGTGGCGTTTCACTCCAACCAAAATAATGAACGAAACTTTATTACTACAAACGAATATAACATTAGATGCCGTTTGAAAGGATTGAAAGGGAATTTGATCGTTGGTTTGCTTAGGAAACTACTGCACCATATCCACAATCTACATCTAACTGACAACCAATAAACAGCTCATTAAGTTTAACCCTTATAGTATAAGTCGAACCCCTGTTATTTTCTCAAGGCTCAAGTCGGTAACATCTGGCGATCTCCATCTAAGCTTGCATTGACAAGACAAGAAAAACGAAGATGCTCATTTGAGCAAGGACATGAGTTCGTAAACAATAAATGATTCATTCATTTATTTTATACAAATATGCAGTACATTATTACACAAAAGACATAAAAATACTTTAAGTGTAGTTTGTAGCACTTAGATCAATAAAGTTTTCACACATAGTGGAAGTGTAAAATTAAAAAAAAAAGTTAGGTAGTTAGTAAGGAAATGTTGTTTATTGAAACACATTATAAAGGTGATATATATCGACATAAGAATAAAAATCGTTATATTTGTGCCATATATAAGAAGAAACATCGTGATATGTGGCATATATAAGAAGAGGCTTAGGAGGACAGTGTGGTACTCTCCACTCGGCAATTAGTTTTTACTGGCTGTAATTAGGGAAGCCCACTGCGAGCCACGCTCCCGGTTGTTCTGTAAAAAGGCACGGGAGTGTAATTAATTTGCAATACTCTCTAATAACGACTACTGTGAGGGGAGTATTATCCGCGCGAAAAAGTGCAAAAAAATGTAATTACCGCGCTCTTTGGCAATTTACGATCGATTTAATTGGGATTTTTTGCGTTCCTTGCAAGTGCACGAACCGAGTAAACTATAGAAAAGTAATTAACTCTTCCCTTTAAGTTCAACTATGATTTCAGTATGACCCTGAACGAAAGGAACGGTTCTGAAGGAACGGTTTGGTTGGAGGCTTCGGCCGCTTCTCGTCCTTCATCTATACCACCAATCAATATCCAGTGCGATGACCAAATTATGACGTTAACAAGTTTTTAGGGTTCCGTAGCCAAATGGCAAAAACAGAACCGTTATTATAGCTAATTATTAATATAAGTTAGTTGTAGTTCACGTTTAGTGAAAAGTAACTAACTTAGGATTGAAGTAGAAACGGTATTTCTGTTTGATCGTTTGATCATGCCTATTTTTATTAAATTAAAAAAAAATTAATACATGAATAACACTTTGATAAAATCGCTATAAGCGTTTTTAAGTCAAAACAATCACCAAAGTTACTTTAACACAAATAACACTTTGGAAAGCATTTTCTTATTTACACAGAATTTAAGAAATTAAAGCATTCGTATTCAGATTTTTTCTAGCGGGCGTTCTATGAAGGATACTGATCAATATCTTTCTGCAGCAACCGCTTTCCCTTCTTCGTGAATTTTATTAATAAAATTATGGAAGAAAACGTTTTCGGACCGCTGTTGTTTGAGATTATTTACATTTTATCTTATCGATAAGAAAATCAAATATTTTTTTTCGTTTTTGTGGTGTTTAATATTAATGCAGTTATTTACATTCTTCAATTTCTTCCACCTTCACCCAGTAGGTAGTGGTTGAGAACTCTGCACTCGAAGTTGTAGACGAATACATATACCTGGGACATGCGGTCCAGCTAGGAAGGTGTAATTTCGAGAAAAAAGGTGAACCGCCCAATCCATCTCGGTTGGGCAGCGTTCTTAAAGCTTCGTGATATCCCTCAGTGCCTGAAGATAGTGGTTTTCGAACAGTTTGTCACAGATGGAGTGATAAAGACATCAAGAGTCGCGGGAAATCACTGGACACTAGTAAGCGCAGGACCGTTTGGGATGGAAATCATTGCAGCAGGCCTTTGTCCAGCGGTGGACTTCCGTTGGCTGAAACGAACTAACGATTCTTCAATGTCTTAATAATATTAAATTAGCCTCTTTTTTGGAAGTGATACTATAGTTAAAAAGTCGCTGTCCATGGGACAATTAAATCAGACCGCATCTAGCGATCTATGTCGAACTTACCGGCTCTACGAAAAGCCTGCCAGGCAAAAGGGTAGTGACTGTTTGCTACGTTTATTGCCCGTGGTACCTCCGATGGTCCCCCGGGGTAACACGGGTATTTTTTTATAGCAACTTGCCTTGATATAGAGTGAGTGAGAGACTTATTATTATAAATCTTTGCTTGATATTATCGGATACCCCAGGTCAAAATATCTTCAATCAATCCCAAAGTACCTGATTAGTGTCTATTACAAAAAAAGCAGTAAATCTGATCTAGCTAAGCGTATTTCTTTCCAATCAGCATTGAATGAACTAAAAATATGTAAAGTCCTATTTATACTTTTTTCTATCCAACCGCGCAACCAATGTTTGTTTCTATTCTCCCGGGGGTTCCATAAAGCGATTGCTGTTTTTATTTTAGATCGTGTCAATAACATAGGGCTTGGAGAGCTCGATTGTGAAAAACAGAATAGAAATAATATATTTTTTTTCTTTTGTTACCAAATGAGTCCATGTTTTAATTGATTATTATTTTTATGAAACGTTGTAAACTTACTTAGTTTGTTTTTATGTTAGTACTGCTTTTATAAAAGTTTGATATTGTGAATCCATCCTAAAGTTTATGTGTAAATTTGAACTATGAGAGATATTTTGTAAGGTTGTTTAGGTATTTATTTATGCTTTATATTACTGTAATTAAGTCTCTTAGTTTCTATATTAAAACAGAATTTATACGTTTGATTCTAGTTTGCATTTTAATCTATGTTCAGGTTTAATTTATGTTGTTACTTATGGTATCTCCGACTCTTGACGATACATTATAATATGAACTAACTCAAGCAAACAAATACGCATGAAAAATAAAATTTATTCTAATGTCTTATTTCTCCATATAGTTGTAATTAACACATCCAAGTTCAGTGGCTTGCTTCACCATTCAAGAGTTCGCCAAACATAAAATAAAAGATTAGTTCACCCTCTAGTTAGCGTCGTTTTTCGCCAGCTTCCTCATTCCAGTGCTCTTTATTTTTAAGCATTACTTATTTGTTCCCTGCTCTTTTATGCCAGCGAATTTTATGTGAGTTTTCCTTGCCTCATATGTATAGCAATTAGTTCTACATTATATTTAAATCGTCATATTTAAATAAATGGAAAATAATAGTAGTAGTTCAGGCGTTTCACTTCTTTTAATGAAATACTTTTTAAGTAAGTATATGACACTTGGAGTCAATCCGCTTCTCAAGTTCACATACACTTGAACTAGCTTCTTAAACTGTTTTTGAATATTGGACTCACCATCGCATTCCATCGACTATAGCTCTTAAAACCAGACTGTGCCTATAAATTGTCGTGAGCATTGTTTTATGATAATCATTAATATCATACTTAATAAATAAAAATAAATAATGTGTTACTCAATACTCATTGACGCCATACCGCTTTATTACGGAATACACTATTGTTTACACTGGCTATTGTTTATTACGGAAATATCAGTCGGATAAACAAAGGTTAGGTTATTTATTGTATATCTGCATTTCACTTTGAGCACGGAGTACATTTTTAGGCACAATTTTGCTAAAAGCACAGAGTAGGTATATAATATAACTAGTAGGGCGCGTGAGGGCGCGGGCCACATGTGGCCCGCGTGCTGTCTTTTCACCTATAAAAGAATCGCCGTCATCTCCATCGCCAATTGGAATCCGATTGGCAATGGGCTAAAAGAATTAGGTACCTCGGAGCACGGTCATGGATTTAAAGATAGTTAAGGGCAGTTTGAATAAAAAATACACTGAACCTCATCGGAAGTGGTTCAGTGTAATTTTTATTCAAACTGCCCTTAACTATCTTTAAATCCATGACCGTGCTCCTCAATCATCATCCAAATCGTGGACCATCATCTCTTCTCATACTTTTCATAGTTTTTCATATGCCTTGTTTATTGTAGCATTCACATTTTCCATGGAAAAATAAATTCAACCACTTTGATTTTTTTTCATTCATCCCGTAGACCTTGAGATTCTAATTACGTCTTGCAAATATATTTTTATACTTTCCGAGATAGAACAACACGAAATTTGTATGGCGGCCATCTTGAATCCGCCATTTTGATTTTTTTTCAGCTAACTGCCAATTGGATGACGTTTCGAGTTACATTTGGTCGAGCACCCCCCACCTATCTTCAATCATCAGCTCTCTCCATATTTTTCTCTAGTAACTCTCTGAAAAACCGCATCATAACCTTGCATAATTACCAACTGTTAGTCTCTTCAACATTCCCCATACAATATTTATGGAAAAATAAATTCCGCCATTTTGAATTTTTTTTCTATCCATCAAATAGACCTTCGGGTCCTGATTACTTCTTGTCAAGAAACCATTCTTCCATCTTTTATACTTTCCGAGATATCGGCGAAATTCGAATGGCGGCCATTTTGAATCCGCCATTTTGAATTTTTTTTTCAGCTCACTGGCAGTTGGATGACATTTCAAATGACATTTGGTCGAACACCCCCCACCTATCTGCAATACCCTTGGCTGTGCTCTTTACCCGTCTTCGAAATCCTCAAGCATCAGCTCTCTCCGTATTTTTCCTCCTCATGAATTTTTCCCCTCTATACGATGACATCCTTGAAAAAAAAATTTTTCATACAAAATTGTTCAGGAGAGGTGATCAATCAGTCAGTCAGTCAGTGTTGAATCAGCACGAGTAGCTATATATATATTAACTAGTAGGGCGCGTGGGGGCGCGGGCCACATGTGGCCCGCGTGCTGTCTTCCCGCCTATAAAGGTATCGCAACCCTCAGTCATCTTTTGCCATACATTTTCTATGGAAAAATAAATTCCGCCATTTTAATTTTTTTTTCTATCCATCGAATAGACCTTCGAGTCCTGATCAACTCTTGTCAAGAAACCGTTCTTCCATCTTTTATATTTCCCGAGATATTGGCGAAATTCGTTTGGCCGCCATTTTGAATCCGCCATTTTGAATTTTTTTTCAGCTCACTGCCAATCGCATGACGTTTCGAATGACATTTGGTCGAGCACCTCCCACCTATCTGCAATACTTTTGGCTGTGCTCTTGACCCGTCTCCGAAATCCTCAATCATCAGCTCTCTCCATATTTTTGTTCTTAATGATTTTTTCCCTTCTATACGGAATGGTCATTGAAAAAAAAAAATTTCATACAAAATTGTTCAGGAGAGGTGATCAATGAGTGAATGAATCAGCACAAGCAGCTATATATATAGTAACTAGTAGGGCGCGTGGGAGCGCGGGCCACATGTGGCCCGCGGGCTGTCTTCTCACCTATAAAAGAATCGCCGTCATCTCCATTGCCAATTGGAATCCGATTGGCAGCGGGCTAAAAGAATATCCTCGGAGCACGGTTATGGATTTAAAGATAGTTAAGGGCTGTTTGATTAAAAAATTCACTGAACCTCAATGAGGTTCAGTATATTTTTTAATCAAACAGCCCTTAACTATCTTTAAATCCATGACCGTGCTCCTCAATCATCATCCAAATCGTAGACCATCATCTCTTCTCATACTTTTCATAGTTTTTCATAGGCCTTGTTTATTGTAGCATTCACATTTTCCATGGAAAAATAAATTCAACTACTTTGAATTTTTTTTCATTCATCCCGTAGACCTTGAGATTCTAATCACGTCTTGCAAAGAAACCACTCTCTTATCTTTTATACTTTCCGAGATAGAACAACACGAAATGTATGGCGGCCATTTTGAATCCGTCATTTTGATTTTTTTTTCAGCTAACTGCCAATTGGATGACGTTTCGAGTTACATTCGGTCGAGCACCCCCCACCTATCTTCGATACCCTGGCTGTGCTCTTCACCCGTCTCCGAAATCCTCAATCATCAGCTCTCTCCATAATTTCTCTAGTAACTCTCCGAAAAACCGCATCACAACCTTGCTTAATTACCAACTGTTAGTATCTTCAACATTCCCCATATTTTCTATGGAAAAATAAATTCCGCCATTTTGAAATTTTTTTTCTATTCATCGTGTAGACCTTTGGGTCCTGATCAACTCTTGTTAAGAAACCGTTCTTTCATCTTTTATACTTTCCGAGATATCGACGAAATTCGAATGGCGGCCATTTTGAATCCGCCTTTTTGAATTTTTTTTCAGCTCACTGGCAATTGGATGACATTTCGAATGACATTTGGTCGAGCACCCCCCACCTATCTTCGATACCCTCCCCGTGCTCTTCACCCGTCTTCGAAATCCTCAATCATCAGCTCTCTCCATATTTTTGTTCTTAATGAATTTTTCCCTTCTATACGAAATGGTCATTGAAAAAAAAATGTTTCATACAAAATTGTTCAGGAGAGGTGATCAATCAGTGGCCAATCAGCACGAGTAGCTATATATATATTAATGCGTAGCAACTGCTACGCAGTCGACTACGTACCTACTAGCTACGAACCTGCTAGCTACTATCTACGAAAGCTTTACTCGCACACGGTTTTTAACTCATCCCGCAAGATCGGAGATTATTCTTATATCCCATCTTTTGTGACTTCTTCCTTGTTTCTTTCCTATTCCCGTTTTCTTTCCTAACTTAGGTAATCAAAATTTCGTGTTCTTGAAATTTCGCAGGAACCGTAGATTTTTTCGGGATAAATCAACGCTTATGCGTTATTTGGGTTTGAGAGGTCTTTATTCTTAGTTTCATGCTAATAGTTGTAGACTGATCGAGATGAGATCCAAACATACGAACTCAGAAACATATTTTTACATTTATAATACTTATAGGTTTCCCTTCGTCATCACATTTGGTGTAATAATTTAGGCAACTATAAACGGCTGGTTGCTAAAGCCTGGTTCCGTTCCTGTTTGCAAATTCCCCCCAGCAAATATTGTCGGAACGTGACTCTTACACGCTCCAAATCTGTAGGTATGTAGGTACTTTATGTGTGCACTCTCATTTAGAAAATCTTAGAGGTTTATAAAGAAGTTATAAACCTCTAAGATTTTCTAAATGAAATGGTTCCGAGAAAAATAAAATGCATAAAATCTGAGCTGAACAATAAATCTTACTACAGGAAGCTTTAATTCAAATATTTTTTTACTTTGAACAATAATTAATTTGATAAATAATTAAACCCCCTCAACTATAAAAGCGTTAAGTTTTGGCGGAATATTTAACTTTGTTTTGATTTTTCCTATCAAATGTCACATTGCTGATGACAGAGAATCAAAAAGTTTAACAGCCACTCCCAACGTTATTCCATATTTATTTGTAGCGGGGCATAAATATAAATCGGAAGTCAAAAGAGCTTTATTCTATTTTACTCAAACGCCACCGAGAGTCATCAGACATTCAGACATGTCCAAACTTAGTTGAGCGAGCTTGGTTTATTTCCGAGCAACCTGCCGCGTTCGACTGCTCTAGGAATACGCGACGACCCAGACATGTCCAATTCGCCGACAAGCCGAATGCAAGCCTCGACAGCACGCCACTTCTGGAACACGAATCTGCACTCTCATATTTAAATGTTTAATTTGCTCAACTACTTTGAACACCGACGTTAATAATTAATTAAATGCGCTCCTGCGTTAATACAATAATTTTAAACATCGAATACTCATGGTTGTTAAGGATGCATTCTAATTTAAATAAGTAACCTAATAACAGTTAAGGTGTCCAACTAACCCGCGAAATTCTAATTTTACTTAGTTTTTCGCAAATATTAGACTTAGTGCAGCCACGAAATGAAAAGGTTCGTTACCTTAATGTCGGTTTTCACTTGCACTAGTACCAGAGTATATTATGACAACATACCGGTGCAAACGAATCAATTTGTAAATCGACGAACTTTTTCATTCCGTGACTGTACACAATGTACATATGAAATGGCAAATGGCAATGAGTTTTGCGAGCATATGCATCTTAGCATATGCATAAGATGTATAATTAGCCAAATATTTGCGAAAAACTAAATAAAATTTAAATTTCCCATCCCCCTTAAGACTTCCTACGCACTTCTGACTTTTTAAATTTGCGTGAGTTTCAGCCAATCTTATTAATTTAAATTTATTACAAGTGGAAAAAGTGGTACAACAGTAAACGCTGAAAATAAACATGGTAAAGCACCTCTCAGGATTCCATACCCAAGTACTGCGAGTAAAGAGAAATCCGATATCAGAGAGCTTCTTACAATTTAAAAAATGCAACAAACCACGTTTTCTTACACGCCGCAGCACCAGACAGCAACGGTTTATTCATGGAAACGTGTGACCGCCGCAGGATCACTTTACGACCGTTTCCAAAGCGTGTACTTCGATTCCGGATGCAAATTTTACTGCCAGACAATAAAAGTGGCGACATCCATAAACAACTTTTGTATGCTTTCTGTATTTTTATAAAATTCAATTTTGGCTATATCAAGCAGTACTGATTAGCTCGTACAAGTTATTCTCTCCATGTTGTTACCAAGTTTCTTCGCCAGTACGTTACACTAAGTGAACGTATGCATAATAATAATAAATACAAGGAGCTTAAAAACACCTCCTCCATACCTTAGTAACAAGGCTGGAAGCGATACCTTAGACTAATCACCACCCACCAAACTCCTACTTCCAAATTATCCTGACAATATGAGATTGTCTGTAAGAGATAGCTAGTTAGCGATAAATCCACCTCTTTGTACTTGTCTATTTCTTTATCTTCCGTGTACCAACTTGTACTTTTGTTAATAGTTGTTTGGGTGTACAATAAAGCACTATATACTAATATGCTGGCTGAAGAAAGTACCAGCCTTTCGGTCGCCTGTGGAGTCGTTAAGGCCAGATAGCAGGTCTATTTTACAATTGGGTATTGCAATAGTAATTAAAGCATAGGTCTGTAAACTCTCCTAAAACGGTCTCAGGTCAGCTAATTGACCTGTAGCTCGGACTACAGTACGTGAATCTAATATTCCCGCCGCAGTTCACTCATCGCGATTCAGTGTGGTGTGAAAAAGAGCTGAATGCGCCGTTCCGGTCGGGTGCCTCCACTGAAAACTTCTCTAATCGACATGTTTATTCAAACAACGAAACTGACCGCCTTTCGATGATCACCGACATTAACGTGAAATCAACGGGTCTGCCCGCGAAATTCAAAATTTTCGAGGTTTTTTGTTATTTGTACGCTAATTAGACATGATAGGCTTATGGCAATCAATTTGCGAGAATGGCAGTATCATCTTTACGTGATTATATCAAAATCTTTGCATAAAAATGTGTATCCTAGGAAATTAGTCCGAGTATCGAGTTTTATGTGAGTAACTCGCAAATCTCGGACTAATTTCTTTAACTCGACACTTTCGAGCAGAGATTTTTATATAAACACGTGAAGAAGATATTGAGATTAACGCAATTTTACGGCCATAAGCCTATTATGTCTTATTAGCTTAAAAATCACGAAAAACCACGGAAACTTTGAATTTCGCGGGCACACCCGTGGTGTGCTCCTTAATTAATAACAATCTGTTTTCAATTATTGCTTCAATTTTATGTTCATGTACGCGAGATCACTTTAGCACGCTCACTTGTCACGTGATCAAGAAAGCTACAGCTAGCCGTCAAGACGGAGCGATTTCAGACCGCTGCCGCGCGCCGGCTAGGTTTCATGCGTTAATTCTTGTGCGGTTTATTTCATGCACTGCGTGCGCCCGGTTACGAGGCAGAATTACGTCAAAAGAGATAAGGTTACGCGATAGAAAGAGAGCACAACTTTAGGTGCATAGCGGAGGCGGAGCTAGGCGATGTTGTGAATTGAATTGTAATTTTTTTTTGTTAGCGTTAGGATCGCTTTTTACTTAAATCATCTTGCGGAGTGAAGGGTTAATAGTACCTTCCGCACCGTTAGGAACTATTATTGTATTCCGTGGTAATAGGAACAAAGTAGCTTTTCGGAGGGTATCGCGAAGAAGGCTAGGTGAAAGAAAATTGATTATTTTTATGACGAAAATTCCGTCCAGAATCAAAGTTCCGCTTAATAGTCAACAGAACTAAAATGGACACGCACGTATTTAGTTTTGGTATTGAAACTGTTAGCGCTAGCTAACTTGTGTGCTATTCTACAAAATGAAATAGCTGCCAGACAGCTACCAACCCGAATATGGCATGCAAAATTGTACTCTATTACAACTGACAAATTCATAGATGCATAGATGTACGCTCGTCGCTGTTTTGCAGAATAGCACGGCTTAAAACAACGAAAGATTTTTAAATTTATCCATTACAAAAAAAAACTAAGAACATGGTGTTATAAAAACTCCAATAAGAGGACAAAAGACATTCTAAAAGCTGGTGGCAAATCTATAGTAACAACAGCTTCAGAAGGAATTGAAATCGGCTGGAAATACGACGTTATACTAGTCCATTAATACTAGTCTGTTTTTTAATTAAATCATATCACAATTAATTTAAACAGGCTCTTTATGTCATTTAATGAAGGTTAAATTCAATAAGTCTGATTTGATTCATGATTACCTACTTTATTACAGCTATATCCTGATCAAGCTACTTGAACCAATAAACGAGTTAATCGGGGAGACAGCTGTAAAAGCGCCGGGAAATAAGGCACTCTAGCTTATTCTCTGTCGTATGTACGTTTTATAGCGCGAAGGTAAGAACATTTCCGCTTTTTACCTTTCATTACACCGCCTTCCTGGCACCGACTTGAAAAGTTCAAACATTATTTATAAGGAAAAAAAATTGCTCGGTCTTTTTATAAAATGGCAATCTTGAATAAGTCCTTTATGAAATTTTTCGAAGGTACTTAGGCTAATGTGATTTTTTGGTAACTTCATTTAGAACCAACGAATCAAACAAAATTGCTTAAGGCCTACTCGTAGGAGTAACTTAACTTGGGTACTAGCAGTAGCCTGCGACTTTTTTCATGTGCCCTGATTTTTAAGGTTCCATATCAATTTGGTAAAAATGGAACCCTTATGGTGAGACTTTCTCCGTCCGTCTGTCACACTTGATTATTTCAGTAACTATTCAAGCTATCGACTTGAAATTTAGAATAGTTATAAGTAATAGTGACGCGACGTCATAACAATTGTAAAAATTTGAAAATTGTTTTTATTTTTATTTAAAAAGGGGGGAAAACCGGGTCGAAAATTTTTCAAAATGAGATAACAATATTGAGTGGGGTATCATATGAAAGGGCGTTACTTGTGTACACTAAAACTAATTTTTATTTATTTTTATGCCTGATAGTTTTTGACTTATTGGGCAAACTGTCGTAAAAATACCGTTCCCCCCCCCTTATCTCCGAAGTTTACCAATCGAAAAATCTGAAATAATTATGATCAATAGAAATTAATGTATATTTTACAGGAAAAATAAAATCAACTCACTGACTAATATACTTTTTTTGATAATAACAATAATCCGTCAAAAACAAAGTTACGTTTGCGGTTTGCCAACAAAAGTACCTACATGTAAATTATACTTGATGATTAAACGAACTTACCTGTAAGTGAAGTTCTATCACAATTATGTGAATACATTTTATTCGAAAATAATAATAAACACAATCAGGGTACACTTTCATTGTACTGGCAATTTCGCACTTTTATCTATTTTGTTTTTTAAAACTGACCACCCTGATGGACACGCTGTCCCAGCCTACGTCCGTGCCAAGCTTCATTCTTTAGAGAATATTTAACAAAATTTTCGTATTATACTCATGGGTTTTGGGTATGGGAGGGACCTTATATTATTATTTTCGAATAAAATGTATTCACATAATTGTGATAGAACTTCACTTACAGGTAAGTTCGTTTAATCATCAATTATATTTCATACATTTTATTCTTCAATAATAATAAACACAATCAGGGTAGATGTTTAGAGATGAAAATTTTTGTTAAATTATGGACATTAACAGATAGTAAATTGTTTCCTATTATAATAGGAAATAGGTCCTCTTTATACCACAGAAGTATTTAATTAACACAATCTTTTCGTTCAATTCCTGGATCAATAAACCAGTCACATTACAAATAGGTTTAATTTATATTTAGATAGATTATAATGATTAATGATTAGAGAGCAAAAGAGCTATTGCGACAGAAGCATCATCGCTCAATAAGAGGTTATAAAACTTAGGTAACGTCCGTAATGGTTGTTACCAGCAGACTGCTTTTCTGATGAGGTCAAGCAACAAACTACGTGCTCGCCGAGGAAGTGTTGCGTACTTGGTGCTGAGTACACTGAAACGCAGACCTCTCTCGTGAGAGATTATATTCCTCGGCAGACACGTTCTCACGGTGGTCTGCCTGCAGGCGACCTTATGAGGTCGCTTCAACATTATCAGGAGGTTGTCTATTATATATCTTGGTCTAAGATTTTGTAAACGACATATCGATTTGTTTTTCAAAGCTGTGGCAAATTTTTATACTTTCTCTTCAGTTTTGATTATGGTATAATTAAAACTGGTTCGCCCTGAGTAGTAGCTGGCGTTGTATAAACTCAATAATTCCCTTGAATTATATAAAAACAATAATACTAACTTTAACTAATGCTAATGTTTTCATTCTGTGCTGTGTCTACTGCCTAAAGCTAAAAAAGTTACAAGATCAGCAAAGCAAAGTTACGGAATGAATAAACTCTTATTAAGGCCCATTGAGCAATGTGTTAGCATACTATATTGTGTGCTACTATGTGGTGTTTGATGTTAATTTATCTATTCATTTTCGCAATATATATATATATATATATATATATATATATATATATATATATATATATATATATATATATATATATTTATATATTTTTTTTTTTTTTGACCCAAAATCATCAGCAGAAATTAAACTCAATGCCGAATGATAACAAGTAATCGTACCATATGCTACGTCGTTAACAAGTTGTTCTGTTGGAAATTACGAGGTTGACTTATAATGTACGGATTGTACGGATCTCAGTCGTTATTAAAGCAGTATTGCCACAAAACTTTGTAAATAACACAAAATTTTTGAAACATATAGATTATTAAAAATTCCAACAAAATGTCCTTTTTTTTTTTTTTTTTTTAATGCCTTCAGAGAACTTCCTCCAGTAATTCCTATGAATTGTGGTTCTCTAGGGAAAGACCATATTTATTTATTTATCATCAATAAATGTACTATAAGAAGTAAGTCTTTTGACACCTTATGTAAAAGAAGAAAATCCAAAGTTGTAAAGGTCCTTAGACGATGTATGTCTAAAGCATTGTCTATAATAGTATTTTTAAGCATTCTACCTCTAGAAGAATGTATAGAAGAGCAAAGGTAAACTTGGTGTTCCAAAATGTTCAGAATGCGTCTGTTTCTAAGACGTCTGGGTTCATATTGATTACATTTCGCATTATTGCAAGAAGCGATAAATTCAATAACTGGATTGAACTCTTTGAATAACTTTGGAGTATATAATTTTACAGCGGTAGCTTAATCCCATTAACTGGATGTAACTCTTGGTCAGCTTTTGATTATCTTTAATTTCCATATAAGAAACAATTAACCCAATCGTTTAAATGAGGATATTTGATATCCTCTATGCAACTGATGTAAATCATGTGTATCAAAATAGATGTATCGAAAAATATGGCCATCAACTCTGTAAAGAGGTATTTCGATTCATCTTAACGTTAATTATTACAAAAACAAAAATCCCTCTAATGAAAAGAATTAGTCTTCATCTAGACCGGGAAATCGTGTGAATCACTAGTTCAACCTTTTAGGTTTAAGGGAGTTAGATGACTTAAAAAATGTTTTGTAACCACTGGCCATCTGATAGGATAACCGATGATGGACGAACAGCTGCGTCTAAAGTCTAATTTTTCTTACGGGCTACATTTTTTGTTTCTACAGACGTTCTGTGTAACCCCATCCATACCTAATAGCTGGAGAAGTGGACTTTAGGACTTTTAATCGGAATTAAGCTTAACTCTTAGATGATACAACGAGTTAAGCGTATAAATTTTTTTACAGAATTTGAATTGTTACATAATTCACGTCATAGTTTGCGGTTGGGTAACGATACTGCCATATCGTCAGAAATTAAAATAAAACCAGGAAACTGAGCATGTTTTGAGGGTAGTAAATAACTTTAACACTCTAACACCTAACAAATCTTCATGAAAAAACCGCGGTAAGTATCTGAGATGAGTCACAACTTCTTTATGTATTTTACCAAGGATGAATCGGTACTTTAAAATAAGATTCTTCAGTTCATAGGCATAAAACCCTTTTTAAGTATTCGCTTGTAAGCTGTTCTATGAACTATCAATTTCAAAGGATTTTGAACTACAAGTTCATTCAACGCCTTTAAATTTAGAATGTATCTTTTACCACGTAAGATTTTGAGGTTAGACACATCTTAACTATAATCGAACATGCAGTGACTCACTCCCACATTATCTCACCCAAAAAAGAAATGTCGATTGTCAAAGACATTTGTCGCTTTTTCTTTGTTGTGAACGTGTAAGACGGTACACTGTGTTAGTGTACGATTTTTAAAATGGTATTATGTAATAATAATTTTTTGGAGCTAGTTCCTTAATTTGTTCAATTCATTAAAATATTTTATTGAATGTACGTACATTTGTACACCTAGTGAAAGTAAAAAAATAGTCTTCACTTATTATAACTCCCGAAATTCTAGATCATGTTATAGATCGTGACGGATTCCTTGTCAGTGATATGTAACCAATAAACTTCAAAATGTTGAAGACAACTGGCATATAGGTACCTTAATGTCTAGCGTCGTCGATGAACCTGGTGGAGACTCGCTGCCACGTCGCATCTTCCTCGCGGCTGATCGCCAATACTCAAGTGTGTCACGCCCCCCCTGCTGGCCGAGCCGTAACGAGAGGGGGCCAGCTAGTTTCTCGAGAAACGAGATTGCGCTGTCCCAGCGGTGGGTGTCGATAGCAAAGTCGCCCGCCGCGCCCTGCTGGTTTCTTTATTTACAACACCTGACGATCAGTAACCATTGAAACTAGTATAATGCCCGAAACTATTTCTCCGAAAAAACATCTGGTCCCGTTCGTGAACTTTAATTACTTGTCATTTGTCGAAACAAAATGTCATTTGTCAATACTTAAGCTTCTTCTCAGTTCAGGACGCGTTGTGGTTTAAGATTTTTATTAGTTTTAGAAAGAATTTAACAATTCACTTCAATGAAACTTTCAGACTAATGGTACATTATACATAATATTGTTAACTTATTGAGTTTTGAGCTAATAGTTAAATTATCATCCCATTACACAATCTGAACATTAATTTTCGAAAGTAAGTAAAATTATTTTCCACCACAAAATCTAAACATTATTGTTGTAGGTACATAGTTAGAAAAGTTCGACGCGTTGGTACCCTCGTGGAATTAGTTTTTAAGTCGTGAAATAGTTATCACTGATAAAAGGCTATAACGTTTAACTGGCTATTCATAAGCCAGGCAAGTATATCAAATAAACTATTTGATTCTTTGCAATGAAGGTCGGCTAGAATTTTACAACTGTCGGGACTAACCATTAATATAGTTCTTGTGACTGAGCGCCGATAGCAATTCGGGATCAAAGTCCGGGAGGTCATGCGGAGCCACTTGTAGTGAAGCCGAGAACAGCGCCACACCGACATCGTCCCCCGTTGGTATCCGCAAAGTCCTTTGAGGTATTTTTAAAATCCTTCGTGTTGACCCGCAGTCAACCTCCAGGAGCATTGACGCATCATGCTATGCTTTCGTGGTATCCTCAACGTGATACCCTCCAAGCTAGCTTAGAGATGCCTGGACTATTTCGCGCATCATGCTATACTTTCGTGATAACCTCAATGTGATACCCTCCAAGTTAGCTTAGAGATGCCTTAGGATTTCAATTTTTGGACACACTTTCGTCGGCATTGATATTTGAGTTGATGTGATATCTGGGAAAAAAGGTTAATTTTCACTTACCCTCTTTCCTCGGAGTCTGACGAAGATGAATGCACAATTATATGTTTTGATTTGATTTTATTTTTGTTATAATAATAAATTTTACTAGCGTCTAAGCATTATCAGTATAGAAAATTAAGCAAGTTTTAACACTGAACACTTATTTTTTTTTTACTTTGAACCTAAATTAACAAAAACGAGACGTGTTTTTGTAGTCGAGTGCTCATTGCCGCGCACAATAAAAGAATGAAGCTTGGCACGGACGTAGGCTGGGACAGCGTGTCCATCAGGGTGGTCAGTTTTAAAAAACAAAATAGATAAAAGTGCGAAATTGCCAGTACAATGAAAGTGTACCCTGATTGTGTTTATTATTATTGAAGAATAAAATGTATGAAATATAATCGTAAATTAATGAACAAAAGTGATTCTTTCAATGTTTTACTTCTTTTATGGTATGGAACCCTCGGTGCGCGAGTCCGACTCGCACTTGGCCGGTTTTTTTATTGAATTAAGCCACCACTGAGGCGTTTTGAGACACAATTTTTTCAGATAGATGAAAATTATAAATGCTCATCTATACCTAATAGAAGCAACTATGAAAATAGGTATATTTATCCCGTCTGTCTAAGTATGTCATCACCAGCCCAATTCAGCCCACAACTGGACATTTGTGTGCGATTCTCTTCTGATTTTAGTTTGCTGTAGCCACTAGGTCTTCCCGCTGCCCTAACGATATCATCTCGCCATCGTGCAGTTCGACCGATGCTTCCTTATGAAGGTTGCGGTGCTATTCCAGTAATGCACTGCTCCAACGTCCATCTTCCCGCCACTTTAAGCACTTTTTCCAGATATGTATGTTGGGGATCTAGTAAACACAGGCCTAACATTGCTCTCTTGATCGCGCGTTGTATAACTTGAAGCTGATGTGCAATTTAGTGAAGGTCCAGGTCATGCGTGGGGGATACATTGGTCGAACACTTTTCGCTTTAGGCATACTGGAATATCTCCTTTGAAGACATAAGACGGCTTTTCAAAGTAAGTATGTAAGTAGGTAAGTACAGTTAGCACATCGCCATTTACCATCTAGAGGGACTACAGTGAAGTTATAGTAAGTAGTAAATAAAAAAAATTAAGAATAAAGTAGCTAAACATATGAAACGTTAAAGTTAAGCTGAGCGAGCGCCGAGCCAACTTATTTCCGTACGACCTGTCGTGCGGCTCTATTCCAGGAATTCACGCGAAACCAACACGTTAGCTTCAGCGACAAACCCAATGCAAGCCTTGACACCTCATAACTTGAGCGACACGAATTTGCACTTTCGTATTTAAATATTTATTATTAAAAGGAAATTGGATATAGGTACTCGCCCACCATTATACCCACACTAGGTGCGTAATGAGGTATGAGGTTGAGGTCAATGTGCTCGTGTAGCGATCGATTCGACCAATCAGTGACAAGCAGCCGTGTGATTAGTCCGTTTGAATCGGATCAAACAACTACGGAGTGGATTTGTATAATTTTTTACTACCTACTCAAAAATATTGGATGTCATTTGTTGATCCATTTTGTTGATCCACTGAGCCACAAAATCAGAAACATATGGCTTTGGATCAACAAATCGGGTTCGGATCAACAAATTCGGACGGATCAACATAAAACTGATTATACGTACCACTGGATCAAAGAACTCCTAGAAGAGATAACTATATATATATATATATATATATATATCTATATATATATATATATATATATATGTATATATATTTTTTTTTTTTTTTTTTGACCCAAAATCATCAGCAGAAATTAAACTCAATGCCGAATGATAACAAGTAATCGTACCATATGCTACGTCGTTAACAAGTTGTTCTGTTGGAAATTACGAGGTTGACTTATAATGTACGGATTGTACGGATCTCAGTCGTTATTAAAGCAGTATTGCCACAAAACTTTGTAAATAACACAAAATTTTTGAAACATATAGATTATTAAAAATTCCAACAAAATGTCCTTTTTTTTTTTTTTTTTTAATGCCTTCAGAGAACTTCCTCCAGTAATTCCTATGAATTGTGGTTCTCTAGGGAAAGACCATATTTATTTATTTATCATCAATAAATGTACTATAAGAAGTAAGTCTTTTGACACCTTATGTAAAAGAAGAAAATCCAAAGTTGTAAAGGTCCTTAGACGATGTATGTCTAAAGCATTGTCTATAATAGTATTTTTAAGCATTCTACCTCTAGAAGAATGTATAGAAGAGCAAAGGTAAACTTGGTGTTCCAAAATGTTCAGAATGCGTCTGTTTCTAAGACGTCTGGGTTCATATTGATTACATTTCGCATTATTGCAAGAAGCGATAAATTCAATAACTGGATTGAACTCTTTGAATAACTTTGGAGTATATAATTTTACAGCGGTAGCTTAATCCCATTAACTGGATGTAACTCTTGGTCAGCTTTTGATTATCTTTAATTTCCATATAAGAAACAATTAACCCAATCGTTTAAATGAGGATATTTGATATCCTCTATGCAACTGATGTAAATCATGTGTATCAAAATAGATGTATCGAAAAATATGGCCATCAACTCTGTAAAGAGGTATTTCGATTCATCTTAACGTTAATTATTACAAAAACAAAAATCCCTCTAATGAAAAGAATTAGTCTTCATCTAGACCGGGAAATCGTGTGAATCACTAGTTCAACCTTTTAGGTTTAAGGGAGTTAGATGACTTAAAAAATGTTTTGTAACCACTGGCCATCTGATAGGATAACCGATGATGGACGAACAGCTGCGTCTAAAGTCTAATTTTTCTTACGGGCTACATTTTTTGTTTCTACAGACGTTCTGTGTAACCCCATCCATACCTAATAGCTGGAGAAGTGGACTTTAGGACTTTTAATCGGAATTAAGCTTAACTCTTAGATGATACAACGAGTTAAGCGTATAAATTTTTTTACAGAATTTGAATTGTTACATAATTCACGTCATAGTTTGCGGTTGGGTAACGATACTGCCATATCGTCAGAAATTAAAATAAAACCAGGAAACTGAGCATGTTTTGAGGGTAGTAAATAACTTTAACACTCTAACACCTAACAAATCTTCATGAAAAAACCGCGGTAAGTATCTGAGATGAGTCACAACTTCTTTATGTATTTTACCAAGGATGAATCGGTACTTTAAAATAAGATTCTTCAGTTCATAGGCATAAAACCCTTTTTAAGTATTCGCTTGTAAGCTGTTCTATGAACTATCAATTTCAAAGGATTTTGAACTACAAGTTCATTCAACGCCTTTAAATTTAGAATGTATCTTTTACCACGTAAGATTTTGAGGTTAGACACATCTTAACTATAATCGAACATGCAGTGACTCACTCCCACATTATCTCACCCAAAAAAGAAATGTCGATTGTCAAAGACATTTGTCGCTTTTTCTTTGTTGTGAACGTGTAAGACGGTACACTGTGTTAGTGTACGATTTTTAAAATGGTATTATGTAATAATAATTTTTTGGAGCTAGTTCCTTAATTTGTTCAATTCATTAAAATATTTTATTGAATGTACGTACATTTGTACACCTAGTGAAAGTAAAAAAATAGTCTTCACTTATTATAACTCCCGAAATTCTAGATCATGTTATAGATCGTGACGGATTCCTTGTCAGTGATATGTAACCAATAAACTTCAAAATGTTGAAGACAACTGGCATATAGGTACCTTAATGTCTAGCGTCGTCGATGAACCTGGTGGAGACTCGCTGCCACGTCGCATCTTCCTCGCGGCTGATCGCCAATACTCAAGTGTGTCACGCCCCCCCTGCTGGCCGAGCCGTAACGAGAGGGGGCCAGCTAGTTTCTCGAGAAACGAGATTGCGCTGTCCCAGCGGTGGGTGTCGATAGCAAAGTCGCCCGCCGCGCCCTGCTGGTTTCTTTATTTACAACACCTGACGATCAGTAACCATTGAAACTAGTATAATGCCCGAAACTATTTCTCCGAAAAAACATCTGGTCCCGTTCGTGAACTTTAATTACTTGTCATTTGTCGAAACAAAATGTCATTTGTCAATACTTAAGCTTCTTCTCAGTTCAGGACGCGTTGTGGTTTAAGATTTTTATTAGTTTTAGAAAGAATTTAACAATTCACTTCAATGAAACTTTCAGACTAATGGTACATTATACATAATATTGTTAACTTATTGAGTTTTGAGCTAATAGTTAAATTATCATCCCATTACACAATCTGAACATTAATTTTCGAAAGTAAGTAAAATTATTTTCCACCACAAAATCTAAACATTATTGTTGTAGGTACATAGTTAGAAAAGTTCGACGCGTTGGTACCCTCGTGGAATTAGTTTTTAAGTCGTGAAATAGTTATCACTGATAAAAGGCTATAACGTTTAACTGGCTATTCATAAGCCAGGCAAGTATATCAAATAAACTATTTGATTCTTTGCAATGAAGGTCGGCTAGAATTTTACAACTGTCGGGACTAACCATTAATATAGTTCTTGTGACTGAGCGCCGATAGCAATTCGGGATCAAAGTCCGGGAGGTCATGCGGAGCCACTTGTAGTGAAGCCGAGAACAGCGCCACACCGACATCGTCCCCCGTTGGTATCCGCAAAGTCCTTTGAGGTATTTTTAAAATCCTTCGTGTTGACCCGCAGTCAACCTCCAGGAGCATTGACGCATCATGCTATGCTTTCGTGGTATCCTCAACGTGATACCCTCCAAGCTAGCTTAGAGATGCCTGGACTATTTCGCGCATCATGCTATACTTTCGTGATAACCTCAATGTGATACCCTCCAAGTTAGCTTAGAGATGCCTTAGGATTTCAATTTTTGGACACACTTTCGTCGGCATTGATATTTGAGTTGATGTGATATCTGGGAAAAAAGGTTAATTTTCACTTACCCTCTTTCCTCGGAGTCTGACGAAGATGAATGCACAATTATATGTTTTGATTTGATTTTATTTTTGTTATAATAATAAATTTTACTAGCGTCTAAGCATTATCAGTATAGAAAATTAAGCAAGTTTTAACACTGAACACTTATTTTTTTTTTACTTTGAACCTAAATTAACAAAAACGAGACGTGTTTTTGTAGTCGAGTGCTCATTGCCGCGCACAATAAAAGAATGAAGCTTGGCACGGACGTAGGCTGGGACAGCGTGTCCATCAGGGTGGTCAGTTTTAAAAAACAAAATAGATAAAAGTGCGAAATTGCCAGTACAATGAAAGTGTACCCTGATTGTGTTTATTATTATTGAAGAATAAAATGTATGAAATATAATCGTAAATTAATGAACAAAAGTGATTCTTTCAATGTTTTACTTCTTTTATGGTATGGAACCCTCGGTGCGCGAGTCCGACTCGCACTTGGCCGGTTTTTTTATTGAATTAAGCCACCACTGAGGCGTTTTGAGACACAATTTTTTCAGATAGATGAAAATTATAAATGCTCATCTATACCTAATAGAAGCAACTATGAAAATAGGTATATTTATCCCGTCTGTCTAAGTATGTCATCACCAGCCCAATTCAGCCCACAACTGGACATTTGTGTGCGATTCTCTTCTGATTTTAGTTTGCTGTAGCCACTAAGTCTTCCCTCTGCCCTAACGATATCATCTCGCCATCGTGCAGTTCGACCGATGCTTCCTTATGAAGGTTGCGGTGCTATTCCAGTAATGCACTGCTCCAACGTACATATTCCCGCCACTTTAAGCACTTTTTCCAGATATGTATGTTGGGGATCTAGTAAACACAGGCCTAACATTGCTCTCTTGATCGCGCGTTGTATAACTTGAAGCTGATGTGCAATTTAGTGAAGGTCCAGGTCATGCGTGGGGGATACATTGGTCGAACACTTTTCGCTTTAGGCATACTGGAATATCTCCTTTGAAGACATAAGACGGCTTTTCAAAGTAAGTATGTAAGTAGGTAAGTACAGTTAGCACATCGCCATTTACCATCTAGAGGGACTACAGTGAAGTTATAGTAAGTAGTAAATAAAAAAAATTAAGAATAAAGTAGCTAAACATATGAAACGTTAAAGTTAAGCTGAGCGAGCGCCGAGCCAACTTATTTCCGTACGACCTGTCGTGCGGCTCTATTCCAGGAATTCACGCGAAACCAACACGTTAGCTTCAGCGACAAACCCAATGCAAGCCTTGACACCTCATAACTTGAGCGACACGAATTTGCACTTTCGTATTTAAATATTTATTATTAAAAGGAAATTGGACAATATACTTCACTACTATAACAGTAAGAAGACTTAGGGAGTACTTCCAATGTGCGAAGGTGACGGAAATTATATGATTACGCTGGTCGTCCTAGCAGCTATGCTAGATAATAAATAGGCACTTAAATAGGTTATAACGTAGAGTGTAACATAAAATCTACTTCTACGTTTTTTCATCTATAGATATCTAGAAAAAATACTGAATCTTATTTTCATGTAAAATGTACTTAAGCAGTGTTTTAAATAATAATGGCTGTAAAACACTTTAATTAAAAATAAAAGCCTACTACATTTTTGGCTTTTAGTTTCTGTATAATATGTGGAAAATCACCTTAAAAGTCACAATGAGAAAACATATTCGTAAATTGTGTAGATCTAACATACATCTGAATTGAATTCATAACACCTTTAATGCAAGTTTTTTTAATTGTAGTAAAACAATAAAATTATTATTTAACCCTACGCTATATCAAAGTATAAGTACGTTAATAATATTATTATATATTCGTTGGTATAAGTAAGTCCATATAGTTTCCTGAGACTCAAGTGGTCCAAGCTACGCTGCAGTCTTTTCATAAAATATTTTCTACTTGACATTGTGCTCTTTGTATTCAATATCCGGCAAGTTTTACTGAGCTGACATACTTCCAACGTCTTTATACTGTGCTAAGATTTCTGAACTGCCTTTTAGTCATGAAAAAGGTTTACCTATTACTAGCTAGCCCACAGACCAAGGAATAACTCTAGCCTACTTAATCAGCTTATTTATCACGCTTAGAATTTAATCGTAGCTTTATAGTGTTAGCGTGCTGAAGATTTATGTTTAGTTTTCATTAATATTTTGCGTCACCGTGAAGTATTTAATATGTATAATTTTTGGAAAACAAACCTCTTTACGATTAATATTATATTTTATGGAATTTGAAAATAGAAATGTAGTTAGTTCTGTCTGTGATTGAAAAAGATATGTCGAAAAAAATGTTACTAATTGAATTATTGATTTATGAAAAAAATACAAAAAGATAAATAAGTGGAAAGAATCTTTTATTCACAATCCTGGACCTGTAAACGAAAAGGAATTTCAATAATTTGGAGAAGACTGGGAAGAATTGCTTTCAGATCAGAAGTGGGATGACATCAGGGACTATAACGTACTACCGTTACCCTGGTGCAATTCTACGCCCACGAGAAGGTACATGTTAATGTATTTGTGTTTTAGAATGTACAAGACATTCACAATTCCGCATTCTTTTATAAGGGTGTTTGCGTGATGGCTGTTAAAATATCAAAGATTTAAATCTTTGTAAAATATAGAATAAATTGCCAAAAGAGATAAGAGATTGTACAACTTCTCTATAATCTTTATACCTGACACATGTATGCAAATAAATTGTTTGATTGATTGATTGATTTACAAATCTTTACCAGTGTGTGTACTAAATGTAAAGTAATTTTGGATTCTAAGAGATTCATGTTTCATAAGTTTATGGTAGGAGATTGAATGTACTACATATTATTGTGTGTAGGTACATAATGTGTAAAGGAGAGAGATACTCGTTGTTTAAATGGTTTCAGGTAAGTGACTCAAGATGCCATGTGATCGTTCCCGGCGTGAATGGATGTCTCACGGTGCAGCCTGGTGGTAGCAGCAGTTGGTGTCTCACGGTGCGGCCTGGTGGTAGCAGCAGTTGGTGTCTCACTATGCAGCCTAGTGGTGGCAGCAGTTGGAGTCTACGGTGCAGCTTGGTGGTGGAGCAGTTGCTGTTTCAAGGTGCAGCTTGGTGGTGGAGCAGTTGGTGTTTCAAGGTGCAGGCGAAATTGTCGCTGGCGGCAACGTGCTACGAGAGTCGAGTACGTCGGTGGATGTCGCTCTTAACAGTGCTGGCAGCTGGATGGCAGGCAAGACGGCCTGCGGTACAGCGACGCACACCCCGTACATCACCGAACCGATAAGCGGCTAATAGATTTAGAGATAGTCATAGATTGCACAGGCGTCATACATTGCAGTTGTTATCAAGACTTGAGCTTAATGGGTCGCGTATTCTCGTTTGTACTTGCGCTATTATACCTGCATCGCTGCAAACTATGTTGTTTGGTGATAACTGATAATGGTTTATGATTATTGATTATTATTAATTAATATATTTCAAAGAGGTTTTATAATCAAACAACTATAAATAAGTAGAGAAAAATTATTGTTTTCATAAACATTCAATACAATTTAATTTTGTAAAAAAAAGTCAGTTTGAATTGAATCGAATTTTGAATTTAAATTGATCCAACTCGTACTAATTTCACAGTATAATTGTAATTTGCTATCTAAATATCGAATAATTATAATCATTTATAACTTGAAATAAAGTAAGAGAAAGCGCTGAAATTTATTGTTGGGTCAGCAAACAAACTGCTCATTGATATTATTGTGACTAGATGACTGAATTGTTTTAGATGAAGACATATTAACTACACATATTATAATTCAAGTCAGTTCTGCTTAAACAGTTTTTTTGGACGTTTATGTTATTTGGCAGTTATCAGTAAATACTTGTTATTGTTTACTCAAAAAGTAATCGGCAACGTTGCTTGTAATTGGCAAGTTGTAACAAATTTTAAATGTCGATAATGTGATAGAGAAACACATCACAATCACATAGGTGGGTAAATTTTGGTACTAAAATAAAAAGTTATTAAAGAAGCATTACAATAACGTTACAATCAACTTAGATAAAGAGTAAGCACTTGTAGGAAACGTTAGTGCAGTATGTGCACTTGATGTTATTTTTATTGAATTATTTTGTTATATAGTTATCAACACAACTATTCGGTTATTGATTCAGACAAAACTATTTCTAACGTTCATTTCTAATATTCTGTTTTGGTAGTTCTGCATTTTCGAATTATTCATAATTACATAATCTGATATTATTTTATCAACTCAATAGGGTTTTCTTTAATTGACTACGGATTTATTTACAATTGTGTACCTCGCAACATTGCTCAAGACTCACAACTATAGTTATAAAGGATAAAACACAACTAATGATAGTAACAAATCCTAAGACAAGTGACTTATGTTAACCATAGCGTATATTGAATACCTATTATCTTTGGATATTTCTTGGATAGAGTCGCTTTTTTTCTTGATAGATATATATCTACTTAGATAAACTAAATAGATGAAACTAAAAATGAGTTTATTTTACATTTATATGTTAAAAAAAAAATTTAAAAATAATGAGTTAAGGAATATAGGCAGAATGAAATTAAAAGATATTTGTTATATATATATTAATAGAAAATATTCTCAACTAAAATTATGAATGGGAAGTCGTCATTGTTCTATTGGCAGTCAATGTAATAAAATAAATAATTTTTTGAGAAGGAAATTGTGTCATACGTAAAATGGCTAACTGAATAATTTGGCTTTACTAAAAAAATTGTGATTTTGTTAACTGAAATAAATAATTTATTAACTTCACCTAAATACGATTAATAAACGCGGTTGAAAAATACTTCGTATGCTCGTATAGAGAGAGTTGCAAGTCCAGAACCTAAATTTTATTCTTGAAATATTGCTTGAGTTTTTACCCATCCACCCAGTTACCTACTGAATTGGACAATTTTGGTTTTATTAGATTCAGTACATTTTAATCTAGGCTCGTACGTTTTATTTCAAAAAATACTCGAGTAAGTTTTAAGGTCAAAAATATGGATATTTAGACTCTAATAACTTTTAACATAAGCAATACTTCTTAAAAAGTTAAACATTTCTAAAAGTTATGAAAACCGGATTATACATATTTACGAGTAGGAAAACGTTATTGGTTTTTGTATGAAAGCTTACAGCTAGACGATAGTAAAAGTTTTACCAGTCGAAATTGTTTTCGTAACGATCTATGATTAAACGATATTATAGTAATGGGCACATCAAAAACGGTAATCATTGTATAACTTATTTTAATTATGATATGAAGTAGTGTTGACAGTATAAGTTAAAATCTGTGGTATAAGTTTAGTGGTTTAATAGTTTAAAATTATGGCGATAAGCATTCATTTCTTCGAATTAACTTCATAATTACGCAAGTTTGGACAAAAGACAAAGTTGCTCGATATCTATTATTATGAATTGGTACTGTGATTGTTTACTTACTAAGAATTTCGTTGAGCTAGGTCACGGAGTACATAATAGTACTAAAGGTACAGAAGGCTCACTCGGCAAGATGATTTAAAAATCGAAAATGATTACAGAAATAACTAGTCAAGTTGCAAATATAGAAGCAATCGCTTAAAGACTGTATGGGTTAAATTATTTTAGAACGGGTGATAGATATTTTTGATTCGCTTTGACAGAAAGGAAATATAGTAAGATTTGTTGAATTATATTATAACCATATAACTGAATATTGTTCAAGACACTAAGAGTAAAAAGAAAAGATCCTAACACCTGATGGGCAGTATGAATTATATATACCTAATACCTATAGTAGTTCGGTCAACCTAACTATTGAGATTTGACAATAGGATTCAGTTTTTTTTAACGAACTATTAATTTCGTCTTGAGAAAGTTATAAGTACCTACTTATACCATTTTATAACGAGTAAAAGCCCAGCAGTAGAAATTACTAAGAAAATTCTGATTAATGTCTATATTTAATTGAAACGGTAGACACATGATTGTTCACCAGAAACTTGAAAACACAAGAATATATAAAAAATCTTCCAGTTTAGAAGCAGATGATTGATGGATTTATGTACCTAAGAATTTTGTGTTTAAGCGCATCTGGGAGTATAAGGTGACTAAGGATGGATTAAGATACGGTAGTGCCAATGTGTTGCAGACGGCAAAACCTTAGCAATATTTAAAAAAAAAAACAAATAGTCTTTTTAAATACGAAAGTCATCCCATACCATATCGAATATTAATAATTATGTCCAATCCATTTGTTAGGTTAGTAACAAAGAGCTTGAGAAAGACGAAAAGGGAAATAAAAATGGTTGTCATCTATTTCTTTAAAAATATGTCATTATAGGAATATTCGTATTTATTTCACTTAAATTTGATACGTATTCACAAAATTGTGAGACTTCGTAATTAGATTAAATTCAGCACTTTATTTTAATTTTTCTGGCGGTCGATTTAGATATTGTGACCTCACATGTCCCACTGGTGACTTAAGGAAAAATTGGTTAGCACTGTTATTTTTTTACCGCGTGTTAAAAAACACAGATGTAAAAAACAAATATTGTGAAGCCATTTCACGAGCTAAAAAATAAATGAAAACGCCATGTAATAATTAGTATCATGAGTGGTAATGGTATGCAAAAGTCATAAAAAAAAGAGTTCAATAGATTTGATATAGAAAGAAACAAAAAACCGTTTGATATTAAAATGAGAGATCTAGTGAGAATTGAAAGAACATAATGTATAAACAAGGTTGCGATAAAAGTATAAAATTAAGACCGAAATGTTTATGTTTATATTATATATAGTGTAACTAAAATATTGTATCATGAGGATTGGAGGATAATTTTGTTACAAAAAAAAAGGATTAACAACATAATATTATTATCATTATACACGATTGATGAAGCACATCCTTGGTCCTGTTTTAATGGAGAGGGTAGTGAGTAATCCTTTGCGAGGATATACTGATGGTTAAAAATAAAATTTTGTGATTTAGATATGTGTTTCAGAGAGATTATAATATTAATTTTTTTATTGTGTGGTTTTATGAAACCACAGTCAAACTTTTGTGGTCTTGGCTGCTCTGACGAGCGCCTTTCACTTTGTTCCTACTCGGCGGCCGACCGTCACGCGACTTGCAACACATAGACGAAAAAGTTTGAGACGATATAATAAAAGTTTCACTTTAAAAATATTTGTTGACGTTATAGGATCTAATGCATGGAATGGAGTATTAATTTGTAACAGCGAGACAATGTATTGAGATGAAACATCGTATGTTAATTCTGCCTCATTGTGTATTAGTACAAACTGGAAGTTTGTATTTCAATTAGTGTAAAGTAATTTTTGTTTGATGTTTTGATGCAAACAAGGATTGTTCCTCATGAAGTTAAAATTGTAAATGTTTAATTGAAGTGCAATATGCACCTCGTTTCTACACTGTTAAAGTAGCATGATAGTGTAACAGACCATTTGAAGTGCAATGTGCACGTATACTTAGTTCTTACCCCCTACACTGCTAAAGTAGCATGATAGTGTAAAAATACCATTAATTCCGCACTGCTAAGGTAGCATGATAGTGTGGACGACCATTATTCCTACACTGCTAAGGTAGCATGATAGTGTAGAAGATCATTATGCCCACACTGCTAAGGTAGCATGATAGTGTGGAAGACCTGGAAGTGCAAGGTGCACGTACTTAAAGACTTTAAACGCAATACAATAATTTGATTTGTTTAATTTTGTTAATAATATAGAAAGTGCATAAAGTGTATTGTGTGTTCAATGTTATTTGTTTAAATTAATGATTATAATAAATAAATAAATAAATGTCAATTATTCATATGAATGCAGGTACATTAGGTGGTCAGCAATAACAATTATTATCCTTATATATTCTGCCTTATGGCGTATGAATTAAAAAAAAAACTAAATGTAAATATTTGTTTGATTAAATTAGAAATTATTTTTTTCATAATTTTATAATAGATATAAGTCAGGATGTCGATGACTGTAAATTGATAATTTATAAAGACAAAAATTAGTAATTCAGAATGTCAATTTGTAACTATCATTTTTCATAATATTGTTCGCTATAATTCAAGATGTCAATAATTGAAAATTCATAATTTATAAAGTCAAAAATTAGTAATTCAGATGATGACAATTAATACTTATGGGTTACCCTGAAATGTTTTGTAATTGTTACTAGTTTCACCAATTTTAATGTTTGTTTGTTTGTAATCAAGTTACCGATTGAACTTAAATTTTGTATACATGTGTAATTGGATAACAATTATGACTTGGAGCTGATCTGATGATGAACAGGAAAGTTGTTATAGGAACTCGGTAGTTAAATGACACAACCCCATCGAGTTTAGACTCGTTTGATCCGTTTTGACAAGTACTTTGGTGCTAGATGATAACCTGGATCTGGTGCTGAGAAGGATATTAATAAAATGTATAAAAGCTTTCTTTATAAAAAATAATTTTAAATGATATCATACGGTTTTGATAATATGATTCTTAGGTTATTTGATGTTTGTTTGTAACAGTGTTCAGTATTTCGCGGGGACGCGAAATGTATATCAGGATGGACGAGCTGTTAGCGTGCTGAAGATTTATGTTTAGTTTTCATTAATATTTTGCGTCACCGTGAAGTATTTAATATGTATAATTTTTGGAAAACAAACCTCTTTACGATTAATATTATATTTTATGGAATTTGAAAATAGAAATGTAGTTAGTTCTGTCTGTGATTGAAAAAGATATGTCGAAAAAAATGTTACTAATTGAATTATTGATTTATGAAAAAATACAAAAAGATAAATAAGTGGAAAGAATCTTTTATTCACAATCCTGGACCTGTAAACGAAAAGGAATTTCAATAATTTGGAGAAGACTGGGAAGAATTGCTTTCAATAGCTAGTTTTAATTTTTAATTTAAATATATTTTATTAATAAGCTGAATGTTTTCTAGCATCTGGGTGTGTTTTCAATATATTGTTCTTGTATATATTAAATATTATATATACAAGTACAATATATATTGATACTAGATAACCGATAATAATACACAATACACAAAACATAACACAAGCTGTCACCTACTATGAGGCTATATTGCGAAGTATGGTATATTTTCTGATAATACTAACAACTCAAATCTTTACTTCGATCAACTAACTTTGTTTTCTAACCAACACGCTTACGAGTACATTGTTAGCATGCAATAGAATTCAAAATCGTCCTCCCAACAAAAGTTTTTCAGTCGTCTGTGCTTCTAACCGTGTCGGCGTAATATTGAAAACCTCACTGCCAAAATAGTAAACAGAAAAATCCAATATCCGAAAACTGTACAGCATACCTACCGTTTCGTAGTAATATTTTGGAACACAACGCCGCACCGTGTGTAATTCTTACAAGTTTCTGTTTCTGGAGATACAAACGATTTATTCATGAAAATGTGTGACCGGCGTAGGATCGTTTTACGACCGTTTTCAAAGTGTACTCGTAGTTCGATCCCGATACAAATTTTACTGCGGCACAATAAAACCTGTAACTTCCATAAAGTATTTTGTTACTGCTTCTTCGCCAGCGGAGACTTTTACGGCTTTTTGCTTTTTTTATAATATATATAAAGATATGTCGAAAGTTGTAGATATTGAATAACTTCTATTCCTAAGCATTTCCTACGACAGATTTGCCTATGTATGCCTTGCATGAGCCGCAACTCTACCTTTACCAAAGCCTTTATAAATATAATATAATAACATTAAGTCTCTCGCCCAACAGAGGCGACTAACGATGGAACGAATATCATTAATTCTTGATAATAAATAATATGAAATTAGGTACTTTTACTTTAGGCTCTCTTCCTATATGAAACCACAAACTTTACTAAAATAACTCAAAGCGACCGACATAGCTCAAGTGTCGCAAAATTGAAGTGGCAATGGCACATAGCTCGTAGGACCGATAGACGCTGGAGACCCAAGGAACTGGAATGGCGCCTATGCACCGGGAAGCGCAGTGTCGGCAGACCCTCACTAGGTGGACGGACGACATAAAAAAATCGCGGGGAGTTGCTAACGCCAGGCGGAGCAAGATCGTGGTGTTTGGCGGTTATTTCAGGAGACAATTAAATACCGAAGCTGGGGTTTTACCACCACCTAAGTATAATAATATTTTAATACTGTTTTCAAACTTTTATTGTTTCGATACGAAAATGTTAAAACAGTTAGAGGTGGCGGTAAGGCCCCGGGACATGTCTTTGAAATCTGTTACGATAATAAGGGAATCGAGACTCACCCGCTATGATATCGCTATATATAAAGCTATATATATAGCTGTATCATCATAGCCAAACTTGAAAATCATATAAAGGCTTAACTTGTAAATATAATACAGAAGTCAATCCCTAATATTGTGATCTGCTGTGAATCTAATATTCCCGCCGCGGTCCATTCATCGGAAATCAGTGTCGTGTAAAAATGGGAAATGCTTTCCAAAAAAACCAACTTCAAATGCCACTACAAAGAGTGAAATAATTTTTATTTCAATTTTAGGTACCTACACCAATTCGAAGTCGGGCAATGTTTCATACAATCCCTAATAGTCCTTCTTACTTACTTGATGTGCGAAGAAATGACGAAGTCATAGACAATCGCCCGACTTCGAATTGGTGTAGGTACCTAAAATTGAAATAAAAATTATTTCACTCTTTGTAGTGGCATTTGAAGTTGGTTTTTTGGAAAGCATTTCCCATTTTTATTTTATACTTTTTAGTGGAAAACAATAAAATGCACAAGGCGTTGTAAAATACCCAAATTGCTTGAGGTGTGTTCATAAAATCTGAAGAGATACCTCAAATTCACCAAGATCCCATCATCAGACCCTGACTTGATGACTTTAGTCATCAAATCAGTATCTGCTAGCAAATGCACCAGTAACTATAAAAAATACCCAACTCGCTTCAAGTATACTAGCAAAATTTGAAGAGTTCCCTCGATTTCACCAAGATCCCATCATCAGACCCTGACTTGATGACTTTAGTCATCAAATCAGTATCTGGTAGCATATGCACCAGTAACTATAAAAAATACCCAACTCGCTTTAAGTATACTAGCAAAATTTGAAGAGTTCCCTCGATTTCACCAAGATCCCATGATCAGATCCTGACCTGATGACCATAGGACAACTTGGAAAATATTACTCTTTCTAATAATACTCAAATAGTTTCATGTGTCCATACAAAATTTGAAGAGTTCCCTCGATTTCTCCAGGATCCCATCATCAGATCCTGACCTGATTAAAATGGGACCATCTGGAAACAAAACCCTCTTAAACAAAAAAAGAATTTTTCAAATCGGTCCACGCGTCTTCGAGTAATCGGTGAACATACATAGATAAAAAAAAAAAATAAAAAAAAAAAAAATAAAAGATTCCGACGAATTGAGAACCTCCTCCTTTTTTTGAAGTCGGTTAAAAAAGAGCTGAATACCCCGTTCCGGTCGAATAGCGGCCAGTCAGCGCCAATGGAAAACTCTCAATTGAAATGTTTACTCATACATACTCGTTAATCGAACATAATACATTTAAAAACCAATGTCATAGGTATAAAATATTATTAAAAAAAAAACATCCGATATTACCTTTAGAAGTAGGTAAAATTTACATCCTACCTTGATATTAATACAAAAAATTCTAAAACATTTTATTACAACGGAACTTAATAATTATACCAACACAATACAAAAGCAAACGCCCTAGTTTCTAATATTTGAATATAAATACGGCAAATTAAATAAACGGAGCTCTTTGAGTAAAATTGTATAAACTGGCGATGAAATTAGAGTTCAGACTTTGTATAAAACATTTTATCGTCACCCAAGACTTCTGAATGCTAGAATTAATAGCAATAACGTTATATTTATTGCTGCTATTTATTTCCACGAGTATTGTGAGCCAACACGTAAATACTAAGTGGTGATTTTATCTTTAAGTTCAACAACTCATTTAATAGTCACTATTCCGTGAGTGCCACTAAAAACCTTTTTCGACAGCAACAACAAAATTAATTAGGTAGTGAAAGTTACTATACATATTTTAGAGTTGTTGTTTCTTTGTTAGACTATGGCTTCTGCCTCGTAAGAGGGGTTTTGAGGTTGAATCCACCCGACGCGATCATAGGTGTAACTTTTTACCAAACAATACGTGGACTGCATAGAACAATCTGGCATTGCAATAATGCTCCAATCCCTTTTTGTTATAAGGGAGTAGGCCAGTACGCTGTTTTAATGTCAAAGACACCTTTTAAATATATTTGTTTTACAAATATCTCCTAAAACTATTATGAAACAATACCTATAAATCATTGAAGAACTATGTTATTCAATGCTATAAACTAAGTCGGTTTCAAATTCGAGCACTCCGCAAAAATTATTTGTGCCCCTTCTCTAAACCTTTTAAACAAAGTTGAAAACGTAGTTAAGTATGTATTAAATACGTTATAGTTGAGCATTGCTGACTATGTGCTCAAAACTTCATTAAAACATTGCATGCTTTAAAACAAAATCCAGCAAACTATGGGAATATAATGCAGCTTTAAATATGCAATCGACTATAATGCAACAAATGCAATAATTTTAAAATACAAACCTCTAAGGAGTGAGCGTTCGCCAAAGCGCGTACTCTCCGCAGCGTATTTACAGGAATTTATGATTTCATTTGGCGTTCCATATTTCACCGGTGCCATTTGCATCGGGAAAACCGCAGTTTAATATTGAATATTTCTGTGGATTTCGAACATCAATGAAACATGATATTTATTATACCTAGTGAAAAAAGTTGAGAGATTATTTGTAAATATTTTAGATCCAATGGGGCAATTTACGCAACGTTTTCACACAATGTGTGATGAGAATCAAAAAATAAAATAAAAATTAACACTGAAAAATTACCTTCACGTATGTAAGTTTAGAATGTAAAATGGAATGTTTTTGAACATACGAAATACAATCTTTCAACCTTATCGCGCAAAGTAAATTTCATTTCACGACTGTCGACCATGTTGCGTTTTGAACTATATCCAATTTTACACTCTATTTCAATTATAGTAAAAATTATTTATCAGTGTTCGCAAAAAATGTTTTGATTTCATTATCGTTTGCTTAAAAACGTAAATACCATGACCTTTTTAAACATTTCACTTCATTAAATAAAGCTGACGCGTTACGTGAATCGGCTAACAGGTCAGTATTTATGATGGTGACTCCTACCTAAAAACCGAAAATCCGAGACCAAGCCGACGCTAAGCTTAGTTATTTTGGGCTTCAATAGAATAAGATAATAGAAAAACAACAAATAATAATTGATCATTGTAAGGTCGTCATAATATTAGTAATTGCCTTCGTTTGTAGGTAAATCTACTTTTTGTATTTAATTTAATGTGTTTCGTTTAATTCGTCAAACAGTTAATTCTTATATTAGGGGATCATCGGTAGATAAATAATTAGTAAATGTGCCATAATTTCCATAAGTTCAGAATGACAGTAATAAATTAAACTATTTTTTTTAATTCTATTTTATTCATTTTGAGTACGACTTTAGTTTTATGAAATACGTGAAGTCAGATAAGGGTGACATTTTTACCATTTCAGTATGGGAACTTAAAATTGTTTAAAATTGTTTTCCGGATAGTGGCGAAACTTACTTATATATTACAAAAATTACTTACTTTTAGGGTTCCTTGTTGACTAAAGAGCCCCAAAAAAGTTGCGTCGCAATTTCAAATGTCTGTTATATTATTTACTGTGTAACGCGTACTGCTGGGTTAATAAAGGGCAGGTACCAAAGCTCAACCCCACAAAGAAACCGCTTTAATTTTTAAATTAAATTTTTTATAACTCTCCTTCATACTTTTTATGTCTGCTGACAGCTGAAAATTAATTTTTATATTTTACAGTGAAAAAAAGAAACCAACATTTAACAGGATACGTTTAACTCATTCAGAAGTGGGAACTACTCAAGAAGTTAGCACAAGTTAGGTGTTACCTAATGTTGTGGAGGGCAGGTTTGCAGATGACGGTTAAGCAGAACAGAATTGTACCTAAGTGAACCCAGAAGTGGTTATCCAACCTGTATAAACTTTTTAGTCTAGGAAATAAGGAATGGATACGTTCATATCTAATATGCATTTTAATAATCCTCAGGTATGACGTTATTAATTCATAGAAAAACATTACCTACTAATTAAATCAAACACTAGTTAATTGTTTTAATATTTTCTTCTTGTTGTGTGTGTAAAAATCACACCACAATAAAATCTTAATCTTAAGATATTATTAACATATTTTTAACATTCCGTCAAATGATGATGGAGATCCATATGAGAATAGATTAAACAATTATTATAAGATAAAACAATAATTATTGGTCCTGAAACGAAACGAGTGCCTGAATTAAATTTTCTCTCAATCAGAATGCATTATTTTTCACCGTTTTGCCTCATATAAAATGTCGTAATGACTACAATTTGAGAGCTTCCATGTATTGTATACCAAATATATACCATTAGCACTGCAGTTTTTTTTACTGAAATAGTAAATGTGTTTAATGTTTAAAAATTTAAAATTAAAAAACCCGTTTTACACCCATGTCATACAATCTACTATTTAAAATATCGTGAAGTCTTAAAAATAAACATCGCAACAAAAATCACGTTCTACGGGTCGTGTTTACAATTAATAATGCTTCTCTATGTGAACCTCTATCATACCTAACTCAAGTTAGTGAATATCGCCCTACCTACTCTACTCGAAGCCTTACTTGGAAAACTTTAGCTGTAGTTAGTTAAGCATATTTGTTTACATTCCCTGAGTCTACGAGGCTTTGTCTCACTCAGGGGAGACTTAAAGTTTAAATGTTAAAGGGGTTGTCAAGGTTCAGAATAAGTCTGTAATATTTAAAGCCAGAGCCATGTATGTAGAGGATTATATTATCCTAAAGTTCTCGGTATATTACATTGCTAAAACGAAAACCCAATTCATCAGCAGCTAGGCGGTTGTTCAAATTCTGCCAATGAATACGTTTTTCTTACGCAATCAGACCCCAGATCGGACAATTTTACTTAAGCACCGTATTCTTAAGTTTTTGTAGAAAAACAATTACAACCTCACAACAATTTTGCTAAGTCTGGCCGTCTATCCGTCTGTATGTTCGTCCGCATACGTTTGACCGCAGTTTATCGTGAGCGTGCTTTTCGCATTTCAGTTGATACTCTTTTCAATATTTCAGTTGTAAGCAGTTACCGTTCTTTGACAACGTATAGTAGGAAGATTCAAATAAAACGATCACGTAAAATAGTACCTACCTAGGTCATAAATCTAGCGTGGGGTGGGTTATATTATGTATGCTCGGAACGGTTCTAAAATAGTATGTTAAGAGACGGCGGGTTTCGTGATGTTCAACAGTTAAGAACTGGATTTACGAGCCGATGCCAGTGATAAGTGGTTTCAAGTGGAGCATTGGCATGTATTTCGCTGCGAAACTATTGAATTTGTTATAGTTTATCGATACGGAATGAATTATCTATTGCGTCGTAGTGCAGGCCCATTTGTATTCTTATTAGCTTCTGATTTGAGCATGACATGACGATGAGCAGATACTGAGCATGACGTATATTACTTTACGTTTCGTAATTTTATCTTACCTAGTAGTTATTTGTAGTTATAGTAGCCAGTTCAATGCTGGATGGAACTCCTGAAGAGGTCTCCAACTTAAATCCAGCGGTTCCTACTCCGAGTCGTTAGGGATCTGCCAACGCTGTTTTTCTAAAGGACATGAACTCGAAGGTAAGCACAATGATCCGGGTTCCGGATATTGGCGGGTCCGGGGCTCCGGAACAGTCGGTGTAGCCATAACTCAGGCTGCACGCTCCGACTGCGGCAGTGACGTCACGTGCCCGCTATTTATGCGCCCGTGCGCCGATTGATCGCTCCGAATGATTGCAAACGTGAATTATTTAATTGCCAAATAAAATAATTCGGTATTACGGAAAAAAATTTGATCCGCTCGAACCAAAGCACAGTAACACTACCTATACTGAAACTATGAATTTTGTAATTCGTACCTATCTAATGAACGACTTCTCAACTCGTGTATTTCTCTTATAATATACGTATTATGGAAAGAACTTTCCAACCGAGTGTTTTGTCACCTTTTTCATCTATTTTCTTAGCTCTTTTAGTTCCCTGTCCTTAACGTGAAATCAACGGGTCTGCCCGAGAAATTCAAAATTTTCGTGGTTTTTTGAAATTTGTACGCTAATTAGACATGATAGGCTTATGGCAATCAATTTGCGAGAATGGCAGTATCATCTTTTCATGATTATATCAAAATCTTTCGTGGAAATCAAACTTATTGGAAGTTTGATTTTCACGAAAATTTTTTAACTAACTATTCATCATTGATATACAAGAATCAAACAAAATTTGTAAAGGATTTTTGAGATTAAAAAATCAAATTATTCTTCGTATAGTTATCTGAGTATTCAATAAGCTACCCATCAAACAAGTCTAATTAGCAACTTAGCACTAAATAAGCCACCGAACGAAGATACAGCTCGCAATTTCAGTAGCCTTAATACACTATTGATGGCTCCCGATTTAGTAAGCGGGTCACGCCGCCGCCCCCGTGTTACTTGTACCGAATGCTATCCAACACATCTGGCGTACGTAATCTCGTTATAGGGAAAAACTTTCTTAATAAGAACGCCGTTTGGGTCTCTGCTCTACCAATAGACGTATACAGAGGATCCGGCGAACCACGCAAAAAATGTTGCCTGTTCATTGGTGTCAAAAATGTTTGTATTGACACAAACGACATCCAGTAGTATTGTTTATAGACCGTGGTCCACGCCACATATCACTAAAGGTACCTACTTGTTATTAGTCCGCACGCGCGTTTCAACAGAGATGATTTCCGCCATATTGTGGCATGTTAGCGGGAAATTTGATAGATTGCGCTAATTTTTAGAGTTCCGGACCTCAAAAGAAAAAAAAACGGAACCATTATAAGATCAGTTTGTCGTCCGTCTGTCTGTCTGACCGTTACTTTAAAAATTTCAAAATGAGATAGCAATATTCAGTGGGGTATCATATAATGAAAGGGCGTTACTTGTGTATTCTAATAATTATGATTAATTAGAATCAATGTATATTTTACGGGATAAATAAAATAACCTCTGTATCTGTTATAGTTTTAATTGGTATCAGCAATTAATTAACCTCGAAAACAAAGTTAAGTTTGCGGTTCGGTAAAAAAAAGTGATTTTTATCTTTTTCTAATATAGTACGGAACTCTCGGTGCGCGAGTCCGACTCGTACTTGGCCAATTTTTTTTGTCTTGGTTTACGTGAAATGTTAAGATGGGCTCAATATCCTTAGGTTCATATCGATGGCTTTGCCACTATAACGAGGATGCTGTAACGGTTATTGAAAGAGGTCAGTTATTATCACTGACCTTGTGATTTATCCTACGTATTTGGGATGAAATATTGTGTAAAAAATACAAAAATATGATAAAGATACCAATAAAATTACTGTTATTATTAACGCAAGAATAAATGAAGACACACCTTTATTTTATATACAGACAAAATATCTAAACTAATAAAAGCCTCTGGCACTGCGAGTGAAGTTGTTTCGGAATAGCAACTTATAGCCCATTCGCAGAAGATTTGCCGATGACTTCCCTTTTAACTTCATACTACCGCGACCCACGCTCATCTGTTATTAGGGTCGGTAGTGTAAAAAATGCTTAGAAAAGGTTTTTTATTTTAATTTTCCACCGTAAGAAATAATAGAAGTGCGACTGTATACTTGTATTGTACTTAAAGTAATCTTTTTTATTCTATAAATTTCACCTGCCGACGACACATCCCAGTACTTAGGTATAATTCATTTGTAGTTCGAGTACATAATAAAAATATTATTTTATACAATACGAATATCTATATACAGATTAAAATATCAATCGTAACTGGCATGACTCAAGTGTCTCAAAACGTACTGAAATCACACTCGTCACAGGTTCCTAAGTTTAAGTAGTTTACTCATATATGGTCCAGTAGGGTTAGTACATGTTTTGGTACAAATTTCGAGTTGACTCGCTTCGCACAAATGAATTTAATTTCTCCATACATTTACTGCCAGCGCTATCTATGGACAACCGAATGTCAGCGGCTCTCCATAGCTCCAGACAAGGACGCAAGACTTGTTACCCATGGAGAAATTGAAATTGAAAAATATTTATTTATTGATTGGAACATTAACAATTGAACACGTAATCGCACGAACACGCACGTATCATGAGCGATGTAAAAGTATAAACTGCGTTGAAAAGAAGACCATGCTGGCGTCGACTCGAAATTTGTACAAAAACCTATACTAACCCAAAAGTAGTGCTGGCATTACGTCGTCACCGTCATTAGAATGGACGATGGACTGGAGGGAACGGGTCTCCACTGGGCGGTTGCGGGCGGTGGTGCGGCGGCCGAGGATACGCTGGACGCTGATGAGGTGGCTGCATGGGCGGGATCGGAAATCCTGGTCTAGGCTGGCACTGCTGATGTCCAGGTGGCCCGGGCGGTCTGTTGGAAGGACTTGGGTTCCGTGGCGGCGGTGGCTCGCTGTACGGCGGCGGTTTCCATTGCTGCTGGTGTGGCGGCGCGGGCGGCATATTCTTGAAGTAGCAGTGCGATGCACAGTACCCATTGCCGCAGTAGGGTCCGCAGGGCAGACTGTGTTGCGTAGACATTGCGTGAACTGGAATTAAAAGAATTGTGTTGTTATTGTTGATTCCCATTTACTATAACAATATTTATGCATTCGATGCCCATATCTACCATGCAATTAACAGAAATGATATTCTGACTCAGAGCTTCGTTTCACTTGTGCAGAAAAGAACAACTTTCCACAATTCGTCTACGTCTACTTTTTTATCAAATGCATGTAAAATATTTATTCACACATTCGCTAATTCGAATAAATAAATAGGTAGTTAATCAAATTATTTCGTTTTACTATAATTTCTACTACTAATTCTTCCTACTAATTGATCTCTAATGTTACACGATTAGCTACAGATACTTATTTACAGAAAATAAATAATAATTAAAATTATTATCCATAAAGTAAATAAGTTTATTATTATTTGTTGAGAAAAGATAATTATTAAGAAAATACAGAAAAATACCTTCTTATCCCCAACTGAACATTAATAAATACGAGTGGCTTGGATAATAATATTATTCAAAAGTGAATCACACAAATCACTAATTTATCAAACGTTGCAGTTATTTGAATTATTTTTCACACAAAACTGTTCTTGATAGCGTTCAGGGGTTTATTTTATTGATTACGATTTTATCTCTCATTCCATCGTCACTGATAAATCAAAGATAAAAAAAATTGACACCTAATAATTAGTGCAAAAAGCATATTTGAAGCAGTTAATCACGTGATATAGACACCTAGCAAAATGGTAGTTTGTTTTAAAATTAAAAGGTAGATTGTAATTTGTGCTGAAATTAAAAGCAAATAAACAATTATTTAATCTTATCTGCAATAAAATGCTGCGTCCCTACAGTTTTCCCTCGAAATACCCTTGGGTTAGTAAAGGTTTTTGTAACTCGCTACACATAACGGAACGGATTTCTGTACAGCCAGCACCCCAAGCGGAAACATTGTGAACTTAGAGCTACGTATGCTCGGTAATACTAGTAACTATGGTAATACGGTTTTAAAAACAAAAAGCTTGATTTATAATGATACAATTTATTAACAAACATCGATATTACAGATCTTTGATTGTAGATTAATATATATATTATTAGTACAGATTAATATATTTATGTAAACGCAAATAATCATAATCATTAAGATTTTATTAACAAAGAAAAAAATGTTGCTATGTTTTAAAACTTCAATAACATTTTCAATTTCAATTTTTTAAAACTAATAAGTATCATGTTTTTTTTTTGTCATAGCAAAGAAAAGATAAAACCTATCTTAGCATTGGATCCTGATGGGGTCCAGGGGGGCGATGGGGAGGGTAATGCGGTGGGTGATGCGGCGGATGATGCGGCGGGTGATGAGGTGGATGATGTGGTGGGTGATGGGGTGGGTAATGTGGGGGATACGGCGGGGGATGGTGGTGAGGTGGGTGCGGTTCGGGCCCCGGGCGATGGCCGGGATACCCTGACGGCGGAGTGCTGTACGGTGGCGGTTGCCACTGTTGCAGGTGAGGCGGTGCGGGTGGCTGATCGCGGAAGTAGCAGTGTGGTAAGCACCTCCCGCTGCCGCAGTAGGGGCCGCATGGTAAAGCGTGAGGTGGTGCCATTACTGTAAATAGAAATTATGTATTTACAAAAACTTATCGAGTAGGTATAAGTACAAACACCTTCGCAACAAACTGTTACATTCGAATTTTTTATGCACATTGCTTTCTAAACTCGATTGTTAATTTATATTATTTCGTGAAAAATAAAACACACTAACACTAAATTACTACGTATTTTCCCTAATTGACTAACTATAAGTATTGCGTCGTAATAAGTAAATCACGAGACCAAGATTAGCACTATACAAGTTAACATAAATATAACCCACGGACGTATCAGTCATTTCTCAACAAATAAATTACCTTATGCTGTATGCAAAATATTTGCCAGCAACAATGAAACTTGTTTTTCAAACTGTTGTTCGACAGATCACTGTTGACTGTTCAGTATAGTCAAAACCGTAATGGCTCTGATAATAGTCAGGTGTTTATTATATTGATTATTTTGCTATCTTATACTTCCGATAATGTCCCGATACCACTATATCTATGAGTGATAAAAACAGTCTGGATGAGTAATTTTAAACAAAAGCATTCATCGATATTAATGGAACTGCGGAAATAAAATAATATAACACAATTTGCCTTATACATTTGCCCAATAAATCAAAAACTATAAGGCATAAAAAGAAATAAAAATAGTATATAGAATACACAAGTAACGCCCTTTTATATGACACCCCACACCATATTGTTATCTCATTTTGAAATTTCAGCGACCCAGTTTTCCCCCATTTTAAATAAAAATGACGATTTTAATTTTTTTAGATTGCAATGATGGCGGGCCATCATCACCGAATACATAATATTTGTCATCATTATCTACAACCTTTCCAAATATCATGTCGATATCTTTAATAGTTACTGAAATAAAGGGTCCTAACAGACAGACGGAAGAAAAAGTGATCTTATAAGGGTCCCTTTTTTCTTTTGTGTAAAAATTAAGCATAAAATATTAGTTTATAGAACCCTGAACTTAAAAGACGTTTCGATCCTTAATTGTTTTATATTTTCATGAACCGTTTATTTTGAAATTCCGTCACAGAAAGCGTTATTTACTTATCGCGCTTCGTTTGCTTACAAGGTATTTAAGTTCGTGTCGTCTTTTCTCAGTTTTGTGTTTGGAAAATGGAATTTCCTTGTTGAGACGACGCTGAATTTCCAATCGGTTCTGAAAAGAATTCTAATAGCCATTTTGTTTACAAAACAATACTTATTTTTGTTCTTAAATTATATTGCAGTCTTATTTTAAGTTTTATCCTTTCTCGAGAGTGTCTTTGCCAAGGAAAAAACTTTGAGTTGAATTGAATTCATGAATATAATATTCTTCATAAAATTTTAAAGGCTCTATTTTCTTGGAGTTGTTACCTAAAATATTAGTGTTGGTAAATATACCCATAAATAGATTTAATTTTTTGTATTAACATTATAAAGATTTTCGTATAAATACTTTACCCCAGTGATTAAATTATTCAATCCTAGCTTATTTCTTCGCCGCTTGGAATGTACTTCGTGTTTCATCGACTGAGATATTCGTGCTTCATTAACAAGTTGTTAAAGTTTCCGTATATTATGTACGAAAAATTAAGCTTCAAATAAAACATTTAAAAACATATTTAACTTTTTTAATTGAATACATGCTTAAAGCTTATGGTTACCACATATAGTGTTTACTTTTACACTACCTCTTTTCAACGTAATAAATCTAACGGCAGAGCAACTAGCGTGGTAAAAAATCTTGAAAGTGAGTGAAAAATTTGCTATAAAGCAAAAACGATGTACTTAGTGTGTCGTTCGTCAAAACTATTAAATCAATACAATAATCGCATTGCGCCTAGTGGAAAATACACATTTATTTTTCTTTTTCTATAAATAATAATTTAATCCGAAAAGTTTGAATAAACATTTCAATCGAGAGGTTTTCATAGGCAGCAGCTATTCGGCCGGAACGGCGCATTCAGCTCTTTTTCACGCATCACCAATTCCCGATGAATGAACTGCGGCGGGAATATTAGACTCACTCACTACACAATACAGAGCGGGTGACCTCTGACTTGACGTGTACTCAGTTCATACCAAATTCAACATCGTCAAAGATAATTTAATGAAAGATTACCGCCGCAGTCATCACGGATTCCCATGAATGAGCTGCCGCGGGATAGACTCACTCACTACACAACACAATACAGAGAGGGTGACCTCTGACTTCACGTATATTTAGTTCAGACCATATTCAACATCATCAAAGATGATTTGATGATAGATTCCCGCCGCAGCTCATCACCGATTCCTTATGAATGAACTGCGGCGGGCATATTAGACTCACTCACTACACAATACAGAGCGGGTGACCTCTGACTTGACTTGTATTCAGTTCAGACCATATTCAATATCATCAAAGGTGGTTTGATGACAGATTCTTGCCACAGCTCATCACTGATTCCCGATGAATGAACTGCGCCTGACTCACTCACTACACAGTACAGAGCGGGTGACCTCTGACTTCAGGGATATTCAGTTCAGACCATATTCAATATCATCAAAGGTGATTTGATGACAGATTCCCGCCGCAGCTCATCACCGATTCCTTATGAATGAACTGCGGCGGGAATATTAGACTCACTCACTACACAATACAGAGCGGGTGACCTCTGACTTGACTTGTATTCAGTTCAGACCATATTCAATATCATCAAAGGTGGTTTGATGACAGATTCTTGCCACAGCTCATCACTGATTCCCGATGAATGAACTGCGGCTGACTCACTCACTACACAATACAGAGCGGGTGACCTCTGACTTCAGGGGTATTCAGTTCAGACCATATTCAATATCATCAAAGGTGATTTGATGACAGATTCCCGCCACAGCTCATCACTGATTCCCGATTAATGAACTGCGGCAGGAATATAAGACTCACTCACTACACAATACAGAGCGGATGACCTCTGACTTGACGTATATTCAGTTCAGACCCTATTCAATATCATCATAGGTGATTTGATGATAGATTCCCGCCGCATTTCATCACTGATTCCCGATGCATGAACTGCGGCGGGCCGCGGGAATATTAGACTCACTCACTAAACAGTATACAGCGGGTGACCTCTGACTTGAAATAAATTGTTGGTATATCAATACAGTAAATATGTAAAAATCGGACTAGATTTATGGGTAGGAAAACGTTTTACTTTTTGTATGAAATCTTACAGCTAGACGATCCTATTAATTCATTCATTAATTTAGACTTATTTGAATTTTGCATAAGTCGTACTTCTCTTATGTATTTTAACGCTATAGAAACTTTATTTTAGTAAGGCATATTTAATTAAAAAGCAAGTAATGGGTTCTTCATTTTAATGAATACATTTGAAAGGCAGATGAACTCTTGGTGACAACTTCTGCTGGGAAATGAGCAAGGATAAATTACTTGCTTATTTTATTCTGTTTTCTTTAATATTATGTTTGTATGCACTAATGAAAATGTTGATAACTACTCATAAAGTCCCATTTGTACAAACATGATCAATTTTTTACCTTCAAAAATTATTACCATTTACTTTATTTAATTGTTAGTTATTTAAAACTGTTACCATTTATAACCATTTGTTGGAGAAGAGGTTAATATAAGATTTCATTAACCGGAGGGAAGTTCTGTATTGTGACATCACCCTCAGTAAATCAAAGGAAGGCGTTATATTATACTTTTTGCATACAAGGGCGTTATATTATATGTATGTACTTTAATAATAAATAGTTAAATTTAAATTTAAAAATATTTAAGGGGGTCTCTCATATCATGTACAACAAACATGATTTTTTGCTCGTATTTGAATTTGATGGGCAGGGGTGTTTAGTTCACTTTGATACTATTGAGATTTGTCCCTGGGTGCGCGAGCCCGACTCGCACTTGACCACTTATTTATCAATTGACTATCCACTGAAAATGTTATTTACTCTGACTATTAATTTTAAACTCTTGTTGTTTCATGACTTCTTTGACAGACTATAACCAACTATAACAGTCTTGCATCGGATTCAGAGGTGACCCGTAGTGTATTGTGCTATTCTAATATTCGCAAGCTCCGACTCAGTTCATTCGTCAAGAGGCAGCCTTGCGTAGAAAGCTGAATGCGCCATCACGCTCGAACAGTCCTTGCAAATGAAAAACTCCTGTTGAAATGTTTATTCAAAAGACGTGGACTGAAATGTTTTAGAAAATAAAAAAACGAGTGTAGAATATTTAAATATCGATGCTATGGAATATAATAATAAACAGTGTGTTTAATTATAATTTATAGAAGGGATAAGAGTAGGTACACCAATTGACCCGCTTCTTACCTGTGCTTCTTACTAAGCTCGAACATAATATGAGGATTTTGCAAAATCCTTTCCTAATTATATATTACTAGCTTTTGCCCGCGGCTTCGCCCGCGTGAATTTCGGGGTTTTACAAATCCCGTGGGAGTCCTGGATTTTCTGGGGAAAAAACAGCATATGTGTTAACCTAACTTCGGAAACACGATTGGATAAAAATTTATCGCCAAAAAGTTCTCCCAAAAATTGCTCCAAAATCTCCATTTTTCTAATTTCCATCATAAACTACGATGTACATTATTGTAATTTTTATTTTAATTTATCGGTAAAAAATAATTCCCAAAAACGTTCAGAACGACATTTAAATAACTGGCTTAGTTTTTGAAGTAATTAGGTAAAACAACATTTTTCTGTTATATTCTTCCGCAACGCTGCATACTAACCTAACCTAACCTAACCCACCAACGTATTCAACAGAGTGAGAAGGACGAAAATAAAATCAACGTATCCGCTTAAGAGTGAAATAATTTCAGAACCTTTACCTTATAGGTATCCATTTTCGCATTTATAGCATAATTACTATCACATAATCTATTGCTCAACTAAAACACATATTTTTAATAGCGAAACAGTTCTAATATCAGAAACTATACAGGAACACCTTTTTAGCATTATTAACCTGTATCCCATTGCTTAACCAAAACACACATTATAAATAGCGAAACAATTGTACTTTCAGAACCTTTATGGGTAGGTACCCATTTCCACATTTATAGCATTACTAATTACTTTACCATATCCCATAGCTCAACTAAAACATACATTGTCAGTAACGAAACAGTATATCATATAGGTACCCACTACCCGTTTTCATAGTTATAATATTATTAAACTGTATCTCATTGCTCAACTAAAACACAAAATGCTAATAGCGAAACAGTTGTAATGTCGGAACCTATAATACGGGTACCCATTTTCACATTTATAGCATTATGCATTATTTATAGCATTATATCATTATTATTTATAGCATTATTATCCCTCCGCTTGTTCAACTAAAACACACTTGTTAAATGCGTACAGTGCTATGTTCAGAACCTACATAGTGGCCATTTTCACATTTACAGTGATAATAGATTCAGTTTTTGCCCGCGGCCCGGCCCCGTCAAATTCGCTTTTTCATGAATCCTAAGGGAAACGTCATTTTCCCGTTATCGTTCCCTATTCCAACCTTTAAACATGCTTTCAAGCAAGTTCGCTTGAACAATCTATCTATAGATGTAGCTATAGATTGCTCTAGAAAAGTTGGTATTTTGAGTATCCCACGGGAACTACGGATTTTTCCGGGATAAAAAGTAGCCTATGTTTTAATCCGGGTTATAAGCTACCTATGTTCCAAATTTCAGCTAAATCGGTTCAGTAGTTGAGCCGTGAAGGAGTAACAAACACACACACAAACTTTCGCCTTTATAATATTATTAGGATTAGGATGACAAACTGACCCGGCACACGTTGTTCTACCATTAGGGATATTAAAAAAATAGCTCAAAACCTCTCAGACATACCGAACATACACAAAAAAAAAAACATAAAAATCGCTCGTTTCGGAAGAGTTTGGTATCAAAAATTGGCACGAGAACTTTATATATTAAATAAAAAGAGAAAAGATATCACGTCCCGTCGTGACCATCAATTTTGTAAATGGTTGAAATATAGCTTGCTATCTTTGTAACATTTTGAATCCTTTGTAATTTTTCCGAATTAAAAGTATCTGTTAATCCACCTCAATTCGGTTAACAGATATAGCGTGAATGTATAACAAACATTTACAGACAGAAAACGGTTACAAAAGTGTCTTTCAGTCTCATATGTTATAAATAAAATATCCTGTGTTACACCACATATGGCGTACCTACCTAGCTACTCGTATGTGGTAGGTATTCTACCTCAAATACCTAGTTCAGACTTGCAAAAAAGTAAAAACGTAATTCAATGTTTCTAACTTGGGCTTTGGCAGTTGGCATTAATTAGGTCTCGAGTGGGTTTCTGTATAAACCAGTAGGGTCATCCGTAGGGTCAGTAGAAAAAAGGGAATAAGGTACAGGCTCTACATGCTTTGTATAGCACAAAACTAATAGATGTACGAGAATGTTCGTTGCGAACTATACATGAATTAAAAACACGAAGTAACCACATTTTATGTTATAAAACTATGAAATGTGCGCACGAAGCAGACATTAGCTGCGAGCGTGCGGCGGTCACGTAGCTACAATATTTGCTGTGTAACATTCGGCAAAAATATCCTACTGGCTTTTAATTTTTAACTATATTACCTACTACATCGTTCTACTTTTACATTATTTTTAGGATAACTGCCAAAACAGCGTACAGGAGGACTATAAAGTCCGTTTGGCTGTTTCTCCGATCAAGTCTACGATTTTTTATGGTATTCAATCTGCCCCCGCTTCATATCACTTCAATAACATTACTATCGTACGATTCGGTAATATCGTATCCGATAGTTATCGATATCGATCATAGTTATCGTACGAAAACAAACATACGATACCTTACTCGCACTCGTATATCAATTCAGAATAAATTGTATTGAATGTAATTGATAGGGAAATTGTCGAAACTGAAACTCAATTGAGTAGTAGCTATTGCCCGCGGCTCCGCCCGTGTGAATTTCGAATTTTAAGTTAATCCCGTGGGAACGATGGACTTTTCCGTGATAAAAAGTGTATGTATGTGTATATAGCCTGTGCTAATCCGGATGATAAGCAATCTTTTTTCAAAATTTCAGCCAAATCGATTCAGTAGTTGCGGCGTGAAAGAGTAACAAATATCCATCCAGCCATCGAGCCATCCATCCATATTTACAAACTTTCTTATAGTAGGATTTCTTTTTGACATGACTTTCTTACGTAATCGCCAAACTAACCACTTCAAATAATTATTATTTAAGCGTCTGTTAGCAGTTAAATCTTTCTGCCATTATGTATATTAACAATTTTAACTTTTTGAAAGTTAAAATTGTCTTGATAGTTTATAAATTACTTATTTAATAGAAGCTGATATAATAAGTTTAAAATTAAAAAAGTTCCTAGCTTATCGCCCCCGGGAGTTGTTTCCAACACAACACATGTGCGACTGCTAGCGACACGTTCACGAAACAAGAACAACAATATTTTTGTGTCAAGTGTACGACGAGTATTAATCAAAAACATTGCTACAATCTTACACCAGTTAACTAAGTTATCAATCGTAAAACTTTCATAAAGTTTCTTTTACTCGTAGGGCATCGACTTATAATAACTTATTTGCTAATTAATTATTTCATTTATGGACTTAGCTTAATCAGCCTATGGACTTCCACTGCTGGACATAGGCCTTTCTTAGACCACCACACACGGCTACCACTCACGGTCCTCCGCCTTCCTCATCCACCCGCAACCTTTTTCAGGTCGTCGGTCCTGTGGGCAACTGGAGGTCGTCCTACCAACGTGCTTACGCGGTCTCCACTCCAGAACACGTGTGTTACAACGGCCGTCGGTTCTGTGACAGATGTGGCCCGCCCACTGAAACTTCAGCTTGCTAATAGGTTGGGCTATGTCGGTAACTTTGGTTCTCCTACGGATGTCCTCGTTGCGGATTTTATCCCTCAGAGAAACCAAAAATTATGGACATAAGTTATGTATTTTATCTTTAAACACAAAATTATTGTTCAATTTCATCAAATAGATATTAGATTATGGAAGTGCAGATCTATATCGCTGTAGGAAACTGGAGAGAGGGTAACCAATATAGTTGTCAATAATCCGGGACACCCCCTTTAGAGGAAAGCACCCTGAAATATTAACGCCGTAGAAGCCGTATTTAAGCTATCTTTAGTGAAGTTTTGTTTAAAAACTATAACTTAGCTTAGTTATAGTTTTTAAACAAGTTTTAGGCTTAGTTTTTAGTTTTAGGCTTAGTTTTTGAGTAATTAGGCAAAAAGTCGTTTTTCTGGTATATTCTTCCGCGACGCTGCATGTCGCACCCATTATCGTATCCGTGAGAGTGACAAAGACAAAAATAAATTCAATAAATCGCCTTAACAATTTTAGTAAATTATGAATACCCATAGTTGAAGCGTCGTCGGTCGTATGCATGTCGAATGTTACAAAAGATATACCTAAACTTAAATTTAATATTGCTTCAATGTACAGTCTTGGCGGTAGTAAGTCAACTCGAACAAGTACTATATCAAAATGGCAGGCAGACTGAGGATCATACTTTATTCAGGAGCCAGCACTAAAGCTGTGTACCGACCTGCCCTAACTTATCTTTGCGAGCGTGCTTATTTCCGTTCGACCTGTCACCCTCCACGTATCTCCAAGAATACACGACGAACACAATATGTTCATTTTACTGACAAGTTGAATTCGAGGCTTGACAGACTTGCCGACTATCAGGAAGTTTTAATTTTATTACAATTCGGTAAGAATTATTTAACAGTAAATCAAACATATATAAATTTATTTTACAATATTTATGTTTAACTACTAATCTATGACAAAACTACGAGCATCTAATGATTTCAGAAGATGAGATAGTTTGAATGTATCAAATTATTTGATCATACTACCAGTAGGTACATGCGGTTGATTCAATCTAATCATAACACCAACTATCGATTCTGGTGTATTAAAATTCAATTCAATTCGAATTCAATTAATCCTAAAAGTCAACGAAGTAGCTCAACGTATCGCTAAGAAGTGGCAATTGGCGCCTGGCGGGGCGCATAGCTCGTAGAGACTGACGTTGGGGAGCCAAATTACTAGAGTGGCGACCCCACACGGGAAACTGGAGTGTTGACAGACCTCCGACCAGATGGACTGACTACATTAAGAGTCCTGTGACCTACGATGTCTGCATACATTCGAAATACCAAATCATTTGTAATTCGTGCATATTTCGATCATGTTGTGGTGTTATTCGGGTTCATATAGAAATAATCAATGCTCCTGGCCATATTTGGTTCGGAAATACTTCTCTAAAACTACAGATGAAAACCCACCGACGTCATTTGTTGGCAACTTGGACTAAAATTGAGGGAGCTATTTCTCCCATCCATGCGTTTTATAAGATTGCTATCACTTTCGAGCGAATTCAAAAAATGTGTTAAAAGGCGCGGCGGGAGTTCACGTGGCCAATTAAGCGATCATTTTATACATTTTTTAATTTTATTCCATTTTCATCTTTTTAGCGTATCCAAAAATTTCAAGGATTGTTATACAAGATGTCAGTCAGAAGCGCCTAACATTTTCAAGTGGGTTCATGTATTATGGATGCCGGTGCGTAACGCGCTCACTCCCGACAAACACGTCGTAACAGAATTACAATGTGTCACTATCGAATTAGCCAGCACTGATATCGTAAAGGTATGTAAAATAGGGTCCGACATTTGGTCACGATTTATTATTTTCAGATGTTTTATTTGACTAGCCTGAAATGTTTGTCTCTGAAACTAGTTTATATACTTCATATACGGCTAACATTTACTTACAAAAGTAGTATTATACCTACTAATAATATACGTGGAAGAAACAATTGTTTGACTACAGGCTTATACCAACTCTCTATCTTGTGATGTCGCACTAACAAACTGATGCAATGCGTATATCAAAATGCATACTTTCATAAACTTAAACAACATCGCTCTTTATGTATTATTGCGCTTTATTTAAAGAATAATTTTAAATAAACAGAAAATATACCTAACTGTCAAATAAAAAAATGCCTTGAGCAGACCTACTAAGTAGAATCACAATAGAGGAAAATGAAAATGTTGAAAAAGAAATGAACGCTTTTAAAGAAAGTGGTAGATATTTATGTAATTCTTTGAGAGTAAGAACACTAACAAAATTTGGATATGAAATGATCTCTAATCTAGCAGGATTAACAAATCTACGCAAGGAAATCACGGGCAATACCTAATAATGAATAAATATAAATAATAATGCTCCATCAATAGATTTTGCCTTGACATAACTTTTCCCGACTAGCAAATGTATTAAGTACTAGCTGTTGCCCGCGGCTCCGCCCGCGTGAATTACGATTTTTTTACATATACCGTAGAATTCCTTGATTTTCGCGGGATTCTGGTGTGATGTTCTACAGAAACCTGTTCTTACTTCGCACGGGTTATCTTGTGGTGATTTTGAAAACTCCTTTTTTTAATAAAAATATAAAGTTTCATTAATAAGTAGTTGAATGATCAAAAGGACGATTTTAACTGTCGATATTTCGACCCAATGGCACAGGTCGTGGTCACTACGTGACCACGACTTGTACCACTGTATCGAAATATCGACAGTTAAAATCGTCCTTTTCAGTGTGATTTTCATTCTGAAACCACGAAATATGTCAAAAATTATTAAATCATGTGAAAAGTTGTACTGGTGGTAGAAATCTTCTTTCAGAGTTCGGCCGGGTAGGTACCACTGGGATAAAATACTCTACTAACAATATTCCCCAGCCCAACATAAGAGTCTGTTAAAAATCTTTGCTTCACCTCAATACAATCCCAAGTATCAGAATGGACAATGGCTATATATTTCTTTACGTATAAAAAGACCTACGACGGTCAATCGGTTAGGACCAGTTAAGACCTGAGAGTTAAAAATATTTGTGAACCATTATTTTACTCTTTCCATGTTGCAGATGATAAAAAAGACGTGGCACTCTGGGAATGTCCACAAAAGTGAAAACTTGTCTCAACAGTGACATCTTAATATAAAGTCAAGGAACAGTACATTACATGACAATTAATTATTATTAACAAAAATTCGGTAGTACCTATCTCCAAGTTTCACATTCAAGTTCCACATAATTTGTAGAGATGGCGCGATACGGTATAACGTGGTGATAAATTCATGATTTTTGTTCAACCTAAAAGTGAAAAATCTTAAACCATACAAAATCTTCTGCTAAGGATATTTATTTACGGCTGTAAGGGTACTCCAGTCTGACTTGAGCCCTTACGTCCTAGCCCTAGGTGCTTATCCATTCCGAGTTTCAAGTCACCTACTTGAACTCATCGATAAAGGTTCTGATGTCTATAATTTCTGAACTACAAAAGTGATGATGATAAAATTTATACGGAATAATCTTTAAAGAACCACCTTTCTAACAAAAAAAGAATAAATGAAATCGGACAACGTGTTAATGAATTATAACTAAATACACATTTTGACTTTGATGCCGTCTTCCAGGGAAGCCATGATGAATTCCGGGACAAAAAGTATCCTATGTCCTACTTCGGAGTATGAACTATAATCATGTCAAGTTTCATTTAAATCCATCCAGCGGATTAGCCGTGATGCGCGGTCGTGAAACAGACAGACAGACAGACAGACAGACAGACAGACAGACAGACAAAAATGAAACAAATTACAGTTTTGGCTTCAGTATCGACTAAATAGTGTCCTCCAACAAAAAATTTCAAAATATCTTCAATGTACAGAATTCGAGCCTTTACAGTTTTATTATAAGTATAGATAGATAACTTATATTATTATGTCTCAAAATTGCATACAGTACGACATAGCATGCGGACGTCACATTTGGAGCGAAACCTCGAATTCTGACATTTATAAAACTGCCTGCAGCCCCTCCGCGAACTCAAGTCTGAACCTCGGAGATATCGCGTCCTATCGCGGAGGCATGTGGAAACAACCTCGCATGAATATTTTTGTGCTTTCGGATATACGGAGTTTGTAAACTTACCTGCATGTTACATTCAACTGTACCTTCTTATTAGAGGTACCTACACGTAAAATAAGCAGCAGTAAGCTTCGAATAGGAATAAAGAAAGCATTACAAATTTTATTATAGCCAAGCAATATTTTATATCTACTGACCACTGTCAGTTATATAATCTGTTAAGCGTTAATTTTGATACACCTTTCATTTATATTCATTTATATATAATCTGTATCGTATTTTCATGATTTCTTACTTAGTTATATTTATACTACATACAGTTCTATCCTTAATCTATATAAATATGATAAAGCTGAAGAGTTTGTTTGTTCGTTGTGTTGTTGAATACGCCAATCTCAGGATCGACTGGTTTTAAATTGAAAAATTATTTTTGTGTTAGATATTTCATTTATCGAGGAAGGATTTATAATATCACTCTAGGACCAAGGCTTACAAGCATTGGCAACTAAAAAATATTTCATTGAAATAAATTATTATTGACATTCGTAATTCTTAATATATATAAATCTCGTGTCACAATGTTTGTCCTCAATGGACTCCTAAACCACTTAACCGATTATAATAAAATTCGCACACCATGTGCAGTTCGATCCAACTTGAGAGATAGGATAGTTTAAATCTCAATTTATCTATTTTTTACTACCCCTAAGGGCAAAACAACGTTTGCCAGGTCAGCTAGTGTTAAACTAAACTAATCCACGAGTCTGAGGTAGGTATATGTGAATTAATTATTGGCACGCTGAACCACTTCTAGTCTCAGTGGTTCGTAAAGCTGTCGAACTAGGCATCATCAATCACATCAGCGTCATCAATAACGTACGGCTTACCTACTTAATTAGCCGAATGTGGTGGTATTAGAGTCCTTCGAATTATGCACATAAGAGAAATTGCCAAAGTATATATTAATACATATTTTCATATAATTGTAATCATATTACGGTCGTTGGAAGTTTTTGCTTGCCAACAAATAAAATGTTAGTTTTGAGTTATGAAAAATTCAATTCAACATATATAACTTTGTTATGTATGTTGAATTTAATTAAATTAATAGAAGACTACGAAACACGCACAGAATACGAAATTCTGTAGATATACGAGTACTATCATCACATCACAGATATTGTCGTTACTATTTTACATTTCAATTGTTACAAAATATCGCTGCGTTATTATATTATAACAGTATTGACAAGCAATTTAAATAGAAGAATAGAATAACATTTAGGTATAAAAAATATACCTCAACTCTGCGAAAGTTAAGTGCTTAGAAAATCTCTTCCAATATAATCAATTCATTGACCTTTTATGAAACTTAATTTAATCTCATTAAATCAAGATAAACAAAGTCGGTAAAAGCTCCAGAAGCTTTAAGCTTCGCTATTTCTCGGTATTAACTAAAGTTCAGACATAACTAAAGTACAGACCTTTTTAAGTAATAATTATGAAATATGAAAGAACTGTAATAAAATATTACAATAATAATGCAAAATAAATCATTCGCTAAAGTTGCTACTTTATTTTCAGAAAATACTATGTACGAGTACGATGCTATAGACATAGAGGGTCTAATTACATTACATAGAGTAAGGAAATGAGGAGTAAACATGTATAATTTGTGAATATACCTAATAATATTCTAATAATATAAGGATTTAGCCCCTTCGCACACGGCTCGTAAGCGTATCGTTATAACACTACGCATAACAATATGACAATAACGCCTTCTACGATTCGCTGTAACACCGTACAAGTTTGAAAATGTTCGAGATCGTACTGCTCTCGCCGTACGCGAGGATTACGCTACGCTTACGCTACGCTTACGCTTTCGAAGCGTGTGCGAAGGACCTAAGTTCTCGATAGTAAGATATCCTGGACATAGATTTTGTTTCGATAAATAATTGAGATTATAACTTTCTGGCTAACTTAACTTTTTGAGCTCCGTAAGAGTCGAGAGACCACAAAAGAGTTCTGCTATAAAAGTCCATCCAACGCTCGAAATGTGCGCGTGGGCGCATAAATTAGTGGGCACGTGACGCCGCGCTGCAGTCACTCGTGAGTTACGGTAATGGCGGCGCTTCCGGCGCCCCGGGCCGCCAATATCCGGCCTATCGCGATGCGCTTCGGCGTTTTTTGGCCGTGGTATCTGGTGGACCTAAAATATGATTTATTGAATTTTTTCATTCAAACTCACATATTGGTCGTTGTTTTGCTCGAATCTTACGCGTAATATAATTATTATGAAAGTGAGTGCCAAAAGAGTGTGATATAATACACAGAACTGAAAACATTCTATGGCTAATGCTTTCAACGAATTTTAATGTCAGCTTCTTTTGCTAAAGGCCTTTACTTGAAACAACTTTTCACAAGGATAGGATCGTAAATCGAGTGGCCGTTACTGTTGAGCATACATATTTTGAACGCGGTGAATTCAGAGAATTATTTAAGTTTTGAATGGAGCGCCAGCGACGACGTTTATAAATCTATGGTTTTAAAGCAATTCTATCTATGAATTGGTTTCTACTCTTAAATAACGACGTAATCTATCAAAGGCATATATTTCCTAAGTTTATAGCCAATTTTCAGTCCTCCTTTATTTATTCCATCACCTGACCTAGCGGGAAACACTCAAGTTTAAATGTTAAAAGGGTTATATCAAGATGGTGAGTAGTTTTAAATATTTAGGGCGGGAGACGCGCCGACCGTTCACGCTTTAGAATCAGTAAACGATATAGATATGAACCCAACTCGAGTGATACAATATTAACACTGCGGGGTTCATATATTATATACCTAATAAATGTCTGTTTAGCCCCGGGTAGTAGCTAGAATATGATATTATAATAGTTAGAAATGGTAACATGGAGTTGAATATATAGTCGTTTACATTTTGTATATTAACGACGTACACGGGGTATGTAAGCAAGTTTTAGTTACCTGCAGTTTAAAAACTATAAAGACAATTACTTTCTTTAAACGTCATGTTTTATTTATACTTACCGTATTTTGGGTCTTTAATCACCGAGAACCAGAATCACGATTGGCTGTTATATTTGTATGAGAAAAAAGGACAAAAATAAACTCAGTGAATCCTCTTAAAACGAAATTCTGTCATTATAATGATTATACTTTAGCGGTTGAAGGAAAGGCGAGCTTCATAAAGATTGGTAGGTACAAGCGAGCTTAAAACGCTTGTTTTAAAACTCGTGTAAAGGCAAGTCTCTAAATGGGTCACAGTAATTGCGCAACTTAAAAAGCCCATTTTCCTTGCTATTAGCTGCGCTGACACGATCTTGTTTGTAACAAGCAGTCATAACCAGAAAAATAAAGTAATAATAACAACCGCGTGTAGTAATAACAGCTTTACAGCGGGGAAACTGGCAATATCAAAGGAGAGAGCTCACTACAAGCTACGAGTCCACAACTCCCCCACACTTAATTAAAAAATTTCACAACAGGTTGCCCGAAGCTGCGTTTGTGCAAAACGAGCATCGCGGCTGCAACAATAGATGCTACAGGAATTACGGTTCAAGGAATTGCCGCGTTTCTTTTTTCGCGGAATTCGCCGACATTCCACGTTTATTTGCCATAAAAAATACACCTATATTATACATACAGCGCAGAAATACACCTATTCGTACATAGATAACCATTTACTAGAGGTAAAATGACAGTACCAATAAATTCCGCTTTTGATGTACCAGAGAAATATCAGTTTATAAAAAAAAACCGGCCAAGTGCGAGTCGGACTCGCGCACCGAGAGTTCCATACCATAAAAGAATCACTTTGGTTCATGAATTTACGAGTATAATTTACATGTAGGTACTTTTGTTGGCAAACCGCAAACATAACTTTGTTTTTGCCGGTTTATTGTTATTATCGAAAAAAGTATAATAGTTAGAGAGTTTATTTTATTTTTCCTGTAAAATATACGTTTACTTCTATTGATCATAATTGTTTCAGATTTTTCGATTGGTAAACTTCGGAGATAAGGGGGGGGGGGGGGAGAACGGTATTTTTTTCGACAGTTTGCCCAATAAATCGAAAACTATCAGGCATAAAAATAAATAAAAATCGTATACCCCACTCAATATTGTTATCTCATTTTGAAATTTTGACGACCCGGTTTTCCCTCCTTTTTAAATAAAAATAAAAAAGATTTTAAATTTTTTATGATTGCAATAACGTCGCGCCGCAATTACCTACAACTATTCCAAATTTCAGGTCGATAGCTTTAATAGTTACTGAAATAATCGAGTGTGACAGACGGACGGTCGGACGGACGGAGAAAGTCTCACCATAAGGGTTCCATTTTTACCATTTTGGTATGGAACCCTAAGAACAGTCACAATCCTAGGTATTACGTAACAGATTCTGAGAATTTACCTACTTTCTGTTAATTTTGTCAAATAACAATTAATTGTACTTATATCAGGCAATGATAGCAACGCAATCATCCTAGGTATTACGTAACAGATTCTGAGAATTTACCTACTTTCTGTTAATTTTGTCAAATAACAATTAATTGTACTTATATCAGGCAATGATAGCAACGCAATCATTACCAGCCAATTGACGCCTTGGTTGTATAATCGATGCAAACACTAACCAATCAGTGCCTACGCAACTCGACCGATGTACTTTATTAACCAATCAGCTGCATATGTCGTCAATTCTATTAGATTTTTTGCGGAATGATACACCTGCTAGCTGGTTATTTTTTTTTTTCTTTTAATTATGACGAAGAAATACAACATTTGCCTCTAATCCCGTCTTAGTTAAAATATTTTAATCTCTTGGCAGGTTTTTTTTACGTGAAAACATCCTGGGCAACGAAATATTAAAAATAATGGAAGTTATTACAGCATAAATAACGGAACGAAAAGTTAATTAAAAAGGTAACGGCTTATTTCGTAGACTTAATATTGTAATATATTTTTACATGAAAATGTATGAATTTTTAGTATTTATTTCTATGTTCTGTAGTCTGTATGTAAGAAATAAGCACGGATTGGTGAAACCACAGACCAGCGAATGAGTTTTTGGTGAAACGCAAAGTTCCATTTCTTCAATGCGTGCTCAACTTTTATAACGCTACATTTTAAAGTTCTTGAAAGGTGGGCTTTCGAGTTCAGTTCATTTTATTAGAAAATGTTAAATGAATAAAAAACTTATTATTTAAAGCACATAGTAAGTGTATAACACGTAAAATCCAATAAGAAGAGCGGCCATTCCAATGCTAATGGCACATCGCTGAAATATGCGACACCAAATGAAATCATAAATTCCAGTAAATACGCTGCGGGGAGTACGCTCCGGCTCACTCCTTAGAGGTTTGTATTACATTTTTAAAGTCCTGCCATTTCATTTATCTAGCCCAAAAGTAGATTCAGCCGTGCTATTCTGCAAAACAGCGACGAGCGTACATCTCTGCATCTATGAATTTGTCAGATGTAATATAGTACAATTTTGCATGCCATATTCGGGTTGGCAGCTGTCTGGCAGCTATTTCATTTTGTAGAATAGCACAGCAGTTTGCGGTTAATCTTTCGGCTCTACATCATCCGACTACAATATCATTATCATCAGGGGCCGTACCACCATCTCTTACCAATATTACTCTTTGTACATTACTGTATTGTTTTGACATATTCATACAATGTCAGTTTGAAAATTTTAAAACAATGTTACAATAATATTGCTATAAGCATTGATATAAATATTACACTCAATGGCTACACGCATTTCTTAAGGGGTATGGGTACCATCCGGGCGCGAAAATTCAAATTTTATTTAGTTTTTCGCTCATAGTAGGCTAATTATGCATCGTAGGCTAATTGCAATAAGTTTTGCGGGCACAACACTTATGCATCTACATGTTTTTGCCCGCATAATGCATTGCCATAAATGTACTCGTACAATGTGTAGTTATTCTAATATTTGCGAAAAACAAAATAAGATTTGAACTTCGCGGGCCGGTAGGGCCGAAACACCTTAAGTTGTACGGCCTCAGGAGAGACCCATAGAAGTAAACTGCATAACTCTAGCTACATGGGTCTCCACTCTCCCCTCAGAATCAGGAGGGTCAGCAGGTTTAACACACCTTTGATCAGTGTGTTGCGTACAGGTTTTTTCGGGATGTTTTGGATTTGACTTCCGAATCTGAAGAACGTTCCTATAGGATACGAGTACAACCCTCATATTATCTAGGCGGAGATCAGAAGGTTTAGTAAAGATTTTTGTACAAATTTCGAGAGAGAAAAACCTGTATTAACCCCACTGAACCACTATGAAAATCACGGATGTACCTAATAAAGTTTCATGAAATTTATTTTTATATTTTTCCTTAGAAAAGATACCGTAAGGTATGGATGTTATTTTCTTTTGAAGTACTTCAACCGTAAACCTAATCGAGATTATAAAATTTTCTGCCCTGAGCTCAGGTTTTTAAAAATTAAAATATACTTCGTAAAACCTGTTAATATGTTTTGTGTAGTGATATCAATTTAATTATTTCACGTTATAAATAAATAAACAATAAATAAATAAATAGTGGACAATATCACATACATTGCTCCGATCCCTTAGTAAATAGCTTATGAACTTGTGTTAAGGAAATCAGAAACAACGAAGGTACCACAACACCCAGACCCGAGACAATGTAGAAAACTTATTTTTCTACATTGTCCCGACCGGGGATCGAACCCGGAACCTCAGAGGTGGCGGCGCCTTGAAAACCAGCACGCTAACCCCTCAACCACGGAGGTTGTCAAAGTTACTTTTTACAATCAGAATTGAAATTCTGCTTATCATATTATTATGTCTTCGTATACAATTTGCTTAAAATGATTGCAATCAGTGAGGATTGACTTGGCAATTATTCATGAGTGCTATTTAAAAATACGATTTTACCACAGGATTTTCCCAACGTCATTGCTGAAAATTGTTCTGATCGTATGTTCCTGATAATATAATTAATTACATATTTATAAATTTCAAATTCTACTATTATTATTAAATAATTACATATTAATAAATTACAAACTCGAAATGCAGTAGTTAGCATGTGGATAGTCCACTGTGGATCATTTAAGGTCTCAGTATCAAATCCTAATCCTAATAATCCTAATCCTAATAATAATATTATAAAGGCGAAAGTTTTTGTGTATGTTTGTTACTCCTTCACGGCTCAACTACTGAACCGATTTAGCTGAAATTTGGCACATAGGTAGCTTATAACCCGGATTAAAACATAGGCTACTTTTTATCCCGGAAAAATCAGTAGTTCCCGTGGGATACTCAAAATACCAAATTTTCTAGAGCAATCTATAGCTACATCTATAGATAGATTGTTCAAGCGAACTTGCTTGAAAGCATGTTTAAAGGTTGAAATAGGGTACGATAACGGGAAAATGACGTATCCCTTAGAATTCATGAAAAAGCGAATTTGACGCGGGCGGGCCGCGGGCAAAAACTGATGATATTATCACTATAAATATGAAAATGGCCACTATGTAGGTTCTAAACATAGTACTGTACGCATTTAACAAGTGTGTTTTAGTTGAACAAGGGGATATGGGATTATAATGCTATAAATGTGGAAATGGGTACCTGTATTATAGGTTCCGACATTACAACTGTTTCACTATTAGCATTTTGTGTTTTAGTTGAGCAATGAGATACAGGTTAATAATATTATAACTATGAAAACGGGTAGCAATATGATATAGGTTCTGAATTAACATCTGTTTCGTTACTGACAATGTATGTTTTAGTTGAGCTATGGGATATGGTATAGTAATTAGTAATGCTATAAATGTGAAAATGGGTACCTACCCATAAAGGTTCTGAAAGTACAATTGTTTCGCTATTTATAATGTGTGTTTTGGTTAAGCAATGGGATACAGGTTAATAATGCTAAAAAGGTGTTCCTGTATAGTTTCTGATAATATAAGAACTAATTCGCTATTAAAAATATGTGTTTTAGTTGATCAATAGAATATGTGATAGTAATTATGCTATAAATGCGAAAATGGATACCTATAAGGTAAAGGTTCTGAAATTATTTCACTCTTAAGCGGATACGTTGATTATATTTTCGTCCTTCTCACTCTTATGAATACGTTGGTGGGTTAGGTTCGGTTAGGTTACTATGCAGCGTTGCGGAAGAATATAACAGAAAAACGTTGTTTTACCTAATTACTTCAAAAACTAAGCCAGTTATTTAAATGTCGTTCTGAGCGTTTTTGGGAATTATTTTTTACCGATAAATTAAAACAAAAATTACAATTATGTCTATCGTAGTTTTCGATGGAAATTAGAAAAATGGAGATTTTGGAGCAATTTTTGGGAGAACTTTTTGGCGAGAAATTTTCATCCAATCGTGTTTCTGAAGTTAGGTTAACACATATGCTGTTTTTTTCCCAGAAAATCCAGGACTCCCACGGGATTTGTAAAACCCCGAAATTCACGCGGGCGAAGCCGCGGGCAAAAGCTAGTAAAAAGTTTGTAATGTGAGTAAGGTTAGTTTAAGCTTGCTTCCCGGCTTCACCCGCATTGACGCTGGACTCCGGTTATCAACAAATCCCGCATTTCCGGATATTTCCGGGATGAAAAGTAACGTATTCCGTATTTTTTTTGTGGATTGAAAGTTATCATCTAAACATTCAAACGCCTTTATTTTAGCGTGATAATATTGTTGGTTACTGTCAAGAACTCTTGTTTCAAAAAAAACTTACAACACCGACGCAATGTTGCCGGTTTATTGTTTTTTTACAGGATATACATACTAATGTGTAAATGAGTGTGCTCAGGAAGTACATAAGCCTAGTTGTGCCTCTTTCTTCTTTCTACCAAAGCTAATAGGACCGCAAGGCGCCCAGACCGCTGTCATCCTTATGTTGTTGACATCCAACAAACTTGCAAGAAACGTTTTTCTTCTACGTTTCTGATACGTCCCGATGAGGTGTGTGCCCTTCCAGGTTCCTTAGTCAAGTACAATCTGGGTGCATTCAAGAGAAGAGTCAATTCCATTATCAGACTTGATTGTCGTCAAGCGCTAACCTATCTAAAAAATATTTCTGCTTCCGATTCTTGCATCCAACTGCTATTTTCTAATTGCCTAATAATATAATCAAGAGTATAAACACTTATAACATAGTATTATAAAGCTTATACGAACGTTGAAAGCTTTTAAAAATATTTTTAAAAAGGCAATCCATTTAAATAGTCCATGTTTATAAACCGGGGCTAATGGGAGTTCACGATATTGTGGAACTGAGCGAGGCAGTGCTGCGAACTTCGCAACTTATTCAAAATAAATCGTAGCACGAAAATCGTTGAAAATACCGTCATTTGTGTTTGCTCACAATATTCTGATGAAGGAATATGCAATCTTACATTTTGCATTGCTACTGAAATAATGTGGCAGATAACTTTGTAATTATAAAATATGCAAAAATTTATAAAGTATTATTTTAATTTTTATAACAAACTAAAAATGTGCTAAAGTTCTGATTTTTCAATCGCCATTAGTTCAACTATCTGAGGAATGAAACATATGCCAAACAAAATCTTTCAAAACGTCATATTTATTCCTTAGTTATCGATTATTATCTGGCTATTAAAAAATCAGCCCTTTACAAACCAAAACCTTTCTAAAAACCGCGAGCTTATATTTCAGCTCACCTACAGCTTCAACGAAAGCACAATTTATTTGAAGGTATGCCTATCATAATATATTAGCTGACCGGGCAAACGTTCTTTTGCCATTCAAGGTAAAAAATAGATTACGATCTACTCTCAAATAAAACCTACCGAACGTAGACAATTTCATAAGAATCGGTCGAGCCGTTTCAGAAAAGTTTGGTTACAAAGAGATAATTTTATATACCTACTAGAGATAACAATTTACATACATACTCGTACAATGTAACAGCTTTGTATGCTGCTTCTATACCAATCATTAACATAATGTTAAAGCGTAGTATAAATCAAAGCAGAGCGATATACATTAATGCATTGAGTAAAAAGGCATTAACGACAGACAGGCTCGACTAATTAGCGTAATTGGCTCGATAATCCTAATTATACACAGCCTGCCAGATTCAACTGAGCAGTGCAAGCACAAGATGCTATCTTACTGGTATCCCACGTGGACTATTTATGTCGCTTACACATCGATAAACGTAATTTTGACACTAAAGCCGGTTCCCAATATTCTATCTATCTTCCATTTGTCCTACTAAAGATAGCATTGTGACATAAGCTCCATACAATTTATGTCAAATTCCTATCTCTAGTAAGGCAAACCATGGATAGATTGAATATTGGGAACCGCCATATAACAAATGTTATTAGTACCAAATGTCACTAGTGACATCTTTATAGCTCAACATTAAATTTTGCGCGTCTTCTTATAATATGAACTATAACAAAATAGAAAATTGTGTTTTTTAAAGAAAACTAAGGTCTTTAACCATTTATGTAAATATAACACGCGCTAAAACGAAACTTAAAAATTTGACTATGCCATCATATTTAGTGTGTATTATACCTAAGTATTCATTTATTAAGTATTCATTTATGTAATGACATAATGTCATAGCGTGTATCATAGTGTACGACGTCGAACGTCAGTGCACTAAGATATTGAAATTGCGATATATTTTTATAGAAACAAGACGTCATAGTTTATGCTTGCCCTACAGACTACAGTACTAGCTGTTAGTAGACGATTTGCGAAAGCTAATTAGGCAACCCATCGCGCCGAAATAACCGGCGCTATTAAAAATTCAATCGTTAAGTGCAGAGCCCTGTTGCAGTCTGACTATAGTGACTAACTATCGGCTGCATTTAGTAGAGTCCTGTCGTCTGTCGTCTGTCGCTGATGGACGCGAGGTTTTTGTTCGATTTTGTTTCACAGATAGAATGATTAGCAATAGCCCAAGAGACATTAAAAAAATCAAAATAAAAATCCTTTTCAATTCAACACTTAAATATTGTTGGAAATCAAAAATATGAAATTATTATTATATAGGTTTATAGGTGTAAGATGATAATTTAGAATTTTGATAATTTTGAATATTGAATTCTAGATATTCCCAAGAACTATCGAATAAAATTCGATTTTTATTGGCATTTAATCCAACTTAGGGATTAATGAAAGTGTCATTAAATCGTTTCATACGTTCGAATTGCCAAGAATTCGATGGTCAATTTTAAACTTTGAAATATGTAAAATATTATGTGAATGTTTATGACAATAGCCAGTATGAGTAAGCACTACCTAATGAACAATATCTCGCTGAACGTGGTGCAATGAAAAAAAAATCAGGCTTCATTTTATCTCTATCGCACTTACAGACTTTGGCAGGCTTGATGGCAGCGTGGTATTGGACCGACTATAGTATAGAATATAGATACGATCTTTACTTCAACTCTGCAAAAAATTCAGTGCATGATGACTTTATAAATAGGTACTGGTTCTGTAATTCAATATCTGCATAGTATATTACTCTTTAATCCACAATCTCCGGTCACTGTAGAAAGTTTATCAACGTTCTTTATGAGAAAGCTCAAAAATCATAGAGTACGATGGAGAAGTTTATTTCTTATCTTTTAAAAGCTTCTCGGACAAAAAATTGCACCCATTAAAATAAATACATGATAATTAATTTCTCAGAAACAGATTATTACCATACTCGTAACTTCGTTTAGTTATTGTTTGCACACCCCAAAAGTTCACGACGCTAGTAAAACAACATTTACACTTACCCGAGTTATTAAAAATTCATATTGGCAAGGTCAAAACAACATCCATTGAGCAAGTCCTACTTTAGTAAATATCCGACGTTCTAATATAGTTTATAGAGGGCTTAAATGAATTAATGGGTATTGGGTAGGGCAAGACAGGTTCGCTAAGCAAGCGTAATTAATAACATTATCGCAATACCTTGGAAGGGTCGTTACAGCTCGGGTGCACTAGTATAATGTTTAGACACTGCCAAAACAATGTCAATTTAATCATCAGTTCTCATTGGAAAATCATAGCTTGCTAGAGACATTTTTATTAATAATCTTTATAATCTTTAATCTTTATCTTTATTAACCCAAATACTTACGTACGAATACAAATCATCTGCTTGTAAGATTTACTCATGTATTAATCTTAAAATGCTATTAAAAACAAATGTGCCAGAAGCAGGTGAGAAACTGTCCCTAAACTAGGTGGACACCTGTGTTAAAGGCGTTTCGGTCCTCCTAGCCCGCGAATTTAGTTTTTCGCAAATATTAGACTAAGTAAGCATTGTAAGTTTATGGCAATGAGTTTTACGAGCATAGGTCACAGAACTCATTAACTCTACCCACGATGTATACCTAATTACGGGTAAGAAATCGTTGAAAAATATCGCTGCACCGAAAAATCGCAATAATTTTAATTTGCTTGCAAGTTGCACTGAACTCTTGCAAAACATGGAATGGCTAAGGGGGCTAATTGCAACGATGGATTGCAAAGATTGCAATCGTTTGTACTCGTATTATCGGAATTGAAAACGATTAATCTGTACAATGATAAAGCATAAAGAACTGTTTTTTTTGCGTTTTATTAAGTAAAATTCTCGATCAAAGTGTTACGCTCAATAAAGTTTCATAAGCTTAATATTAAAATGAGATCAATCAATCACTCAATATGAAATCTGACGGAGGTGATTGAGAGCTCTGGCGCGGTAATATCGATAAAAACCACCGTAGCGTGGCTACTCTCGTGAAAATGTATCTATCTATATAAATAAATCTGTCAGTGAATTCAACACGATTTTTTTCCATTAAAAAATATACCATAAAATATACCATTGTATTTTTTACTACAAAGCCGAAATTCTCAGTGCAAACAGTTTTTCGAGTGTGACGTTAGTTGAGAGTTGGATTAAGTAAGTTAGACCTGTTTATTTATTTATTTTGCACAATGAGTATATCAATATAAAACACACAAACATAGGGAGGACATATACAAGGACATCTTATCGCTACAAATGAGGATCTCTTCCAGATGCCCTAGATGTGGGAGTAATTTAAACATGATTTGCGGAGTAGACATAATAAAACAAAATTGAATGAAAAAGTAAGTATGCATAAATTAACCTATCTGAAAGAATAAATTGGTTGTAAAACTTGTGCTTGGAAAAGGCACAACGTTGGTGTGTATAGACTATCGAAGAGGGATAATGTAATTTTATGGTTAACATTAATTTATAGTAATAATTTTACTAAAAAAAATTCAAAACTGATTTTAGGAGCACAGAGCAGTTTTGAATTCGACAGGACCTACCTATTACTAGTAATAATAGTACTAGTATTTGGGATATTTTAATTTCCGTCCTAGTTTACCAAAAACTAATTTAATGATCAGATCGTGCAAAACCCTTACTTTAACCGGATTAGTAATGTCGTATTTATAGCATCAATGGGTAACAATGATATCAGGATTGTCAATTAAAGCGGTTTAATCCGGGTCGGGTGGACACAATTATTCATCAACTGGATAAAGCCGGTTAATCCGACAATATTGACCGGTTTGAGGAACTCCATCCACTTTGTGAGAGCACCCTTAAATATTTAGTGCAAACCTAAAATTATTTTGTTTATGTAGTTCAGCTAAGTGCCTGTGATCATAATCTGTGTTTAGTAGTTAATCTTGTTGAAAACTGCCCCAGTTAAGCGTCATTGATATAAACCATATAAAAACTTAATAACGAATCAAGAAGCCAACCGTCAACGGTCTATAGGCGAACTGAAATCCTGTAGGTTATAGTTTTTATTCCTCTTGGATGGAAAAAGTTTCATTTGGGGTAAATGGGCCTAAAAGTGAAAGAAATAAATACTCAATAATCGTGGTTAATATTCTTCATCTTAGGATGATTCCATGGAGACGAGCAGAGCGCGGAGCTCAACGCGGAGCACAACGCCGCTCTACTCAGCTCCTTAGAATTTGGGCCATAATATTTTACAAGCTGAAATTATTTGGTTTGCCTTTTATCCATTATTTCACAAAATGCGTTGGTTGTATTTATATTTTTTCATTTGTATCCGTATCGCTACGAGCTGCTGCTGATACTAAGTAATTAAAATGGCAGTCAGGGTTCCTCAAGCATTGTAATAATAAATATTCGTGTTAAGTCTTATTAAAAGGATCTTAAAATTTAAATTTATAGTATAGTATATTTAACCTACTAGAACCATTTTACATATATTTTTTTAAGTTTTTATTGTGTATAACTAAACCATAATAATATACATTTAAATACGTTTAAGTTACAATAATTTTTGCACTTACGAGTAAGTGAATGTAATGCAAAAACATGAGTATTTATGTGTGTAGGTATATTTATAGGTATACAAACAATATACAGAGGAACGGTGACTGACTGATCTATCATTGCACAACTCAAACTACTAGATAATATCTATTCAATAGGGTATTTGACTCCAATTTTTTTATTACTTTATTATAAAGTAGAATTAAAATACTGAAAGAACTAAATAAATCGATCAAATAACAAAAAAGTTATAAGCATTTAAAGATTTGTGATTAGACAGAGATAGCAACATGAAATTGTGACGTCACACTGTACCAATGCCATAGTAGCTTCGTGCGGCTTCATACAAATTTTCGTTTTGCGAGAAAGGGATAGAAGATCCCCCCACTCCAAAGTTTAAACGCCTGTAACTTTGTAAATCTTCGTTGGATTTTAATATTTCTTTCACTGCACGTTATTATTTTTATCCTAGTTTATAATAAAGTAATATTTTTTATCAAATTCAAAAGTAGTGTAAGACCCCATTCAATTCAATTATATTTTTTGCGAAACTTTGTGTACATATTACTGCGTAGCATAAAGGTTGTTTTTGAAAATACAATCTCTAACGTAAAATATAGATGACGCGAGTGAAGCTGTGGGCGCCTCCTTGTATATTTGATCAGAATTAATAGCCCAGAAGAGACAAAAAAAAGAGAAAGGGTAAGTTTATTTAGAAAAAAAAATTGACATAACGCTTTTTACCTATGACTAGTTGCAATACGGAATACCTGCGGAACAAACAAAGCTTAAGCAAAGTTCGCACTTTCAGGTTTTCCTCTTCATAAGCTATTATGTTGAGTGAATTGACCGATTCGATCAATTGCGGCCTACGGCTTCGACAACTGTATTCCACCCCGGAGATATTTTTGTTTCCCATTTTTATTTATTCATTATTCATTTCCTTTAACGAGTGCAATATGCGTCCTATCTTTGCATAACTTTATACGGCCAAGGGCAGAAAATTTATCCGAATGTTTAAGTAGGTAAAGTACTAACTTCGTATTACGCCTACTTCCACAGTGTTATGTCTTATGGTATTCTATTGTGGGGCAAAGCTGCTGATATTCAGACTATATTTTGTATTCTAAATATATACAAGTGTCCATAGAATACAATATGAAGCCACGCGAATTATAAAAAATGATGACTATACATAATTTATTACTATACATATTTTATATGTAATTCATACTATGTATGAAAAGTTGTATAAAATCTCATTTTTAAAAGAGCAATTGCAGCAATGCCGAAAATCTTGCCAGTTTTGTCGGTGCAAGCCCATTTTCTGAACTTTGCGGTAGAATTTTGACTTTTCTGTGGCTTAGGCTTACCTAAAATAATGATTGTCATTTTTTTACCATTCCATAAGTGTATGAGAGTAGACCGTATGTAAATTGTATCGTGTAGGTATATAAAGAGTGTAATTTTAGATGGAGAAGGAATGTAGAAAGCTAAAGTGAATTTGTAACAGCAAATAACCTTTAATATTCTACCTAAAACTTCCTTTCGTGAACACTAATTTTCGTGACTTAATTTAATCACTTCTTAAATGGCTTAAAATAATAGTAATTTTTAAAAGTAGGTATAATTTAACGACCGTAATCAAAAGTTGACGTATAAACTAAAATAAAACTCACGTGAAAGTCGACATAGACGCTTGGTTATCCAGCCTTTTATCAAGCGTGCCGCTTATCAGATCGGGGCACGACTTTCGGCGATTACTTACTAAAACGCAATTTTCCTAAACGAAACTAATCAAATATTACTACTCTAGTCATGCGACAGTTTTCCATGAACCTAAGCGGTTTGGTACAACTAGTCGTTTACCTTGATTGCATACGCAATATTTAATGAAGACAAAGCAACTTTTATAAAAATTAAGGCAAAAATTACACGTCTCAGGATATAAAGAAGATAAACGACAGTGGTGGTATCTTTGGTGGTACACCTTACGGCGGGTACTTCATTGCTACTCGTAGGAGCTAAAAGGTTTTATTTAGTCACATAATTTTATGCCAATAGCTTTGATACATAGATTTATAAATGTCGTCACTCACGGACCTTATAATAGTTACTCAAATACAGGGGCTTGATAGATAAACGGACAACAAAGTGATCCTATATACGGGCTCCGTTTTTTTTTCCTTTTTGAGGTACGAAACCCTAAAAAGATCCAATCCATAGTTGATAAAAATTTAAACTAAAGCAAATACAAAGATAGATATTAACATTCAGTCATGCAAAACATTTGCGGGCGTATATATTATTTCAAATGTAATCACAGTACAAAATGCATTTTAAAAATTGGAATTTACATTGCCAGTGCCTTTGCTCATATTATTATATCAAAACTGAACTTGGCTCGTCTTGGCGGGGACACTACCGTGTCCCCAGATCAAGCAGCGAGGTCGTAAGTCGATTTCTCATTGCGCTCAGAAATGTATATTGCAAAACGGCATTACACAAATTACTGATACCTATAAAAAGACGGCTTTTTCAACTTTTTAGACAGTGTACTCAGCGAGTCATGTATGCTATAATACAGGCTTTGTGTCCGGAACTATGATGCAAAAGGATCTCTAATCTTACAACTATAGCAGTTATAAGTGATTAAGTTTTTGCTTCTGTAGCGGAAGTCAATTCGAAAGACTGACAATACCAACTACCTGGGGGCCTACCACCGTGACTTAAAGCATATTATTGTAATATTGTTTTGACATTTTCATACAATGACAGTATGGAAATTTGAAAACAATATTACAATAATATTACTTTAGGTCACGGTGGTAGGCCCCCTGGTTCGTTATCGTGGAAACAGCAAATTCATCCAGTTACAGGACACATTCAGCCTACCTGCGGGAAAGAATTTACTGTCGATTACGTCTGCGATGTAATGCTGATAGAAGCAGTACGGTAACAACTTATAGACATATGAAGAAGCTAGTAAAGCTAGTCAGAACATTCACTTTTAAAGTTTATTTATTGCAATTAAGCTTTGTACAGATTTATGGTGGATTATTTAAAGGTGGTCTCTGTTTTCAGAGAACTTTGTTCAAATGATGCTAAATTAGTAAGTATTATATCTAACTAGCTGACACGGCAAACTTTGTTTTGCCGTTATATACGGCTACTCGCTCTCAGACCTACCGAACATACACACAAAATTTAATAACAATCGGTCGAGCCGTTTCGTAACTGGTATAAAAAACACGAGACACGAGAATTTTATTTACAACAGAAAATTAAGATGGAGTGAAAGATGTTTTTAAAAATTATATATTATGATGGAGCATTTTTGTAATAATTGCAGATATGCTTGATACGATGCCTATTACAGAAAACGTTAGATATGAAAGATGAAATTCAGATTTGATCTCAAATTGATACTGGGTGATCGTGCCCGCTCGCGCAAGCAATCGAATTTTTTCAAACTCTGGTCACGTTCCGTGTTCTCTTTGGGAACGAAATAAATAACATTATTTGCAACTGGATATATATCGTCTTTACCAAGGCACCAGAAAACGGTATTTTAGGAATCGAGCATAACTGAGTGAGGTGACTCATGTGAAGTGATCACTGTTTCTGTTTAAGTGAAAATTAAACTCCGGTAGTTGATAAATAGAAGTCCAGTCTGGGTCACTCATTATTGCGTCAGCTTAAACTTCTAGAATAAAAACTATCACAGAAACTAGATAACATAGGCAAATGTTAAGAAAGTTGTTTCTTATTCACCCGGAATCATCATCTAGTATTGGGCGGGTAATCTAGTAGATATGTATAGAACAATCTGGCATTGCAATAATACTTTCACTTTATATGTCCGGGTTAAGGTCTAATTGCACCGTACTATACAGACGGGGATTTGTCAAAAACCGAAACCTACGCGAGCGAAGCTACGAGCATAACGTAGCTCTCAAATAATTTAAACGTAGCTCTACGAGTAAGATCGTAGCAGCGTAGCACACGTGTCACAAGATAAACGAACAATATTAAATTGTCATTGAAATAAATAACAGCGACGCAGTGTAATGGCCCACAACCACAGCACTCGGTTACGTCTAACAACAATTTAATTTGTTGGATAAATTACTGCCTCCGTCTCGGCATTTATATCCTTGACTATAACTGTTTCCCGCGGCTCCGCCTGCTTGAATTTTGGTTTTCCAATTCTGATTATTCCGAGATATTATGTAGCCTTTGTGTTAATCCGGGTTATAAGCTTATGGCGTAGTGACACCACAATAATGCAACCCGCTACAAGCTATTTATGTTCCTAATTTCAGCCAAATCGGTTCAGTGAAAGTTGTAACAAAGATCCATCCATCCATACTTTCGCGATTATAATATTAGTAGGACAGGTTCAAACATTTGCACTTAAAATTTAGCAATAATGTAACAAAATAAATAATGTCCTACCATATGCAGATTTTTCTTTATTATAGGTAATCCGCCTTATTCACAAACGTGAAATAGCAGACACATAGTTATTTTCTGTTTTGTCTTTGTTTGTCAGCAGTGATTTGACATTCGACGGAAAGAGACTAAACAGTCAATAACAATTATTCCACCGCGATATTTCTTTTATGAATAAGGGGAAAGTAGTTTTAAGTGTTTATTAAGGCTCGGTCGCGTGACTTGATTTTAACTAAAACGTTATAGTTAAATATGGTGGCCTGACTCTTTTGTTTTTCGAAATAAGGGTCAGACCGCCATATTTAACTATAACGTTTCGTTTAAAGTCAAGTCAAGCAACCGGTTGTTTCATTGGTAAGAATTCATATACAATAACATACTTCTGAGACCTATTCTTCCTTTCCTCAAAATCTTAAGACAAGTGAAGGCATTATCACAGTTTACATAACTCCCTGTGTAATATTAATTTTCCAGGTCCCTAGTATTGAGCTGGGCGTTGATGAGTCGGTCAGTATTCAGGACTTTCATTTTCTTGATATACGAGTACCTACTTTTGCCTGCGAATCCGTACATGTACAATGTACATTTTGGTGAAGTAATCAGTATAGCCGTTTCGAAACCCATTCAAGACAAACTTTTAGACTGAATTAATTTGGTCATTGTAAAAAATAGTTTTCATTTAGCTAATGTAAAAATCCGGGGTCTGATTTTGTAAAAAAACGTATTCATCGTTATCGTAATCATTAGTGAATTGTGCCCCGCGACTGACTGATGCAAATCAGGAACCCAATCAGCGGTAACGATGAATACGTTTTTCTTAGACAATCTAGGGGCAGTTCTCATATTGTAAGATAAAATTATCCCACGCAGCCGGAGCTATTGAATTAAGTAAAAAGAGACCGCAGTTAATGCGTGTAGCATGGAATAATGCGAGCGCAAAGTTTTGTTGAGTCAGGCTCGCTGACGGCGCGCGTTGATTTCCCCGCAGAGCCCTCAGCGGCGGGCGGGAACAGCAGTACGCTTTTACTTAATTAAATATACATATTTAATTAACCCCATTTTTCTGTCATTTGTGCAGAGCGTTTATTTGCAGTGCGCGCATAATCCATTTTCAAGTTTTGGAATTGAAACGTAAATGTTAAGGGTTTTTAAACTGCACTGCAAGAATTCTTTAATTTTGACATTTCATTTCGTATAGAATTCTTTGGAGTTTACTTTGACTCTATGTCTACGATAAATACAAAAAAATGCAAAGACATATTACTGAGGTCGCAGAAAGACTTACATTTATAGATAGGTACTATGAAATCCAAAGATTAAAATCGATTATTGTTTTTATAATTTAAATTATAAATTTTAAATTTAAAGCGATTTAAATCTTTGATTAAACTGAAAAGTAAACAATTTTATCCACCTTCGCATCCCAAAGGAGTGGTCTTACAAAGTAAAATTACTGTAGACACCTAAAATTTCAAAGGAGATACTCCAGAATGTAGATGCCAGGGTTATTTGAGTAAATATATGCAAACACGTGTAGGATTTCAGAACTTTTGGTTCACGAAATAATAAAAAATTCTGTTAGCAAAGTAAGTACCTTCGTAAAGGAGTAACAGGTTAGCTCCGGTTAAAGCCACGATGTAGATAACACATGATCTCATTTACTTTTTAACAGTTTACTTTGTTACTTAAGTCTGAAAAAAATATAAGATAAAATAGGTATGTAGGGGCCTAATTACAAACAATTAAAAATGTTATATTATATGTCAGCATTTAGATTTACAGGTGGCGTTTTTTAGTTTTGATGATGTCCTACCTGATGACAATAATAATTAAAATTTATTTAAAGGCAAGGCTCAGGCTTCAGGCTTTAGAAATAATGGATTGATTGCACACTTACGAGTAGATATTTACTAAAGCACAAGAAATCAACAGATAATAGTTGATTTTAGTATTTTTTTTTTACGATTGATTTCCACAAAATAGTCTTTAAAATCAATTTGTTTTCTATTCTGTTTGGGACGAGACTCGGTTTCTTAAAACTTGCTGCTAACCTAAAATGAGACACTGTTCAATGTTCATTCAATCCACTGTGCAGTAAGTTAGCTGTCAGTTAATTTTGTGACGATGTAGATACAGCACGTTCTCATTTTCCCGAGCCACTTTTACATTGGCTTTTACATTGCCACCTTTTTAATTTCAGCCTTGCGCTTGCGGATAATTTTGTCAGTCTTTCACTAATGGATTATTTATTCGCTTCTTCTTTTCATTATGTAGAGCTAAATAGCCCATTTTTTAAGATGATGCGGATGACAGACTGAAGTCGTATTATGATGCTATGAGTAATTTTTAAATTATGTATCAATAATATGCATTACAATCGGTCTAGCTATTTTAGAATACGCACTGCTATTGTTTTCATACTCGCCATAAGTGCCTATGAGCCAGGCCTATATGAAATAAAGTATATTTTTATTTTGACGACTATATTAATAAGGGGATTTCAAATAATACAAAATTCTCGTTTCACAGTTTTTTTTAAAGAAACTCCTCAGAAACGGCTGGTTTTTTTCCTGTATATTCGGAGGAAGGTCGGAGAGTGTAGGGTGGATTTTTTCATACTCTTAAGGAAAACAAAAACGCATAATTATGTCAGAACAACGTTTTCCAAGTCAGCTGGGAGGAAGGTGCCCATATTAAAATAAATCCTGACTCATTCGCTCGTGATCACCCAGCTCGCACCCTTGGTCTTAGCTAAAATTTTGCACACATGTTCTCACTAGGCTGTAGGTAAGTGCCTATAGATAAGAGATAAGGAAAGGTTTTCCGAAATTCCCACCGGATCCCCTGAGTAAAGCAAGAGCCGGTTAGGTAGGTAGTATCTACATTTATTATGTAGGTATAGGTGAATAGTTTGAGTACATATTTGATTTTCCGAATGCCTCAGGCTTTAACAACCATACGCTGTAATAGTCAATGTAGGTAATACAGAGGTAAATGGAAACGCATTCAATAATTTCGTATTTTTAATTAATATCACTTTCAGAGTGTAACGAAAAGCATCTATAGTCAATTGTCTGAAAATGTCTGAATAGACTATATTGACGCTATGTTGTTAAAATATCGTCATTTTCCACCATAATATTAGGTTTATATTACAAGTAGGTAGGGAAATCCCGTATGTACACACCTGAACTGCATACGACCCTCTTGGGCACTATAATAACCATACAACCCATTTTGAAATTGCAAATGATTATCTTCCAAATCCACATCCTTATTTATGATAAACACAATACGAGTATATACCAAAAACATAAACACACTATTAAATAAAACCAGATGCGACGAAACTGCAAGATATAAATTACACAAGAGTAATGTAGCCATCTTCTCAGCTAGATTTGAACTAGCTAGAGAAATTGCATTGAACACAATGAAAGGCATGAAGCATGTTAAAGAATTTAGCATACAAATAAAGTTTTGTGAAGAGGGCGCGGCATGTCCACTAAAACGCTCTCTACTAGGCAATGAGAACGAGACTTGACAACAATCCACTTTTTGTCGAAGCCGAAGTTGAAGAGGATATGAAACATTTAACGATTCCAAGTTTAACAACTGCTTATGTGTCGGCTCTATCTATAGCATTGTCGTTTCTCCAACGTCTGCGCAGCGTTGTCGTGACGTTAACGTTGCGCATTCACTGAACGCAACGTTAACGTTGCGCATTCACTGGACGCAACGTCAACGTCGCGCACATGGTACGAATTCAGGCGTACAATCACAAAACAGAGACAAAATGGATTCCTACGAGAAAACACTACTGTTGGCTTTGAAAACGAAATTATCATCGTCAGTTTTGGGTAAATCCTATTTCGTTCGTTTCAGCCGACGGACGTCGACTGCTGGACAAAGACCTCCTGTAATGATTTCCAGCCCGCACAGCACTTGTATCCAGCGCCTTCCCGTGACTCTCTTAATGTCGTCAGTCCATCTGCTAGGAAGTCTGCCAACACTGCGCTTTCCCTTGCGGGGTCCAAATCCTATATGGTCCATTTGATAACAAGAAAGTGAATATTTCTTATTGGAATCTAATAGCATTAAAAAAAATTATGAATCTGAATTTATAAATATTTGCGACTGTCGGAAACATTGACGAACTTTTAACGCGACGGCGTGATTGTACTTGTTATCAATAAACGCAACTTTAACGTTGCGTTGACGCGAAGTTGACGTTGCGACAACGCTGTGCAGACGTTGGAGCAACGTCAACGCTCGCGTAAAGCCTGTAAGATAGGGACCTAAAATATTGTGCGCCTTTGAAATGTCGCGAACATTCTCTCGAATTACTAGCTTAAACAAAGAATATAAATAAAGAATATTATAAATTCATTAATTATATAAATTCATTAAATTAAACGTAGTTCTTTTCAGTTAATATTATTAATTGTATTGAACTTTACTAGAACACTTTCCAAACCTTTCGGCAAAACCTTACTAATTTGGTTACTATAGGACCCCATGTCCATCATTCCCCCACTTACCGAGATAAATGGAAGAAAACATTTTTGGAAGAGCAAAGTAAGGTCATTAAATAAACAGCGCTTCGCTGAAACTTTGTGAAAGTTTCTATCAACGTTTTATAAGTAACTACCTAGCTACTAGTACCTACGGGCAAAAGTTCGAATGCTTCTGAACGCTATTATTCATGAAGCCATGACCGTTAACAAAAGTATACTTAACATAATTTAATTTACTTAAACATTTTCATTACTCTTCTGAAAATAACTTGATTCCCATTCAAGACCCATTCATTTAATTGTTTGAATACCCCTATATTCAATATACTCAAGTATGGTTTGAATTATTTTTGCAACCGTTTGCATATGTTGCTTTTCGATAAGTGCTGAGTTTTTTGTGGACTTCTTCTCAGTGCAGGGCGGTTGGAACTTGAAACCCTCGTTTTAGTTATACCCAAATTGACTTACAGTTATCACCGCATATATATGTATAATCAGGTAGGTATATCCCAAATATCGTATTGACTTATCATAAGTGCCTGTAAGTTATGACTTAGGGCTATTTAAAATAAAGATATTTTGATTTTTTTTCATACACCACATTATTTTTGAACGCCGGTTTACAGACTGTCAAAATCAAAGTGAACCGCAGGCTTTCCTTTGATTGCGAATACGTTACGCAATTAACCCCCTGATTATATGCTTTAGACCCTCGTATAAACTCGGGGAACATTTAATTAAACTGTCAAAAGTCCGCTGTATAGGCGTGGCTAAATATAAATTATAATGTGTATTGTCAAAAGTCTGAACTTCCTCAATCTTCGATCGGCGTAGTAAGATTCTTATTATAAAATAAAACTAGCGGACGCCCGTGGGTTCGTTCACGTCACCCTAGAGAAGGGGTGTCAAACTGAATATCCTATTCTTTAAGAGTAAAGGTGTGACTCAAATTAAAAAATATAACACATAATTGTTAAAAATATCTTTATTTAGTTAGATAGGTAACACGGATTCTTGTATTTAAAGATAGATAAGAAGAACAGGGTCCTGGGTTCTCTTATTTTTGATACGCACATTGATGCACGTGAATTGACATCTACCCTAAAAATGTCGCCAGTTTATCGTTGCCAAAAATGGCTGTTTTTTGTAAATTGTATCCTATATTTGAATATTTATGTGATACATTCATAGATGACGCCTAGTATTTCTCAAACTATTTATTGTTTTGTACAGTTGTCTCATCAGTTAAAGCGTCGCGTCGAGTTAAACCTGAACATTCATTTAACTTTCTCATATTAAATCACAGCGCTTCAATTAAGGACTTCGTTCTCTTTGTTTCGAAACGGAATTCTAAGATAATCTTGCGACAACTAGCTCTTAACGGATTAACGAACGACATTAATAAAACGGCAGCCAGAGTCTTCGCTGTACAGTCTAGCTGCATTACAATTTCCTTTAATGTAGAGACCACTGTATACGAGTATAAAAACACTGTGAAATGTGTGACTGTGAAATAATTCAACCCTTATACGTACGTAACAAAACTTATTTATTATATTAATTTTAAGGAAATATTCCTCTTTAATGTTGTATGTGTTATTATATTACTAGCTGATCGGCAAACGTCGTTTTGTCATATGATTCTTTTGGAATATAAAAATAGCTTACAAACATACACAGAAAATTTCATAACAATCAGTCGAACCGTTTCGGAGGAGTTTGGTAACAAAAATTTGCACGAAAATTATATATTAGAAAAAGATTAACTTCTGAATGAATACAGTATTAATAAATACTTAATTGAAGGATATTGATAATTTTTCTGATTAAATGATATTTTTCGATACAGTAACCTAGGTACATTGTTCTTAATTTTTTCTGGAGACTATATTTACAGAATAAAATGAATTCCTTAAAAGCCTTAGCCTTAGCCTTAGCTTAGAATGAATGTCTCATGAGAAACATTCGCTCTCTTTAATGCGTTACTCTAGGCGTACTTAAAAATTTAATCCATTAGAAAGCGCATCCAAGTACCTACGAGCAGTGCCAGAATAAGTAGATCGTATATCTCGCGCTCCTATATTTGGATGCAGGCAGAGACGTTACGGCGAAATCTACAATGTTTTGTAGCAGTTTTTCAGTACAATCTATTGAGCTTTTAAATTTATAGAACGCCAGGTAGGTTGGAACGTTTATGTTTTTTGAAGATATGATATGGTGCAATATGCCTATTCACTCTTGAGGTACCTAAATTGTAGCTGACGGGGAGGACGAAAGAAATTCCAGACCCTGGCAGTGCGTCTCAAGAACGACGGATTAAACCGCTTCATACGTGTATTTGGTACGTCAACTATGGTGTTGTAAGTTTTTACGATACCTTGCAGTTCTATGTTAAACGTGATGCTCGAAATAAAATCACTCCATGGTACATCGTTTCAACCGATGAACGTCCACTTCAAAGGGTTATTGCGAGAAGACATGACGGAGCTTTCCGAACGCCTAGACAAGCTCTTTCTCGCAATTGGACCTACATCTTAGTTACTAATTCCCAATGCCGTTAGAGCAGCCGGAAGTGTTGGGTGTGTACGGAACCCGTCCGCGATTTATGGCAGCATTAGATTCACATTAGCGGCGCAACGTCCTCGCCGCGGCCGCTCGCAGCGCTGCACTATAGCTAACTCTGGAGTAGAACCTTATTTATTATCCCCACATCCAATATCCATTAAAAATATAATGATACTTGATAAGAAAATATGTTTAATGCTATGAAAACCATTGCAGTATTAATAAAAAAACACAAGCAATTTTAATGTAGAAATAATCTCCTATCACGCTAAAATGAAATTTTAAGCCAACACTATAAATCGGGTTTAGATCTGATTACATCGCGGCCTTTATAGATCTGATAAAATGAAATGCGTACGAACTCAACGGCAGTTTAAGTACATAATTTGATATTTTTAGTGTTTTTTTTTTTAGCCCTTAGTCAAGTAAAGCATATTGTGGGGTCAAAGTTCAAGTGTCAGAGTGTTGTTTCGACTAAGAATAACTGACTCAGCAATGAATTAATTCAGATAAGAAAATCTGCATTGTTGAGAATTTTTCACATTAGATACTCGTACCTAGATATGTGAAAATTATCCAGTATGGTAGCCTAGCCCATGTATTATTTTGATTTGACACTATATCCCAATCTTGGGAATGTCAGTAGGAGTAAAAACAATTACCAGCAATTGAAAAAATGCGCCTAGTCGCATTAGTTTGGTTAGTAGTCCTGTCGATAAAAAGCACCTAATTATTAAATTTTAGATTTAATAATCTTCAGACATTATACCTACTTAGTTTTTAAAGTCAATTCATGTTTATAAATCGAGAAGCTAATGCGAGTTCGGGACTTTATAGTTCAACTGAGAAGCGAGGCCATATTACGAACTTTGCAACTTATTTCAAATAATAAATCACACTGAAATTAACACCAACACTTTTTATTGTTCAAAATATGGTGCTGCGGGCTGCCAACATTGTTTTGTATAGTTTTTACCTAAGGAATGAAATCAACAAGGTCACTAATTTTGTAATACGAGTACCTATATAATCTAATCTATATAATCTAATATACGAGTACGGTCTATGTATCTTATTTAAAACGAAAAAAAAACTAAGTAATAAACACTCTTTTGGTATTTTTTTTTCGGAAAACTGTTGTTGTCGTCTAAATAAATTGCGGGATTTTTACGGCTTAACGCGAGGCTGTGATCAATAGGGAGCTTTCGCAGGTTGTAATAGGGTCTAGGGGTTCCGCCCACCAAAGACCCCTCTCGAATCACTAAGTCCCGAATATGTTTTCAAAGATCTCCGGGACCGCGATCAGTCGCTTGTCAATTCTAGTTAGGAAAGACTCGGCTGTTATAGGCACTGACCCCAGTAATTTGATTGATTTAATCTTGAAACTTTATTTTTATTACGCGGTATTTTCCACGACGTTAACTGACGGAATTATCAAGAACCGCAGTACAAAGGGAGGGAAAGACAAACTTTTTTTCACGAGGGAAATTCAAAGAATTCGTAAATTAACGTGACATTAATGGGCTAAAGTTGATAAAGTTATATTACCAACCAAGGGCTCTAAAATTCTAGGCTGAAACCACCGCTATAAAAATTAACAGTGAGCATACTTATAGGTACTTGGAAACTATGCATAATGTTGAACTCATCAACTTAAGCCATCAACATGCCTCGAAAGTTCAGTCTATACTAAAAGCTTCTTTAACAACTTCTACTAGACAACTTCTGGAGGTAATCTCTGCTTAAAAATAACTAATAGTCTATGCAGACATCGTGTGGGTGATTCCGTAACATCATTAATCAGGGACCAATAAAAATTGTTGTTTGTATAAAATCTATATATTATTAGGTGCATTAAGTATACATGAGACTTGCGATACATGCCCTACGTGTCATCGCTATCCGATTTTTACCCATACCGTTTTTATTAATTAGGTAGGTATACAAAGTAATCTATAAATATTAGGTATTAAGATACCAATGAAATAGAGATTTTAAAACCATATTTTTATTAATAGTTTTATACCTATTGATTCTATGGCACATCATATCACAGTGGCTGTAACAAAACTCCGAAAGTGCTTGGCCGATTTTTATTAATTTTATTTTTATACTCACATAAATTCGGTAAATCTGAGAATAGGATTGAAATAAGGTAATGGTCAAACTCTGTCTCCCAGGGATTCATTTGGATTAGGTAACTAACCTAATCAGCATATTCAGTTGTGTCGCTACTCAAAATTAACAAATACAAAGGTTTGACAGTTTAATTAAGCATACTGAGCCTGAAACGAGGGTCTAACGCAAAATCAGAGTCCAATCAATCCTCTCCTTAATTAAGTGCTCTGAATCAATTTAAACCATAATTCCACACACGAGGTTCCAAATTACAGTGCCAATATTGAGCGACAAAACATTTCTGTTTTGTCGCGAAACATTATACCTAGTTGACGTAATAAACACTATCTTTTAGCTACTTAATTATAGAGTTTAGATTTGTTTGCACTTTTTATAACAGGTTGTGATGTATTTTGCGTTTATGTGGTTTCGGAAGTGTCCGCTGTGAGCTTTCAGAAACGCTGATGTCAATAGATTTCTGTTGATGAATTATAAAGCCTATGAAAACTTGTGACTTGGCGCGTTGATATTAGGTAAATGAAGATAGCTAAGTAACGAAGTATAGAGGTCCAAAAGGCCACTGACGACTTCGAAAGTGCGGCAATAAATACTCTGTCGTTGGCAAACCCGAGCCGTCGCTACACAATTTTTTACGCACACTAGCATCCGCGCACCGTACAAATTACAAATTGACACACACTACAAGAAAAAGTTGCCGCACTCACGGGGCTGTTGTTGTTAGGTTATAGGCTCTATCTAGTCGGAGTGCGAGCGACGATCTATTATCCATGTAACGAAGTCTAGTTAGTTGTGTTGATTAATTCAGAAATTATAAGGCTCTGACAGATAACTTGGGGATTAATCTCACAAATATTTATTTGAACAGACTCACTAACAAACCCTGTTGCGAGAAGTTGAATACTCCTCAAGTCGACAACTTTATTTCAACAAAACGGGATTTCTCGACATGTATTGTTTTTATTGATGTAAGTATTGTACTCTTCCGCAAATCCTTGACAAACTTTACGTCTTTAACAAATTCTTTCAAGTGCTGTATAATGATCTGCTCTCTTGGTATTCGTATATCAGAATGAAACCTAGTAACTATGAAACTTTCTTTGATTCTTTTCCTTTCTAGAGAGGTATGGAGACTTCAGACTGGTTTTAATTAATGTATTACATCAATATTTGCTAGACATTTTGCGATAGGTATAACCACTTCTTATAAGTGGTTATATCGCAACTCAAGATATGGGTATTGGGTATCCATACGACCTAAATACGATTTAACCTAAATAGTAGTAAACCTTTTTCTTACAAGCAAACAGTGGTGCTTTTCTTTCTAAATTCTATAGGTGGACGCTGAGCGAACAGCGTGGCTTTACCGTTGGTGACAAAACAAGCATTGTTGGCACCGATAAACTGGCGAAATTTTCTCGCATCGTGAGCCTTGTCCAAGATATAAGTACGTCTATTGATAACAATTGATATAACGTACCTAATCTTTAAGTTCAGTTGAACAAACAAATGAAACAATAGTGACGTTAAGACGATTTCAGGAATAAGTAAAGTATACTTTAAAGCGGTCTAGATCCTAAACAGACACCGCATCCGTCTTGCGAGCAAGGCAAACAGTTGGCTACATTCTAAAGGATATCTCGTATTTACTAAAAGCTCCAGGGTAAAGCTGTGGCATTTCTCAAAAATGTTTATTTTGTAGATGAATTTAATAAACATCTAGGTAGCTATGGGAGTTCCCATTTAACATTTCTTTTTTATTTGCTTTTAAGACAAACGATTTAATCCATGATCACGTTATGAATCACGTCATGGAACATAATACGAGTAAGCGTGAAGGAGTGGGGCGCCTCTTCGTGGATTGATCTATATAAATATCTCGTATAATCTTATATGACGAATTAATAAATAATCTTTATTAAACAAACTGCTATACCTAATAAAACTATTTTAAATATTGAACGGAAGCAGACGTTATTTTGAGTAAATCCATAACTAGACGGACAGATTAATTTGTAATATGCAGGAACATCGCCCTCAGTTCTTCCAACACTTTCATCGACGCCCGTTTAGTCCCGATATTGGGACGTGCTCAGGAGATGTTGACTACACAATGCGAATTCGTAGAGTAAATAAACTATTTGTTACCAATTAAGTTAGTTAATTACCTTTAACTTTACTTCCGAACTTCGACTTTACTTCGTCGACCGAATGGCGTAGCGGTAGCGAACCTGCCGTCTGCGTCGGAGGTGGTCGGAGGTCGTGGGTTCGATTCAGAGAACTGGTAAATTTTTGTGTGATGAGCATGAATGTTTTCCAGTATCTGGATGTTTTCCAATAAAACTTTATACTATATAAATAAAAATATTATGTAAGTACATATACATCGGTTATCTAGTACCCATAACACAAACTACCGCTTATTTTGATGCTATTACTTTGGGATTCCGATGTGTGTAAAAAACCTTGTGTTTAAGATACAAAAAATAATAAGTACGGCAAGGCAAACGTGCGACAGTAATCTAACACATTTATCGTTTCGAAACAACTCAGTTTCCATTTTTAAGTCAAGACATTTAATAAATGTGCGCATCTCGGTCCCAACTTCCATTGCACGGCACATCAGTTCAACTGTCACTTGGCGCAACTCCGACTCAAAACAATTCTAAAATGAAATATTTTTAGAACCATTAGCTAGAAAGCCTTCCATCTAACGCCAGACGCGAGTTATCTTTTATTTAGCTTCTAAAAGTAGCCCCTACTCTATTCTAGCTATTCTGGGCAAGGAAACGTGGAAATTATCTACTGATAGGATGGCTAAAAGGCTGACTTACGCTAGGTATGTAATATTTTACCTTAAAATAGAATTGATAGTTACTCGTATAAATACACATATTTAGTCCTCTAAGTTGATAAATAATGAAAAATTCTTGGGCAAATTTTTGTTTCCAAACTCTTTCGAAACGGCTCAATTGATTGTTATGTTATGAAATGTTCTGTGTTTATTTCGTAGGTCTGAGAGTAGGTCGTAAGCTATTTATTTTTATATCCCTAATGGCGAAACAACGTTTGCCGGGTCAGCTATTAACTTATTATATTGTACTAGCTACTATTAACAAGATAATAGGGTTCACGCGCCGCACTGGCAATTATAGTACGATTCGCTTGGCACAATAAATCAAGATCCCTTGAAAGTTATGCAACTTTAAATTAAATGCGACATCGCTAAGTAACTAGGTAGGTAGTGATGCTACGATACCGAAAAGGCCAAATTCATTCTTCAAACAATTCAATTTTTGTACGATGAAAACACGGGCGGCGTGACGGCAAATCCGACTGAAGTAATAAAACGACACTAATTAAGACAAAGAAAAATTGAGGAGGAATGTTGCTAATTGAAATATTTGTTACCCTCGAGGCTCTTTCGAAATTTAGGTACCCTAATTAATTATGCCAATGAAATTTGAGACGTAGGTAAGACCCTTTCCTCAGGAACGCGTACAAAATATATCAAGATCGAATTGATATAAAATATAATATTATGATCCCTTGAAGTTAATTGGCGTCTCACTAACTCATGTATTAATCGGTCTTTTTCTTTTGACCTAGATTTATGAGATGCGAGAAGCATGAAGGAATTGAAGGACAAGTCTGATTTGAACTTGGCTTGTTTTAGGGCTCCGTAACCAAATGGTAAAAACGGGACCATATTACTAAAACTTCGCCGTCCGTCCGTCTGTCTGTCACCAGGATGTATCTATTCATTTGTAATACACTTCATCACAGATGATGTATTTCTGTTGCCGCTATAACAACTTTAATATAAAAATATATATATTAATGGGGTTCCCATACAAGGAAACAAACAGATAAAATATTCATAGAATATTTAGTTATTTACTCATTTTAAAATGAAATAGTTAAAATAAAAAATATTTAAAGGGGCTCCCATAGGCCATAATACAAAGGTGATTTTTTGCTCGTTATGAATTTGGACGGCAGAGGTGTTTTGGTTGGAATTGGTCTTGATGGTACGGAACCCTCAATGCGCGAGTTCAACTCGCACTTGACCAATTTTATTGAAATACCACAATGCCTACCTATGTCCTATAGGTACTTAGCTGGTAAGGAGCAATTCTTCAATCGACGAAGACGCGCCGACTCTGTCAAAATCGCTTAAGTATGATTCGATTAGTTTGGAGTTTGATAGAGTGGGGCGCATCATTGTGGATTGAAATATCTATACCTCCTCAAGTTTTACCTACCTACTTAATGGATAAAGGACAATGCTGGAAGTTGGTTGATCCGCAAAACTGCCGTGCTATTCTACAAAACAGCGACGAGCCTACATCTCTGCATCTATGAATTTGTCAGTTGTAATAGAGTACAATTTTGCATGCCATATTCGGGTAGGCAGCTGTCTGGCAGCTATTTCATTTTGTAGAATAGCACAGCTGTTGCAGTAGTAGGTACGTCTGAATAGCTGCAAATTCAACGAGGGAGCTTACTATTTCAACGGCAAATGACAAGCAGACGATTCGCGAAGGCTAATTAGGCACTTCGCGCCGAAATAACCTGTGCATTAAAAATTCAGCTGCAAAGTGCAGTTCGGTGTCGCTAGTCTGACTCGGATGCATTTAGCCTGTCGCGACTGGACAGCCCGCCGCTACACTTTACCGTTCCTCAAATAGTCCAATCAAATATACCCGTGGGCCTGGAGACAGCAGCTGTATGTCTGAAACCTACTGTGCTTTATTATACCTACCTAATTATTTAGTATTATTTTCATAGATTTATAATAGTAGAGCCCTACCTATAACAAAGACAGCTCCGTAATTGCGGCAACTTTTTTTTGAAGTGTGAGTGTGTCAATTTGAAAGTATGGTGCGCGGACGCTAGTGTGCGTGAAAAAATTGTGTAGCGACGACGGCCCGGGTTTGCCAATTTAGGCATAGAATTTTTTGTCGCACTTTTGAAGTCGGGGCTCCCGCTTTGACCTCTATGTTCATTTTATTCTATAACGTTTTGCCCTCGACTTCATCCGCGCATTGCCCGATTTTTGAAGGACCGTTGATTTTCCGAAATCAAATGTGTAGGTACCTAGATATTTACAGTGCGACAAGGCTATCTTGGCACGTGTCGAAAATCGGAAATAAATAATAATAAATAATTTGAAGAGGCCCTAAGAAATAATGAAAGATGAAAAAACAAAATATTTAACACCGTGAGCTCTTCATCTATGGCGGCTCAAGTGAAAATAGCGACCTGTAAATGTGAAAATTGATTTTGACACATTGTGCTTTATTTGATACCGAGCCGCAACTCGCAGCCAGGTAGAAAGCTTCGGCGTAATGCAAAAGCTATTCCCGGATATAGCGACCGGACTACTGAAAATAAAATAACATTTCAAATTAATATCTATCTCGAACGGGAAGAAAGCAATTTGCGGAATTAAAAGAGAAGAATAAATACGAATTTCATTGTGAATTAAACGGTACATTGTAGGGTCTAATTAGAGGTGTAGGGCATCCAAGTGTTCTGTTTTTCTAGGACGTGTTCCAGTTTTTGTGCTAAGGCAGGTAGTCTAATTAGTAGGTAGTTGTTACTTGTTAACTACATCCTTAGAGTTATACTTACTCGTTGTTCTGACAGCAACTCAACTTATGCCTATATTATGTGCCAACGCACGTCCTAATTTATGTAGGACGTGCGTTGACATTGAGATACTATGTACTAACTGCGTTGATATTATTGTAGGTAGTGATCTGTGTTGATATATTTTTCATAACCTAAGCAATATTCCAAACGCTGGTAAATAAATAAAAAATAAGCAAGTTTTGAAACAAAATTTCTTTTCGGACGGTTTGGGCCATGGGGCAGGAGGTTTGGCGAAAAAATGGACGTTTTTCGTGACGAAGAAAATGCAGGAAGTCTTCGAAAATCTAGATTGAAAGTTTCTCTTACTAGTCAACAGGTACCTAGGGAACGCATGCAATCACGTATAGATATTTTTATGACGAAATCGTAGTTAACGCGAGTTAACTAAAGACAGAGTCTGCACGGAAGTCACGTGATCAATTTAAGGATCGGATGTGTTGTTTTCATATACATATCATATCTTAATTGATGCTCATATTATGTGATATTAAGGCTATGATGGTTAAGGCTGCTTAACTTGTTTATAGACCAACCGATAGTAAAGAGTGAAAAATTCTAGAGTTCTACATGGATTCTATAGCTACAGCAATTGAGTAGGTATTACAGTTTGAATTCCTTTATACTCATAAAACGTTGTTCTTCAGGAAAATGAAATGAACTAGCTCATTCCTACCATACAGTCTGTTATCGCAGCAAAGTATTTGCTAAGTATTCGTGTGTATTCAGGAATTATGTATCGATTTGGATCGTGGGTATTCGTAGATACCTAGAATTCTTTCTTGCGCTGTAAATTGGCCGCAACCTAAATACCAAAATACATAGCGTTTTATGACAAAACTAAAAGTAGAGGCACAAACTTACAGCGTATGCAAGTAATGCCTTTACGGGCTTACGCGAACATGTAAAATTATTCACAAAGAAAAAGATAATTTACAACGTAAGTACAATTATTATAAATACTTATCTGCGCCTAGCAACTTATCAACGTACCTAGCTACTTACGAGTAGGTAGTTACGTATAAAACATTAGCTAAATAAAAGATACAGTATAAAAACGTGCAATAAAAAGTGTTGTATGTAAGTATGTGTTGTAAGCAATGACGAAATACGCTACGCTACGCATCCATGGTTGTAAGGAATGACTGAATATTAACAGTTGTCTGTTTGTATAATATAACTTTAACTCTAAATTAAACACGCTTATTTTCATGATCAAATAAATAAAATAGGTACTATGTACATAGGTGCACCCGTAAGGGGAGTAGGTATAGGCAATAGAAACCTAAATTCAATGTTCACCGAAACCGCTAGTCTTTAGAATTATCGTTAAAAATGTAATATGAGAAGGCTAAGGTAACCTATCTCCATCTAGATGAGATTTTTCAGTTTGATATTATATAATTAGTAATTATCGATCAATAAGTACCTAGATGTACCGAAGTACTGAGTACTTAAATTATTGTTTTAATGGATTTTTAGTAGATTTACTTAGGTGAATGGTGCAGAAATATGTTGGTATCAGCTTTATTTCTTTTAGCTCTGAATTTTGCCCAGGGCAAAGTAAGGGTGGGTCCTTTGGTGCAAACCAATCAGGGTCCCATTCGCGGTCTTCAAGCAGACGATGGCGACTATTCCATGTTCTTGGGAATACCGTTCGGGAAAGTTCAAGAAGATAATCCATTTGGAGTAAGAATACTTTTGTTCGATTTTTATTCGTTATGCCTGGATATCTATTATATTTTTTTTAGTTTTCACGTGCTGTATAAATAGCTAAGAATTAGAATTACGTCGCCATTTTAGAACCGAAGTTTGGCGGTCAACTTTCGAAAAGCCCTTATTTATTTTGCCGTTTTTTTAGGCCTTTCCTTTAACATGCTACCTAACCTTTTAAAGGAATGGAAAGGTAGGTAGGTAGAATTACGTAGGTAAATATTATTTGCATTCTCATTGGTGCCAGTTTTACTTCAATCAAAAAGATCAAACGTTTTTCAGGCCGCCCTCCCGCACCCAAAATTTGAACAAGTCTTCAACGCGTACGACGACTCCGCAATTTGTCCTCAAAGAGAGGAATTCAATAGAACGATTACCGGATCACTCGATTGCCTTCATTTACATATTTATGTGCCTAACAAAGCTTCTCCGAAAAGCAAAGTTCCCGTTTTAGCCTGGATTTACGGTGGCGGTTTCCAAGTCGGATTCGCGTCAAGATTCCTTTACGGTCCCAAATTTTTAGTGAGTCGCGATATCATTTTGGTCTCAATAAACTACAGGCTCGGCCCCTACGGATTTATGTGCCTCGATACACCCGAAGTACCAGGGAATCAGGGATTAAAAGACCAGTTATTGGCTTTGCGATGGATTAAGGAAAATATAGCTGCTTTCGGGGGTGATGCCGAGAAAATAACTATTATGGGTGAGAGCGCCGGCAGCGTTTCAGTTGAACTACACTTGATGTCGAAACAGGAGAAATTGTTCAACCAAATTATAATGCAAAGCACCTCCGCACTGAGCCCATTAGCTGAGCCGTTCTCTGATAAAACAGCACCTCTGAAAATAGCTGACAAATTGGGGTATAAAACCGAAGATTTATCAGATGCTTTGAAATTCTTAGCAAAGATGGATCCTAAATCGATAATAGCAGCATCTCTAGATTTATCGTTGATGTTTGTTACGTGCGTGGAAAAGGAATTTGATGGTGTAGAGAGTTTAATACCCGTACATCCGCTACATGCCGAAATACCCAAAGCTAAGACTACGAAAATTCTAGCAGGTTTCAATAATAAAGAACAGTTGGTTGCAGTGGCAACAAGACCAGCGGATGCTTTTAGAAATTCAAATCCATTTAATTTTTTAAGAATGGGTTTTAATGTGGATGAAGATTTTTCGGAAATGGAGGACATGGTTCGCCGCTTTTACATAGGTGAGGACAAATTTTACCGGTAAAATAAGAGCATCGGGCATGCATGCAATCACGTATAGAGATTGGTATGACGATTTTGTTAGCGCTAGCTAACTGAAGCAGCGCCATCTATTACTTACTTAATCAGCCTACAGACCGAGAGCGCTGAGAACACAAGATGTGGACTTTGTTTCTTCCGAGTACCTACGAGTCCACGACACACGTCTCTTTAATTTCTTATTTCTTTAATTAAAGGTGATGAAGAACTGACAGAAGCTGTACGCTGGAACATAATGGAATTCGAATCGGACTGGCTGTTCAATTTCCCTATACAATGGTCTGTCTCGAACTTGCTGGAGAAGGGAGCTCAGGAGGTTTACCAATACATGTTCTCGTATAGCGGGGGCAGGAATTTCGTCAAGAACAGACACAATGTGACCGAGGAGGGCGCGGCTCACGCCGACGAACTCGGTTACCTGTTTGATCTGTCGTTTTATACAACTCAGAGTTCCGAGGATCAACGAATGATCGATCAGATCACTACGATGTGGGCTAACTTTGTTAAATACGGGTAAGTAAAACAATTGCAGAAAATATTACAGCAGCCGTAGCCATATGACATACTTCGATTCGATAGATGGAATAGAAGGGAATGAAATGTAAAAAATATATATGAGAATTGCACGCAGAGAACTGGCGTTCTCATGCATTTCGTTCCACTTAGTTATGGAATGAGCATCCACGGGTTTCTATGGGTACCGTAGATAATACACAATAGGTAAAAATCTGGGTAATAGATATTATTAACTGTTTATTATTATCATTCTATTAGCTCAACACATAATGAAAAATACATAAAAGCAACTCGGATCGGAAGAACTTTATTTTAATTAAATATTTTTTTTGGAAACCAATACGTGAATACTTATAGAAAATGTTGTAATATGGACATAATTATCTGTAGTCAATCTGTGGTCCGGGTTGACGGTTATAGGCGTCTATGGTAGTCGTGGGTACTATGTAGTCCTCTAAAAGATCCAGCTCACTTAGTCCGAATCCACTTTCGAATCTGATTCCTCTTATCGATTCCGACTCCTCTTAATGATTCCAGCTCCCGTGCGACTCCTTTAGTCCAAAGACTGAATTAGTCCTATTGATTCCGAATCCTCCTAATGATTCCAACTCCCGTGCGGCTCCTTTAGTCCAAAGACTGAATTAGTCCTAACGATACCTTTTTTCACCGAACCTTTTAGACTCTCGGAGGAACGTTGTGTCGAATCGCGAGAGACGACTTTAAAAACACTTACTGAACTACTTAACTATTGCTTCCGAATAATTCCTACATTGAAAATACTTCTACAAAATTTATACTTAAGTTAAACTGCCTTATAATATCCTTAAATTAAATGACAAAGCTTTTAGATAGGACTTTATTTTAAGTACCTATTAGTTATTAAAATTATAATGTCTGTTTTTGAACTTGTATTTTGTCTAAAAATGGACCTAACTTTTAATATAAGTTGCATAATTACTTACCTAATTTTAAATTCTTCGTAAAAATAAACAATAAGTCAATAAACTATAATAACACAATATGTATGAGTAAAGTTAAACGATTTTAAATTTTGTTAGGTTCTCATAAAGGCTAATATCCATTATCCACTCGCAATACAGAAGTGCGTTCGCCCGATGGTACCGAAAACAAACGGAGTCATACTCGTGACACGACGTGCCGCGAAAGAGATCGCACTAACTCGAACCGCAAACGAGTCCAGGAGTAGGGACTAATTAAGCGGAGCTGGAATCGTTAGTGTGAGCTCGGGAGTTTCGGCTCCGGCTGCGGATCTTATTCCTTTTAGTCACTTAGTCCGGAGTTACACACCTCTAGTCTATGGCAGAGACGTCACTTTTGAGTTTTGGATGTCATGTAGAAAAGTCGACATGTTGGTACCTAATTAATAAAAGAATATAATTACTAATAATTGCAGTTTAATTATGAATAAAACATGGTGGCAGACTCAGAAAATAATAAAATGAAGGTGGCACCGCCAGGGCAGTTCAGTTTTGTAGCTGAGGAATGGCCCAAATACAAGACACGTTTCATCAGGTACATGCGCGTGTCCGGCAATGATGATTGTGCGGATAAAAACAAGATTGATTGCCTGTTGTACTGCATGGGAGAAAAGGCCGAAGACATCCTGTTACAATTTGAAAAAGATCTAGACTATGAGGGCCTACTGAGTAAATTTGACAATTTCTTTTCTCCAAAGAAAAACGTAATATATGAAAGGTATAAATTTAATTCAAGATATCAGAAAGAGGATGAGAAGTTCGACGAGTTCGTTACAGACTTGCACAAGTTGGCGGAGCATTGTGATTTTGGAACCCTGAAAGAGGAATTGATCAGAGATCGCTTAGTAATAGCACAGTATTACAATAATATTTACGTAATAGGCATTTGGGACAAGTCTGTAAGCGACAGGATGTTATTAAAAAGCGACTTGACTTTGGAGAAAGCTACTCAAATGGGTAAGCAAGCTGAAATACAGAGAGAGGGCACGAAGATTATTAGATCAGAAATTACAAAAGAAGAAACCAAAGATAGTACCGGAAGTGAAGATGTCCTGGAGTTAAAGAGGATGAGAGTGCAGAGTACTCATAACAGAGTTAATAAAAAAGACAAGTGCTGGTTCTGTGGTTTACAGCGGCATCCCCGAGAACAGTGTCCGGCGTACAAAGTAACATGCCGGTCATGCCAGCGTGTAGGTCATTACGCAAAGGTTTGCAGAGATAAAGCAATAAGAAATATAGAGAAAAAGGAAGAAAAGGAATATGAGGTGAGTTTGGTTGAAAAAAAACAAAACTATTTGATTGATATAGATACACATCAAGGTGACCATTTTATAGACAAAGTAAACTTTTTAATCGACACAGGCGCAGAGATCAGTGCCGTATCAGAGCTTGTAGTGGGAAAATGTGACCTTCTAATAGACAAGTGCAGTGACATTGTGAAGGGTCCGGACGGAACAAGGCTGCAGGTGTTGGGAACTGTACCTCTTAAGTTAAGTTACAAGAATAAAATATTTAAAGGTAAAGTCTATGTAATTAAGGGTTTGCAAACAGCAATATTAGGTCGACCTGCAATCGAGAGTTTGGATATAATAAAAATATGTGCAGTTTCTAGTTCTAAGGATTTAAATTGTTATGATAGTTATTCCATAGAAAAAGAGTTTCCTAATATTTTTGACGAATTAGGTGTATTTAAAGACGAATTTCATATTCAGCTGGTAGAAAATCCAAGACCTTATGTCCATGCCACACCTAGAAGTGTGTCTATTCCATTGCTACCGAAAGTCAAGGCGGAGTTAGACAGGTTACAAAGACTAGGTATAATCAGCCCAATAGAAGAAGCTACTGATTATGTATCACCTATAGTTGTAGTGGTAAGAAATGATAAAGTAAGGATTTGTGGAGATTATACTGAAGTTAATAAAAATATATTGAGGCCTGTGTACCCAATTCCAAAAGTGGAAAATACGCTGGCAAAGATTAAAGGAGCAAAGTTTTTTTCTAAAATTGACGCAACATCAGGGTTTCATCAAATAAAATTAGATGACATTTCAAAGAAACTTACTACAGATAATTATGTCCATATTACAACAGAAAATATATATACCTATTAGAAAATAACATGTCTATTTCAGAGACCCAACGCCGACCACATCGCAACTGCTTCCAGTGAAATGGCGGCCCGTCACTAAAGACGTGTTCTCATACATGGACATAGGCGCGGAGCTGGCGGTCAAACGACGCGCCTACCACGATAGGCTCGCCTTTATGCAGCTCTTCTACAAGGCGAACTGGAATAGACTAAAGGGGAATAACTACTAATAATTTATTGTCATTTAATGTTGTTAAAAAAATTTATAGTTGTTAAAAAATACGCATTGTACAAGTACATAGGTACCTATTCGTATTATGCTGTAATTTTAACACTTTCTGAGTTCAGTGACGATCCCTGTTGTCCATAGGTACTTGGTAAGAGAAATAAGAATTAGGTACCTACATTGTTTAACAAACCTTTCAAATTTCAATGGATAAAAGGTGTAGGTACAGTCCGACAAGGCTCTCTTGGCACTTGAATGAGGGCGCTGTTATAGAACAAAGGCATCCAGAAAATAAAATCTCCTCAATTTTATTTCAATTTTAGTTTAAAATAGTTCATAGTAAGCAAAATCAACACAACACACAATAGCGATATACTGACAGAGCGGACTATCAAACAGTATCACAAGATAGCGGCGTTAGTACCGATTGACCACGCGCCAAGATAGCCTTGTCGCACTGTAGGTACATGTCAACATGAGCTGTGCTACTTACGGCATCAGGGTCCAGGAGCAGAGTTGTTACTACAAACTACCAAAGTACTGCGAACGGCGAAACGACGCTAAAATACAACAAACCTACAATAAAACAATCTGGGTGCATTCAAGAAGAGTGAATAGAATAGACATAATATATTGTACCCTAGACAGCATCTAGACAGGGCGGACGGCGCAAAACAATTTTCCCAATTTATCGATGTCAAAAATGCTAGTTTTGTTGTAGTTCGCGCAACAGCCATCTATAGTTTTGACAGTTTGCGTGTACGAAAAAGGTTCGGACCTCTATGGTTCGGACCATTGATCTAATAATATATCGGACGCAAATATTTAAATCTTTGATCGGACGCCCATGTCCTCGGGTTTCTTATCGGTGGTGAATAGGCATTTCTAGGCAAGCGCCGCGCTACAATTATAGACCACCGTTGCTTTCCATCAGGCAAATTAAAACTTTAGGACTTCTTAATGAAAACTTCAGACTAGGAATAAAACGCTGATTTTTGCGATAGATATTTATTATATTATTTAAATACTATGTAAATGGTTACTGCTATTGGATAAACTGCTCTGTTAATTTGTGGAATCACATCTGCTCATGATATAACTACACTAAACTTTTACAATACATACAAAATACAAATAAATAATTTAACTGTCATGTAAAGTATCAATTCAATTAAGTAGAAACAAACAAATTTGTTTTAGAGATACACATTAATTAATATTGTACAAAGGTAACTTTAGAGAAGTATTACAAATACATATTATTATGTAGCTATAATCCGAAAATATTTTTCACGCCTATAAAAATAGAGCTAATGGTTATATAATAATTTATCATCAAATTATCATCAAAAACATTTATTTTTAACATTGAAAAACATGTTTCACGCATAGAATAATAAGTAATGGTAATGAATATAATGATAAAAGGCGGAATTCAAACAACAGGAAAATCAAAGAAGGGATTTTAACAAATATCTTTTTTGTTTTTAATATTATTTATTATAATTGTCATGTTTAAACAACATTTGTCGATATAAATAAATATTGTTATGTCATCATCCCGAGCTTTTTGATTTATGAAACTTATTCCCTAGTAAGAATCGTGAACTTATCTCTAGTGGAATAACTGGTTACTTATTCTGTGTGTTGCAAATCTCTAAACTAAATATACAGGCAAAAAATTATAGACTAATTTTATGTCCTGTAGAACAAATAGGAAACATCCAAATAAGTCTATAGCTTGGCAAAAACGTCTTTAAACTGAACTATTTTTTTTATTTTTTGGTATGATTTTCATCATATAAAGTTAACATTTGTATGCTTCAATATCGCGTCATTTTATAATTAATTATTTAAAAATTCACAAAGTACGTGACCTACTTTGCATAGACAAGGCGCCTCCATTTTTTTACTCTTTTTTGCCAAACTAAATCGTGTCCAAGATACTATGAAGATGGCGTCATAGTACACTATTTCAGTTCAGAGATTTCATACATTAGAATGGGTACCATTGCCTAAAATCACTAGGTTACGAAGAAAATACGTATTACTAATGAAAATACGAGTAATAAGTGTTACTTTTTAAAACATTGCGTCACCGACTACTTAATTATCGCATACGTAAATAAAGCTTATAATATTAATAATCGTAAAGAGTATTAGTAATTAACGAATTGACATTCGTTTTGTTTTTATGTATTTAAAAACCCTATCGCCGCGATAAATGTTATGACGTCAGATATAATCCTTTCATATCGATTTACGCATATAATTAATTACCTTTAGGGTTGATAGTAATATGTATATTTAATCAACTAACGTATAAATCTACTTACATGACGAGAAATACTGAAAAAAGTAGTGTCAAACTGAAAGTACATAAGTAATATTAGAAAGATCTAGTATTTTTGGTATTTTTTGACCCATTGAAAACATTTATGACATTCAAGCTATCTTCAGAGATAAATGATTGGTCCAAATACATTTTGCATCTATTACATAAGAGTTCTCTGAAATAATTCTTCCGTGTTTCGTACACTGCACGTAATAATGGTTATTTTAGTTATGATAACCCGACACAACCCGCACTATCAAAATCAAATATTATTTAAATTAATAATAATAATTCCCCACAATAGGATTGTGACCCTAAAGTTCATCTAAACATATCCATCATATCCGTCACTGGTTAAGGTATGATTTACTGATTGGTGTTAGTTCAGTTGTTATCTGATAACAATTAAAAAAATTACGTCACGTGACAAATATGACAGATATTTCTATCCAAATCACAGAGATAACAAAACTATGAAGATGCCCCATTCATTTATTGTAGAATAGACTTGCGTGACATGCAGCACCATGTTGAGCGCCAAGATTTACTGTCAAATGTTCATGTACCGAGTTACTATACTCGGTGACGCCATCTTATACGCCACTTGGCAGATTAGAAATAGTCACGCTTATTTAGTAGACGGGGCCAGTCCATATAGTTTCCTAGATCTGTGATCCAAACTAATATAAACAAACGAAACAATCAGAATCAATCGTACAACATTAAGGACATAGCACATACACATAATCTTCAAAAATATAAGTAGAATATAATAAAGAAAACCTAATTTACATCGATGTTGGTGACCAAAAGTTCATTTCCCGCAGTTCTGAGGGCTTGGGGAGGATGCTCGGAGAGGATTTTCCGGGCTTGGGCTGAGGGCTTTTAGATTCATTGGAAAGTACTTTCAGTTCAGATTTCGGCGCCGGACCGAGATTCTCCACGGATTCCGCGAGAGTGCCTGTAAAAAATTATTATGAATATCAGATATTTAACCAACTTTAAAAAAAAGGGAGGTATTAAACCCGTATGTTTGTATGTTTGTCCGCGATTATTTCGCGTTTTGCTGAACCAATTTGGATGCGGTTTTCAGAAAAGTATTTGTTTCATTCTGGAGAAGTTTTTAGTATAATAACCGACTTTGAAAAAGGAGGTCCTGTATTAGACCAGAATGTATGTAGGTTTGTCCGCGATTATTTTATTCTTTACTTCAGTTGAGACTGTGACTGACCGTGTAATCTGTTTTCGATCGCGTCTTCTTCTGCGAGCGTGGAGGTGGACGCGTTCATGTCCTTCTTGAAGCCGAGCAGCGCCATCGTCAGCCACGACCGGCCGTTGGCGTCCTCCACAGGCTCGAACGGAGACGTGAAGTAGCTGTGAAGTAAAATAAAATACGTCATCATTCAAAACATATTTTTAAAACTAACTTTTATACGTCGATTTATCCATGTTCTTTTCTGCAAACCCTTACATTTCAATCTGCCATCTTGTGCGTTCCACCATGTTGGATTTAGAATGACGTGACACATACATTGCAAGTTAGTCCTGCGCGTCCTCGGCCGGCGTGGCACCGTGAACCGCGCGGGGAGCGCCCCGAGTGTGTCGTCTGATGTGAAACTGACCGATTGTAATTCATCTTGCGCCTGGCGGTGGGGCTGGAGGGCGGCGAGTGCGCGGGCGTGGCGGGCAGGCTCTTGCTGCCGCGCCGACTGAGCTGCGGCCGCGGGGGCTCCTGCGCGTCCTCAGCCGGCGTGGCACCGTGAACCGCGCGGGGAGCGCCGAAAGTATCGTCCGATGTGAAACTGACCGATTGTAATTCATCTTGCGCCTGGCGGTGGTGCTGGAGGGCGGCGAGTGCGCGGTCGTGGCGGGCAGGCTCTTGCTGCCGCGCCGACTGAGCTGCGGCCGCGGGGGCTCCTGCGCGTCCTCGGCCGGCGTGGCACCGTGAACCGCGCGGGGAGCGCCGAGTGTATCGTCCGATGTGAAACTGACCGATTGTAATTCATCTTGCGCCTGGCGGTGGGGCTGGAGGGCGGCGAGTGCGCGGGCGTGGCGGGCAGGCTCTTGCTGCCGCGCCGACTGAGCTGCGGCCGCGGGGGCTCCTGCGCGTCCTCGGCCGGCGTGGCACCGTGAACCGCGCGGGGAGCGCCGAGTGTATCGTCCGATGTGAAACTGACCGATTGTAATTCATCTTGCGCCTGGCGGTGGGGCTGGAGGGCGGCGAGTGCGCGGTCGTGGCGGGCAGGCTCTTGCTGCCGCGCCGACTGAGCTGCGGCCGCGGGGCTCCTGCGCGTCCTCGGCCGGCGTGGCACCGTGAACCGCGCGGGGAGCGTCGAGTGTATCGTCCGATGTGAAACTGACCGATTGTAATTCATCTTGCGCCTGGCGGTGGGGCTGGAGGGCGGCGAGTGCGCGGTCGTGGCGGGCAGGCTCTTGCTGCCGCGCCGACTGAGCTGCGGCCGCGGGGGCTCCTGCGCGTCCTCGGCCGGCGTGGCACCGTGAACCGCGCGGGGAGCGTCGAGTGTATCGTCCGATGTGAAACTGACCGATTGTAATTGATCTTGCGCCTGGCGGTGGGGCTGGAGGGCGGCGAGTGCGCGGGCGTGGCGGGCAGGCTCTTGCTGCCTCCGCCGACTGAGCTGCGGCCGCGGGGGCTCCTGCGCGTCCTCGGCCGGCGTGGCACCGTGAACCGCGCGGGGAGCGCCCCGAGTGTATCGTCCGATGTGAAACTGACCGATTGTAATTCATCTTGCGCCTGGCGGTGGGGCTGGAGGGCGGCGAGTGCGCGGGCGTGGCGGGCAGGCTCTTGCTGCCTCCGCCGACTGAGCTGCGGCCGCGGGGGCTCCTGCGCGTCCTCGGCCGGCGTGGCACCGTGAACCGCGCGGGGAGCGCCCCGAGTGTATCGTCCGATGTGAAACTGACCGATTGTAATTCATCTTGCGCCTGGCGGTGGGGCTGGAGGGCGGCGAGTGCGCGGGCGTGGCGGGCAGGCTCTTGCTGCCGCGCCGACTGAGCTGCGGCCGCGGGGGCTCCTGCGCGTCCTCGGCCGGCGTGGCACCGTGAACCGCGCGGGGAGCGCCCCGAGTGTATCGTCCGATGTGAAACTGACCGATTGTAATTCATCTTGCGCCTGGCGGTGGGGCTGGAGGGCGGCGAGTGCGCGGGCGTGGCGGGCAGGCTCTTGCTGCCGCGCCGACTGAGCTGCGGCCGCGGGGGCTTCTGCGCGTCCTCGGCCGGGGTGGCACCGTGAACCGCGCGGGGAGCGCCCCGAGTGTATCGTCCGATATGAAACTGACCGATTGTAATTCATCTTGCGCCTGGCGGTGGGGCTGGAGGGCGGCGAGTGCGCGGGCGTGGCGGGCAGGCTCTTGCTGCCGCGCCGACTGAGCTGCGGCCGCGGGGGCTCCTGCGCGTCCTCGGCCGGCGTGGCACCGTGAACCGCGCGGGGAGCGCCCCGAGTGTATCGTCCGATGTGAAACTGACCGATTGTAATTCATCTTGCGCCTGGCGGTGGGGCTGGAGGGCGGCGAGTGCGCGGGCGTGGCGGGCAGGCTCTTGCTGCCGCGCCGACTGAGCTGCGGCCGCGGGGGCTTCTGCGCGTCCTCGGCCGGGGTGGCACCGTGAACCGCGCGGGGAGCGCCCCGAGTGTATCGTCCGATATGAAACTGACCGATTGTAATTCATCTTGCGCCTGGCGGTGGGGCTGGAGGGCGGCGAGTGCGCGGGCGTGGCGGGCAGGCTCTTGCTGCCGCGCCGACTGAGCTGCGGCCGCGGGGGCTCCTGCGCGTCCTCGGCCGGCGTGGCCACCGTGAAGCCGCGAGGAGAGCGCCCCGAGTTAATCATCTGATTCGCCATCTACAATAATACGAATGACGATAAAGAAAAACAAATTTTTTTAATACACATATTAATACACAATTTGTGACGCGTTTTTATAAGAATAGTAGCTGAATGACTATAACTCGCTCCCAGTTTGCATGCTCCAAAGTCCCTTACTTGGAGGGTCAGCATTTTATGCTAAATTTCGATAATCCGAAACCTGTTGCAAGGGAGTGACTAGTCACACATTTCCATGGTGTTTATAGCTGAGCAAGTATCAGCTGCAAACATTATCCTTGAGAACATGAATTGTTAATTATTAACTTTTATATGTAATTCTTACATGTGATGTCCGATTTGGAAACTCTAAATTAACGCGTAATAATTTTGATTTACCTAGTGCAAAATAACATATCTGCCAGCGAACGGACGGCAATCTAGGTGAATGTATGGCTGATTCACGGAGCGTTTGAAATAGAACGATGTCCTCGGAAGTACCTTGAGCAGGTACAAGTTACAACCACTGGTACAACCTGCTAGCGGTATGGCAATTTAACGCGGTTACTTTTTATTGGATTCCAATTCAAAAGGAACATATTTAAACGCTTGGCAATATTGAACAAAAGAAATAAGAATTAAAACGTCGCTCGTGCGTTTAAAAAACTGTGCTCAAGATCACTAAACCTCAACGAATCTACATTTCGATTATGGGCATGGGATTACAAAGGTATAATAGAAAATGAAAATCTTTATTTTTCACATAGGCTTACATGCTCCATGAAAAATCAGACCTCTGACCACTAAGTTCGGAAAGCAGGTAAACACCGAGGACTGGCATGAAACTCAGCATTTAGTTCTTTTCAAAAATGTCATTTTAACTTTCACAAGCAAACTTTACGTATTTAAAGTTACCTTCTATGCCTGATTCTTTTATATAAACTGTTCTTGTTAGTGCTAGAAAAAGCTAGTTCTATAGTATTTATCCTATAAATGTAAACCAAAAGTTACATTGGGGATGTCAAGCATCACGTTTAATAATGTAATACGTGTAATGGTGACTTGAAATTTTGTTTTGTGGTGAATGTTTAAAACACCAAAAATGCGTGAATAATGTTATTTATGACGTTAAACAATTTACCTTAACGACCGAACTACCGCAAGCGGCCCCTTCGCCTTTAAAGCCATCGTCAGTGCCGGCAGGCTTAGGTTTCACGTTGATGGATTTAACTGAAAAAAAAAATTGTCTGATTAAAGTTTTAGACGACCTCCCGTCGCAGTTGGTAGAGACTTTGGTTCGATTACCGGCACGGGACAATGGAACTAGCGGAAGGGTTCGGCCGCGGCTGATTACCATCATATCGGCAAAGAAGCTTAGACGCAAATCGTTTCGGTGCGATGCTGTGTGGGAAAGGGTTTACTTACTCCTTCCCAGTTAGTACGATAAAACCTTTGGCTGCATTTTGGTAAAAAAAATTGACAAAATTGTTTCTCTAAAGGCAGCTTTAGTGTAGTCTATACTACATATGTCTTTACATTACTGTGTGCGTATATGCATGTAAGAGCACCCATGTTTACGTATACAGGAATTGCAATATCTATACTAAAAGTTCACAACACCACAAAATAGAACCAAACAGAACTTACTACTGGCTTGACGTCAAAACTCAATTAGTAAATAAACCTGAATATGCAAAACTAATACATAATCTTGTCTGGTTCAATGGCCATTTAAGTAATACCGGTTCTTCTGACCTATAATAATATGAACAAACATTTCTGTAGCAAAAATAATAATTATAGTCCAGCCTTTAAATGTTAACTACATACAGCAGATTGGTAAACTTTTATTCTTTGTTCAGATATTTACGTCATTGCTCTATCAGGGTCAAAGCAAAGAGTTGAATTGAAAAACTTTAATCAAAATATTTTTTATAGCTTTAATTCCAACTACCAAAACGCGAACTGTTTTGAAATAAAATTATTTAAAAAAAAAAGAAAAAAGTACGAAATGATATCATGAATATAAAAAGGTTTACGAGTACTTACTATGCAACGGATTAGATTCGCAATAAAATAGAGTACCTATCTTGTTTGTTTACCCTGCTTAGGTAAACATCAAGTTAATTATGTATTTAAATTAAAACAGTTAAGAGACTAACAGCCGTTTTCACTAAACCTAGGAAACGCCTAAATCGAATGCTTAGCCCTAAGGTGACAGTTGTTGTAGGTGAAAACTGTCACCTATCGGCTTAAGCATCGATTTAGGCGTTTCCTAGGTTTAGTGAAAACGGCTGTTAGAGTAAATAATATTTTTCTAGTGCATATTTGTTTCTTTCGAGTAACATGAAGCATTGTTGATGAGTATAGAACATTCAGTTCAGTTTCAATTTTGAGTCAACAAACCTAAATAAGTTTTAACCCACCCTAAGCTCTACCTACTACCCTGGTACCTACTCCTCCTAGAGGCTTTATCAAGTATTAATGGGGCAATTATAATAAATCTTTAAAACACATAATCATTGTCACGACTTTTTACATCAAATAGCTCTGTAACTGTAGACTAACAAAAAAGGCTGAAGCCTGTAAGTATTTATATTAATTACATATTCTGTGGTAGAACTTAAGAGTAGCAAGTGATTTAAATTGTGAAAGGAGGTGGTAGGTACCTGCTGTATTGATGGGCACGATTCCGTGCAAAACATCCTGACAGGGCTTGGTGTGCTTCGACCAGTCCTTTTCTTTGACGATGTTGTACGTGGCGGACAGCTCCGTCTCGCTGGGGAAATCCTTGCTGAACTTCGGCTTCCCCAACAACTCATTGGGCTTCGGGTAGCGAATGTAGAAGAAAGAGTCTTCGGGCGCCGGCGGGGATGTGGCAAACGGCTGGAACTCTCTGCGAACAAAATCAGATGCATTTGAAAGGCTGCTTTCTATAATCTGGATAGTGGATACATATCGCTAGGTCTAACACTAAGGCCTTTCAAGGCTAGAAGCGTAGCGTAAACCGCACGCACGACGGTCCGCAAACGAAGCGGTGTTGCAACGAATCGTAGGAGACGTAATAGTCATACTGTTTTCCGTAACGTGAAACGTTATAACGATACGCTTACGATACGTCTACGCTTACGAGCCGTGTGCGAAGGGGGTAAGTAGGTTACGTTTTGATGCAGCCAATTTGCCAATAAATAATGTTAGGTATGTGAAAGAAATAAATAATAATTAAGAAATCATCAATCAGTCCCTACAGTATTATACATATGTAGTATACTTGTTTAGGTTACAATCACGTGGTGGACTCTAAGTATCTTAGATTTAAGAAAATAAGTAATCATAATTAGGAAGTTTAAGTCAAAATAATATTATTAATTAGCTCACATGCCAGATAAGTACTAACGTAGTACATAGTAAAGTAACCATTTGGCAATGGTACTTTATAATAAGGGAAAAAATCACTCCCTATAATATGCAGATATATTCTGTACGTAATTCCACAAATGCATTTGACACTTACGGGATGAAATTATTTAAATTGCCAAATTGTGCAACAATATTCCTTTTCTTCATCATCTTGGAGAATTAACGGTTTATCAAAAGTTACTAAGTGTTCAGTAGGTAGGTTGTCTCTTGTCACTAAGAGTCTAAGAGAGATATATGCTACAAAACTATCAACGAACTAAGCCCACAGAACTCTTTGGACAGGTTCTTATACTACACACAGAGTACGTTGTTCAGAATTATCTTATCACGATAATAATATGTAAATTAAACATAAATAACAAATGACGTCACGACCTAAGGACCAATAGCAACAGAGCGAGCGCGCACTCCCCCAGCCAGAGGCGAAACACAACAGCTATGAGTTCATACAACATTCATTTCAACACAAATCTGAATGCGGTTTTAGAGGTCAAAGACAAGAGTTAACTCTATACAACACGTATTAATACACTTTGTTGAATAAGCACATAAAAAAATAGCGCTAAAAAATCTTGGCAGCTAACTGGGAGGAGTGATCACGCGCCAAGTGCGGCCACAGTGAGAAGTGTAGGTACATAGAGTAGCGGAGGATATTGCTAAAAATAACGCAATTGGCATTCGCACAAGACTTTCTCGAGCACATTAAAAACTAGGCGTAGCTGCAGCAAAATAGGTACAAGGAACCAGAAACGCTACTCCGAACGCAATTGCCCTTCTGCGTTACCAGAACTGATTATACCAGGAACCTGATGGTTAATAGACTAGCTATTAATCTTGTCTTGGCACCAATTAGACAGTATATCTACACCAATTTCGTGTAACATTAAAACTAAGTCTTGCTTAAAATTCTTGTGGATTAAACTACGTCAGTAACAATATTTACTGAGCGGTTATCATATCATGCATAACAGCAAAATAATGGTTAAGGAAAATATCACACGTCTATAAATAATTTAGAGAAAATAACAATGCAAAAGGCAGTTGCATTTCTCATTAAAAATGTCAAGACCAGCTAGGGGCGATTCAAACACTGAGTAATGTGAATCAAGAAATAAAATAAAAAAATTTACACTGAACAAAATATTTTTACGTTTAATTAGTTCAGAGTGTATAAAAAAAGATTCCGACGAATTGAGAACCTCCTCCTTTTTTTGAAGTCGGTTAAAAACTTAATGTATTCAAATTTCAAACAGGTAATACAATCCTTCAAACTTATCGTGCAAAATAAAATATCACGATTCTCGATCATGTTGCGTTTTGAACTACATTCAATATTACGCTCTATCTGAATAATTTAAATTTTCAGTGTTAGCATAAAAATTCGTTTTGGTTTTCCGTATTCATAAAAAGAAAATGGTAAAAGATATTTAACTGTCCAAATAATTTTAAGATTTAAAGCATAAGAAATCGGCCAAGTATGAGTTGGACTCGTGTGCGAAAGATATCTCGTACTATTAACTACAAAAACGGCAAAATAATTACGTTTGTTGTATGGGAGTCCCGCGTATTTATTTTATTTTATCATTTATTTTTGTGAATATAATATAATCAAATATTCTGTACATATAATAAAAGTGTCTAAAATACCTATTGTCATTATCGATATCACGTTTACGGAAGACCCTCCCCTTTATACTAATTTTATTGTTTTTTAGTATTTTTTGTTATAGCGGCAACAGAAATACATCATCTGTGAAATTTTAGCTGTCTAACTATCACGGTTCAAGTCAAGAGATACAGCCTGATGACAGACGGGCGGACGGAAAGCGAAGTCTCAGTAATAGAGTATCGTTTTTACCCTTTAGGTAAGGAATCCTAAAAAAAACACTTTTATTTTGTATCGCAAGATTTGACCACATGTAGATTTCGATCAAATTATGCAAATCATGTAAACCTAAATATAATATAAAGAATTATTGTGGTTTGTACCTAAAGGAACGATATGTAAAGCTTTATCGCAAGGTGATAGATTGGGGTGACAAGGGACAACGTGGATGTGAGAATGTTATTGTTTCATCAGCCAATGTCGATTATAACAAGCCATCAATCAAGTAAGCGCCTAACAACACGCGTTGGATGTTGTTGTTTGTCCCTAGGAAATATAAATCCATGTACTAAATGAAACTTTTATTGAAATTGCCCTGAGCCCTCAGCTAACAGGCTGTCATTGATGTCTAAAGTGCCACATTAGGGTGAACTAAAGTAAAAATACGACATCGGCCCCAATTCTGTTATGCATAATCTCTACTAAATGGGACGCATCTTATTATTATTAGTATTAATATCTGGGTGACTGAGCTTAGCTCGGTAGTCTAACTACTGGCCAATAGATGGCAGCAGGAGCCATATTTTTATTTTTATTTTTGGTAAATTCGACATTTTCTAAAAATAAATCCTAGCTAGATCTATTTATGGCCACCAAAACCCCCTGTATACTATATTTCATGAAAATCGTTCGAGCCGTTTCCGAGATCCAGATTATATAGAAATATATATATATGTATATATACAAGAATTGCTCGTTTAAAGGTACCTATAGGATAAGTATTCATATAATATGAATCATCACATCACATGTTCATTTTAAACACTTTGCTTAAGTGTCTCTTCTTTTAAAAGCTAAGTTTTAAATATGAACTTAAATGCGAAAATGATAATCTCCGCAATTTTACTGCTACAATCCTATCATGCCTCATTAAGTATTAGTAATTGCGAATTTAATTCGTAGTTTCTGACAGACCCTTGCAGCTCAATTAATATGTAATTAATATTTGAGTTTCAAAATTTACTTATTAGTTTGCTACACTTAAGTGAAGTTAACTACCTACCGATGTAGCATGCTAACTTGAATTATTTATTATTAGTGTCTGTAAGGGAAAGAGGTCCGATGTCAATTTGGAACTTACCATAGAGTAGGTATATTGAATTACAAAAATATCACTGTTTTGTAAGAAATCAGTCAAACAAAGTTTCTGTTATTGTTATGCTTACTTGTGATGTTATCAAATCAATTAGATTGATCGCTATTACGTCACGAGTCACGACTCACGCGAGAATATGAAACACAGTATAGTTTCTAAATATAGGTAAAAGATAGAGCACTAAGTCATCTCTGCCTCTATTTGTAATAACATTGTGTTGCATAAATTTTGTTATTATAACACTTGTAGCGTAATCAAATCGTTATATTATTGCATTTAGTCTTTGTTGCACAAAAAAATAATCATTTATTCAATGTCATTTCCATGAAATCAAAATGATGCCAGATAAATTCCACAAAATCACGAGGTAAAAATAAAATCGTCATAATATTTTTGTTTTCTATATTTCGTTTGATTCGTAGAAACGGACAAGCAAGATTAGCAAGTATAAATATGTAAATGAACAAGCAACAAAGTGAACAAATACGTTACACACCTATGTGACGTCAGAGCAGGGAATGTCAAACACCATAGCAATTGATAAAGTATACCTTTTAACATTTTACTCCCATAGTAATGTAATATTAATGCATGAATTATAAATATCTAGCTGTAATCAAGAACTGAAATGGCAGTTAACTTATACCTACCCTAAATTAACATATTGGCCACACATTATCCCAATTCTAAGTGGTGTATCATTTCAAAATATTTCAATATATTTTAACCAATTATTAAGTTCGTATTAGACCACACCCTCATGGCCTCGGATTTAAGTAAGTTCATACCTATGTATTACAAAATCTAATAAACTTGTCGTGCTATATCTGAGTCCGCCTCACTCTCAATAAAACAAATATTATGTTCTACTACCACTGCTCATAAAAGTTATGAAACAAAACAGGTGTTTTAAGGGTTCCATACCAAAATGGTAAAAATGGAACCCTTATGGTGAGACTTTCTCCGTCCGTCCGTCCGTCTGTCACACTCGATTATTTCAGTAACTATTAAAGCTATCGATCTGAAATTTGGAATAGTTGTAGGTAATTGCGGCGCGCCGCCATTGCAATCATAAAAAATTGAAAATCTTTTTATTTTTTTTAAAAAAGGGGGGAAAACCGGGTCGTCTAAATTTCAAAACGAGATAATAATATTGAGTAGGGTATCATATGAAAGGGCGTTACTTGTGTATTCTAAAACCGATTTTAATTTATTTTTATGCCTGATAGTTTTCGATTTATTGGCCAAACTGTCGAAAAAAATACCGTTCCCCCCCTTATCTCTGAAGTTTACCAATAGAAAAATCTGAAAAAATTATGATCAATAGAAGTAAACATACTTATATTTTACAGGAAAAATAGAATCAACTCTCTAACTATTATAAAAGTACCATGTAACTTATAAGTACATGTAAATTAAAAGTACTCGTAAATTAATGAACCAAAGTGATTCTTTTAATGTTTAACTTCTTTTATGGTATGGAACCCTCGGTGCGCGAGTCCGACTCGCACTTGGCCGGTTTTATTTTTAAATACTACAAGCTATAAATTATAGAGTACACATTAGGGAATGCAAAACTGTTCTAAATTGAGACCCGGTTCTTTTTTCGGTTCTCAATTTTCAAAAACCCGGTTTTCAGGTGACCCGGTTCTTTATTTTTACATTTTTCAATTATTTTGTTAAAGCATCCCACTACAAATTAATACTATAAATGGTACATATAAAATCCTTTTTTGAAGTCTCGTACACAAATATTATCTGAACTGCACAACAACTTAACATTCCTTCTGTCAACTATTCACTACTATATATAATATCTAACCGGCATAGAAAACTGCTAAAATGCTCGTTTTCCAAGTAAAGATCCAGAGAGGGTTTACGAGAAATCTAAAGCATCTGGCTATCACTGCATAAAACAGTCATTTGTATTGCATTGACAGTTAAGTAGTTGTAAAAAAAACCCCCGAAAAATCTGGATCTGTGTACAAAAATCCGGGTCTTAAAATACATTTAAAAAGCGCCGAAAACCCGGTTTTTCGGATTTCGGGTAACCTGTGTTGCATTCCTTAGTGCATATCAAAATTATTAAAATTAGATACAACGAAATATTGATTACTTTGTGTTGCCCTCACCACTTTTGGATTACCTGTGAACGACAGAGTGGGTCATGCACTGATGTTTTCTAGTGTTAGTTATGTAATTAATGTAAAATTGTAGTGCTAGACTGCTTGTTGTTCCATAATAAATAAATAAATAAATTATCGTGTGCACCCGGTTTCGAACTAGTGTCCCCTAGCTATCGCAGCTGAGTGCTTTGCCACTACAAGCTAGTACTTGAGTGAAATCTTAGGATGTAAAGTGACGATGCAGCTGAAAATCTACTTAGAAGGGACTAGTAACCCCTAACAGTTACTACACAGCATCGCACTGGAATGCCAAAGTGCTCGGGGATAAGTCTTTGTTGATAAGCTGATAACCAATCTCAACCTAAGGTCACTTAGCCCGTGAAATAATGAAATTTACTCTCAGTTGAAAAAAGACCTAAGACCTAAGGTTCCCAATAAACTATCTATCTTCTATTTGCCTTAGCAGAGATATCAAAGTGGATATTAAGGCAAACCATGGATAGATAGAATATTAGGAACAGGCATGTAATAAATGTAAATAATCAACGGTTAGGTTTTACATATTTATATATTTTTCAGTTATAAAATATGCCACTTACTTTGTTGGTTTAGATTTCATCCAAACTGGAAGAGTGAATCCATCCTTAATCTCTGGATCACTAGAAGCCATCTTGTCTTGTGTATGTTTTTTATATTGCAAGAAAATCAATTACTTTGATTGTTTTTTAAACAAGAAACATAAAGATTGAATGAAGTTTGAATAAAATTTACTGAAGCAGTTGTTACGAAATACTAACTAAATTGATACTTAGGTGTGTTTTATCTTGAGCAGACTGATAAGGCGAATATTATTGCCAGCATTGAGAATTGATATTACAATAACAAGTGGAAATTTTAATCTATCAAGTAGGTATTAAGGAAAACAAAACAACTTAAAATTAATAATTGTATAAATAAACGAGTGCTCAAGAGACACTTGATTTGAAACTCAGCATTGACAGAACCATCTGAAACAATATTAGAAATAATATTACAAAAAAATCTTGTGACTCAAAATGTGTATGTGTGTCTGAATGCATATGTGTGTGCTTGCGTGAGTGCATGCTTCACACAGTTTCAGAATCAATTTTAATGAAAATTGGATGTGATATATTCCTATAACAAACTTCCTCTATAAACAAGGTTGGAATATGTCCAGGATTAATCCTGCTGTATTAAATAAAACTAAAATTCATACAGGCTGAGCCGCTGCCCAAACCTTGTGTTCATAATTATTATTATTAATCAGTAGTCATTCTAGTTAACAGGCTAAACAAGTTTTTAATCTATTATTAGTGACCTGCAGACAAAAAACTATAAAGACAATTAGTTTCAAGTGTAAACATCATGTTTTTTAGGTCTTAAATCTAAATTTGCTCAGAAGCAGAAACACAATTAGATAAAATTATCGTGACAGAAAGTTTTCCCAGAAGTTGCTCCAATATCTAAATTTTTTTAGTTGTAAGTTATGAAACCCTCACAAAGTTTTTTGATAAATATCTTAGTTTATCAGTAATTTGATAAAACATTGTTTTTCTGTGATTTTTTCCTGCAATACTGCCTGTCGTACCCAATTTATATTATATATTATAGTGTCTAAAACTCTATAAGCAAGATTGCTTTGTTAAATTGATATACATATCAAACACCTGCAAATGTAAACACATGATAGAGCAATGACGAAAGCTTCCCTCTTATGTGAATACTGTTAATAATGCGCCATTTTAATGGGATGTACCTACTCATCGTGCCCTTGAGACTTGTTGGGAGTCAGAATACAGATACATAGGTATATAATATTATTATGATCGACTGACGATTGACGATTTGTATCTAGCTCGTAATTATTATTAATATATATAAGTTACATACAGTAGGACGTCATTATTAATATTGTTGCTCTAAAGCTGAACTTTTATGAGTGACATTTCATGAACATGATTGGATTGCTTGGTTCAAATTACAAAGACACGTGAACGTGAAACACTACAATCGCAAGCATAAACAGCTTCTACCACGTTGGTGGAACGTCTTTGCTATCATTAATCAAATAAAAGTTACTTACCGTTTTGGAAACAATGAAATCACAAGTAAAAACCATTTTAGAAAAGTTTGCTAACACCACCATTACATACGACGTCAAAATAAAATAAAATACATAGACAATAGACATAAAACACTATAGATAAAATAGATTATAGAATGCAAAATGCATTTTGTCAAATACCATAGAGTAGGTACCAATAGGTACCACTGATCTCCTATCCCTATAGTGTTTTATGTCTATGATCTCCATAGAGCACAGTCCATGTAGTACTATGATATAGTATATAAACAAATTGACAAGACTAACAGACCCACAGACGCCCACAGAACATGTGTATCACAGACCACAATACTAAGAGCGAATCAGGAGAAAATGTCATGGCAATGCGATAAGTAAGATCAAATCATAAAAAGAAAGAGAAAGTGTAAGGTGGTGTTCTAAAAACACAAAGAGGTAATGGTGGCACTTCACATGGCTATTTGTATTTGTGATTTGATGTTCCGCATATTTGCCAAAATTTTCGACTTATGGGCAAATAGGCGATACAACCGTCTACACATGGAGCCAAATACAAAAAAAAAAATAAGATATTTGCCATCAGAAAGTAAATTAGCCGACCATGTGTGGCCCAGTACATTTGCGTGTTTGCCTATTTGTCTCCTTTGATGTGTCTCAAAAAACCGACCGCCGTTCGGTAAACCGTATTTGTTATTGGCTGTATTTGCCAAATAGCCAAATATGGCTGTTAAAGTACGAGGCCGGGATTATTTATTATACACAATAAACTCCATTGTAAGATATTAGAGAATTATATTTTTATTAAATTAATATTTTACAAATATATTTTTTCTATTCAGACATTACGAAGGTGATTGACAAGTTTTCTTTTTCATAAGTGACATAATAAACATTGATACAAAACGAACCTTATTTTAACACACCTCCTTGAGTTTTGTATCTGTTACATTGTTATAATACTTCTTCAATTAACATAAATTAATTACTCAATCAACAATAAATCATTTAACAATATTTTTGCAAAGAAACTTAAAATAGAATAAAAATAGTTATCTTTTTCAACAATATCAATTAATTATGGAACATGAAATAACATCAATACATTATAATAAACTTAATCAATAAACATTTATTAAATCTCTTAAATACGTAAAGAACATGGGCAGAAATTTACACAAATAAAGTTTAGCGTCTAGATGTAATATTTATTACAAGACGATTCTAATAAATAACAGAATTTTTTCAAGGTATCACCGGTTATTGTAAAGGACGGGTCAAAAAATAAAATATTTAAAGAAATTCAATTGATACTGATAGGTTCCGTTTCCACATTCCTGACTGCTAGTGTTGCCGGATGCCAAACTTTTCCACTTTTATGCTCCATCTTTTTGACGATCGGTCCACTTTTATACGAGAACAACATGTAACAGACTATACTAATGAAAAACCTATTTTCAAGTACAACGTTAATTCTTAGATCAGACTGTAGAATACAAGACAATAATAACTGTGTCAAAATTCAAATTCAAAATTCAAAAATTGTATTCTTTCACATAGGCCTAACTTACAGGCTCTTGCGAAACGTTAAGACTCTACCGCCTCGTTCGGAAAGTAGTACTGCACCGAGAAGAACGGGCAAGAAACTCGGCACTTGCTTTTTTTTTAAATAATAAGTATAAATGTCGATTTCAATCGTTCTTTTTTTGCATTTTATTTTATTCGAATATATTTACATAAAAAGATTAAATTAGTTTAGGGGTTTCCATTGCGTTGTAGTAAAACTGAATATTATTTTTCCGTGTGAGCCAGTCTCACTTAAATAAACTGTTTGAATATTTATGATTTTGTAATTCAATATTAATTTATTAACTCAATTAGATTTTTCTTTCAGTCAATTGGAGTTTTTTAATTCCGGCATCTCGCAACATTGACCGACAGCTACATGATGGCTACATGGTCTCAACTGTCGACATTGACAAATTCTGGGACAAGTGACAAGTATTTATCAAAGAGTATATAGTGTATTGTCTAATGTCTATGCTCTCAGATGCTTCATGGCGGAGGTCGCAGTTGTTATAATACTCAGATACAATATTTTGAAAATAAATATTAATTTTTCTCCACTTTTTTGTAAGAAAAATCTTTTAGCATTGAGTTCAGGCTTGCAGGTCCAACCAAAAAAATATTTTTTAATTTATAGTTGCAATAGCGTAACGTGACCGAAAGCGATGTATGGGCCCGCACCATTGTTCTTTATTTTTGCCTAAGGCCTTTGTTAATATATCAGCTAGCTGTTCGTCTGTATGTATCTTTGTTACGCATATGATACCCTTTTTTTCATAATCGTTTACAAAATGATAGCTAACATCAATGTGTTTTGAATTTTTACAAAATTTTCCATGTTTTGAAAGAGCAATGGCACCACTATTGTCTTCATAAATTTTAATTGGATTTTTTATATCAACATCTACATTTTTTAAAATTCCTATGACTGGTAATATTTCAGACACACAATCTGCCAATGCGTAGTATTCTGCATGCGTTGATGCGCGTGATACAATTTTCTGTTTCTGTGTTTTCCACATTACTGGATTGTTGTATACTCTTAATATCATTCCAGTAGTTGATTTGCGATCATTTTTGTCAGCTGCCCAATCAGCATCAGCAAAAGCATCAAAACATTCTTCATATTCATCATTATAATTTAGTTTTAGATCATGGGTATTATATAAATATTTCAGAACTCGTAAAGCATATTTGTAATGTGTTTCATTGTAAGCATTTTGAAAACGACTAAGATAATTTACACAATATGAAATATCTGGGCGCGTTCCGCTTGCTATGTACATAAGCGCTCCAATCAAATTTCTATATTTCAAATTACTATTATTTATTTCTCCAGGTTCAATTGATAAATTTTGTTCCATAGGTGTTTCATACTTCTTAGAATCCTTTATTTTATACTTTTCAGCTAAACTTTCTATGTACTTGCATTGACTCAAAGTCATTTTCTTCAATTCCGGATTATAATCAATATCAATTCCCAAATATTGTTTTACTTTCCCTAGGTCTTTCATGCGAAACCTTTTGTTCAATAGTCTTTTCATAATTTGAATTGTATTTTCATTTTTTGCACAGATCAAAATGTCATCTACATATAAACAAACATATACTTTTTCATTATCAATACATCCTATGTATAAACAATAATCGTAGTCGGACCTTACAAAGTTAATGGTTAACATAAATTCATTATAACATTCGTACCAATCCCTTGGGCTCTCTCTCAATCCATATAACGCCTTTTTTAGTTTGTAGACCTTATTATTTCCAGTTTCATAACCATCTGGTGGATAAATATAGACTTCAGATTTAATAGTTCCATTTAAAAAAGCTGTTTCAACATCCATACTTTCTAAATGCCAACCTCTTACACATGCAATTGACATTAAAACTTTCATAGTTATCATTCTAGCTACGGGTGAATATATTTCTTCATTTTCATCATAAACTTGTTGAAAACCTTTTGCTACTACACGTGCTTTATATTTTCCATTTGATTTAATTCTGAAAATCCATTTCACTTCAATCACATTCTTATTCATTGGTTCATCGACAACTTCCCATGTTTCATTTTGTATTAAACTATTTATTTCGTCATCAATTGCTTTCTTCCATTTTTTGGATTCCGAATTTTTTATTGCTTCATCGTAAGTTTCTGGTATACTAGCATCACAAACGTTTACATAAACAACATGATCGTTGAATCTTTCCGGTAATCTTCTTTCTCTTTTGGGACGACTTCGTTGATTCACCTCCTCAACTCTAAGTTTTATTCTTTCTTCTTCTTCATCATCTTCAATAGTGTCGTAAAATTCTTCTTTATCATCAACACTCCTTTCTTTTAATGTATTATTTTTATTTTTATCATTTTGAGTTTGTTTATCATTATTTTCTTCATTAATTATTTTTCTTTCACAATCCTCTTCTTCATTATTAATACTGAATCTAATAACTTCTGCTTCAGGATCAATAAAAATTACATGACGACTGATAATTATTTTATCTTCTATTAGAATTTTATATCCAGTTTCGGTATAACCTACTAAAGTTCCTTTTATTCCTTTTGGGTTCAATTTTGACGTTCTTTTTTCTTCAGGTATTCTAACAAAACATTTACTTCCATATATTCTTAAATTTTTTATGTCTGGTTTCCTCCGATAAAATATTTCGAAAGGACTTTTCTTTTCCAAGGTATTTGTTAATATTCTGTTTCCTAAATATGCGGCAGTTAATATACATTCAGGCCAATATTTCTTTTCTAAATTTGCTTCTGCCATTAGGCATCTAGCTCTATCCATAATAGTTCTATTGTATCTTTCTGCTACTCCATTTAGTTCATGAGTATAGGGTGGTGCTGTTTTTATATATATTCCTGTCTCTTTTGCGAATTCAAAGAAATCTCTGTTAATATATTCTCGACCATTATCACATCTCACTTCTTTAATTCTCCGTCCTGTCTGATTTTGAACTGCTTGAACATAAGTTTTGAAACAATCAAATACATCACTTTTATTTTTTATTACACAAACAACTGCATACCTACTGTAGTCATCAATAAATGATACAAAATATCTTTGATCATTATAGCCTACTGGAGTTATTGGACCATTTAAATCTGTATGTACAATTTCTAAAATATCTGTAGCCCTTCTCCGATTGTTTTCAAAAGGTAAATTTGTCATTTTATTTTGTAAACAAATTTCACATTGTACGTAATTTTCATTTAATTTTTCGGGTAACCCATTTAAAATATTATGCCTACACATTATTTTTAATTTCCCAAAGTTAACATGACCTAATAATCGGTGCAATTTTTCTTTTTCCTTTAGTGATACATTAGATTCACTTACATATATATTTTTATCATTAATTACCTGACATTCCAATTCATACAATTTGTTTCTTTTATTAGCTACTGCTATTAATTGATGTCGTGAATTATATATAAGTGCTGTTTGATATTTAAATTTAATCATATTGCCTTTATTGACAATTGATGATACGCTTAACAAATTTCTTTTCATATCTGGTACATAATATATGTTATCTACTGTTATTTTATGTTTTTTATTATTAACCTGACATGTCATCATAACTGTTCCTATTTTAGTTGATTTTAATATATACCCATCGCCTACTTTAATATCTATTGGATTATCTAATACTTTATACTCACAAAATAAATTATCGTCATTTATAATATGATTACTACATCCGCTATCGATCAGCCAAGTAACTTCGTCTGATTTTTCTGATTCATTATATAAATTCATTACTTCTGCTATAAAACCATTATCGCCATTATCACTTCTATATTGTCCATTTTGACCTCTAAAATAACGATTTACTCTGCCTCGATATCTGTTTGATATATAATTGTGTCCTCTTGTATACTGTGCACGTGTATAATAGTTTTGTCCTCTTGTATACTGTCCACGTGTATAATAGTTTTTTCCTCTTGTAAATTGTCCATGCGAATAATAATTTTGTACTCTTGATAAATAGTTTTGCCGTCTTGTCGTTGTCCTGTTCAATCCATGTGTTCTTTGTCTGCTGTTACTCTGAAAAACTTGTTGCTCGTGTTCTGTTTCATTCTTTTTGTACTCCAAAATGAGTTTTGATTTGACATATTCTACAGTTTGGTCTGATTTAGGCAATGCATCTACAATATTTACTATGTGTGAGAATTTGTCTGGTAATGTTAGCAATAAATAATTAAGTTTGTCTTCTTCGTTTATAATATCTCCTGCAGTTTTTAATTCATTTATAATAGTTTCAAATTTTTGAAAGAATTCTATCGGGTCTCCTTCTTTGAATTTCATATCGAGCAATTTTCTTTTAAGTAGAAGTTTATTTGCACATCCTTTTATCAAATATAACTCATTAAATTTTTTTATCATTTTATATGCTGTGTCCTCATTTAAAATTATATTAAGTTGCGAATTGTTAACACTCATAACAATATAGTTTTTTGCTTTTAAATCTATATCTGGTTTAGTTTCTTCATTTTCAATGGCCTCATCACATTTTTTTAGTTTCAAAAATAATTTTAGTCGAAATTTCCATAAGTCGTAATTAGCTCCGTCGAAAATAGGTATTTTAATCTCCTCTTTACTATCCATTTTAATAACTCTTTTTCCTTTATCTTTACCTACGTTTTATTTTCTTATATTTTTTTTAATTCTCCTTCAATTTTTTTATCTATAATATTTTCGCAGCTTACCATTTTACTATTTTGGACGATCTGCTACCATGTTAAAGTACGAGGCCGGGATTATTTATTATACACAATAAACTCCATTGTAAGATATTAGAGAATTATATTTTTATTAAATTAATATTTTACAAATATATTTTTTCTATTCAGACATTACGAAGGTGATTGACAAGTTTTCTTTTTCCTAGGTGACATAATAAACATTGATACAAAACGAACCTTATTTTAACAATGGCAATAATTTTGGCAAATATACTCTCCACACATGGAAGTTATTTGACAAATATGACACATATGCAAATACAAATAGCCATGTGAAGTGCCACCATAAGATATAGATCAATGTAAAAACACGAAAACGGCAGACAACTTTCATTAGGTACCTTTTGTGTTTAAAATCGTACCTACTTATTATCCTTGGTCTGACGGAAAGCAAACTTTTCTTGGGTCTGAATGGTCTGAGGCATGCTGAGGCATGGAGATACCCTTTCGGTTCCTAATGGTCCTTAGTTTCTAAAATTCTTTGGCCACTGGGCATGGAATTAATAAGTACTTCGTACAACAAGTACTTATTAATTCCGTGCCACTGGGCAAAAAACTATCAGTCGTTGATAGTCGTTTTCTGCAATAATTTGTACGCTAATTATTCAGAGGTTTATGGTAGTCAATTTGCGGGCAAGGCAGTATCATCTTTACATGATTGTATAAAAATATGTATCCTAGGAAATTAGTTCGAGTATAGAGTTTTATGTGAGTAACTCGCAAATTTTGGACTAATTTCTTTCTAGCGGCTTCGACTAACACTTTTTAGCAGAGGTTTTTATGTAAACACGTGAAGATGATACTGGGATTCCCGCAATAGGGTATTTGACTCCAATTTTTTTATTACCTTATTATAAAGTAGAATTAAAATAATGACGTGCACTGAAAGAACTAATTAAATCGATCAAATAACAAAAAAGTTATAAGCATTTAAAGATTTGTGATTAGACAGAGATAGCAACATGAAATTGTGACGTCACACTGTACCAATGCCATAGTAGCTTCGTGCGGCTTCATACAAATTTTCGTTTTGCGAGAAAGGGATAGAAGATCCCCCCACTCCAAAGTTTAAACGCCTGTAACTTTGTAAATCTTCGTTGGATTTTAATATTTCTTTCACTGCACGTTATTATTTTTATCCTAGTTTATAATAAAGTAATATTTTTTATCAAATTCAAAAGTAGTGTAAGACCCCATTTGACTGCAATAAGCCTATTATGTCTTTATTAAGGGCCCTACTCAAAGCACTGACTGCTGGACCCTGCTTGCATTGTCACTGCCGATCGTATTGCATGTATGCATGCTGGGCCGATATTTTAATTGTTCACTCTGTCGCAGGGCTGCAGTGTCCAGCCCGACACACGATCTCCCCACTCCGTAAACTGCAATCATGGACATGTGTAACTCGGTCGGTCCGATTTAGGCCGTCATTTTCTTTAAATGTATACAATATATATTAATTTATACATTCGCAATAAATCTTCAAAGACTGATTCATCTATTCTTAGATAGTTAATAGAGTCATCAGGTTCTAATTCTTTCAATTAATTGGCGTGAGTCAATGTCTTACACAGTAGTAACCATTTTTTACACCAGTGCTTCCTTTTTTTCTTTTGAACGCTACCACCTCTACAAGTACTCAATACAGTCAAAACCAATGCTATTTTTTGTTGTTTGAATAATGTAGGCGCCATTTATAAAAACTTACGAATTTAGGCAAGAACACAAGTGATCACAACAACGTAGGGTTATGCGGGTGTGCCCGCGAAATTTTTTTGTGGTTTTTCGCGATTTTGAAGCTGATAAGACATAATAGGATTATGGCAGTCAAATTGCTATAAACCCAATATCATCATCTTCACGTGTTTATATTTAAAATATCTGGGTGACCGAGCTTCGCTCGGTGGCCAATAGCTGGCAGCAGTAGTCATTTTTTTTTTTTTTTTTTGGTAAATTCGACATTTTCTAAAAATGAATCCTAGCTAGATCGATTTATCGCCCCCAAAACCCCCTGTATACTAAATTTCATGAAAATCGTTCGAGCCGTTTCCGAGATCCAGATTATATAGAAATATATATATATACAAGAATTGCTCGTTTAAAGGTATAAGATAAGATTTCTGCGTGAAAGTGTCGAGTTAAAGAAATTCGTCCGAGATTTGCGAGTTACTCACATAAAACTCGATACTCGGACTAATTTCCTAGGGTACCTACACATTTTTATGCAAAGATTTTTATATAATCATGTAAAGATGATACCGCCATTCCCGCAAATTGACTGCCATAAACCTCTGATGTGTAATAAGCGTAGAAATTGCAAAAATCTACGAAAATTTTAAATTTTGCGGGCAGAGTCGTTGATTTCGCCATGATTTGCAGTGCTTTGTGGAGCAACATTCTCTGCGGCAGTAACTGCAAGCAGGCTCTGCAGGCATTTGAGTAATAAAAGGCCCTACTCAAAGCAATGCCTGCAGAGCCTGCTTGCAGTTACTGCCGAAGAGAATGTTGCTCCACAAAGCACTGCAAATCATGGCAAAATCAACGACTCTGCCCGCGAAATTTAAAATTTTCGTGGATTTTTGCAATTTTTACTATCTAAGAATAGATGAATCAGTCTTTGAAGATTCATTGCGAATGTATAAATTAATATAAAATTTATGGTATAAACATGATGACGGTCTAAATCGGCCCGACCGTGTTACACATGTCCCTGATTGCAGTTTACGGAGTGGGGTGATCGTGTGTCGCTGGCAGAATGACACTGCAGCCCTGCGACAGAGTGAACAATTAAAATATCGGCCCTGCATGCATACATACAATAAGATCGGCAGTGGCACTGCAAGCAGGGCCCAGCAGGCAGTGCTTTGAGTAGGGCCCTTTAAGGGCCCTACTCAAAGCATAAAACACAAAAAATTTGAATTTCGCGGGCACACCCGTGGTGTGCTCCAAGTTGTAGATCTGTGATCTCTCAAAACTCAGTCTGCTGTCGGGTCCAAAATTCTTAATGTGGTCTGTGGTCTAAACTCAACTCTGAAGGCGAAACGCAAAATAAATAATTGAATCATAAAACCACCATAAAACTTATTTACGCGTTTGTTAAACTCTCACTTTTAAACAATGGCTAATGAAGAACCAACAGACCTTGATTGGGTGCAATTACGTCGCGATATGGGACCAGTGCACCATGTCGAAACCACGGGAGAAAAGTTCGTTCGAAAATTCAGCGAAAACCCTTTCGTACCTATAGGTAATTCATATATATTTTTGGTATTTATTGAGAAAATATGCAAATTTCGTATTTACATCCAGATCGCATGTCCACTTTGAAGAAGTTCTACAAGAAAATCTTTATTTTTCCCAATATTGAAAACCCCATCTTAATCATTTTTTGTAAGGTCTGCACCAGTTTTAAAGCCTCTTCCAGTCGTCAGAAGAAACTATATGCAAAAACTTAACTATATTGTAGAATTTGCATTCAATTTACGTACTTCACAGGCAAATAATTGATTAATAGAAACAGGGTAGGTAGGCTTGGGATAAATGTTAATCTATTGCATCTATAAAGTATAAGGCTTATTACCTTTACGAATTATATCATTATTTTCAGATGGATAACAATAACGTTATTCTTATACAGTTAGACATCTGTTTGCATAATAATTAATGTTATCTTGATGAATGAAGGTTATTCCTGAAGGTAATTTTTTTTATAATTGTGAACAACCTTGTTATGTAATAGTGAAATTGTTTTTGTGTCATGAAATAAACCTTATCATACTCTTAAATTTTTAACTCAAGATTTCTTGAGCTCTATATAGGCTTTGCCAAAAGTATGATGGGAAATAATTAAATAATATTTGTTGGATTTTTAGGTTGTGTTGCAACAGCTGGGGCCTTGTCCTATGGATTATGGTGTTTCCGCACAAAAAGATCAAAATTATCACAGAGAATGATGCGTCTGAGGATTGTAGCGCAGGGCTTCACCATAGCTGCACTTGTTGGAGGTGTGGTCATGGGTGCCGGGAAATCTCTTAAAAATTAATTTATTTTATTTGTTGCCATGTTTTTAGTACACAGATTAATATGAAGAAAAATTATTTTAACTACCTATGTAAAAAAATATTTTATTAGACTAAATAAAACTTGCTTAAATAATATATTTCCTGCTATTATTCATTTAATAATTGTGTACAAGAAAGGTACATAAATTTTTTATGATTAATTACTATAATTAGCTTTTAACACACCAGGAGAAGCCAAGTAGGTACTTTGTGTTATATACAACGCCCTCCAGACAATGTCATTCAAGTGCCAAGAGCACCTTGTACCTACATACCTATTTAAAGTACATACAATAAATGATCATCCTGTGCATAGATAAATATGTATGATCCTGTGATCATCTCGTATCATCGAATCTTATACTTTATAGGTACATAATTATGGTCTTTCACATTATTTTCACATGTAATTTTAAGATTTTCATGGGGTTTTTGTTTCTTAGTCTGTGTCTCTATTGAGAAATGAGAATGTGGTACCTACTATACTCTTTGGTTTTGACTTTTAACATCATAGACTACTAACACTGGATTATAATATAGTATAGTGATGTTATCCCTATAGGTAGTGTTTTATGTCCATAGATAATACATGTTTATGTCTATGTGATCCGTGATCTCTATCTATTGAATTCTATGGCTTTTGTTTTCATTTTTCCAAAGAGTATATAATCACTATACATTTTTCCGAAATCCGAATCGAGAAAACAATCACAATTTTAATTTCATTGAAGCAATAAGCAATTGAGAAAACAATAAAAGTGAAATATAATTATTAAATAGAGCAACTCGTTTAGTTCCAATGTCTTAACTAATAGGGACTTATGTTATAACTTGTATATAACGATGAGTGGGTTTATAGCCGTTCACTGCGGTAAGTGAATTATATTTGCGTTATGGTTTCCCTTGCACCAATTTAATTTGTGAATAATTACTGAAACTAATACCCTTTCCGTCTCAGGCGCCGGATTCCACAGTGATTCTTTGAGGAAAGATTATCAAAAAACTTGCTATGCCGCATGCAGACGAGCCGCAGAAGCACTGGCGCGAGGTGAAAATGCAGTTGATGCTGTTGAGAAGGCTATTATTGGTTTGTAGCTGTAACTCTACTTATTAAATCATGAAGTATCAAAATCCACACAGATGGGTATCACTGTAGTTTTAGATGCTATGCCACTTGAAACAGCAATTTGTTTTTGATTAAAAACAAATTTACCTTTCTACCAATGGACCGCAAGACGCCGAGAGCGGTGGCATATTTATATGGTTGACATCCAACAAATTCGGAAGAAATGTTTCTCTTCCACTTTACTGATATGAACTGCTAAGGTGTGGAACGGCCTTCCAGCCTCCATGTTCCTGACTGACTTTAAGAGAAGAGTGAATAGGCTTTTTCTAGGCAAGCACGCTCCAACCTAGACCTCATCATTGCTTTCCATCAGGCATGACTGTTATCAAGTGCAAGCTTGTCTACAATTAAAAAAAATACTTTGTTTCGTTTTAAAGGTTTTGGTAGGATCACAAATTGCCTTGCGTGTTTCATTCTTTGTTATAAAAAATAGTACATCAAATTAAGGTACTCCAAATTAATTATTCACTATTATGTACAGTTAGAGATCTCTTCAATTTTTCAATGAATAAAACTAAATCAAGTTGGCCAGTATTTTAGTGCAGGAAAAGTTATATCCAGTACACAGCATACAGTCCATAACATTTGCTGTGTTTATTCCAAATCATTACTAAGGAGGTAGTTGATTTCAACCTCCTATTCAATGAATGGTGATTCAGGCCTCAAATAAACTTAAACCACATTTGAGGGAACTATCAGTTGATTTGGTCTAGAAGTAAAAGTTGACATAAATCATAATATGCATGCCTTTTAAAAATATGTTCTCTTTTTATTTACACAGGACTATTGCTACTTATTATTCTATCTTCTTGAGCCAGGAGGTATCCTGAGGGAGACTTATAAAATATTATTTACATTTGAACATAATTTTTTTTGCAGAGTTGGAAAATAGTCCTTTAACCAATGCTGGCTATGGATCAAATCTAAGTTGGGATGGATTAGTGGAATGTGATGCATCCATTATGAATGGACAAACTTTACATTTTGGTGCATGTGGAGCAGTTTCCAATGTTTGGAACCCAATCACTTTAGCTAAACAACTTTGTATCAAACAGTGCGAGAGTCTATCGTTGGGGAGAGTGCCACCGTGTATTCTAACAGGCAAAGGAGCGAAAACATGGGCCCAAAGGATGGGCTTACAAATTGTTGATGACCAAAAAATGGTATCCAGTAGAGCGTTTCGCAATTATAAGCATTGTAAGAGAAAGCTGAAAAGATATTCTGTTCAAAATGATTTAAAGTTTAGTCCATTGGATACAGTAGGAGCTATATGCGTGGATTATAATGGAGTGGTGGCGTCAGGAGCCAGCTCAGGTGGAGTCTCACTGAAGCACGAGGGAAGAGTGGGGCAGGCAGCATCTTTTGGGAGTGGGGTGTGGGCTATGATGAGTAGAGATGGTGTCAAGCCCTCCATTGCAGCTTGCACTTCAGGATGTGGGGAACATCTAATCAGAACTCAGTTAGCCAAAAATTCAGCTGAAAGCTTACAAGAATCATCACCAACATTGGGTCTCGACAAATGCCTTAAGGAAGGATTCTTGGAATCACCATTCCTGTGGGATATCCCTGAGAGGCTTGGCGGGACCCTTGCACTCACGTTTAATCCACAAGTTGGAGAAGGGGAGCTCCTTTGGGGCCACACCACCAAAACAATGTGCATTGGCTACATGTCTACAGAGATTGCTAAACCAAAGGTAAGGGAAATTTTTAATTATGATAAACTCAAAAGTGTTCATGTTTTATGATGTTACTGATTTCCATGGTTGCATGTTGGTAACCTCAGATTATGTCACGGAATACATAATAGTACGTAATGGTACAGACAGCTCACTCCGCAAGATGATTTTAAGAATCAGCGACTCAAGCGCTGACACAAAAAGTGCAATTCAGTCCGCAACAGCGCCTGGGTCCGCCTCCGCAAACAGCACGCAACAAACGCGAAGTTGTGGTCTCTTTCTATCCCGTAACTTAATCACATTGGACGTACTATGGTTTCCTCGCAATCGGGCGGTCGCAGTGCGTGAATATTGTAAATTAACTAACGCCAGCAAAGTAGCCGGCGCGCGGCGGCCGTCTGAAATTAGTACATCGAGACGGCTACCTGTAGTTTCTTGGATCACGTGTTAAGTGAACCTGGCCTGGTTATGTGGCAAATAAGTTGTCTCAAAAGGGTAGCTGTCTGAGCAAGCAAGTTCAATCTTCAGTTTACCACGTACTGGGATTCCAATAAAAAAATAGTGACCATTGGCAGCAATAATTTTGATGCACTTTAAGTAATTAAAAAAAAATAGTGATTAAGCATTTTGTTTTTATCTTTTTCAGTGTGTAATTTCTTACCTACCGCCTAAAGCAGAAGCTGGACACAAGGCAGTTGTTTCTGGTGTGCCGTTCAAAGTTTCCATGCAGCCAATACCAGTATTGCAATGGGAAGTCGCAACTGAACTCAATTTAAATGGATCTCTTTGACATAAGAAAAGTATTATATTATTTTTTATAATTATCCTTATGTTAGACATGTAGGTATTAGAATATATTTCGGAGGAATAATTATTATAATATCGATAAAATGTGAAGTTACCAAAACTACAAAAGCCAAACTGTTAAATAGCCACTCATGGCTGTTACAAGTTAGACTTTTATAGGCTGCTGGCTCCATCCAAATTTCTCATCTGTAAAACTTGTCAAATAAAAATTTAATACTTTTCACTGTCATAACTAAATAATATCGACGCTTTTTTATTGCATGACATGATATATCGACGCTTTTTTATTGCATGACATGATTTTTGTAGAAGTAATTGACTGTTCCTCATATTATCACTGCCATATATGAAAATTGTAATAGTGTATGTTTGCAAATATTTTGCACTTTCGTTACCATCTATATGTATATTAATATTATTCTTGTGTAACTATCTAATGCTTTGACAAAAATTTAAGAATGTATTTGTTACATTTGTAGTCATTATTTTTATTGGACTGTGTTCCTAATTACCCTGACCTAATCAAAATGTATTAGTAATTAGAATTAAGAGTATGAAAGATGTTGGTCTGCAAAAAATCATTTAATATTTATCAAAAACACCATTGTAATATTTGTATTTTCACTTGAAGTTATGATATAATTATTATTTTCTAAGAAAATATATTCATTATACCTTTCTACCCATTTACTACCTATTTAATGTTCCTAACGAAAGCAATATGTTTGAAAATAAAATAAACAGATTATTTCGTTGTTTTATTGAAAAAAGGTGTGCTAAGATACGTAATTCGGTGAGAGACGATTATTATTAAGTACAATACATCACAATTTAAGACAAAATAAAAACATAGTTCTGAGGAAACAGTACAGAAATAATTTTCTAGCTTAGTTATGTTCTACGTAAAGCAAAGCACCATGGTATAGTACCAAATTCTAAGCAACGCTGCTAGATATCAATGGTTTATTATGGTTTATGGTTGATGACAGATAGGCACAGGCAGTAAGTAGACTTGCTTTCTGCGTCTCAGGTTCGATTCCCGCTACTGGAAAATGGGTGTTTTTCTTTATGTATCCGTTATCTAGTAATCATAACAGTCAAGCGCGGGACGCGGTCGTCTGAAGTGGGAGGGGTACTCATCAGCAAAACTTCTCCGAGTGGGTATAATTGTATATGCCAATGTGGAAGCACTCTTTAGTAGAATCACCTTGTTTTGTGGCCCTGGTGCTTCTTTTTAGAATAAACTTAACTAGATTTTTTAAACCATTGTGATTAAATACTCAATAAGTAATGATGGAAATACAGCAGTTTTAGTTTAGTAATTACACTATTATTACTATTCATATGAGTAAAATATAAAAAATCTATGAAAATTATTATTAAATTATTGACAGTCTCTTTGATACAAAATAATCCAAGTAAAAGTAGAGTATTAAGAAATAATTAAACAAACTATAATTCACCTAGTTTTAGGTAATTACTTATTCAAATATTCGTTATTTTGTACTAAATATTATATTTTGATGTGATTGAAAAAATACTTAAAATAAATGTTTAAACACTATTGAGAACCAAGTATTATTTATTATAATAATATTGTGATATAAGACATCCCTATAATATTCTTACATGATAAATATTAAATGCATTAGATGTCATATTATATAAAAGTTATAATAAAAATTGAATGCTATTGGTGCATCGCAGAAGGATTACTATTATTATCTATCAACATAACAAATTCTAAAGTTAAAGGTGTTAGTACATATTTTAGTTTGAAAATTTAATTATTTTTTAAAACTATTGTCATACAATATTTTATCATTCTAAATTATTTTATTATGTATTTGTACTTAAAACGATCATTATTTTAAGGTGTAGACACTAAAATTAAAATCGAAGTCTATAACATAGGAAAACCATGTCATCATCATAAAATCACAAATAATATTATTTCTAATATAATTAATTCACTAGTGAATCGTTTCAAAGTTACTCCAAATATCATTATTTAATTATTTTATCGTCACAGACACTGGCAAGGCAATTGAATACAATATTTATATATTTCAGGCACAAGATAATTTTATTATCAATACTATAATATGTAGAAAATCAATGATATGCTGAATAATCTATAATAACCCCGATTTTTAAAAATTAAGGTGTACTCATCAGACATAAAATGATTATAAATTAGTAACTACAATTTGTACGACACAGCTTTAGTATCTATTAAATACTGTGATTGGTGAACCCAACAAAAGCAATCTAATTGACACTATCTATGTATTTATATAGGTGTGGTGTAAAATAACGAGGACCTACAAAAACATTACAGTAACTTTGATATTTCTTCACATACAATTAGAGCTTCCAACACACATACTTCGTACGTACTATCGTTCAACAATATACTAATATAATACTTCATTAATTGATAAAACACACAAAAATCACATATAAATCGCTTACCTACCGCGAAAAGATTACACTGGGAAACACATCTAGCCTCGAAAAAATGTTACCTTTGTAAAAAAGGCTTTCTAATGCATCAACAATAAAATCAGAAGAAAAACTATTGCATCTGAACTTTAAAAATAAATGCCGAATAATAATACTGTTTCACAAAATCACGACACGCTTCGTAAAATGAGCTACATCAAATATAAGTGTATATTGTAATAGTAATATTATTGATATCAAGCAGATATTCAAGGCATCCCATCAGTCTATTCTAGCTAGTACCTGTAGCAAACATTCGCCGCCCGTGAGGCAATAAAAAAGATAAATTGTTGCGATCTCCGTCGCACTTACGGTGTTTGCGGCAGGCATCTTTCCACATTTTACTATACAGGGTTATATAAAAAACCGGCCAAGTGCGAGTCGGACTCGCGCACCGAGGGTTCCATACCATCAAAGAAGTAAAACATTGAAAGCACTATAACAATAAAGTAAATTGTAAAAAGGGCAAGGTAGTCATCTCGTTCAAAGTTCGCTCCATTCGTAATATGGGCCTTTGAGTTGGTGAAACCGTAGTTTCCCAATAGATGGCTCCGCGGTCAGCCTATGACTGAAAAACAATGTGTATCGAAATTATCGTGCCAACGGTATTCGCTACTATAGCTCAGTGGAAGAGCGATCACCCGCGACAGGTGGTGGTCATGGGTTCGAATCCCGTTGGTAGCGTTAATTTTGATACACTTTTCATATTGTTAGTGTTAATGTAAAGAACTACAGGTCGAGAACGATTTGGTATTTTTTATATAATCCTGTAATAACACGGCGAGCTACGAGTGTTTGCAACAGGTACGCATAACAAATACACGTACTTTTACAATAGTAAAAGCTTATACACATCCATACTCATACCAAATAGCTGTCTCTTTCGAATTATCAGGCTTGTCGTTCCGACTCACCGCCCTCCGAGACTCAATGTCTTGTTCGTTGTCTACAACGGATTGCTCGTGGCTCCTGTGGTGATCGTTCATCGACCTATCGCTGCTCTTACAGGCTCCGTCGCCGATCACCGTCGAAATCCTGTTGTAGACCAAGTAAGTTGGGTTCTCTTTGACGGGCGTACTTTGCGGCTTGCTGTTGAGATTGACTTCTGGGTTGTCGTCCGTTAAGTACACCGTTCGACGAGTGCCGGCTGCGCCGAATACGGGAGATGGGGTTGATGCTGAAAGTATTTGCAATACTATAATTTTTTTTACACTATGAAAGTTAGTACTTGACTGCGATCGCGCCTGATGGTAAGTAATGATGCAGACGAAGATGTTAACGTACTAACTTGGAAGGGGTGAGTAGTCACCCCAACGGTTTCTACACAGCATCGCACCGGAACGCTAAATCACTTGGCGGTACGTCTAAGTTTTGATGCTGTTTTTTATCGATTGATATTTTCGGGGTGTATATTCCAACGTATCCTAAAACCTTATTTTTGATGAACTTTTAAAAATTGCCAATCGAAGAGCCGAAACTTTGCGCTCAACAACGGTCATTTTGCATTATATTATACACAGCTTAGACCCATATTATGCAGATTCTTCCAAAATAGGAGATTGAGTACCTACCCAAGAAAAGTATTGCAATGTGCTTTAAAAACTATTAAATGTAATAATTATAAAAATCAAAATTCATACCTGCAGGCATACTAGATTCTCCCTCCAAGCCTTGATAGCTGTTTCGATGAGTGGGCGGCACAGCTTTATGCGGCCGCCGCCGCAGCGACGCACGTATGAGAGCATCATCACCGCCACCGCTGTGGATTGACGCCGAAGACAACCTCCTCACGAAGTTACACTCGCTAGGAACCCTCACAGGATCTAAGCTGTGTATCGATGCTGACATATCAATGTTCTCAGATTTCTTCAAAAGGCTGTCATCAAACCTCCTGCTAAAACTGGGTTCAGAACTGTGTCTAGGTGATTCGACGCTAGGATTCGAAGAGCCCTGGTCTGGGTCGGAAATTTTAGATATTTTCTCGAGATCTTGGCTACCCGGGTCCGATTCACCAGACTCGGAGCCGGCGAGCGTTAGTTGTGACTTCGAGCGGCTCGCGTCTTCTATTCTTTTATTACTTCTAGAAGGCACTTTGTTTATCAAGTCAGTGCCCGCTTTCCGCACTCGTTTCACGAACGAAGCGCCGAAACCTCGTCTTTTAGGTGTGCAATTGTCCAGTTTCTTATAATGTTCCATGATTTTCTCTTCTAATTTCTCTTTTTGTCGACACAGAGCGTTCACTCTGTCGGCGAACATTTTCTCCTCCTCGTGATAATGTTGTTTATCTTTCAACGAGTGCGCTAGTAACTCGTGGTACTGTGTCAGCAGTTGTGAGACATGATCCATCAATGAACGTCTGTCAGCATCTAAACTTTTGTTCATTTGAATCAACATATCACAATGTTGGTTTGTTTTGCTTATTTCTAGTTCCATACTCGTAAGAACTTCAGATTTCGTGTTAAGTTCACCCGACATCTCCGTATTTCTTAACTTCAACTGTGCAACTTCACTGCGAATATTTCTATATTCTTCTTGCATGTTTCTGTACTCGTTCTTTAGGCGGTCGCTGGCCGTAAACAAGTTCCTGAAATCTTCTTTCAACTTAGAATGTTCAGCTCTAAGATTCGTTAAATTTCTAGATTCAATTTTTAGGTTCTCACGTTCCAGCTCAAACTCAGCAACCTTCTTTTCATAATTAGCCAACTTTTCTTTCAACTCCCTGTTTTCAGTTTTTAAGTCCCGAATGGCCGCTTTTACAGGCTCCTTTTCACTGAGCAGCATTTCATATTCAGTGTTCAACTGTTCGTGAAGAGTTTGTAATGCTACTTGATCGCGTAAGAGATTATCCTGTTTATCCTTTAAGACTTCCAATTGTTTTATTATTTCTTCTTTTTCTGCAGCCAGTTGACTATTAGCAAGTTGCAAGGTCATTTGTTGTGAAATTAGAGAGCCATTTTGCGAATTCAATGTTGCCACATTAACTTGGAGTTTAGCGTTTTCAGCTTGGCAGTTTTCTAACGATACTTGTAATGCTGCTAAATCTGCTGATAACTGTTCTATTTGTGGATTAGTCATATTTTCATCTACATCAGGTTTTTCTTTATTATTGCAACTACACGGAACTAACTTAAAGAAATTAGCTTTAGCTGCTATTTCAGTTATCAATGTCTCATGGTCAACATTAGTTATTACTTTTTCTAGTAGTTCTTCGACATTTACATCTTTAGCTATTACGTCTGAAGTGTTTACTCCTAACTTCTCCATACAATTTCTCAACTTGTCAAAGTTTACTTTCTCTAATATCAAGTCTTTTTGTAATGTTTGTATTGTTTCTGTGTCAACTTTCTTTTGCGATTTTAGCTCTTGTGTTTTTTGTTCTAAGTCTTGAAGCTTATTACTTAAAGACTGATTAATATCAATTTGCCTAGCTAATCTTTCAATTTCTTTATTTTTAAGTTCAATTTCGGTGGTGATGGTATCAAGTGTGACATCTTTTTCTTCGATCGCTTCTCTTAATTTGTTGACTTCTCTTTGTAAATTATGTGATTCTTTCTCACTGTAAGTTAGTTTTGTTTTTAATTCCTCTGTTTGTATAATTAGTCGTGTTACTTTTTCAGCTTCAGGCTTAGTCAAATTGAGTTCTTTAGTTCTTGAATCTAGTGTTTTTTCGAGATCGTCTGCTCGTCTTTGTATAGAATCACATAGCATTTGAATTCTTTGTTTATCTTTTGTTAAAGATTCCAAATGTCTTTCAAAGTCTTGTAACTTATTCTTTTCTGAATCTCTGTCGATCGCTTGTCTATCCATAAAAGATTTTTGTTTATCTAATGAATCTTGTAGCTTACGATTTTCTTCTAAAGCATTCTTAAACACTTCCTCTAATTCAGAGTTTTGTTGCTTGAGCCTATTACAATTTTCTTGTAACTGTTCACATTTAAGCGTCAGTCTTTTCTTTTCTTTTTCTAACTCTAACACTTTATCACTACTCTCTAATATTGATTGTTCTCTAAGACTGTCTATAGTAGAGAGCAACCTTTTATTTTCAAGTTCAAGTTTTAAAGCTCGCGCTTGTGCATTACTAGTCAATTGTTCTGATAAACTATTTTCACCTGACTCTAATGTATTTTCACCTTCGTTATCTGTGTCTAAGTTACTATTATTACTTTCGCTTAACACTGATCGGGTTATGTACTGTAAATGATTATTTTCTTCGATCAGTTCTTGAATTTTTTGCTGGTCGGCATCTCTTTCCTTAAAGAAAATAACGTCGATTTAGATACTTACATTTAAAGTTACAGTCAAAAGTTCGTACCATTATGAAACATAATCAATCTACTGTACTTACCAGTGCAATATCATTAGCCTCTCTTTTTAATTTAATCATAGCTGCCTCAAGAGATAAGCATTGTTCAGCTCTCTTCCGCGCCCTTTGTAGTTGTTCCTCTAATGCATCCCTTGTTTCCATTAGGGCCTTGTTGTCTTCACGTAATTCTGCTACTCGAGTTTTATAATACTCCGCATCAGCTAAACGATCACGATAGCGCTGAATTTCTTGTTCTAATCTAATGGTGCATTATAAATGGGTTTTAATATAATCCGAAATAAATCAACTAATAATATAATATAATTCTCAGTGAAATATATGGTAACCTCAGTATATTTCGCAGCGAACTTTCAGCAGACATTAATTGCCACGGATAAAGAGAACTTCAGGTCAATGAAGGTGGTTCGCATTATAGAAGATAATTATTATTTTATTATTGTGCATGTTGCCAGTTGCCACATACCTGTCACATCTTTCAGCTTTCTCTCTTAGAGCGTCAACTTCATCCCTGTAACCGGCCGCTTTCCTAGCTTCGTTGAACCATTCTTGACTATCCGCACGTAATTTCGCTAAAACTTGTTTCGTGTGTTCGAGCTCTTCCCTACATTCTGAGAGCTGCTCTGATTTTTCTTCTCTGAAACATACTCATGACTCATTTCCTTTCTTAAAATTAATTTTGTTGTTGGTTAAGTGGACAAGCATATTTGTGTTGTATTTAGCTGTGTTAAGAGAAGGCTCAGAGTCACTCAGCGGGTGATGGAGGGAGCAATGCTCGGAATTTTTCTACATGATTAAATCAGAAATGGGGAGATCCGTAGACGAACTGGAGTCACCGACATACTTAGCTCACGTAACACGAAGCTTAATTGGCAATGGGCGGGCCCTATAGCTCGTAGGACCGTCGGACGTTGGGGATCCAGTGCTGGAATGGCGACCCCGCACGGGAAAGCGCAATGTTGGCAGACCTGCGACCAGTTGGACTGACGACATTAAAAGAGTCGCGGGAAGGCGCTGGATACAAGTGGCGCAGAACTGTGCGGGCTGGACATCATTGCAGGAGGCCTTAATCCAGCAGTCCGTCGACTGAAACGAAGTTGTGAATTAACAATGGGTAGTGATAATACAAGCCGTACTTACAATTCTTGTCGTTGTTTCCTAAGCCTAGCTTTCCAGTCAGCTAATTCCACAGCTAAATGTTGACTCTCGCCATTATTCTGATTTACATTTTGTGTTGATCTACTTTTCCCACTTTTGTTTTCGTTGTCGTTTTCACACAAACCCTCAGTAAGGACTAGGGATGCCCAATTTTGTAAATAGTGGTCCCTTTCTTTTGCGAGCCTTCTCATATGATTGAACATGGTTGGTGATTGGAATAGGTCTATTGCATCTGGGGTTAACACAACTGTTTGCATATCTGTTACCTGGAAATAAAAAGTATGAATTTGATTATTATTTTTAGAGTTCCGTACCCAAAGGGAAAAAGCGGAACCCTATTACTAAGACTCCGCCGTCCGTCTGTCACCAAGCCGTATCTCTTGAACTGTGATAGTTAGACACTTGAAATTTTTACAGATGATGTATTTCTGCCACTATAACAACAAATACTAAAAAAAAAAACAGAAAAAAAAATATATTTAAGGGGGATCCCATACAGTAAATGTGATATTTTTGCTTGTTTATGCTCGATATTGATCAACTGCAACTGCTGCAACAGGTAGACACTTAAAATATGCAAAAAATATTAAGTTATATATTATATTCACTTTAAAATAAATAGTTAAATTAAAATAAAACTAATATTTAAGGGGGGCTTCTAATTTCCATACAAATATGATTAATTGATTATTTCTCGCTTTAGAATTTGGTAGGCAGAGGTGTTAAGTTTTTATTTTAATACTATTGAGTATTGGTCTTGATAGTACAGAACCCTCAGAGCGCGAGCCCGATTAGAACTCGACCAATTAGTTTGATTATTTTTTTAAGTAACCGGAAAAGTGAAGGAATCCTCAAAATCAAGTGAGAAATCCTTAAAATTTGTTTGCAATGTGGGAGTGTAATAATTTTAGAAAGATAAAAATAGTAAGTAGCTCTATGCTTTTAAGTTGTGACTCATTGATCACAGATGTTTTATATTAATGCACCGAAATTCTATTTTGAACCATGTGAGCACACATGAAAGCCATAAAACTGTTTATATAAAAAACTATCTTAAAAGCTTTTGTTCCTAATGAGGTTTTATGGTGGATTTCCTCAAGAAAATGACGGATGAAAAAGAATAGACGGCAATGAACGAAACTTCTTTTCACAAAATTATTTGACTAATTGTACTATACAGGTAAAACTTGTTAAAAGTAGTACAATTTTAATTAACATTCGTTTTATTTGACAAATTCGATCCTTTTATTTCAAACAAATATGCATCCACCTTTTTATCCTTTTTCCTTAACTAGGTGGTCTTCCATCCATGATCCATTTATCAGAGTACATAGTAATTTGTAACCTAATAGTTATAGTACCACAGGTAAATATTGCTGTCAAGATTGGTACTTAAAAAAAATAACTAAGTACATTAAATTATGTGTACTTTTAGGATTAGTCATACAGATACATAAAAAACGCATAACATTCATAGCGACAAGCTTTAATGTTTACCCTACTGGTACAAAGCAAAGTAGGCAAGCCAAGGTCAACTAGTCCAAGGTTTTGTTGCCAAACATAGGCATACACTGTAACTACGCTGATTACTTAAACTGTCGCCATAAACGTCTGATTTAATGTGTGGAACTTAGTCCATATGCAGTTGTAATTTACACTACTTTTGAATTTGATTAAAATGATTAGGTACCTACTTTATTATAAAATAGGATAAAAATAATGACGTAAACTGAAAAAATCATTAAAATCCATCAAACATACAGGCATTTTTATTTTGGAGTGGGAGGGTCTTTCAGCTTTCTATCACTTTCTACGAAACGAAAAAAATTCTCGCAAAGTTGCTCTATACAAATTTTCGTCAGGTTCAAGCTAGTATGGCATTGGTTAAGTGTGACGTCACAACTGTATGTGTCGCTATCTCTGTCTATTCAGAAATATTTAAATGCTTACAACCGTTTTGTTATTTGATGGATTTAATTAGTTTTTTTCAGTTTACACCATTATTTTGAACCTAGTTTAAAGTAATAAAAAAATTGAAGTCAAATACCCAATTTCAACTTCAGACAAAATAATATATTATGGTCATATTGAGACAAATTTCAAGCCCATAAAAATAGATAACTTTGACTTAGAAACATTGTCTTTTAAAGCTATAGAGTTCTGAGGGCAAAACTACACAACTCCTTTGATAAGACCCCTATCATTTACACTTGGCAGTTAACATGGGAGTTCCTGTATAAGACTGATAAAACAATATACAAAAACCAGTCAAGTGTGATCAAATTTACATACAGAGTGTTCAATACCACTCAACAAAATATTTATTAACTCAAATATAGATTTTGAAAAGAAGTGAAAATGTTTTTTAGACGGTGGTCTGTAACAGACGCGTTAGCTCGCGTCCGATGTGACCGCTGTAAGCAACTTATGGATGCTTACTATGAAAATGTACTAGTGTGGTCTCTGAAACGCCTGACGCGGCGTACGAGCAACGAGACCCGCTAGTCAAAGATTTAAATCGCTAGATGGGCCCTAAGCCTACATTAGGTACATCAAAAACGTCCACAAATATGTTGAGTGAGTGCTCTCAACATGCTATAGTTTCACTTGTGTCAAAGAGAGTGACTATGTGTCACACAAGACAAAAAACGTGGACGTTTTTGGAGGTTAGGACCCATATAGAGATTTAAATCTTTGCCGCTAGTACATTTCCATAGTAAACATTCATAGGCCGCGTACAGTCACTTCGGACGCGATCGAACGCGTCTGTTAAAGACCACCGCCTTAAATAAATAGTTTAAAAACAAACCTGTTTTATACATTCCACAATATTGTGTTGCAGATCAACATCCAGCTCTTTTATTCTTGTAATAAAAAGTTCCTTGTTGGGACACTGAACAGCTGCACCTAGCAGCAAAAGGGACAGAAGCTTCATATTTTCCAACCCCTCCCGAGACTCTGGTGCCTTCCCCAAGCAAATGCATTCAGGCACAACGAGAAGAGTCATCCCTAATTCCTCCTCGTAAAGAGCTTTCACATTCTTGACTATTGCATCAAAGTTCTTTACTCTCCCCAAAATTAATGCCTGGTCTTCTAATCCGTGTAGTTTAGTTATGTGAAAGGATGGCTCTGGATCAATCTGGAGGTAGATGTGGTGTAAGATATCTCCATCGAAGAGGGAAGAGTAGTTTTTTATGCTGTCTGGCTCCGGAAGACATGATTTGAACTAAAAACAAAAATTAACATTACAACAACATAAATAGGGCTTAACTGTCTTGAACATGATTATCTTAATGGTTTGGAGTCATCCAGAAATTACGTCACACAAATTTCATGATTTTTTGCTGTCTAGGCACAGCTAGTCACATTTGTGGGACGTCCTCCTTCATGTGATGTCACATATTTTGCAAATTTACAATTAGAAATTATTGCAATAAATAGGTGCAATGCGTTTGGCAGCATTTATCAAAGGGTGTGTAAATAGTGTGTGATGAATTCTTTGATCAATTCACTATTGAGTGTAATCAAGTATTGAGTCTCATATTTTTGTCAGGACTATCAATAACATTTACAATCAATATACACATTACTAATCCAAAGTATATATATAATTTTTTGGTAAATATAAGTTCTGTATGCTATACAAGTGCTATTCTGTTGAGTGAGATCAAAATCTGTCTTACGTCAAAATCTGAAAAAAATTACGAGTCTTAAAATAGTGCTATCCTTGAAAAGGGATAGCACTTTTTTTTAAATTTGTTTAGTTTAGAGATTTTGCAGAACACAATTGATACCAATTTCTGTTTTATAAGAACATAGACAAATCCAAAAAGCCAAAAAATAATTCAAGAGTGAAGACACTAATTTATTTATTGCTATGAAAAAGAAATCGAATTGAACTAAAATATATAAATGTTCTCATATCCCAAACTCTCTATCAAAGTTCAAGGGTTCAAGATATAGAATAAAATAATCAAGACATAAATATAGGTACAAAAACCACCCATAGGTATGATGTATTACATACTCCCAGCATAAGTTTAGCACTTGGAAAGACTTCATTATTATTAAAGACAGCAAGAATTCATGGATTTTGTTTAACAACTCTTAAACATATCATTATCAATGTAATAAGAGTATGGGAAGATGTTCAGAAAAGAGGTCAAATAGGCATTGTTTGAAATGATTTCTGATTTCTGCCATAATACCACTACAGTTAGGTGGTTCAGCTCTATAGCATAATTATTAGTTATTTATTAATTACAGTTAGGTATACCTGAGCAATAATTTTAAACCCTTGCTTCAAAATATAAACATGGATAGACACAATAGAAATAGCGTTTATATGATTATAGCCAATTCAATTACAGATCTTAAAGTTTTACAGATTAATGCATGATAAATTTAGATTGAAAACAATGAGGACATCTCCAATCGTACTCTTTTATTTTCATTTATCACTTCACACAAAACATAGGTAGAACAAAAACATGTGCATGAAATAAAATGCCGATTAGGTACGTTTATGTTAGGAATAGGATTTATACTACAACCAGTACGTACTTAGAAAATGCAGGAATCATTGTCCACTCACCCAAGAAATGAGAGGTCCGCTTAGGAAGTCTTCGATCTCGCTGGCAGATGCAGCCATTCTTATCGAGCGTTAGGACGAACCAAACTTAATTCTTTGCTCTCGTCGACATAACATTGCATCGAACATGCATTCAGAGTTATCTCGAGTGAAGAATTTGTTAAACATCGGCAAATAATACAAAGAATCCTTAAAATGTGCGAGTGCAGCCACCGTAACACGAAGCGATTTGATTTGTCATTTCATTTTGCTTTGAGTTTTGACAAATGATGACAAACAGCGATGAACAGCGACGACAAATTCGTTCATCAAAATATTGACTTTCGGTTCCTGGTCTGTGATTGACACTACCACAGATTTTTAAATATGCATTCGCTGCTCTGTGGAGCTCGTCAGAGATTATACAAATTACATGGAGGTAACAAATTATTGTGGAGGCTGGAACTGTGCTGGAACTGAGACCAAGGATGAGGATGTGTCGAAGATAAACACAGACCTAGGAATCACAGACCAGAAAATGGTTAGTAGTCTATGGTTCTGTGTTCTGTGGTGGTCAATGGGAATCTATTGTACATAGTTCTAGGGTAATAATGCTGTGTTCAATTCACTGCGTAGGTACAGTGCGACAAGGCTATTTTGGCGAGTGGCGCAAGTCTGAACTAACGCCGCTATCTTGTGTTACTGTTTGATAGTTCGCTCTGTCAGTATATCACTATTCTATGTTATGTTGTTTTTGCTTACTATTAACTATTTAAACTAAAATTGAAGTAAAATTGAGGAGATTTTATTTTATGGCTGCCTTTGTTTTGGAACAGCGCCCTCCTTCAAGTGCCAAGAGAGCCTTGTCGGACTGTAGGTAGGTAGATACAGTCCGACAAGGCTCTCTTGGCACTTGAAGGAGGGCGCTGTTGCAAGACAAAGGCAGCCATTAAATAAAATCTTCTCAATTTTACTTCAATTTTAGTTTAAAATAGTTAATAGTAAGCAAAAACAACATAACATACAATAAATATAAATATAAATAAATAAATAAATTTGTATCAGGACATTATACACATTGCAATCTAGCCCCAAAGTAAGCGATAGCTTGTAATACAATAGTGATATACTGACAGAGCGAACTATCAAACAGTAGCACAAGATAGCGGTGTTAGTTCAGACATTGGCCACGCGCCAGAATAGCCTTGTCGCACTGTAGATGATTCAATTTATCTCCATAGAGTAGATATATATATACTATATATACTCTATATTGAGATCAGAGTCATAGACAACTAACACTATGGTTTTAGTTAGTCGTGGGTACTATGTAGTCCTCTAAAAGATCCAGCTCACTTAGTCCGAATCCACTTTCGAATCTGATTCCTCTTATCGATTCCGACTCCTCTTAATGATTCCAGCTCCCGTGCGACTCCTTTAGTCCAAAGACTGAATTAGTCCTATTGATTCCGAATCCTCCTAATGATTCCAACTCCCGTGCGGCTCCTTTAGTCCAAAGACTGAATTAGTCCTAACGATACCTTTATTCACCGAACCTTTTAGACTCTCGGATGAACGTTGTGTCGAATCGCGAGAGACGACTTTAAAAACACTAACTGAACTACTTAACTATTGCTTCCGAATAATTCCTACATTGAAAATACTTCTACAAAATTTATACTTAAGTTAAACTGCCTTATAATATCTTTAAATTAAATGACAAAGTTTTTAGATAGGACTTTATTTTAAGTACCTATTAGTTATTAAAATTATAATGTCTGTTTTTGAACTTGTATTTTTTCTAAAAATGGACCTAACTTTTAATATAAGTTGCATAATTACTTAGGTACGTAATTTTAAATTCTTCGTAAAAATAAACTATAATAACACAATATGTACGAGTAAAGTTAAACGATTTTAAATTTTGTTAGGTTCTCATAAAGGCTAATATCCATTATCCACTCGCAATACATAAGTGCGAACGAGACAGCTTGTAGCTGTCTCATTCGCCCGATGGTACCGAAAACAAACGGAGTCATACTCGTGACACGACGTGCCGCGAAACAGATCGCACTAACTCGAACCGCAAACGAGTCCAGGAGTAGGGAATAATTAAGCGGAGCTGGAATCGTTAGTGTGAGCTCGGAGTCGTTAAGAATTTCGGCTCCGGCTGCGGATCTTATTCCTTTTAGTCACTTAGTCCGGAGTTACACACCTCTAGTTTTAGTAGTCTATGTCACAGACCAGAAATCTACAGTGTTTATTGTTCTAGTGATTATATACTCTTTGTTAGTTTTGTTTGAGTTTTGTGGTCTGTGGTGATGAGAATCCGCCGTAAATAATTGTAATTTGAAATTTTAAATTCAAAATTGTAATTTGGACTGGTTGAGATAAAAATGTAGATTTTTGTAAGTATTAGTGAAATTATTGTGCAAAACTGATTCACATTTTACGTAAAACATACACATCCCACCACTCCAGCGATAATATAGTCCCAAAGGTTTTCAAGATAAAAGTAGGTATAATAACGTATCGATTTATACGATAGCAAAGTATATTTTTCTAAGTACGGAGCGTTGAGAAATTAACTATGTTTACCAAATCGAATAAAGTACAATTTCAAGATCAACAGTTGGACGATTATGTTCTTGAGGTAAGAAAAATAAAAAAATATTACCATTTTTATATCCTTGTGATAATGTTTTTAATTTAATTTTTTCTAACGTTCTAAACGTTTTAGAATTCGGTTCTTAAAAGTAAACTGCAAAGTAAAATGGATGCTCTTTCTATTATGAGTAAAGAACTAGACAAATGCAGCATGGAGCGGGACAAATATAAAATATTAGTCGAGCAATTGCAATGCAAGAAAGTGGTGAGAGAGACAAACAGTTGGGAGAGGTTCGCCCCAACTAATACTATAAGCGGCAGTGAAATAATAGTGAGGACTAGAGAACAAAATAATATGCTAAAATTAGAGGTATGGTGCTTTTTACAGTCTAGATTGCATTTCCTGTAGCACAGTTCTCAAGAAAGCTACAGTAGTTTTCAAATATATATTATTATGTCTGGTGAATTTGTCGAAAAGTATTTTAGCAAATATAGTTATTTGTTTATTTATCCATATTCTTATGCAAAGTCGACTAGAGTATATTTAGAATAATAATGCTTAAAATATGCTACCGGGATTGTAGAGCAATTTTTATTTTTTCTTTAAAAAAAATAAGTTCTTTTCTAGGTAGAGACATTACGAAGCAATTTAGAAGAAGCCAACGGTGATATACTAGCTCTAAGGAAGCAGTTGCAGAAAGGGCAAAACTATGAAGAGATGTATGGAAATAAAAGATTATGTCAAACATCCAGAAATGATTATGAACAACTTGTGCAGGAATTAGAAAAAGTAAAGAAAAAGGTATTCATAAAGTGTTTATAAACTGACAGCTTATAAGTTTATTTTTAATTTACCTTAATTTAAACATTACATATTAAATACAAAATTTATAAACTAAAATAGTGGATCCACATCGACACCTGATGGGAGCGTACCCAAAAGACTGGCAGCATTGCCTCGCTGAATCGCAATGCTTATTTTTTGAGCAAAGTATGTGCCAGACTTTGGGTCCCGGGTCGTATCAAAAAGGCGCGACGAAAGCTCTTTATATAAACGACGCGCCTCAGGGCCCCATGGCCCCAAAGTCTCCACGCCAAACGGCGAAAATATGTAGCCCTCTCCCAGGCCTGCATATTTCAGCCGCTTGTTTCGCTCGGCCGTCGCCGCCGCCGCGCCTGCAGCTATAGCAGTATCCTTGATGTGAGACGGTGCTAGCGTATCGACGCAAGTGGCGTCCCACACCAAGGATCTGCCCCGCTGCCACGGGACGAGCGTCATTCCGTCGGGTCTCTTCCCGTCATCACGTGCCAAGCCAAGCTTATAAGTAGTAGCAAACATGGAAAAGTGTTCCATCCATTCCATCTCAGATCTTTCTTTCCACGCACATCTAAACTATGGAACCACCTACCAGCAACAGTGGAAAGCTATAACATGGGGTTGTTCAAGGGGTGGATAAACAAATTTCTCTTAAGAAATTTGTTTGTCCTCTCATAAGCCGGCAATGCATTTGCAGTTCCTCTGGTGCTGCATATGCGCATGCGGCGGTGATCACTTACCATCCGGTGACCCAGCCCCTCATTTGCTCGCATTAACTATAAAAAAAATAAAACAAAAGAGGGCTAAGCGCAGGTAAAAAGCTAGTGTGAAATATAGAAATACATTTTTTTACAGTACCAACAAATTCAACTTGACTACAGAGCTACCCTAGATGAAAAAGAAGAGCTGGTGTCTGATCGCGACTACTACAAGAACAAGGTGCAGCGCCTCAACCAGCAGATCAGCTACATCCTCACCAACAGGACCAAGTCGCAGGCAGACGATGCGCCAAAACCCATTGTGGACATTGACGCAGTGTTGACAGAAAATAAATATCTACATGAGAGAATCACTCAGCTTCAAGTTGAGAAGGAAATTGTGAAAAGGACACTCACGAAGTATAAGGTATGTATTTGATGACTTATATACTAAGGGTCCGTAGCCACTATGTTGTAACGATTGTAGTCTCTAGCTGCTCCCATTAATACGATTGTTTGTCGTGAATTTTCTTTTTATTGTTTAGAGACTATCGCATCTAGCTGTTCCTATTGTATGTCATGACAATCTGTTGTCACTGCAAAAAATGTTGTAGATGACAGTAAATTGTATTGTTCTATATGTGAACACCTCCATTTAAACATATAAGCCACGACACTTAAAACTACACAATTATCTGTCGTCATGACAAAGTGGGAAAGCGCCCTTAGGGTTCCATACCAAAATTGTAAAATGAATGGACCATGAATCAGCCAATCACAGATTGACACCCTAATGCCAGCAGAAATTTTGGGCAGTGTGATTGATTGTCTGTAGTTATTTTGAATGGCAGTTGTCTGTAGTTTTTATGTGGGTGCTTTCCTTCATAGCAAAACATATTAATCTGTCCTGTAATTATTTTGTTGTGTTGTAGTGCCACTGTTGATTATTTAAGTAACTAATAGCTAGCTTCATTTTTTTTTTTTTCTCATATAGTATTTCAGTAGCTAGCGATATGAAATTTGAAATAGTTTTAGATAATATAGGCCCCAAATCATTGCAATAAAAAAACTAATTAAATGCAATGGGAGACTGTAATTTAATTCTGAAACAAATTGTTATTTATTTTTAAGCATAATAGGTTTTTAGGTAGGTATCCCTCAAAAAGTCGAAAAATTACAGTTCCTCCTCTCTATTCTGAGATAATACGGTTTTAAAAACCAAATTAAATTTATGCTCAAGGTAAAACATATAATGTGTTTCAGGTTTTACTGGACAATAGAAGCAAGAATGAAACCTTGAATATAAAGAAAGGATTTTCAGATGTTATGACACAGAAACAAGGTAACATGATAGCTGGAGTTAATTTACTTAATAATATTTTTTCTTACTACTTATTTAAATTGACGACCTCCGTGGTTGAGTGGTTGGCGTGCCGGTTTTCAAGGCCCCGCCATCTCTGAGTTTCAGGGTTCGATCCCTCCGGTCGGGACAATGTAGGAAAATAAGTTTTCTACATTGTCTCGGGTCTGGGTGTTGTGGTACCTTCGTTGTTTCTGATTTCCATAACATAAGTGCATAAGCTACTTACTATGGGATCGGAGCAACGTATGTGATGTTGTCCTCTATATATATTTATTTATTTTATTTAGTAATTGTTAAGAGCTCTTCACAGATCTGGGCACATACAACACAACTTTAACTTGTTACAATATTTTTCTTATACATATCTAAATAATACTATTATTTTTGTTAAAATGAACTATATCAATTTCAGTTCGTGAATATCTGGATATCAACTCAAAAACAGGTCTTAAAAGAAACTCGGCAGCTGAATTGAAATCACTGTGCTTGGGATTATTTGAAGCCTTGAATGATAAATCTATAGCACTTCAACATCAGAGAAGAACAAATCAGTGAGTTATTGTCTAATTTCCTACCTTTTAGAAATTAAAAATTATGTGGTTGCAAGATCATCTAATTTAAAAATGAACGGCCCTCCTTGTGTTTGCGCTGGCAAAATAATGTTGTGGAGGGGTGTTCTTTAGATGAAAAAAATTAACTGAATTGCTAAGAAATGGGGACTATTTACTGCCTTGCTAAAAAAACGGGGAATGTTTTTTTTCGCTCACACCTGTAGAAACAAAGGTTCTTTTCGGACGGTAGGGGGGCGGCGAAAGAAAACAGATTTTTTGCGTTACGAAAACCCGCTCACGAAGAAAATCTACGAAAATCTAGAATGAAACAAATCTTTTACCTACTAGTCAACAGAATGGGCATGCAATCACGTATATAGGTTTGCCCTTGGCATGACGTACTTGTTATCGCAAACTAACGGAATTTATCGTGCGATGGGTGAAATCACACGTGAAAATATAAAATGGAGTTTTGTTATTCCAAGCTTAGATTCCACGGAGTTTCCACGACACTCACGACTTTTTTTCTATGGCACGTTTCTTTAGAATGGTGGCCACTTTATGTCTATTATTTGTTTTAGAATCCTAGCCAATAGAATAACAGAACTTGAAAAGACACTAGAGAGTTGGTGTAACGGGGAGAAGTGCATACCAACTTTTCCCTCGCAAATGTTAATAGAAGAACTGCTCGACGCTGGTTCCGTCAAATCCGATGATACTAGAGAAAACTTAGAGAGGAAACCAGTCGAGAAGTCGGAAAATAAAATAAATTCTGACAGCGAGGATGAAATCACAAAGAGCAACGATAGAGAATCTGTGGATTTGAACTACGACAATGGGAGTGGGGATAGAAACATGAAGAAAATAGTGCTTCCCCAAGAGCTGCAAGAGTTGGTTATGGAAGCCCTCGCCGAAATGAAGTCGGTGCAATAGTGAAGACGGATAGTGAAAACTTCTTTTGACGCGCTGGGCATTTTTGAGATGGGAAAAAGCCATTGAACTAGCGTCTTCCCCACTTAGCGCCCTTAGTTACCGTTACCGTAATGTAACGTAACTGATACTTAAAGTATAAACATTTTGTTTTACTGGTGCCAACACTCAGTGTCCCGTTTTTTTAATGTGCATTTGTCGATGGCCATGAATATTTTTTTTCCAGGGCACAGCTCCATACAAGTTTCGGCCATCTCCTTTCAGCCAAAGCTGAGGCATGATCCATGTAACAAAAGTACTTAAGTAGAATTTAAGGTAGAATGTCATAGGGTTCTATTATATATAAAAGATTTTATATTATTTTAATTTGTTATAATAATTTTAGCATTCATCATTTTTTGTGAATGTTATATACCAGAGAGCATATCTAGTCTGTTTTCATTATTATTGTTAATATAAAGAAAGATGCATTTATTACAGAAATAAAAAAATAAAATACACTGCGATTGTTTTCAGTCTTTTATTATTCTGAAAAAATATATGTACTTCATTTACTAAATAGTTATATTTTTTTACCCAGCATTATAATAATATTTTTTTAGGTACACTGCTATTTTTAATAAATTATAAAGTTTTCATCAATGTTATCATAACATTCTAATGTTATTCATAGTTTTACTCTAATACACATTATAATATTATTATACATTTGGAAATATAAGTGACTTGTATTACTATCTTCTTTTTATATAAATTTCTCACCTACCATTTTCACAGGTTCTTCTTAGTAATTAAAAGTTTGTAACACACAGTTAAATTGTACCAACCTATTTAATTCAAAAAAATATTAATCATTCAATCATACTATTAAGAGTCCTGTAAACTATGATGTCTCCATTCATTCAAAATATCAAATCATTTGTAATTCGTGCATATTTCGATAATGTTGTGGTGTTATTCGGATTCATATAGTATATATAGGACTCTTAAATTAAACACATGAATAACGTCCAAAGAATTGTAAACTGCACTAGTTAATAGTTTGATATGATATTTATTGCATTTTTATTCATAAAAGTATTTGTATAAATAACATACCTAATCTACTTATCATACAGAAAAGGCAGAAATTACTAACTTATAACTAATGTTTTTTGGAATTTCTCATATTATGTATGTGAACCATGTCGGTTACCTATTCAGCGTTTAAAATAATAAAATTGCAGTTACACTCAAAACGAAAATACATATATTGTACATACACAATATGTACTAGGGTTAGGGTTTAACATGATACACTATAGTCAGCGGCAGGGAAGTACCGCATGTACAAATTGACTGATGCTGACAACTAATAGTTTGTAGCATGGTTGTCTAACTTATAATCCGACCATATATATATAACTTATAATTATAATTATAACTTATATATATATTATAACTTATAATTTCAATAAGTGTGCAATGGTACCTACATTGAATAAAATATTTGATTTTGATTTTGACGGGATGGCAGTTCGACACGTATATATTCGTATATATATATCAGGTGCAGGATCGACAACTTAACGTGCTCTCCGAAGCACGTAAGCGAATCACCATTTTCCGAACTCCAAGTTGTTCCTAAAGAGTTTCTTGATAGAAAAACCTCAATAATATCACAAATCAATCTAAGTATAACTGAACTAAACACTGGAACTTGGAACTACTACTTGGAACTGGAACGCCTGTCAGGCGATTGTGTAAGAAAAAGTATTCATGTGATTGTCTGAAAGAAATGTAAATTACAGATTCTGCCAATAAGCGGGCAGAATTTTTTTACAATTACGATAGTGATTTGAGTGAGTGTTTTTCTTACGCCTTGCCTTTATGTACCCCGTGTTCTGCAGTCGAGCATCTACAGTCAACTAACAGGGGACCTATTAAGGTTGATGGGTAACATCCTAATAGTGGCTAATTCATTTTATAATTTCGTTGGCCGTGGCCTTACTAATTGCACCATGTTGGGGTGGCATACTAGGCGATGGTGGTGTAGTGGTTGAGCAGCGCGGCGGAGTGGTCGCGCAGCGCGGCCGCGTCGGAGCGCAGGCGCGCGGCGCCCGCGGCCGCGCGCACCAGCTTGCCCAGCAGCGGCCGGTGCGCGCGCTCCGTGTAGCGCTCGTACGCCTCCAAGCCCTCCTGCAGCTTGAGGATGAGGCTGTCGTAGTTCTTGCGCACCACCTCCAATATCTGCGGACATTTACAAAATAATACATAAGGACTGATATCTCAGAATGATGAGCGCAGTGCAGTGTGTCGTATGATCGCAATTTGCAATGCAAAATTGACGAAACGCACTACATCTGCCCATTGAAATGTTACAATTTAAGGACCGAATGTTGCAATTTTTAGTAGGACGCAATTTTATTTTTGGGACCTTGTCCCCCGGCCGCCATTTTGGAAAAAGGGGTGAAAGCGCTTTTTTCACGATATCTCGAAAAATATGCGTCTTACAAAAAAATTATAAAGACAATCTGTAGCAAATTGTTTTGCCTACAAATATATATGTAAAGAAGTTATAAGCAAAAAAAGAGATAATTTTTATAAGAATTTTCTTTTTTGCTGTATAACCTTTTTTAAACATTTTACAAAAAAAAAACCACAAACTTGAGATAAAGGTTCTATTGACCCCCTAAACGTCCCAAAAATAAAATTGCGTCCTCTAAAAAATGCAAAGCTCATGTAACATTTCAATGGACTAAACATCAGGTGTACACTGTACATCTTGATCCTCTCATCATTAACCGAAAAAAGCAGTTAAGACATACTTAATCGCTTTATAAAACCTTTGAATAATGATGCGAAATATGCAATTTCGAATTTTGTCAGCATAGACGCGCCGCCACCGATAAAGCATTCTGGCGCGATGCTGTGTAGTAGAGGTTAAACTTTTACCTCATAAGTAAGTACGCTAAAATCTTCAGCTGCATCATCACTTACTATCCGGTTAGATCGCAATCAAGTAATAGTATAGCGTAATATAAATCGGCTGACCTGGTCCTCGGTGGGCGTGGACAGGCTCTGCGAGGCGAGCCAGGCCTCGATCTTGGGCGAGAAGTGTTGTATGATGGCGCGCACGTTGACGAGGCAGTTCGCGAGCCGCAGCGCCTCCGCCTTGAACTCGCCGTCGCCCGTCGAGTAGCGTAGCGCTGTTGAAACAAACAAGGGGTATTTTAGGAGAATTGTACTGTATTTCTCTTTTGTTCATTTTACTTAAAAAGTCACACTGTACTGTATCTCTTGGCAATGCCTAATCAAAGACTAGTCTGTGGTAGACTAAAGTGAAACAGACTAAGAAAATGGCGCCTTCCAATATGGACACTTCAATGGCTTCTGAGTATTAAGTATACTGAGCCATATAGTAAACGTCAATTCGTACATCTACACACGCGGTAGCGTGTCAAGCCCAGTTCAAAAACAGAACTGGCAAGCGCACTATGTGTAATATTACACGAACCACCTGGAGCCACTTTTGAGACCCTCATATCTCAAAAACTGTTTACATTTTTCTAATCCGCATAGTTGGCAGTGGCGGTTGCAGAATTAACCACAGCTACTTTACTGTAAAGTGGGTCTTGTTCATTTCATTTCATTTCTTTATTTGCCATTTCACATACATACAATGATTACACAATATACAATAAAAATAATAATAATGTGAAGTCAATTTGTTCTCACCCATGTAGAACAGGTTGTCGAACACTTGGTGCATCCTGATGAGCTCGTAGTACAGCTGGTCGTAGGAGGCGGGCGTCGGCAGGAACGTGTCACCGAACGTGATGAACAAGTTGAAGATGTTCACCACCTGCAACGGATTTTAGTCATTACTCATCTTGATATATGGACGTCTACTGTTTGGCAGAGGCGTCCCTAGCAGCTCCACGCGACTAATTAGCGTCCCTAGCCGCTCCACGCAACTTATTAGTAGGGAAGCCCAAAAGGGGATTTTGGTAGTTACTCGAGCGTCGTGGGGACCTATTGGACTATTAATGGTTGATTATGTATGCTAAAAAAAAAGGTTAGGTGTATTATGATGTATGCTATTTCGGTGAACTAATTTTTTTATTTTATTTCTTGATTCACATCATTCAGTGTGTGAAAACGTTATGTGAATAGCCCCCTGCTTTATCATCACACTTAAACGATTGAAGTTTGAGCTGACCTGTTGCGCCATGACGAAGATGTTGTGCCTCCGCAGCAGCGTGCTCTCGTTGGTGACCAGGAACTTGAGCAGCGCGATGAGCGCGGCCCACAGCGGGCGCCAGTCGCGCGCGAGGCGCACGCGGCCGCGCTTCTGGTAGCTGAGCAGCCGCAGCAGCACGCCCACGCACAGCTCGTACAGCTCGCCCGGGAACTTCTTCAGTAGATGGCACATCATGAACTCGACTAGAAGATCTATGATAGGAAGCCATGCCACGGAATAAATAATAGTACCTAACGGTACAGAAGGCTCACTCCGCAAGATGATTTAAAGAAATAGCGACTCTATAGCGCTGACACAAGAAGTGCAATACAGTTCGCAATAGCGCCTGGCTCCGCCCTCCGCTATACTCCTACAGCGATAGTAAAAGGTGGTCTCTTTCTATCGAGTGACTATCTCACTCGACGTACTAAGGTTGTCTCGCAATCGGGCACACGCAGCGCGTAAAATAGACCGTACAACAACTAACGCGAGCAAAGTAGCCGACGCGCGACGGCCGTCTGAAATTAGTACGTCGAAACGGCTACCTGCAGTTTCTTCGATCACGTGATAAGTGGATCTGGCCTGGCCATGCATTTGCAATTGGGTAGTTGATTAAATTTTTTTAACGCAGGTCATTTTGAAAATATAAATTATTATGAAGCTACTGTAAATATGTAATTTATTTGATAAAAAACTCGCAGAGTGGTAATTTGTTATTCGATGACTTCGGCTACGTTTCATCATCGGAATACAGACAGTTTCAGCCTTTTCCACATAATTCCTGTGAAAACTGTATTAAAATTCAGAAGTTCCTGAGATCAGCACGAGACACTCACGAGTAATTAATAATGTGTGTATTTAGCATGTAATAACTAGAAGAATGATACAGACCTATTAGAGTAGAAGCTAAGGGTTGCGAAGGTGGCTCTTCAGGAACTATTTTTCTATGGCGCATTGGAAGTCTATACAATTGTACCTGTGAAAAATAGTATATTTTTACTTTTTCATTCTCAATGATAGTACAAAGTGTTACCGATACTCAAAATTATTATCACGTTAAAGTTTGTGTACCAATTTATATATTTGGAAAGCCATAGATCCCGAAGGGTTTGTGAGAACCCGTATTTCAATTTCTAGTGACAGGACATAAGAGGATAGAGGTACAGCTGATCCTGATTTAATACCAAGTGGGAAAAACTTTATGGTTCACAAAGTTTTGACCGAAATCTGTGTGTGGTTCTCTAACCCACTTTTGGCTGGTAGACCCGTGCCCAGCTGTGGGGCATAAAATAAAAATAAAAAAAAGAATCGGCTCAAACTGAGAACCTTCTACTGTTTTGAAGTCGGACAATATACTCAAACCTTCTCCAGAATGTTACAAATACGTTCCTGAAAACCGCATCAAAATCGGTTCTGCCGAACGCGACATAATCGGGGACAAACATACATACATACAATACGGGCCGAATACAGAAACAGAACCTTTTTTTAAAAATCTGTTAAAAATGAGGTTAACAGAGGATTCACCTTAAAAGTAAGATTCTGGTCGTGCATGATGGAGTTGGCGAACTGCTCCTCCACGATGCAGGTGAGCGTGATGAAGCACAGGCTGCACTTGCTGACGCTGCTCTCCGCGCGCGTGTCCGCCATCACTATCGAGCTGCGACAGAGTGCGTTCTCACTGCATCACCGTGGTATTACATACGGCTCCACAGAAGACCAGCACCTTGCATGCTGGCCTTCCCACGGACCATATGCTTGGTGAACGCTGAGTGGATGCCATTTTGGGACCACATCCGCATTTTTATTTAGTTTTGTTTTTCGTTTCACTAGTTTTGTTTTGTTTTTTAGCATTTTTTTTTGTATTCTTTTTGTACTTATTCCTTTTTTTTTGGTTCTGAATAAACTTGTTTTCTTTTTTTTCTTTTCTTATTACCACAGAATACATAATGGTACAGAAGGTTCACTCCACAAGATGATTTATAGAAAAAGCGACCCTAGCACTGACACAAAAAAGTGCAATTCAGTTCGCAAAAGCGCCTGACCCCACCGCTATCCATCTAAAACTGTGCTTCTCTTTCTATCGCGTAACTGTATCTTTTTCAACGTACTAAGGTTGCCTCGTACTCGGGCGCACACAGCGCGTGAAATTGACCGTACAAGAACTAACGCGTGCAACCTAGCCGACGCGCAGCGGTCTTCTGCAATCAGTCCGTCAAGACGGCTTCATGTAGCTTCGTCGATCACGTGATAAGTGAACATTCAATTTTCATTTGGTTCTTGCAAATATTACACAGCAGACTTATAGCTATAATTTCTTTTTGATAATAGTATCACAATTTTACTCACCAATATTGAAAGAATGTGACTAATAAATTCGTCGGCTGCTCGTTATCCAAGGCTTGGATTTGAGCTAAGTTGGGCGGCGTCTGAAACAATTATGACTAATGAAGAAATACGTTGCCAAAAATTTCTCAAATATGGCGTCACGCGTCACTCATTTCGGTACCGCTGACAGCACATACCGCTGTCTGTCGCTTACATTAGCGCCACCACCTAAATCCTGGGTACGTTGTTTTGCCTTCAAATCAAAAGTAAATTTACTAGACAAACGTACTTTCCTAAAAAAAAAGCTTCACCTTAGATTGTTAGGACATCCAAATGTTTCCGTTCACTTGAAGTTCGTTCAATCGGTTTTCTATTTTGTTGCGGTTCAGGCGCGCCGCCTCGTACAACGCCATTGTGTTACCTGGTGCGGAGACAAGGTGGCGGGCGGCGAGGGCGGCGCGGAGGACGCGGCGGCGGAGGACGAGTGCGCCAGCGTGGTCATAAAGTTGCGGTTCAGGTGCGCCGCCTCGTACAGCGCCATTGTGTTACCTGGTGCGGAGGCAAGGTGGCGGGCGGCGAGGGCGGCGCGGAGGACGCGGCGGCGGAGGACGAGTGCGCCAGCGTGGTCATAAAGTTGCGGTTCAGGTGCGCCGCCTCGTACAGCGCCATTGTGTTACCTGGTGCGGAGGCAAGGTGGCGGGCGGCGAGGGCGGCGCGGAGGACGCGGCGGCGGAGGACGAGTGCGCCAGCGTGGTCATAAAGTTGCGGTTCAGGTGCGCCGCCTCGTACAGCGCCAGCAGCATGCCCTCTTCACCGCCGCTGCGGACAGCAACTATTATACTCTAAAACTCTACCAATATATTTGAATGAGAAATTAGGGTAAGTACAGGTTATTGAATCGGGAGTCCACCATACATCTACAACCAGCGCCACAAGTGGACAACCATTTGATCGGTATTTATGGAGATTGATAATGTATGGAATCCATAGTATCCACAGGACTGGTGAAAAACCAACCTTCATGGGGGCAGACTTACAAGCAAAAGCTATTTAATAATACAATTGAATGTATTAATCATAAGCTTACCTATTTCTCTGTCCCCTCACAACGGGTTGTGTCTCGTCACTGGTGAGGAATATTCCCCCCACCATGCTCGTGAGGGACGAGAGCCAGCCGCCGCCGCTCGCCTGCATGCCGCCAAACGTGGACATCACGAAGTCGTTCAGTGCCGCTGTTATTACTTGACCATAGCTGGGTACAAAATATTGTGTTGTCCTTATATTATAGCAAACAAAATAATTGCCTAAAACCTGGTACAATTAACCCTGACAAGTGACTACTTACTTTTGATATTCGACCTAGCTATGTGATGGAAAGAATTGGCAAGAATGAACCACACAAGGGTTCTAATAAAACGCTGCCTCCGAGGTCTTGGCCCTCAACAGGAAAAACTTGTGTGCCCTTACCCTTACGTGGGCACTTACAAGGCACTGTAAACTGACTTGACACAACTTCAAATTGTAGGTTTGAGTGGTGAAGAGTAGACACTTACCCATTCAACGCCAGCTCATCGTCCAGTATTGACAATTTCACAACATATGGATTAGCAGACTCTTGCTTTTTGTAATTCACCAGGAACATCAGGAGCAAAACTACATCATAACCTAAAAGAGTGATAAATATTATTTTTAATGTTGCCACCACCAAGTCAAAAATATATGTAGTACTTAGGATTTGGTAACAACAAACACGGAACACCTAAATCAATAAGAATTACTTCACAGAGGTTTAATTAATTATGCTTAAAGTCAATCCTATTAATATGGAACTAAGGGTTAGATCTCTGGGACATGCTGGATTTATGAAAATTATTATGAACTTTAGTAACAATGGTAATTTAATTTCAAATGGTATATATGAAAAATTCACTGAAGGGAAAACATTAATAAAGTAACTATAACAGAAATTAAATTGTCTTCCATGATCTTATTCTCACTTATATTCACACACCTTGCAAAACAGTGCTGTGAAATCTTTTATGTAAAATTTTAATAGTCAATATCATTTCTTTGAAGTACACAAGAAAACTACTTTCACTGGAGTTTATTGGACTTCAGCTTAATCTCTTGACAATGTTAGCTGATGGCAGGAACGGTTTCAACCAATCAGGGGTTGTTCACTCTATAACACAACCAGTGATCTTTCGGATGTGCTGCTGCCTACTCCTACCTTGACATCATATACCACCAGCCTCTAGTACTGCACACGTGATTGCCAGAGATTAGTGGTTGAGTTACAGCTAAGTTTTTTTTTTTCAAATACATAGGCTAGAGCTTGATTGTTATCACACCTGGAAAGTGATGATACAGTCTAAGGTGGAACGTGCTTGCCTAGGAGATGCCTATTCACTCTTGCTTTGTAGGTGCCCAGGTTGTAAGTGGCAGGAAAGACAGTGCCTGGGAGGGTGTTCCAAACCTTTGTAGTGCGTAGTTAGTTGGAATTTTAATTGTTAAGTTACCATGTTGCTGTTTTTCAGTGGAGGTGCATAGCAGCTGTATGAGGGGCTCGAACAAGGAGTGCAGCATCAGATATTCCACCAGCGGATTCTCATCAATGTTATCAATCCCAGTTGCAATTATCAGCAATAACTTTAGTACCATTGACTTTAAACTGTCAGGAACATCTCCTATATGAAATATGGAATATTTAGTTTTTATGACAATGAGTAGGTATAGACATTTCAATTGATGAAGACATGCCCCACTCTGTCAAAATTGTTTGTTTCATTCGGTTCGTAAAGAGTTTGGCAGAGAGGGGCACGTCATCGTTGATTGAAGTGGATTTTAGAGAGTACATTATTTTATGGTAGAGAATAATTTACAAATTCTGGTTTATTACTCTCTGTTATGAAATTTAATAAATTAAGTTCTGCTTATAAATTAAATTGAACTGCAAAAGTTTTCAGAAAGAAAAGTTCTTCAATTCAATTTTGAGCTTATGGCTTGCAGCTGTACCAGTGAAGGTGAATTGTACCCTAATTGGTACAATTCACCTGCCAATGTCAGTGGTGATGCAAAAGAAACACAATTTAATATGTGGTGATAACTGTGAATCTCTAAGCAAAGTACTTTAGTGTGAGTTTTTATTTTTATAGTAGGTACATATATTTATCTTAGTTTCACAACCTCAGTAGTCAGTATTTTTCAATTATTTTCATGTCAAATTTTTAATAATATATTATGAAAAAAAACTACATACCTGAAAGTACTGTACTACAATGCTCTAACAGTTTTTGCATTCTTAAATTAGCATTTTCAGTTCCTAATAATATACTCTTTATATTGAGAGTGGGGTCCTGCCCTGCTCTTTGGTACATTGTGGTTAAAATTGCACTGAATGTTTGAAGGGCATACACCAACCTGAAAACTATTTCATTTTAATAAAAATATTTAAAAAATACCATTAAGTATCGAATGATAATTTTGCTATGTATAATTAAAAGAGAATTACTCCTTCAGCAAAAAACCAATCTACAGAGTAGGATTCAGATCCACACACAGCGTTTAATACCACTAAAACCAACTTAACCATAAAAGCTTTATTTTACTCTTTCCTATATTTATGCTTTGAAAATAATGTCGAATGAAGGCGACTCGATTTAAATCCTTAGCCAAAAAAAGTAATATTATTAAAGCCTGCCTTAGCCTTACTAAAGTGTACCTTATATGGTGTTCTTGACCTAACATTTCAATGCACTGCATCACCAATAAATTTATATTATCTTTCAAGTTGTTCAACTGTTCCACAGTAAGTTTGTGTATCTCTGCCTCCAGCTGTGGAATTTTAGGCTTGAGAAGAAAGAATTCATCCCAAAATGTTGGATTGTCACTAGTTAAATCTTCACCACGAAAGAATGATTCATATATCTGCACAACCTTCTCTTTTAAATGTCTTTTGGAACCAGAACCGCTTCTTTTTCGTGTCGCCATAGCTTTTGGGTAATATAATAGCTGGTGATAGTGAAATTCAGCTACTCGTTCACTTCTCGGAGCTACGTAGGAAGAATTAGATAAAACTGTCAGACACTGTTATTTAATTTAAAATTCATAAGTACTCCATACTGGATACAAATTTGCATTGGCTTGGCTATAAAATTATTATTAAATGATTTATTATCTATTAAATATAAAGAAATAATTATGTATTATTTTCAGTTTCCACAATCAAATCCACAGACCAGGAACATCAGTCATTGTCAAAATCAAATGTCAATGTCCAATGGACATTGATCAATAGTCAATGTCTTTTCCAATCAACGTAATGACGTATATACTCTATGGAGATCAGTGTCTATGATGGATGTAAAGCATGGAGATAAAATGATATTATGTAGGATATTATGTTAGGTCCATGAGTATACATTCCCTGGTCTGTGATGGTCAAGATTGGTGTTTGTGGCTGTGGTTTGTGGTCTGTGATTCGTGTTTCGAATTTGGTTTCGAACAGCTTTGGGTTGGGTCTGTGAACGCCAGTGATATAGAGACTAGACTAGAGTAATCTGTGGGTCTGTGCACAGACCAGGAACCATAGAGTATATCGGCGATCTGTGTTTCGAAGTGCGTGGTTGACTAAAAATAACATCACATTTGGTTTTGTTTCAATTTTTATCAAAAATGAAATCTAAAAAGCGTCATCATAATTCTTCCGAAGAATCAGAAGAGTCTGATGCTAGTGTTAGGTCCAGCAGCTCATCAGAAAGCGATAGTGATGATTCGTCGATAACCGAGCCCCGCCACAAGAAGAAAAAGAAACGTGCCGATTCTTCAGATTCGGACAGCAACTCCGATCAAAAACGTGCTAAGAAACGCAAACATAAGAAAAAGAAAAAGAAGCATAGCAAGAAAAAACGTCGATCCGATTCCCTCGACGACATATCTGATGATGCCATTTCAATAAGCGACGACGGCGAAATCTCCAGTAAGAAAAGGCGTAAACACAAACACAAGCATTCCAAACGAGGCCACAGCTCCGCTAGTGAGGGTAAACTTACTAAATTAAATCTTTCCTAATATTTCTATATTCCATGTGAATTTGTGCAAGTGGTGGACCTGATACTTTTCACATTATTACTGTTTATTACTTCGTTACTATTTGATGATATAAAATATGGCGGTTTTTTCTGTACAGATGAGAGATATGAAAACCACGGTGAGCGTCGTTTACACAGCGTCGTGAAGGAACGTCGCGCTCCTTCAGAAGTGGGCAGTCAGCCCACTCGTACTTATTATCAGTAAGTTCATAACTAACACATCTGCTCATCCTTTAACACATTGCAAAATAAAGACAGAAGAAAATCTTATTCATTCTAAGTTATTTACATTGTGCTGTTCTCTCTGTATTACTCCCATGTTTTGAAACCTCACAGCAACATCTTGGTGTATATATCAATAGCAACACAATATGCTGTTTGCTTTGAAAACTATTCATCAGTTTGGAATCTTAAAAGAGAACGAATCTCCTCCCGAAAACCTAATTAAACTAAAATATGTAATTGATAAAATAAATTGATATTTTATAAAATCATTTATTTTAGGAAAGAATATCATGAGCCTGCATCTGTTGTTAACAATTATTCCAGAGAAGAGGAATTACAGAAGTTTTACAGAGGGACCAGTAAAGAGAAACGTGACTACAGAGACAATTATGAGCGAGAAAGGAGAGACAGGTCTGAGCTAATAAAATAACTGCAACCTCAAAAACACTTCACTGAATTAAAGCAGATGTTACTTAAGAGAAGTCTATGAATCTATGATATAAATCATTCTAAAACATCCAATGTCACTGATTACAGTACTTAATAAAACTTGTGTGCGTGCGTGCGTGCGTGCGTGCGTGCGTGCGTGCGTGCGTGCGTGCGTTCGTGCGTTCGTGCGTGTGTGTGTGTGTGTGTGAAAAATTGAGGAGCTACAGCTCAGGTGTGCCAACTTAGACATTATTTATTGCTGCACTTGAGAAGTTGCTGGCGACCCCTTGGACCTCAATGACTTTAAGGCCACATCACTGACACTGCACTGGTATGAATCCAGGCAAACTTTGCAAAAATCCTACCACCCATAGAAATTGATACTTCTATGGTACAATATTTTTATGTAGCTATTTATGAAATAATATCTGGATGACCGAGCTTTGCTCGGTGGCCAATAGATGGCAGCAGTAGTCATATATTTATTTTTTTGGTAAATTCGACATTCTCATAAAAATGAATCCTAGCTAGATCGATTTATCGCCCCCAAAACCCCCTGTATACTAAATTTCATGAAAATCGTTCAAGCCGTTTCCGAGATCCAGATTATATAGAAATATACATATATACAAGAATTGCTCGTTTAAAGGTATAAGATTTGGTACTAGGCCTAGGTGTCATACAATTGTAATATATTAAAGAATAAAGAATTTAGCCTAATAATCATGTGGTTCATAGCAAATTTTCACTACAGGTATGCAGGCAATGAAGACAAATACAACAGACAAAGAGACAAGTATGGACAAGGTTCACATTTCTCTGCTAATCCGGAATACAGTGGAAGGCACAGAGAATATGATGACTATAAGAGGTAGTTTTCAACATCTTAAGTATGGCTCAAAAATAAAAATTTACTTGACACAAAGTGATAATGTCTGAGTATCAGTAGAAAAACACAATAAAAACCTAAACCAATCAGAAAAACTGCATAGTAAAAATTTCTTACTAAAGAAAAATCAAAAAATCATCATTAAAAGTTTAGACATTATGTTCTTAAATGTACATTAGGAGTGTCCAGGTGCAAAAAGTTTAGGACCCAGAAATAAAAAGACAACTAAATAGGTACAACATGAAAATTTGTATGCAATAATTTAATATTGAAATTTCAAGGTTGTAAAAATATTTTTATGAATTATAATAGGCCAGTGAGGTATGAGGAGCAGAGAAAAGACGATCATTACAAGAGAGAGCCACAATATGAGCCCAGAGAAGACACCAGAGGTTTGTAATATAAGTTTTGTTATACTTATAATATTATCCTTCCCAAATCAAGTCTCTTGTTTGAAGTGTTGCCTAGAAGTTTGGTCTGACCATCTTTGTTAGACATTACAGTTTTTTTATTTATTTATTTATATGTATTTTGTGCAAATTATTAATTAGGATGACTAAAAATGCAAGACTATACAGAACATTCTTTGTGATTCATAAAATATTCGTAATTTTAACTTTGATGCATATTTTACCTTTAGGCAATAACAAATACAACCGTTACGAGCAGAAACCCTTCCAGAGGACTGAGTATGATGACAGACGTGACTATCGTGAAAGGTACAGTTTTTCAATTATTTTCTTACATATTTCATTTGTGTGTCAATGTTAATCTTAATATATATAAATCTCGTGTCACAATGTTTGTCCTCAATGGACTCCTAAACCACTTAACCGATTATAATAAAATTCGCACACCATGTGCAGTTCGATCCAACTTGAGAGATAGGAGAGATTAAATCTCAATTTATCAATTTTTTTATATCCGTAATGGCAAAACAACGTTTGCCGAGTCAGCTAGTAGTTAATTAAAAATTTCAATTATACACAGACAACCTCCAGCCGAGCCCGACCGCTACCAAGAGAAGGAATATAACAAGAGGGATAAGTACCGTGACGACAGGCAATCTATAGAACGGTATGTATTTTAATAGTTTATATGTTTTATTATAATAGAAAACTATAACACTATAGACATAAGTAAAACTTACTGCTCATAAATAAAATATTCACAAGGCTTCAATAATGTTTATTCTGAGTTATTATCATACAAATTATTATGTTAATTTGGGGATAAGTCAGGATAAATTCTTGTGATACAGAGTAATGTTTTATTTATAACATTGCTTACATGATAGACATTTGTGTGTGTACCGTGAGGTGTGCATGTGTGCGCCGCCGCGTATATTTTGCGCCGTTAAACGACTGTATTTGTTTTTACAGTGACAGCTCTACAGACAATAATAATGACTTCTGTCAGAAAATGTTGCAGATGCAAAGACATTTTAATGTTTTCGCCTTAGATGATAATTACCCTAGGCATGTGTGAGACACGGCTAGCTCTATACATTCAGTTGAATGTATAGTTGTACCTTTGTAATTAAAACATCGTGAGGACAGAGTAAGGCTGCCCAGACGTTATATTTGTTGACATGCACATGATGAAAAAATGAAGGGAGTCTTTGCAGGACATCACTTATGATACGGAGAGTCTTTGCAGACATCACTTACAATGTGGAGAGTCTTTGCAGAACATTACTTATGATACAGAGAGTCTTTGCAGACATCACTTGTGATATGGAGAGTCTTGGCAGACATCACTTATGATGTGGAGAGTCTTTGCAGGACATTACTTATGATACAGAGAGTCTGCTGACATCACTTGTGATATGGAGAGTCTTTGCAGATATTACTAATGACGTGGACATTCTTTGCTGGACATTACTTATGATACAGAGTCTTTGCAGACATCACTTGTGATACAGAGAGTCTTTGCAGACATCATTTATGACATGGAGAGTCTTTGCAGACATCACTTATGATGTGGAGAGTCTTTGCAGGACATCACTTATGATATGGAGAGTCTTTGCAGACATCACTTATGATGTGGAGAGTCTTTGCAGGACATCACTTATGACGTGGAGAGTCTTTGCAGGACATAACTTATGATTTGGAGAGTCTTCGCAGGCCATAACTTGGTTATACTTTCTTATGTTACCATTTTCATTAAAGCCTGATTGAAAGTAATAAAAGAAAATTTTATTAAAATGTAGTAGTACATTATAAAAAGAAAACAAACTATTGTGGAAATAAAATAATATGTGAATACAAAGGTAATAAGTATTAGCGCCTTTAAAAACAAACGAAAGAAGAAGAAAGAAAAAACGTTTATTTAATTGAAAAAGGAATACAGCCACGGACTAAAAAAATAGGTTTTTTGTGTAATGGATAAAACCATAGGTCAGGGAAGTAATTTTAAACTATAAACGATTAGATCCAAAAATCATTACACCTGGACAAAATTAACTTATACAACAAAAAACAAGTGTCATACTTATTATAAAAAGAAAAAAATACAATGAAATAAAAATAAATTGGAGTAAACAAATATACAGAAAATTGGATTAAACCAGGATGCAGAAATGTTTAATGACTTGCAGAAATCATAAAAGAGTAAAAAGTGAAGAATATTATTATATTCAAATAAATTAACCAAAAAGAATATTTAATTTATCGTAGAGATTCTGATTATACTTGCAGAGCATGAATATTATAGGAATTGAAGTTAATTGAAATTAAATCTTTATCAAGATTACCATCATCACCATAAATCTTTAATCATTAAAGTGCAGCAACATAAAAGTGAATATGCATTTTAACTTATTGAAGAATATTAAGTTACCAGATAATGTACAATAAATATAAATTATGAAGAAAACAACAAGAATAAAACCAGAAAATAATTTAAAAGATCAACAACAACACTCAAGCTTAACAACAACAACAGTGAAGCTGGTAACAAGACCAAGTTTGATCTTTATGTCAAAATACTAGAATAAAGTATTTGACCTGTTCCTTGAAATTATTCCAAAATACTGAGACAGAATCAAAGAATTTTAGGAAGAAAATAAATGGATGCTGGAAGAAAATAAATGAATTGAAAACTCGCATAATAAAAGAAATAAAACATTATGATGTAAAAAGGACACATTTTAAGGGTCACTTATATAGACAGTGCCACATGATAAAACTATTTTAATTAGAAACTGAATAAAAATATTGAAAGAGTGATAAAACAATGTGATATGTAAATGCCAGCAGTTATACAACCAGTTAAGTTTCACCTCTAGTAGAAACTTAACAAATTCCAACCCCACTATTATAGGCAGAAATACACACTCGAAAAAAAAATATTTGAATGTTTGAATTGTTTAAGATTTTTGCACCACTAACTTGAAAAACACGAAAATAATATCTTGTAATATAAAATTATATATTACATATAAAATAGACATATCCACGATTGGATGCAAAGCAGTAGGTATTTCTTCGTGAATCTTCATTCCATTGAAACGTGACCGAAGCAACGGTAAGTGTATAAGGAGTGTCAAAATAACTGATACATCGTGTTCGGATGTTTTTCTTGTTTATAACTTAGCTCACTTGGGATTTTACTTATTATTATTGTGTAGTTATTTATGCAACTGTTACGTAATGAGAGTCATTTTAACTTAAGTGCTGTTTTTGATAAAATGCCAAAATAAGATAGCGCCAGAGTGAAATTGACTTAATAAGTACAGTTGCAAGGTTTTATCAACAACCAGGAAAAATGAAAATTAAATAGAATATAATTAAAGAAATCAATTTATTAAAAAACAATTGAATTATGGCTTTTGATAAATATTAACATTATATTTGGAAAAAATTATGAAACTAATTGTTCCCTGTGCCGAAGTTGTAGATGGAAATGACAACTAAATTGTTTTATCATGAATTTAAATCGGTATAAGTGTAAAAGTAAGAAACATTTTCGAAAAGAGGGTCATTTTGATAAAATTTTCAATTTCTTGATTGGAACTTTTTGGTAAATAAAATACACCAAATCGTTAAAGAAGTTTTAAAACGGTAAAATAAAACAAGTGATATTTAGGGACTTTGTGTAGAAAGATAATTTTATAATTCTCTTTATCATTTCTGTTAAGAAAGTGGACTTAAATTAAAAATTGTACATAGAGATATTAGGGATTTAAATTGTAATAATAAGGATGTAATGCACTAATATCTGATTCCTATACCTTTAAACATTTTGCCCAATAATTATCCTTTATATGCAAAATTCTTTATGGCGTATTTGTTGTGAATAATAGTTGATTAAAGGTGACATTAAATTATGTGAAATTCACCTAAATTCCCTGTCAATTACAGGAGCCGCGATGTTCGTCGTGATAGACCCGGCCGGCCAGACAAACCGCCGCCACCGATCTCCTCGCAGTACAAGTAATTATTTTTTAAACTTCGAGCCAGAGCGTGCATACACCTATTACATATATTATGAATACTTACACTAATATTCCTAAAACTCAAGTTAAAAGAGAATTTTCGTGTTGACTGGTGTGCTGAATCATATTAAAGGAGGATTTTGTGGTTGACTGGTGTGCTGAATCAAGTTAAAGGAGGATTTTGTGGTTGACTTGTATGCTGAATCATATTAGAGGAGGATTTCCTGGTTGATTTGTATGCTGAATCCATTAAAGGAGGATTTTCTGGTTAACTTTTGTGCTGAATCATATTAGAGGAGGATTTTTTTGTTGACTGGTGTGCTGAATCATATTAGATTAGGATTTTCTGGTTGACTTGTGTGCTCAATCAAATTAAAGGAGGATTGTCTCGTTGATTTATGTGCTGAATCATATTAGAGGAGGATTTTCTGGTTGACATGTGTGCAAAATCAAAAGGAGGATTTTTTGGTTGACTGGTGTGCCTAATCAAATTAGGGGAGGATTCATTGACAATTATTTAAATGTTAAAATAAGCAATATAAATAATCACTACTGGGAGTCCTAGGGTAACCAGTAAAGATATTCCGAAAGGGTATTTCACCTTCATTACTCGCGCAGAAATTAAGATACTGTTTGCTCGTCCAGGGGTCACTCAAGATCAAGAAGTGCAGAAGATCGGTCATATAAAGAAAAGAGGGAAGACAAGAGCCGTGACAGGTACAAGGAGGAGCGAGACACCAGACGGGAGCGATACAAGGAGGAGCGAGATGACAGGCAGGACAGATACAAGGAGGAGCGAGACGACAGGCGCGACAGATACAAGGAGGAGCGCGATGACGGGCGGAGAGAACGGGACGCTCGTAGGTCAGAAAAGCCTGAACCGCCTAAACCACGGGAGCGGAAGAGCAGGTAGATACTAATTTATAACGTTAGTCAAATCCTTCCTAGGTGGACGGACCACATGAAGAAATTCGCGGGCAGTCGCTGGCGCCAGACGGCAAGATCGTGGTGTTTGGTGGTCATTTCAGGAGGCCTCTGTCCAGCAGTGGACGTCCATCGGCAGAAGCGACGACGACAAAGTTAAATCCTTACAGAAATGTTTAACTATACTCTGTCTATTCGTTTATTTTCTCTTTGACACATGACCAGGTCCACTTATCACGTGATCTAGAAAATACAAGTAGGCGTCTCGACGTACTAATTCCAGATGGCCGCCACGCGCCGAATACCTTCCTCGTCTTAGTTCGGATACGGCCTATTTCACGCGCTGCGTGCGCCCGATGACGAAGTAGCCCTAGTAGGTCGAATGCGATAAAGTTACGCGATAGAAAGAGAAGTTCTTTTTTGGGGCGTGGCCAGGCGCTATTGCGAACTGAATTGCACTTTTTCGTGTCAGCGCTAAGGTCGCTATTTTTAACCGACTTCAAAAAAGGAGGAGGTTCTCAATTCGTCGGAATCTTTATTTTAAATCATCTTGCCGAGTGAGCCTTCTGTACCTTTAGTACTATTATGTATTCCGTGACATGACATATAACAATATCGAGGGACCAAAAAGAGCCAAACTCTTGCTATTGCTATTATTTCTCATGTGTCAAAAAGAAAATAAACGAATGGAAGAGTGTACTATATAATCGACTTCCCAATAACTGTTGTTGCTTTAGCGAATATATAAAATTCCCGTATCTCGTGTGTTTTTTTGTGTATATTTGGTAGGTTTGAGCGCCTGAGTAAACTGTTTTTCACATCCCTAGGTGAATCCCTAGATTTATAACTCAAAACAACTACAAATTTTTATTTTCACTTTTTATTTTGGCAGATTCGATAACGGAACAGACAACAAAGAATACAGTTGGGGTAAGACGGACGTGAAGAAAGAGGGAGACAAGGATCAAGGGGAGAAGGAGAAGCCCAACTTCGGGCTGTCGGGCAAGTTGACGGCCGACGCTAACACCGTCAACGGCGTGGTGGTGAAGTACACCGAGCCCGACGACGCCAAGCAGCCCAAACGGAGGTGGAGGTCAGTGACCGCGCCGACTATACGTGTTATATTATCTTCTAATATCTGGGTGACCGAGCTTCGCTCGGTAGTATTACTACAGGCCAATAGATGGTAGTAGGAGTCATTTTTTTTGGTAAATTCGAGATTTTCTAAAAGTTATTCCTAGCTAGATCGATTTATTGCCCCCAAAACCCCCTGTATACTAAATTTCATGAAAATCGTTCGAGCCGTTTCTGAGGTTCAAATTATATGGAAATATATATATATACTAGTAGGGCGCGTGTGTGCGCGGGCCACATGTGGCCCGCGTGCTGTCTTCCCGCCCATTAAGGTATCGCCGACATCTCCATCGCCCATTGAAATCCGATTGGCAGTGAGCTGAAAAAATTACCAGGGAGCACTGTCATGGTTTTAAAGATAGTTAAGGGCAGTTCGATCAAAATAATACGTTGAACCTCATCAGATGAGGTTCAGCGTATTTTTTTGTTCGAACTGCCCTTAACTATCTTTAAAACCATGACAGTGCTTCTCAATCATCATCCAAATCCTAGATCACTATCTCTTCTCATAGTATGTACATTTTCCATGGAAAGATAAATTCCGCCACAGTGAATTTATCTCCATGCATCCCGTAGAACTTGAGATCCTGATCAACTCTTGCTAAGAAACCACTCTCTTATCTTTTAAACTTTCCGAGATAGAACAACACTAAATTAGTATGGCGGCCATCTTAAATCCGCCATTTTTTTTTTTTTCAGCTCACTGCCAATTGCTTGAAGTTCCGAGTATTTTTTGTTTCAGCAGTCCCCACCTAACTATAATACCTTGCCCATGCTCCTTGACTGTCTTTTAAATCCTCAATCATCACCTCATTCCATATTTTCTCTGGTAGTCTTCCAAAAAACCGCATCAAAGCACTTCATGTTTTACAAATCTTGGACTCTTCAATATTCCTCATACATTTTCTATGAAAAAATAAATTCCGCCATTTTGAATTTTTTTTTCTATCCATCAAATAGACCTTCGGGTCCTGATCACTTCTTGTCAAGAAACCATTCTTCCATCTTTTATACTTTCCGAGATATCGGCGAAATTCGTATGGCGGCCATTTTGAATCCGCCATTTTGAATTTTTTTTCAGCTCACTGGCAGTTGGATGACATTTCAAATGACATTTGGTCGAACACCCCCCACCTATCTGCAATACCCTTGGCTGTGCTCTTCACCCGTCTTCGAAATCCTCAATCATCAGCTCACTCCATATTTTTGTTCTTAATGATTTTTTCCCCTCTTTACGAAATGATTAGTAAAAAAAAATTTTTTCATACAAAATTGTTCAGGAGAGGTGATCAATCAGTGAGTCAGTCAGCACAAGCAGCTATATATATAGTAATATATAATATATATATTTTAATCCAATTTGCACTCCATCCAACTTAAAAGATATGGTAGCTTAAATAATATTTTATATGGCAGAACAAAAACAACATAACGATACAGATCTTAATGATCGATGCAATAAAAGTACAGGTTGTAATTTTTACAGATTTTAGTCCGTTCGATTCCCGGGTGTGGCAAATGAATTTTCGAAAATCTTTGAATGCAGTTTTCTTTCTAATCATAAATAAAGGAATGTTCTTTTTGAGTGAGATTTTCAGATGGCATTAAAAAATTCCACCCTATATAATTTTTTGTTTTTTTTTTTTAGATTCTACCCGTTCAAGGGCGACAAAGCGCTGCCCATCCTGTACATCCACCGGCAGTCGTCGTTCCTGATCGGGCGCGACAAGAAGGTGGTGGACATAGCGCTGGAGCACCCGTCCATCAGCAAGCAGCACGCGGCGCTGCAGTACCGCGCCACGCCCTTCACGCGCGCCGACGGCTCGCAGGGCCGCCGCGTGAGGCCTTACATCATCGATCTGGGTACGACAGAGTCCGTTCCACTGATCTCTATTATACTAGTAAGCTGGATCAACCATTCTATACAATTGCTACGGGAGTCGCCTGGTGCTGCAAATGTGCAAGACCGCGGTAACTGCTTAGCACTATTTTTTACAGTCAAATTGATCAATAGGTGCGATGTGCAGGAATAAATATAATATACGCCTAAAACTTCACCTTTATTCTATTAGTGTGAATATCGCGTCTTTATCTCGCTCGCAGAGTCCGCGAACGGCACGTTCGTGAACAACAAGAAGATCGAGCCGCGGCGCTACACGGAGCTGCTGGAGCGCGACGTGGTCAAGTTCGGGTTCTCGCAGCGCGAGTACGTGCTGCTGCACGAGAACAGCAAGGACGACGCGCAGGACGACGACCAGGAGCCCGCGCCCGCCGTGCCCACCGTCGACCGCATCCAGCAGGAGAAGCGCGCCAAGGAGGCCGCCGCCGCCGACGGCGACTAGCTCCAAATAGCTTCCCCCCATCGAACAACAAGAGCATGGAAGCTGCCGATTCATAAGTACAGTGCGACAAGGCTATTTTGGCGCGTGGCCAAAGTCTGAACTAACGCCGCTATCTTGTGCTACTGTTTGATAGTTCGCTCTGTCAGTATATCACTATGTATGCTATGTTATTTTTGCTTACTATTAACTATTTTAAAGTAAAATTGAGGAGATTTTATTTTATGGTTGCCTTTGTCTTGCAACAGCGCCCTCCTTCAAGAGCCAAGAGAGCCATGTCGGACTGTATAAGCAATATCACTAATAAATAAATCGACACTTGTTGCTAATTACCGTCGATTTAAATGTCATTTTATTTTAAGTTCCATGGACGCTCACGCCGGGTTACGCAAAAGTCAGCGCCAAAATGGCGAAAACCAAGTGTCATTTTTACGTTGACAGTCAGCGATCCATAGAATAGAGATCAGTGGTGAAAGATAATTATTGTAGTTCCATGCTCTAGTATTTCCATGTTTACACCTATTCGTTTTCGTCGGACATAAAGGCTCGACGGGTTAATCCGCGAGTTGATATAAGATTGATAAATAAAATTTTAAATTTTTATTATTATTGATCTATATATTGAGATGTCGAAATTGCTACTTTGGGAAACTATTAACTTATTTTAGGATAGTTTAGATTCTAATCTAGAGTCCCGTGATCAGAAACGTTATACCTATACTAGAAAGTTCTTGTTTGTGTACATAAATACATACATTTGACAGCATTTGTTTGTTCTAGCTAATGAGTAGTGGAAAATGACGTCACAATACTTGCGTACTCATTTTGTGGTATATATTTTTGTGTACAAAATATTAAATACATAGATATATTTTATTGCATTTCAAAATTTAAAAGTGAATAAATATTTAAGGATGCTTCGCAATCGAATTATGTTTCATGCGATTCATAAGGAGTAAGAAAGGAGTGGTGCGCGTCTTCGTGGATTGAACGTACTATAGTTTACTGTATAGTCCTTACCACAGACCAAGGAGTGGTCCTTACTGTGACGGCTAAAAGTGACGTCACCTGATATCTTACTACTAAAATTTAAGATAGTTAGCATTAGTTGATTTATCTACAGAGTTCAGCCTAAAAATTTCAGTCTACCTTGAGAATTAGCAAGATTTGGCAACTGCCAAGGATTTTTTAGGTACTTGGCTACTTGGTTAGTCAGAAAATTACAATTGGTAATTCAGAAAATATATTTTAATTGATAACATTTTCGTTACCAAATTAAAAGCTAACTAACTATTCTCCGATACGAATATAATTATTGAATCGTCTAGGAATAATAAGTATGTATTTCTATATTAAGATTTTTTTTTAAATTTAAATTTTAAAGATTCAGAAAATTTACGGTTTTAATATTCCTGTAAGATGGGTATACCTAATCGTGCATAGGTACGATCAACTAAATTTTTGTGGCAATTTTTTTATGTTTTAGTAAAGATAAATAAAACATTTAGTTACTGATATGTATGTTTGGTTTTTATTATAACAGTTCATAGAAAACCACAGGCACATATTACTTTTACTAAAATAAGTTCTAGAACGTATAATAAATGCATTACTATAATGACATCATAGTTTCACTTTGTACCCGATTGTCTACACCCGCCGTCTAACAACCTTATCGACCTATACTAATATTTACATCGAATTGGTCCTCATATTTCTATTTACAAAATTATAATAGCTAGGTATAAATTATAAAATAAATAATTAAATAATAAAAAAAATTACAATTTTTAGTCTGTCGGTGGAATAATAACAACGAAATGGTAGCGACTCGGTTTTAATCTATACATGTCGTGCCTCTTTTTCAACTATAATATACTATCGTCTATCCCTTATGGGTCAAAGGTCACATGGTTCAAAGAGATCCCTAGAAAACCGGGCCTAAGAGGCAGTAAAGTTTCGGAAATGGCAGTATCATCTTCACGTGTTTAAAGAAAACATTTTGCTTGAAAGTGTCCAGTTATAGAAATTAGTCCGAGATTTGCGAGTTTGCACTTTAAACTCTATCTCGAAACTTCAAATTGCAAAACACCACGAACATTTTGAATTTCGCGGGCAGACCCGTTGATTTCGCCTTAAATAGGGATATAAACACTACTTCTAAAGACTAGTGTTAACCTTTTCCACAGACACCAAAAAGATGGTAGATTTTAAAACGCGCTTTAGGTTATAAAACCGAACCGTTACGTGTCTAATATCACAGTTTAAAATGAAGTCTTAAAGATGTGTTTATCGAAGTCTATCTCGGAGGGTTTCCGCGAGGGGCCGGCGCGCGGTTCCAGGAACGCTCTCTGTCCGTCGCACAGCGAGGCGCGCTTCACAATCCCGTTTCTCAGCGGGATGATGGTCGCGTTGGTGGGCCTCGCGCTCGTGCGCAGGGAATGCGTGCGGTAGAGGGGCGGCTTGATGAGTCGGTTGGGCGCGACGCCCACGATGCTGTGCCTGGAGAAGGGCGCGTACGTGAAGGGCGTGCGCGGTATCTCGTAGCCGTCGCACAGCGTGGGCGCGGGCGAGTCGCTGTCGTACATCAGCTCCAGGTACTTCGGCGCGCGCTGCGGCAGCAAGTGCGACGGCTCCATTTCGTGCTCCGGGAAGTCTTCGTCTGCGGAACAGTGTTAGGTGTTATTGGATCATTATAGAGATTTAATGAGCCGCTAATTTTTTAAACTTTCTTTTCGAAGGGTATTCCGTCACAATGAAAATCTTTAAAAATCTTGAATGGAAGTTTCTCTTACTAGTCAAAAGAATGGGCACGCATGCAATTACGGATATAGATTTGGTATAGCGCCAGCTAATTGGGGGCAGCGCCATCTATTGAGCGATGAATGAAATTTTATACCAAATGACGACACACGTCTTTTCTTTTTATAGGTATTGCCATTGCGTTTAGGTATACTCATCTTTTTGGGCACGAAATCAAAATCGGTCCAAACTAGAGAAGAAATAATGTCATGCCCAATGCTCAATGGCCCTTAGGACTAGTCTTAAAAAATAGTTATTCATATTTAGTGATTTGAGCCAAGTGACTTTTACCCTCAAGGCGCATATTTTGTTAATTAGCAAACAACGCCAACAGTTAGGGACACGGGAAAGTTATAAAACAATGCAGATAATTGTCTATAATGACCTTTCGTCGGGCAATGAGTGTGAACTAACCCAGCGTGTTGTCATTCTCGTCCAGCAGGTAGGTGCGGTTGTCGACGGCGTCTGTTCATGCGTCCATCAGCCATGCAACATATCGGATTAGTCGGTTATTGTCGGTCGTCTGCTCCGGCGACACTTGAGGCGTTTAGTAACGTTTTAAGGAAGCATCGATGAACTTATGGAGAGCATGCTGTATCAGCGTCGTTCTTCTTTCTCATTAGTCACAATGAGAAACTCCATAGCAAAGATTTAAATCGCAAGATGGGCCCTAAGCCTACATTGCGCACATCAAAAACCGTCCACAAACATGTTGAGTGAGTGCTCTCAAAATGCTATAGTTTCACATTGTGACAGAGAGGGTAACGACGTGTCGCACACAAGACAAAAACGTGGACTTTTTGGAGGTGTAGGGCTCATCTAGCGATTTAATCTTGCTCCATAGTGCATTTAACGAAAGAAACTTCATCAGTGTTTCAAACTTTTTTCCGTCAAACTGCATAATTTATATTTCATGGATCAGAGAATAAGTTTGTGACTTACAAGTGGTTCGCAAATATCCACGACACTTCTTTAGTGAAATGCACTAATAGATCTCCATGCATTTTATTTTTTTATTTTTGCAAGAATAAGGTCGCTTACACAGATACGTTGCTCACTTAGGTACTTACTAGCTCCATGTCGTTCGTATTTGTGAAAGCGGCCTAATACTGATGAAATCTTAGAACATCTTACACATTCATGGATTAGGGAAAGTATGGATTGTATTTAACAATTTAAAGTACGGAAGCTCCCAAAATAAGATCTGTATGTTAGTAGACGAAATTAGTCGAAAATAAGGTGAATTGACTCTTGGCAAAATCAATATTTTAAGAGTCCTGTGAACTACCATGTCTCCCATACAAACGTAATACCAAAATTATTTGTAATTCGTGTATAATAATATATCGATCATGTTGTGGTGTTATTCGGTTCCGTATAGTAATAATCTATGCTCCTGGCCATATCTGGTACCGAAATACTGTTGTTAAACAAAATTTTAAACGAATTTAGTTTTGCTTATTTATATGTCAAAGAGGACATGTTTTCTGCTTATTTGTTTTGTAATAAAAGCAACACTATCTCGCATCGCATTAGTTCAGGAGCACAGTTTTTATTGTCCAGCTAAAGAAAAACACCAGTTAATAAAGAAAGTTACAAGTTTTCATTCATAATTTTTGGTATTACGGAACTCGACCAAAGTTATAAAAATTTTGATCAAAATTGATTATTATTTTATTTTAAAGAAATATTTCCGAACCAAATATGGCCAGGAGCATAGATTATTACTATATGAATTCGAATAACACCACAACATGATCGAAATATGCACGAATTACAAATGATTTGGTTTTTGCATTAACGGAGACATCGTAGTTCACAGGCCCCTTAAGCTTCAAATATTGAGAACTGTCCAGAACTATTTCGAATTTATGATGGATCAAAACTTAGGTACCTATATAATTATTCCTTTATTTTAGTTAGCGCCATAATTAAAGCTCTGCTTGCAGAACCTGCCTGCGCACTGGTGCAGATCGATTTTTAATAAAAAAAATATTATTAATTCAACGACGTAATCTGCAAAATTATTAGACGCTCTAAACCACACAAGGTCTAAAGCGCTCTGCGGCTATGATCGCAAGTTGGGTCTGCACAACAGTCGTTTGAGCGGACTGGTTGACAGTGCTTGTCCACCAGAAAACCAGTAAATAGGTAGTTCAATGCATGAAGACGCGCCTCACTCCTTCCTAAGTCATTGCGAATCGTATGAAACATAAGAGAAGGGGTGAAGGACGACGCGTCTTCGTCGATTGAACCCACTAAATACTATGTTGTTAAGTTACGCTTTGCGTCAAACGTACGAATAGAATCGATTAATTTTTATAAATTACTAGCATTTCAAAACTGTATGCTGTGTAGTGGGTGTACAAGTAGTAATGCCAGGGGATATATGAAAAATATGTCCTATTCTCAGACAAAAAAATTGTGACGCGAGACTTTCTAGCTGGTGATTTCTTGTCTGCAATTGGTGCGTTTGACGCAAGCATAGCAAGCACCGTATTACATGTTTATAGGGTCTAGGGGTTAGGGTAGGGTAGGGTAGGGGTAAGGGTCCCCGTGTTCGCCTACCGTCGCCCAGCAGCGTGAGGTAGTGCGGCGCCTGGTCGGCGGTGGCGGTGAGCGTGATGTGCGGCGAGGTCTTGTCGCGCAGCGCCGTCACCACCTCCAGGCAGTGCCGGAACGACGGCCGCGCCTCCGCTGAGTAGCTCCAGCACTTCTGCAGCAGCTCGTAGCTGCCGAACCAAAACAATATACGCTACGTCTATGATAACAACATCAAGATGATCCGAACATTTTACGTAAACCTTCTTCATACAAGAAAATGTAGAGCCATGTGTCGAAACTCCTGCGAAATTACTGCGTAGGCTTACAACTTACTACCTACTACTGACGCCGCGCCGGGGGTCCGCCGGGTCTATAGTATAGGTGTCTTTCTTAATAATTAGGTTTGACGGCGGCTTCAATTTTTTGTCGTCGTTTCAGCCGATGGTCGTGCGCTGTTGGACATCCGACATCGGCATCCTGAAAGGACCGCAAAACACCACGATCTTGCGCTTCCTGGCGCCAGCGACTCCCCGTTACTTTCTTGATGTCATCCGTCCACCTGGTGGGGGGGTCAGCCGACACTGCGCTTCTCGGTGCGTGGCAGCCATTCCAGCACCTAGGGTCCGCAACGTCCATCGGCCCTACGAGCTATGCTATGACCGATCGACGTTTGAGACGAAAAGTGCAATATATCGGCGGAAAAAACGGTTTTTTTGTAGATTGTCTACAAGTAAGTACTCGAACGTAATATACCTTATGTGCCGAAGCCGTAGATGTAAATTGTACCTAATCATAAAAACGTGGAAGGGGTATATTGGTTTTTAAGTGTAACCTCTAACGGTTACTGCATCGGCCAAAACTCTAATGAACGCGTCTGCCAGCCAGGCAAACAAGGTATCGAAAGTAATGCAGTGGTTCCCAAATACCGGTAGGTCGGCGGTAGGGAGAAGATTTTTTAGTCGTGTAAATTGGGCACCCCCCAATAGTTACGCGTTAGGTACTGTTAAGTATTCTATGAAGATTTTTTTCTCCTCGCATAAAAATTAAAAGGTACTCACAAAGCGGAGGGGCAGTTGGGCGGGCGGTCGGGCGTGCCGCCTGCGCGCACCAGCGACAGCACTTGCCGGTTGGTGCGCGCGGGGTACGGTTGCTGGCCCAGCGACAGCACCTGAAACACACGACATTCTGTGACTGAGATCTTTTATCATGTGACTGAGGGTCAATTTACTATGCCGCGGAATGGAATGGAATGGAAGCGACTTTTTGCAACGAAATTGTACAAAGCATACTGAACTTTATGTCAATTTTATAACATACAAATAAGAGCAAAAAAAGATCGAGCGTCTTCCAGGGAATCCTCGCGCATTCTCGAGAATTCCTGAGAAGATCTGTGGAATCCGCGGAAAGTGGTGCGAACGGGAAGTCGGTTGGGTCGGTCATAGCAGTGCGGTGCCAAGCGTTTACGAAAAAATTCGCTGGAATTCTCGTGCATCCCAGCGAATTCGCTGGAATTTTCTTGCATCATAAGGCGAAATTGACGCTTCTATTTCATTCCGCCGTGATGTAAATTGAGCCTTACAGAACTGAACCATTTATGTCATTTGGCTACGGCTAACGAAAATCGTGGCAAGGTAGGTTATTTATAGTAGAGAAATTGCGGTTACTGTAACTCATACCTCCCAACACAGAACGCCCCAGGCCCAAACATCTGATTGACATGAAAATACTCCGTCCACTAGGCATTCTACTGCCATCCACCGCACTGGGAGTAGACCTGGAAATGATAAAAAGCACAGTTAGTGTTTGTAGAAGGTGTAACATTAAAAGAGTAGTTCACTCAATTTTTTATCAATCATTCGAAAATCCACAAATGACGACCTATCTATGCAAAAGTCTAAGTAAATAACAATAGCTGTACCTATTGTAAGTAAAAGGAGCAGTCAAATGAATGTAAATACCTATAGGTACTTACCAGAAGAGAAAAGATTTATCATCTCGCTACACCAATAAATTACCGAAATATTATATTAATTGCATTTTCCCATCAATCTGGGTTTTTGGAAAGTTATTCACTGCTGCGTGCAAAATAACTGTTGGACTCCTTTACCGAATGAGTTATAGATAAAGCAACCATGCCTAGAGGATTGGCAGTGTTCTGTACCTTCTCCTTCCTTCCTGTAATAGTCGTTTTTGTAGATGTCCCTGGCGAGGCCGAAGTCTCCGATCTTGACGACGCGGCCGTTGGCTCGGTGCGCCACGAGGCAGTTGCGGCACGCCAGGTCGCGGTGCACGAAGTGCATCTCCTCCAGGTATCGGCAGCCCTTCGTCACGTCCACGCACATGTTCAGCAGGTCCAGCAGCGTCAGGGACTCGGGGGTGTACTGCGGGGTTTCAACTTATGAGGGGCATCATCATCATACCTAACCTAAAGCCAACGAATGGGTCCTAATGAGCTCGAATTCATCGTGACTCGTCGGTATAGCTTCTTTTTACACGACTGCCCAAAAAAGGAGTGTAATGTTTTTAGGATTCATGTATGTATGAATGTGAGTTTCTTTATTCCACCATGTAACTTCTGAACGGTTGCATAGATTTGGACATATTTGGACAGATTTAGACATCGTTAGAATCATCATCATTCCGAGTAACATGAGTTATATTTTTTTGGAAAAGGTCGTTTTACCAGGGCAGTCTTTTTTTTTAATTTTTAAATTATTTACCTACTTGTTACGATCTGTGGTTAAGTTTTTAATGGCAGCACCGGTATTCTATATAATCCACAGAGTACACTGCATAATATTAGAGAGAGTCAAAGAACCGATAACCTCTAGGTAGATGTTCGAAGTGATGGTACTTCATTGATGATACTTTACTTTTCTGCCAACCAGTAGCCCTATTCTGTAACTTGGTGCCTATCAAAGAATGATAGCCACTAGCGAATGTTTATCATCCATTGAAGTTTTGCTAAGGAAATGTTATTTTTATATGCAAACTAAGCTTGCTAAGGAAATTATTTTTATATGTCATAGCAAACTTTCAATGGATAAAAAACATATGCCAGTGGCTATCATTCTTTGATAGGCACCGAGATACAGAATACGGGCGCAGGAGGCAGCATTGTGTCTGATAATAAGAATTATGAATACGTGATATTAACAATCAGGGGCCTATCATCCGGGGCTACTAAAAATATGAACGACTCTAAAAGTTCCAGCACAGAACCTTGGGTCACAGGTAAGAAGTAGGGAGAGCGTATTACCAAGGAGGCTCGCTTCGCGCGCAGGTAGCTAAGCAAGTCGCCCCCTTCCATCAGCTCCATGATGATGTAGTTGGGGTCGTTGTCGAGGCACACGCCCAGCAGCCGCAGGATGTGCTCGTGCTTGAAGTTGGACATCAGCGCCGCTTCCTTCAGGAATTCAGTTTTCTCTTGTTCCGTTGCTCCTTTGCGTAGCGTCTGAAGTAAAAACAATAGGTAATGTGCAAAACCGAAGCAAGCTGTTAATTTTCGTAACAGTAGGTATACATGGGTACATGGGTAAATGTGTAGTTATTTGCTGAATTGAATGAAAAGTATAAAGGACGATCCTTATGGGCACAGAACAAAGAACTAAGGTCTTACTTGGTTTGTGCTTAGGAGCATCAAACATTAAGTTAGCATGTCATTGCAACTACTTATTAAAACTTTTCAAGTGTCTCTAAAATATTTTTATGGTATGTATTCTGTACAACAGGACGAAGGGATATTTGTGGTACGTTTACGTTAAAGAAGCTTACCTTTACTGCAACTTTAGTGTCCGCAGTGGCGTTGTTGATCTGTCGCGCAACGCCTTCGAACACTTCACCGAAGGCACCCGAGCCGAGGAATTTGGTGAGCGTTATCTGTTCTCTACGGATGTGTGGTAAGCTGGCCAGCTCCGCGTCCGACGGACAGTGGACGCCCTGAAATATAGAGCTTTCGTATAAGTCCACTTGATGTAAATTACTATGATTGTACTTTTTCAGCCTCTACAGATCATCTGTTTTGAAGATGACAAAAAAAGACCTAAGTTTAGTGTTTTTCGGCTGCTGTCTTTGAGCTCAATCGAACCAATTTTTTAAGGTAGGGGACAAGGGGTCATAATGATAATTCTGATTACGATTTACCTACACACAAGGCGATTCAGGTAACAATCTACGGCGCTCCCCACCACTCTCCCGATATTGCCTCCGATTTTAGGGACGTGCGTAGGCCCTCTAGTGTAGCCCGACTGCGATTCACGCGAGTCCTGATTTTGATTCCCTTATAGGTACACTTTTAGGAGCTGAAGTTTTCTAACAAAAAATGTTTTCTACCAAACCAGAGTTTTACCCGTGCGTTTTGTTTCAAAAATTGCTTTCGTGTTTCGAAATCGTGTGCAAAAATTGTTGTCCTGTGAGGGTATGAAAGTGTAGATACAATATTATCCAGATTATGAATAAGATAGTGATGAGTTATTATTAATCAGATATTGTTAGAGAATGTCCTTTGCTCTGTACTGAAATATCTGTGTATATGGCTGTCCTCATTCGAGATACTTTCGTTAAGGTAGACTGGAGGAGAGTCTCACCTGATTGTACAAGATGTTAGTGGAATGCCTGATGGGGAGCTGTCGCAGCGTGGCCAGCTCGACGTCGGGCCCGCGTCGCACGATGCTGGCGGTCAGTTGGTTTTCGATGGCTGCCTTTTTCTTACTCCTGCTGTTATATGCTGGAACAGTAAAATTAAAATAAATTATAAGTACCTTTGTATATATTGCCTACTTAGTCATTAAAAACGCCAAAAGGTATTAAGTTTTTTTTAGGTTTATTTTTGACCTTGCCTGGCAATTTTATTCCATAGCTAGCCTTTCATTCGACACCATATTACCGATTATGAGAATGTGTCTGAAGTTTTGTTTTGTCAGAACACGAGTAGCGCATGAGTAAACATTCGAGTTTTTTTCGACTGAGCTAGCCTAAAATCTCAGTAGGTATAGACTACCTACTAAGTAAAGAGCGGTGTATATGTAGTGTGGAGTAGATAGTTACTGTAGAAGACGGCGGCGGCCACGATCAGCACGAGCACGGCCAGCGCGGCCACGGTGGCGGCCAGCGCGGCGGGGTGCGGCGGCGCGGCGTGCGCGGGCGCGTGCAGCACGGCGGGCGCGGACAGCGGGCCCCAGCCGTAGCTGTTGCGCGCCTGCACGCGCGCCACCGTGCCCTCCGCCACCGCGCCCTCGCTGATCAGCCAGTACGTCTCTGCGACCGACATGCACGGTATCAACACCGAATGCCAGAGAAACTAAATCGTCATATAATATAAAATTACTCAAGTCAAAAATGTTTCTTTTGGACACCAACGGCGTCAGTAATAAGCCGACCGCAGCTTAGACCGCAGTATCTTATAGTAGATGGACCGCGGTCCACCTCACGAATTACCCGCACGCGCGTTTCCGACGAGATATTTCGTCCATGTTGTGGCATGATTAACAGAAATCTCGTCAGATGGCGCTACTTTTTTCTTATATAAAGAAGTTTTACAGTAAAATGTTCAGATTTTAGATTCATATCGGTGTCTTTATTACATTATAATATAGTTCCTATGGTATCGTATATAGCCCAATCAAATAAGCATTTTCAGAGCAAGTAACCGAACTCACCGTTCCCGCTGTAGAGCAGTTCGAGTCCTTCGCGAACGATGCGCAACTTCATGTCGTCGTCGATGTCGCTGGGCAGGTTGTCTGGCAGCAGTTCACTTATATTTTTGGTCATATTTTCGTCCACATAGTTTATCCTAAAAAATTAAATGAAAGATCTTTGCTTCTAAGTTTGAAATGATGTTTACGCGTTATTGATGCTTATAATCAATCATGTATCTCAGCAGCAGGTACCTGTGCTGCGGCCGGCCCCACACGCGATAGGCCAGTATGGGCGCACCGCGGGTCTCGGGCTCCATCCAGCGCGCGCGCCACACGCGCTCGCCCACCGCCTCCACGTGCAGCGCGCCCGGCGCGCCCGGCACGTCCCCTGCGCACACAGTGATCAGCAGCAAAGCCACGACGTAAGGCACAACGGTAGACCATGCAACTTTGCTCAATACCAGGTCATTCCACTGTGCTCATGGCTAGACCAGCTGGCCACGTTACTGCTTAAATATTACTGACCAGCTAGGCTGTCGCAATTCTGAACGCTTAACTGGCTGAAACAGTTCTCAAAATTCTAAGACGCACAAATGTGTGATTATAGCAGCTGAGTTGATAGGTACCTACTAAAAGCTCACAAGCTCCCAGCATCTGCTATAATAGTAGGTTAGTGATGACATAAGTTATTAGGTAAGTTATCATGTACGAGTACCTACGTACTTATTCATTGATAGCACCGGGAGTTTTAGAACTACAAAACTGCTTTCTGAACGTAAACTTTGGATAAGGCCACAAATATTTGCAACTTTGAGTTTGCATCAATGGCGTTAATACCTAGTGTCTCATAAGTGAACTGGTCGTCCTGCGGCCAGTAGTACGGCGGCGCGCCCGCCACGTACCGCAGGCGCAGTCGGAAGCGGTAGCGCGTGCGCGGGCGCAGCGCGCTCGCCAGCCACTCCGCGTTGCCGCTCTGCGCGCACGCGGCCCACGCGCCCTCAGCGCCCGACGCCTCCGAGTACTCCACTGCGTAGCTGCAAGAACATGATTATGTTGAGGGTCTCATTCATTACTTGCAGTACAGTTGCCGACAAATAACTTGGCAAGATTCGTTAGATACGTAAAAGAATATGCTCTCTCCCTCTCTATAGACAGAATACAAGTGCTATATTGGTTGGTCGTTGACTGTTGTTTCTCTTGCACTCGTTGCACGAAGAGCACAAATTTTCCCCCACCACGTCAAAACCTTGTCTTACTTGCAAGCAACTGTACCTGGTTAGTTACAACAAAGTCAAAATATTTTTATATCACATAGGCCTAAAGATAGCCAACAGATCTTAAATATTCAAAACGACCATGTACTTAATCTGAATTTGATTATTTTAATAAAAACTCACTCGTGAATGTTGTAGGAGGTGGGCGTCGGCCAGATGACGGTGAGCGAGTAGGCCGTGGCGTTGCGCAGCGCGAGCGGCGCGGGGCGCGGGTAGCTGCGCAGGCGCTGCGGCGCGGAGTCGGCGGCCACGGCGCTGTGCGGCGACTTGGCGCGCACCCACACCGTGTACGCGGTCGCGGGCCACAGCGTCATGTTCGCGCGGCGCCCTCCCGCCGCCACTTGGAATGTATTGTGTTCTGAAAAATTGGAAAATTTTGACCTGCATTCACATTTAATTTAAAAAGATGTCTACCGAGAGAGAAAACGAGTCCATTGCCCGAAATCATTTTTCTTGCCACTCGATGCCATCGAAATACAAAGAGAAATGAAAAATCGTAAGAATCTTTTTTTCTACAATTCAAAATTTACAAAAACAATAGGGCCAATCTTTTTAACCGTTGTTAAAACGGTTTAATACAGTCGCAAAAATACTGCACCTGTATATAAAACGTTGAATATTTGATATACAGGTTATCAATACTTAACTTACCTTTAATTTTTTGTGTGACCGACAATGAATCGTCTGTAACCCAATGCAATTCGTAATAAAGTCCAGGATCTGGCGTCCATTCTACTTGCGCGAGTACTGGGCTCAATACGATGTAGCTTACATCCTTTGGAGCAGTAGGAGCTGCAAGTCAGCAAATTTTGATATACTCGTAAGTAGAGTGAAATAGTCGTTTATATTCAAACAAGAACTGATTTTCGAATTGTTGTTAAAATTTACCTTCAGCGGCAGTTTGTATCGTCAAAGATTCGCCAAGAAGCGGTTTAATCTCATGTAGTTTGGCGTAATAGTTAGTCGCTTCAAGCATCACAGTATAATTAGTAAAAGGCTTCAATTCATTCAACGTGATGACGTTGCTAGTAGTCGTAACAGAAGAACACGAGTCTTTATCGCAAACAGTCGAATCATTTTTCACGTGTAAACGATAAAAAACTGTATATTCAGTCGCTGTCATTTCATATTGCAGATGGTGACATGCCTGGTTGACTGGTTTGCTCACTTGAGGCAAGTTTAAAGTTATGCTATTCGCTGATTGGGATATCAACCGTGGCACCAATTTATGCGAAATTGGAAATAAACATTCTCTGGGAGGATAAGGTTGACTTGCCGGATCTAGAGCCATAATCTTGTACCCAAAATTGGACTTCACCTGTTCTATTTTGGTGCCTATAAATTTGTTTGTGTAATATATTATTTTTTCTGTCGAGTTGTACCAGTAGATGTATTTGCTATCTACCGTCACTGCCATCGGAGGAAAACCATACTTCTTCTTTTCCGTGGCGTTGACTACGACTTTGCATAAACATCCGTACATATCGGACACCGTAATGTGATGTGCCCACGGATCTACCCAGTACAGCAGCGTGTCGTTGTTCGTCATATCGATCACGAAGCTTCTGGTTACGTGTGGATTTTCAGGGCAGTTGCATTCATCTAAAAAATCCGACATCGAAATATCTTCGTCAGAATTGTTGAAAAAAGTTTTGATATCGCTCCCGTCCACCTTCGAAGTCATCAATGTCCCTAATCCATTGTGATTGCTTTCTTCGTACCAATACAATGACCTGAAATTGTATAAAACTGTAACAAAAATGTATCTTTTAAATATTTTTTATTCTTTAAAAGTTTGTTTCCTTACCGTAGCATGGGAGCGATTTGCAAGCTGTACATTGGCTTCTTCCTTGATAGAACGCGACGAACATGCGGCCTCGTGTTGGGGACGACTAGATCTGCTCGATACAACACGTAGGACTCCGTTGATGTTATTTCTAGTTGGGTCCAATACACCGATCTACTGACCCAATCCACGCATATGCTGGTTGCAGTTCCGTTAATTGAGGTCAACTAAAATAAACTTCAATTAATTTTACATAATCGGATTTGAAGGTTTTTGGATAAAAAGTGAAAGTAATCTTTTTTACCTTATAATTCCCGCTGCCATTTATTCTAGACGAGAATATTTCTTCTAAATTATTAGCCCAGTAAGCCACATTTTCTTCAATACTAACAGCGAAATCGATTGGTATTCCTGTACTCTTTGGAATGAGTTCACTTTCTCCAGAGTCCAAATCAACTATTTTAATTGATTCTTGTGAAGATATCATCACTTTGGGGATTGGGTTGATTTCATCAGATGACACGGAGACCATTTCAGAGTATTGTCCATAACCTGCGTTTGTAAATGCTCGGACCTGAAATGATATGAACGTAGTTTAATTCGTTAGACATTTTCATTCACCTCTAAGTACTTAACTCCGATGAGTCAGAGGAGCATGCCAACGTGATTCGAAACATTGACACCTGATTACAAGGCTTTACTTTCTACCCGAGTGGTGAAACATACGCCTAGTGACTAGGCATATGTTTCACTAGGCCCTAGTCAGATGATTTTAATCCCAAATACGTGTCTACCTCGAGTAATCGGAGTAGCTCAGCGATGGGAAGACGTAATGAGGATATCTGTATATCTAAGTTCACCGAGATGTGGACTGTGCGATGTGATTACTAGAAGTCCTGGCGTTACCTGGAAGAAGTACGTGGAAGCGGGTTCGAGGTCCCTCAGCATGAGCTGCGTGTAGAGCGGCGAGAGGCGCGCGTCGGCGCAGGCGGACTGCTTGACGGGCGTGGAGCCGAAGCCCACCGCCCAGCACTGCGCCTCGTAGCCGCGCACCACGCCGTTGCTCCTGCTCGGCGGCTCCCACCGGAACGTCGCCGACAGTGGCCCGCCACTGTTGTGCAATGTGCAAATGTCACAAGTATAATATAGTTAGATACATCCGGCCAACCGCCATTACTATACAGCTTGTGTCCGGGATCGAATTAGCAATAATTTAAGGGAGTGTTCTATGGCTCATTACAAGCAAAAATTTTCCTATAAAGGGGGGGGCGCCCCCTCACCCCCTCCCCGTGAGAGCCATGAAATGGCTCTTTGTATGCATTTTTGTATGCATTTTTTGGGTATGTGCACACAATATCAGTAATAACTTGAAAGTCTGTTGATTCACATGTTCTCAAATGGTTTCATTCGACTGGGTAGAATAATCTCCATCGCTAGATACCTAATAATAATGCAAAACTTTAAAATAACACAGCAAAAAATGCCTGAAAAAAAAACGTTGCCCAAAAAAATTTTAACTTGAAGATATTGGTAAATTATGCAGAAACGGGATCGCTAATACCATATTTTTTATAATAAATCGATATCTTTTGAGTTAAGCAATACAACAACTCCAACATTTTGTCTGTAAGTTACTAACTTTGAGAGCTATTATTGCTTAAACATAACATAATTGCGGGTGCGTAAAACCAAGTTCTTAAGTTCTTCTTAAATTTAATACATATCTTATTGCTGACTTATGATATACTCGTATTTCGGCGTACCTATGCGCCCGTTGCACGTAGACGCGAGGCGCGCGCGGCGCCGCCGGCGGTGCTTGCGGCGTCCGGAGCGCGGCGCGCGCGACGGAGCCGCCGCCCCACTGCGTGTGCGCGCGCACCGTCACCTCCGCGCTGCTGTACGGCGCCACCGAGCGCGACGACACCTCCACCCACGGCACGTCCACCGTCCTCTGAATACAAAATTAAATATTAATATAAGACAAGAAGTCCCATTGGACACTAATTTACAGTGGATCCTCAAGACCAATTTATAGCAACAAGTTCGTTACTCTCTATCTATCATAATTTCAGCAGCAATCAATAAAATCTTGAAATCCGAAAGCGTTACCTATACCTTTCAACATTTTGTCGGAGAAACAAATTCACCAGATTCGACTAGTGGTGACTTGCGAGTAGCGAGTAAACGAAGATGCCAAATATATCACTAATTACCTCCATTTTATACTGTTCGTGGAAGTGCAAGCTGACATCGTAGTAAACTCTGCTGGTGTTCAGGTTGACGCGCGCGGCCGGGGCCCATGTCACGTTAAACTTGTCCCATTCTCCTTCCACCGCGATGGACGACGCGTTTATTGTTTCCGGTATAGCGATAATGGACTCTGAAAATTTTGGCACACATTGCGTTAATCAGCGGACATTTATGATAGGCACTCTACTTAATAGCCAAAAGTGATAGAAGTACAAAAACCTTACCACTATCTTTATGCAGTGTAGGATCTCTCACAGCGATGACGTGAACTCGTGGTAAAAGCTCTGCGGTGTATTTCCCAAACAAGTCTGATACTACTGCTCTCGAAGAATCCTGCACCCACACCAGTCTTCCACTGAAGTAGCACAGTGGACCCAGAGTGGCCGTTCCATATAGCCGTGTCACCAAAGATCCCGATACCTGCGATGTTATATAACTTATATTTCGGAGATATCCATTGCACTCAATTATTGCCTAGATTTTAAAATCGTACCTCATTTACGCCAGCTGCTATTTGGTCTGCCGTTGGCGCTCGATGAAGCTCCGAACCATCATAGCTCCTGACCAACCAATATACCCACTTGTTTTCCAAATCTGCGGTAAGACCCATCACTACAATTATAAAAATTAGCATTATTTTAAGGTGCTAATGTTTCACCAGCTTGTATAAAAGTAACTAATGGAATACCTATATTCCATCGTACCTTGTTTTCCACTAAATAACTGAGCCGGATAGTAAATAATTTTATTCTCTCCGTTAAGTCTCGAAGCCTCCACGGCATGTCCAGTATTCCAGTAGATGTATGCTCCTAATGAATCGATAGTAAGCTCCTTTGCTACCGTTACTATTGGAACTGGTTCCCGATTACTGCCGTCGAAATTGCCTCTAGTAATCTAAAAGAGTTTTTTTTTTAATAATCGTGAATTTTGTTAAACTCAATAGTCATAAGGACAACATTCGATAAGATTCTATAACTGACATACCAATTGCTGTTTAGGATTTGACCAATAAATTTTTTTGCCAACCCAGTCGACGGCTAAGCTCCCAACATTGTCCATATTGGGCATGTGTCCCATTTGATGGCTCGTTGCATTGTACCACATGACAGTGGAAGCGTTAGTGACCAGATACAGTTTGTCTCGGTACCAAGAGATATCAGTAATGTAGACATTCTTCAGGAAAGCTCTGTAAAGAACAATATGTATCAACATGAGTTAAGATCTGAGAGTTGCTATTATAAGCCTTGGGTGAGCAGTTTAACCTGCCGTTTCTTACCTGTGGATCAGAGTCTGCAGGTTATCCCCAGTTAGATCAGTTTGTAAGAGACCATCAGGTCCCGACCACAATAAAGTACTTTGTAACGTAGTAAGAGAGTTAGTTAATGTTTTTCCAATAAATTCGGAAGACCACGGGCCCGACCCTGATTCGGTAACCGCGGCTACTCGAAAAACATATTCGGTGTCTGGTAGCATATTTTCGACGATGTACATTGATTCATTTATGTTTTCTCTAGAAAAGAAAATATTTTTTCATAAAAGTACCACAATACTTCAAGTGATTAAAAACTGCAAATTAAAAAAGTACAGTACAAACATTTTGAAATTCTCTCCAGTGATAGTTTCTGTTACTTGTAACTGAAAGGACCACTGTTGCCACGCGCCAGTTCCCTGATGTCCTAGCAGATGTGGGGGCGACCATGACACTTTTGCCCGATCTATCCCCATTACACTCTGCACCCCCAAAGGGGGATTCACGGGGACCGGTATGGGCTGACAGCTTCTCAATGCGACCAAAACTTGTCTTGTTGCTACTTGCTTCATGTTATACGATATCGGGTATTCATTGTGAAAATAACTGTTGCTTAGCTCGTGGTATTCTTCTATTATAGTTTCACGGCCGTTTGTCCAATAGAATAGACCATTAGCATAAGCCAAAGACCGCGCCGAAAAAAACATCGGCGTCTGCGTATTGTTCCGAAAATCAGTTACTTCTCGACTGGAATCAGAGATTTTGATGATTGTTATTTTTTTTTATTCGGTTTAAAAAACTGGTTACGATTGTAACTTAAATAGGGCCTAAGACTAATTTGAATATCGAGACTACAAACCTACTCGATATGACCACTACATGCGTTACAGATAATTGAAGTTTAAAGTAAAAAGTATTTTTTTGTATTTCACGTGGAAATTTAGATTTAATGGAATTCAATGTAAATAAAATTTACCCATCAAGAGAAACAGCGAGTACTGTATTTTGCCTGAGATGCGTGACAAGTATTCTGAAGTCAGCGTGGTCAACAGTAAAGGCTCCTAGATGAGCGTCTCTGACAATGAGTTCTGGGGGCGCATCGTGTCTTACTCCGTTGGAAATGTTCGCAAGGTCCAATCTGTACAAACCGCCGCGTTCGACACCGCGTAATGCCCAAAACAGATACCTAGAAAGAAGTAAGTAGATTAGGTTCCTTCAAATGATGTCGTCATTTTGCATAAAAATACAACGTGTAGATTAATTGCCCTAATTAGCCTAAAGCCTAAAGTAGGGAACGATGTATAGATGAATGAAAAATACCACAAAAGTGTAGCTTATATGCTGAGGGAACTATAGGGACATAGAGTATATTGAATATTGTATAGGGAGTTCAAAAATGTACCAATGTGACATCCCTAAAAACAGCTGGAATAATGAAAATGATATGATGTTTGTCGATATCCCAGGGTTGCTTAGTTTTATTTTTCTTAATGAAATATTATTTTTTGTATTGAAAATAAAATAACTGGGACTTCTTATCACGTTAATGTGTTGCTAGAATCAAGTTAAAAGGTTAGCTGTGGTCACTAATCACTATACGAACTAACCCAAACCTTGCATACAAAACATAATAACAAAATAGTTACCCGTTGTAAGCGTCGACCTCAAAATGAATAGGACGCAAATTGAACCCCGACAAGGCAACGATTTTATTTTTGCCATCGAAATCACATCGCAATATCTCCCAACTCGAATAGAAACTCGTGTTGGACCAGTCGGAGGCTTCCTTAGTGTAGTACACTTCACCGAGCACGTATAGATGCTTATTGAGCCAGTCCACGGATAAATCCAAGGGTTTGTAAGATATGTTCTCCGGAGTGAGGATAGCTTCCGAGGCGCTTTTTCTCGTTAAAGAACTCCGATATACGTAGCCGTTTGAAACTGATATAAACAAAGAATCGCTGGAGACATCGAGGCCGACACCTGAAACATTTGAAATGTCTTTTAACATCGCATTCCTAGTAAATGTGGCAAAGATCTACAAAATGCTTAGCTGCTCGTAAAATGGCAATCAAATTCTATATAACGACCTACTCACAGACCTACGGAACATACACACAAAATTTCAAAAAAATCAGTCGAGCCGTTTCGATTAGAGATTATAAAATTGAAGAGTTTGTTTGTTTCTTTGTTGGGAAATTTTTGCACTGTTAGACAACCCATTTATTGAGCAAGGCTGTTTTTTATCCCACAGATGGGCAAGATATAAAATGCAATTCACGCGAGCGAGCTGCGCGCGGTAAAGCTAGTGAATAATAATGCATAAAGATATACTTATGTCTTACCAGTAATATTATTTTCTGTATAATAAAGTTCTACGGGGTCTGATAATATATCATTTGCTGGTGCTGCAAGAATATTGTGTTCTCCTCTTAAAACTAACACAGGCTGCTGACTCGGGACCGCTGGAAAGGCAAAGGTGCTAATTACTTGTACTTTCTAGTACTAACCGATATTAAAATGAATTTGATGATGGTCAATTTAAGCCATTAGTAGCGATGATGAATTTTTACTGTGAAACATGCACTTTAAACTCATGCTCCTACTCAGTATCAAGCGGTATCTTTCATTACCAGGCAGTTATCTTAAACAGTTGCTTACACGTAGGTAAAGGTGGAGTTTTTATTCTTACGTAGGCTCTAGGGCCCTCCCCGACTGCGTTTCGCATTGCGACAGAGACCTCGTACTCCCGCGCTGGTGCCAGGTTTTGGAACATGTAGAAAAGTGTGTTGTTCGAGGCTGGCATATCCTAAAATGAAACATCATTGATATCACAACAAACATAAATTATTATGAAATACAAGCTAAACCCTTTCATAATACAATTCGTGTTAAACGATAGCTGTAAGCTGCCGGGGACTGGGTATCCTGCAGATTCTGGAGCAAGGATCAATGTTACTAAGGTTTTGCGATATCAAGGTGTATACGTGCCAGTTGCTCATATCGCTTCAAGGAAAAGATAGGAAACTGCTGATGATCATCAAGCAGCTGCTATTGAGAAAAGCTAAATACACTCGATACCGTCAGTGAACTACGAACTACGTAGCTAAGGTCGCGTCAAGGTTTTTCAAGAGATCCCAAAATTTGAAGATCTTCAGTGACAAATCAATGAAACCAAAACGACTGGTATACCTAAACCTTACCTCCAAAGCATCATTAGTGTTGGGTTCGGTGTCCGTGAGTCTGAGCACGTAAGAAATGAGCGGTCCGTTGGGAAATGGTCCGGGTTCCCATGAGATGGCGACTCGGCTGGGGTCAGGGGCCGCGGCCCGCAGCGCGGTTGGTGCTGAGCTCGGCTCCCCACTTTCCAGAGTAGAAATGACCACTGAAGGCGTCGAGTACAACGGCTCACCGTCGCCGCTGTGCCCAGAAAGGAATATCGCCACTCGGAACTGGAAAATCATTGCTTTTTGTAACATTTCACCTCTCCACACCACATCCATAAAACAAATCAATCTCTATGAATAATTATAGCTTGTAATTAATAAAAATCGGATTTTAATCATTGCAAGCTTTTATTTAACTGTTTGTTCGGGGGGTACCTTCTATTTTGAAAAGGTATTTTCAACCGATGGAGCTGAAACGTATTAGTCTGGATAATAATTGACATCTTGGGTGTTCCGCCATGTTGGATTTGCGACATCTAAATCCAACATGGTGGAACACCCAAAATGGTGGATTACTTATTTTAAATGCACTCCTATAACATGCGGGTATCAAATGAAAGGGTTTGCTGAGAAGAATTAGGATAAATTTGAATGATAACTCATTCTGGTATACTAAAAGAATTTCTCTGGTAAGATAAAAATAATGGAGAGGCTTACTCTATACTTCGTGTACGGTCGTAAATTTTCCACATGAATGATCGACTTGTCGGAATGGCTCGAGTTAGAATAGTACTGCCAGGTGCCAGACAGTTCTTCGTATCGCCATTGTAAGAGGTAGCTGAGGTTCGTGAGATTCGGCGCATCCCACACGAGGGATAGAGACGTGGCTGTGAGGCTGTCTGCCACTAGCGCTGGGGCGGGCGGAGTGCCCAGGAGATCTGAAGCAAATGTGTGGAAGTTGGAACCATGAGTTATCTGTGTAAGACCATTAATTATACCACTGACTTCTCTTATACAAGTACGCTGGACTACAGACTGTCAGCGCAAAAATAAAGACACTGGATTTTCGCAATTTTTGCGCTGATTGTTGCGTAAGCTGGTGTGAGCGTCCATGGAACTAAAATAAAATTACATTCAAAACTATGGTACACCTCAATTTTAGTACCGTGAAACTTAGACTAGAATAGTGATTTACCCATACCTACTCATCATATTCCCGTTAACCAACATATAATGAAGCACAGAAGCTATATCCCGTTTTAACTCATGATTATCCTGAATAAATATTATACATTACCTCTAATTTTTTGCAGGTAATAATTGAGCGCTTCGTTGCATCCCATGACGCAGTACAACTCTCTCGAGATAACAGTTTCTGAAGTGACATTCTGCAAAAGAAATACATTTAACGCACAGCTACCTTACCAGAATATAATTGTGATAATGTAGGATATCAGAAGTTACTTACGCAAACAGTTTGGCACGAATTTTCCAATCCTGCTAACCAAAGGCTACACCCAAATCTGCACTGCAACAAATATAAAAATAATGTAGGAGAAATAAGAAAACTAAAATTAAAAATAAACCTTCGATAGTCACTCAAGACCATCCATAGGTATATATTGGTCTAGATAATAGCAATACTGCGTATGCTTACAGCTTACTACTACGGAGGGGGTCAAAATAGTCACTTTTGCTCCCATAAACAGGCGACATTTTTTTGCGCAGTTCGCCCTGTCTAGAGTATTTGTCATTTGTCAATGTAATAAACATGCTAGAGCTTTTGAATTATCGCTTCTTGGAGACGATGGTCAATGCGTAAGTACTATCAGCTTTACTTGTTAATTCAAAGACCACGGTCCTTTGCTTGATATAACCCGAACTGAACACATACGAATGTACGAACCAATTATTATTATTAATGTACTACTAGCAAAAAGCTTGTCAAAAAGATGAAACAATAAAACATTAAAACCCATATTATTCGCTACAGATCAAATTATGTGATCTAATGTGTAAAAGAGCGATGACAAGAGATAAGGCTCATAAAAATTGAAATTACAATCTACATTTGAGTTACACGACCCGTTATGAACTAATCTATTTTATCCGTAGGGGACCCTATTCTATTAGTTACCTACTTAGATATCTAACTAACTATATTATTATGATTGATCAAGTTGGACTCATTTCCAAACACTATATTTTTGAATACCAAATTGAATTTAGTTTAAAAATTTAGCATTGTACCTAGCAAAGAATAAACTTGAAAACTATTCTACTGTTCCTACTTGGTTCTTCAAAGTCCTTAAGAGTCTGCTTACCCACGAGTTTTCATTCATGAAAACTGCCATTCCCGGAATTTTAGATGCCAATAGCCTTATTAGGTTATAGGTCTTATTAGGTTATATATACGAGCAATCAGCAGTAGGCGTGAAGACCCTGTTTAATTCGCCTTTAAAGTACTTAATCAACAGACCCAGTGGTACTTAACTGGCAATACATCAAAATGAGGGCAATCTGTGTTGTTAATGTTTACAGGCCCTTATAACGGTTCGCGAGATTGTTTCGCGTGTGTTTACATTTTAACATGCACATGTTCATTTCGACTTCTTTTTAAAACATACTCCTATACGCTTCGAAAAAACTCAAGTGTCTGTGAACTGTGATAATGTCAGAACCCTTGTTTACAAACCCTGTATTCTAACATTCTTGCTAATGCAGCTAAAATCGTATATAGGTAACTTTTATTGTACGTACTCCAAGCTCAATTACTAACTTACCATACGAATTTGTTTATCGTCATGGTTTCTGAACCATGAAATAGTTATCACCATAATATTACCACAGTGTTAAAAGATCCTACTACAATATCTTTAAACTGTGATATTATGACTCCCTATATAGGGTCATATATAAAAATACTCAAACTCAAACTCAAAATATCTTTATTTCACATAGGCCTAATATACAGGCGCTTGTAAATGGTCCTTATGATATTTGTCACATTTGTATGGCGATAACTCCAAGTCGACTTAAAACTAAGTTTACGAGGGTTCCAACGCGCCCTGCACTGAGAAGAAGCCCACAACAAACTCAACCGGGTAACCAAATCACTCTCGAAGTTATAGTCTGGGATCCCGCTATACAACGACCTTCACCGAGCTGCTTATTCGATGAAAACTATTTTATATCCAATTAAATATGTCAATAAATATATCGCAAGTGGGTTGCCTAGAAAATTTCAGTCCAGGGTATGATTAATTAAGAATTAAAAAAAAACCATTGTAACATGGACTCCTATTTGTTACAGTTTGGTTGACATCGTAGTTCAAATTAGATTGGATGTTATAAATAGTGCTTTTTGCCAGAAATACTTTCCTGGCTGAGGAAAGTATTTCTGTTCTATATTTTTTGGCAAAAGAAAGTTAAAGGATAATAAAATCGTAGGTTTTATGCACAATTATGCACAATTGCAATTTGCGACCTGAATCGCTCATCCAATCTAATTTGAACTAAGATGTCAACGGAACTCTAACAAATAGGAGTTCATGTTACAATGGATTTTTTTTTAATTCTTAATTAATCATATCCTGGACTGAAATTTTTTAGGCAACCCACTTGCGATATATTTATTGACATATTTAATTGGATATAAAATAGTTTTCATCCAATAAGCAGCTCGGTGAAGGTCGTTGTATAGCGGGATCCTAGACCATTATTTACTTTAAAACTAACAACTTTTCGTTTACGACTTTTTAAAATTCAGTTTTAATTTATTTAATACAAAAAAAATATATAAATCATGTCATTTCTCTAATGTGACATTACACTGTAAAACCAATCGCCGCGAGTTCACGCGCTGTCGATGTTACGTTACAGAGTTAACAATTAGAGTATTATTTGATGTATTTCTCAAAATATCGAGTAAAAAACGTTTTTAGTATTAAAGTAAACAATACTACAAACCGAGAACGAGAGATATGGTATTTTTTCTATAACCCTGTATATATTTCAGTAAGTTAGGCTTATGTTACGTTGATTGACTTTGAACTTGAATAAGTAACGAATCTTTTTTAACGACAATCTCATAAGGGCTATACTGACACGGTGAGTGGTGCTCGTAACGGATTTTCACGGTCGAGTTACGACCTTTACGGATGGTGACTTCTGAAGCTTTAAGTAAGACGCAGGTGCGTCTTCGTATTGTTTTCTTTCCCATGCCCTTATGTTAATTTATATATATTTTTAATTATTATACAAAGTATACCTGCATGAAGTACAAATCAAAAACACTCAGCAATACAATCAGTGAATTTTTGGAGTAGGCAAAAGTTTGCGTTTTTTTGCAATTAAGGTTATAAGAAATCGCTTACGACATACTCGCAGATCCATTGAACATACACAGAACATTTCTGTGGAGCCGTTTCGGAGGAGTTTGTGTGCCCTGTGTCATCATGATAAGTATGAATCATGAATTACTGAATGAGTCGCATGTATATTCGCACGCATACGTTTTATAGGCTCCGCCCTGAAGCTGGATCTTCAATTTGTCTAATGTAAGCGACAACATTATGTGCTGTCAGCGACCCTTTAATGTTGTAGGCGGTAACGACGCCATATTTGAGAAAATTTTGGCTTCAACATACGTCACATCTTTCCCGTCCTCTTAGCGTAGCGTATTTCGTCATTGGAGCCGGCACGAACAAAATAGCCAGTGGGTACGCGGAACAATTAGCGGGCGACGTTAAAGGATGAGTGGTGTTGTGCGCGATCTGTGCAGTTTGTTTCGGCTGCGTAATTACGGGTCGCGGCCTCGTCACCCGCCCGCGGCCCGGCGCACTTCCATTCAGTAGCGACTAGCGGCCGTGGGCTATTGGATCAGCACACCAACCAATGTGAAGGAAGCATGATTCAAAGTTGAAACAACTACCTAACGAATTTAACATAAAACGTTTCCATGATGGAATAACCTGCGAGGATCCTGGCCAAATCTGTCTATCATTTGTCGAGTTTCCTTACTTTTGCCTCACCCTTAAGTAAATGCTGGGTACGCCCATGTTTCCATCACTTCACAGGGCATAGTGTAGGTACGGAATATTAAATTCGGTTAAAAATCTTACCAACTAGTTGATTGCTATTTAGCTTAAGGTCAGCTATTAGTGTCTAGTTTTATATTTATTTTGTTAGAGAATTCGTCCCTAGTACGGGGAGACGTATGTGTTGTAAGACCGCCCTTGCGTGTTTTGTTTTTTAATTTATTTCTCTTTTTTTGCGATTAACATTTTAAATATCTACATATCAAGCTTACCCTGAAGTTCCAAGCCGTATTTAGTTGCTTGTGATCCATGTTATGTTCGCGCCATTGGCGTACTCTGTTTCTACCCACTTTGTTTTTGTATAAAATCGCAGTACTTTAAGGATAAGTTACTTAATATTTTTATTGTTATAGTTCTCATGTAAGTGAATTCTTAATGAGAATAAAGTTTCTTTAACCGTAATCAACAGGCAATATTTCAGCCTTTTTATTAAGCCCTTTGGGTACGGAACCCTGAAAACTTATAGAACAGCTCAATACTGTTTATATATATTCTATTGGTTTATCACACTTATAGGTAGGTACCTATTTTATAACTTATCAAGAATGATGTGCTGCTTTGACGTCAGTAACTAGACCTTTCCGTCCCTGCTAACAAACATTGTCACAACACTCCGCCCATCCAGCCCTCTCCAAAATGTAATCATCTATTTGGTCATCAAGGGTATGTTCATTTATTTATTGAGCAGTTTCACTATGTTGCATCCAAATAAAATATGAAGAAGAAGAAGAAATACTTTATTGCAGCCAAACATTACAAATAATTAATAAAGACACACAAAACAAAATGGAATACAAAAAAAAACACAACAATCAAAGGCGGCCTTATCGTGCAGGCGATCTCTTCGAGGCAACCTGTTTGTTTATAGGAAAGAATAATTACAGCCGTGCTATTCTGCAAAACAGCGACGAGCGTACATCTCTGCATCTATGAATTTGTCAGTTGTAATAGAGTACAATTTTGCATGCCATATTCGGGTTGGCAGCTGTCTGGCAGCTATTTCATTTTGTAGAATAGCACAGCTGTAAAGTGATATGATATCGTCAATCAATTAAGAAACTTAACCAAAAACGTTAAGTCGCGTGCTCTCATTTAAAAAACAAAATTGTTGGTTAATGGCTACACTTAAGCTAATAAAGCTAAGTAAATTAGTGTCTAATTAGCCTGCATCCTGTCTCGTGCCCTAATAATAACAAAACAATAGTTGCTCCCTTTGGATTCATTAAAATTGTCGCTCCGCTTAATTGCTGGAGCGATTTCGGAAACGCTCTCGGAAGTCCAATTGGGAGCGCAGCGCCGGATGCAGAAGGGACTAGGGACTGTGAAAGCTCTCGCTCGCAGTATAGTTTGTATATTAATAACGATATTAAAACTAATCTTAATTGGCTATAAACATTTTTTATATTTTATTTCATTATGGTATGTTATAGGAAATCGTTAACGAATTAGGTACAAAAATATAAAAGGGTTTTTAAAAGGGATACAAATATTACAAAAAGGTTAGGTCACTAAATAATTCTGCCTCTGTTCGAGGGTTCGGGGGTTCAAAACGCGGGCAAGCTTTTAGGACCTCTGACTTTTCAAGGGGCACCAGCTATGGCCATACCTCCCTTAACACTAGAGTACACGCGCGGCCTACTATAGTAGACCAGGGTTAGTTTTTTTGTCGTAACTTTTTATTTTTGCATGCTAGAAGCTTGCGATTCCAGATAAGCCTCGTCTGGTATGTTCTTCGCAACCTTAGTACCCAACACAATTCCTGCACAAACGCATGTGCGAGATTTTTGGCGCCAAAAGAGCAGGCCTACTAAAGTAGTCCGCGCGTGTATTGATGTACCAAAATCAGGTAAGTAACTTTTCGTGTATTATCGAATTATAACGCTAAAATAATATTCTCCAGCTATGTTATGTATGTTTACTTATACATTTGTTTAATTATTGTTATTTTAAAATTGGAAAATGTCAATTTTTTATTTTTTACATATTTATAACATTAACGTCATGAGTGATTCACAAGTGTTTCCACTTGTGAATCTTAGTTGCTACTTAAGCTTGTTACTGATAATGAAGATGTGACAGAGAGTGAAGATGATAAAGTTGAGCCAGAACCAGACTAACAACAGGCCCTAGTTCTGCATGAGTCAGAGCTTCAGGAAAATGAAGAGGAAACGTTAAATGAAAGGTCTGACGAAACATCAGATTCGGATAACACTGCACTCTATCCGGAAGGCGCGGTCTAATCTATAAATTGACGAACGGAACCATTTGGCACAAAAATATACCATCGGCAACGCGAACTCAAACCCAAAACCTAAGTATTAGATAAGCAAGCCCAAAAGGAGATAGAGCTAGAAATGCTAAGGATCCATGATCCAGTTTCAAACAACCCGAACCCGACAACTTAAATTGAAGATTGGGGTACTTTTCGGCAGCACAATTCAGGATTCCCAAGTATCTAAATCATGACATGACACCAAAGACAGCACGAGATGGTCGATGTGCACTCTGCTCGAGAGCCCGAAATCGGTCGACAAAAAAGTGGTGAAAGACTTGCTACTAGAAGATTTTTCACGATCAGTAAGCAGTAGTATATCCTAAATGCTACGAAAATGAAGAAAATAGTAATGGATAGTGGTTTTAATAAAAACAAAAATACGTTGATCTCAGTATTGCCATTTTTGTTACTTTTTCATAGATATTTATTAAATTGCTAATTGTTCACTATTTTAAATATTTTATTTAAATTGTATTGTTGTAATGTTAACTTAAATAAATATTTTTTCCATTCCATTTGTTATTTTAATCAAATAGTTATAAATATACAATTTATTGATTTTTTAAAATGGGCTACTATAGTAGGCCACGCGTGTACTCAAGTAACAAAAAGAGGCGCGTGTACCGTAGTGTTAATTCTTTAAAGGAAACCTATGCTGAGCTGAGGTGATGGTAGGTACTCGTAAACTCTTTATAAATCGAATTAGATATAAATACTTACATATTCACTTCTGTATAGGCAATAGGATAGGTACTTATGTCTTAAATTCTGATCTCAATAATCAACATAATATACCCATTGATAAGACATTGATTAAACATATAAAGGATCAGCATTTACTGACGGCACGCATGTATTTTTAGGCTCCGCAGTCCGCACTGAAGCATCTTTTTTAAATTGTCGAAACTGTAAAATGGCGCTAATGTAAGCTACAACAATAATTGTACTGTAAGCGGTACCGTACTGTTATGGGCGGTAACGACGCCATATTTAAGAAATTAATGGCTTCAACATACGTCACATATTTCTCGTCCTCTTAGCGTAGCGTACTTCGTCATTGATTATGCCTAAGTCATTTTTTCCTGTTTGGTTTATAAATCTCGGCACAGATAAGATACAAAAGTTTGACTCTTAACCCTGGTAATTCCCATTTTTTAACGTCAATCTTAATTCCTTACTACTTATACTTTGAATGCTATAAAATAACAATTAAATTCATAGATAAGTAAACGACTTAACTTGGCGCCACTGGATAAGTGGATGTTGCTGTTTTTCTAACTTGATTTGATACTGACCTTTGATAAACTTTAAGATACGGTAGTCGGTAACCCATATTACTTACTCGTAGTTTCATTGCACGAGTCGATCATCTGGGTCCACATTAGAAAACGCGTGTTAGAAGTCATAAACATTTGCCATAAAATACTGTCGAGTTAAGTAAGTAGGTATATCAATGATTTCAAGCTCAAATAAAGTACATAGATACTGGTACCTACTCAATTAATTTACTAATTAATATCTATTAGGTACTTGACTGCGATGCACTTATGCCTACAGATCAGAGAAGCCATTTAATGGAGAAGAAAGTTCTTTTTTCTGTCGGAGCCAAATGACATAAATTGCCTTTTTATGCGGGGTAATTTGATCACGTGACGTATCAATTTAGCGATAATTATCATATATTTTTTGTATTTCGTTCCATTCTGTAGCACGCACACAAACGCAAGATGTCGTAATATGGCTGCGGCTGCTAAAATATTCAACAGATCCAAAATACGTGAACAGGTCACGCGCTGGCCCACGCCAAACGGTTGACTCCGGCAATTGGATAATGTTGTGGGGCAAATTGGGACCCACCGGTGCTTCCCGTTGCCCCGCTCGCTCTCATCTCGCTCTCGAGAGCTCTCTGCTCTAGTGTGCTCGCTGCCCGCTGCCCGCTGGCCTCTATCTGCCAAATGTCGACCACGCGAGTGCGTTTACCATTTGCTTCAGCTAAATAGGTACGAGCAAGGCAAGGAATCCCTGGAGCAGGGGACGCGCGCTCGGATTCGCGGGCTCGATTCCCGCGACTCGAAATTGGAATTTTATAATTTCTAAATCCACTCAAGTCTGGTCTGGTGGGAGACTTCAGCCGTGACTTGTTATCACCCTACCAGCAAAGACGTACCGCCAAGCGATATAGCGTTCCGGTGCGATGCTGTGTAGAAACCGTTGGGAGTGACTTTACTCACCCGTTCCAAGCTAGTACGTTGACATCTTTGGCTGCATCATCACTTACCATCAGGTGAGATCGCAGTCAAGCACCTACCTACTAACTTGTATAATGTAAAAAAAATTAATAGAAGATGGTCATTTCAACGAATAGGTTTGTGAATGCTCTCCTACACACGGATCGTATCAGGCATTGTGATCAGCTAACGGCTGCTAGCTGCGCACATAGCGATGTGGCCTGCGCCTCGCATGATGTCGAACGGATATAATCTTTTGTGTCATTATTGTTGGGCTCGGAGTTTAACACAATGATTATGATCTGTACCAAGTGGAGAAGGAGAGGTTATTCTATTTTTATGCATGCAGTCGCCGCTGCGAGTCCAATAAATGGACAATAAATCAAAACACTCCATGGTTGAGTGCACTCGCGGCAATTTCGCTCAGCGGATGAGCTGTTTAGGGCCCGTCGGCGGTGAAATATAGGGTAAGTAACTTAATGAAATTGCAGCCATAACGTGCCATAGCGCAGTGCACATCCGGGGTTCAAGTTGACCTTTGATTATTAATCAAAGAAGTTGACTTTTGGACGCATCATCAAGAAGAAACTTGGCTGCAAGTTCAGCCTCATGTTTTCAATTGCTTGTGCATGGAACTGGCCATTGGCCCATTTGCTAATGGTTAACGTGATGAGCTATGAGCACTACTTATGATAAAACTAATTTTCATTAAGAGGATGCTTAAAAGGGATTGTTTTTTTTTTAATTTTTGGTGATTTCTTTGATTTTTAAAAACGTACGATCTTGGTACGTTTTTAAACCCAATCATAGTCCATTCACGTCTTTTTCAATTCTACCATAACGTTTTCACCCAGACGCTAGGTCTTTGAACAGGATCCCCTTGGGGATCATCGAGGTGTCCTAGTGGACCACTCCCAGTTCAGTTAGATATCGATAGATTCTGATCATGATACCTAATACTGATGACCCTTTACCTGCTGTGGTTACACGATAACCCTATGATGTGATGATTCGATATTATGTGTGTGTTCGATGACGGAGATAGTGTGATGCCGTTCGACTATTCGTAGTCCTTCGTTGAATGAACGCAGAGCGACGCGCGCCCGCGGCGGGACACTACGTAATGAGGAAATAGGAATTAGCGACGAAGCTGAATGCAGTTCTTATAGATATACCTACCTAGCTATGGCACACACGAATATTAGGTGTAAGAATTAATAAACAAACAAATCATGGCGTATCATTGCCCAGCCCTAAACTCTTTCCCGGCCTAAAATATTCTTTCAAACGGATCAGGAAGAATCAAAGGGACCAGCAAGAATTTAAGGAGGTACTTAGGGGGAACATCAGATAGTAACAGCGGCGAGCTCACCACATCATCACAATCACATATTTAATAATTACATAAATGTGAATGTGAGTTGTTGATTTGTGTGTCCTTCACTCATACCGCAACGGAGGAACGGGACAGCTTGATTCTTTGCACATACATAGTTGAATACCCGGAGTATAATTTAGGATTATTTTATCCTGGAAAAGTAAGGTTCCCACGGGATTTGTGAAAAGCCTACATTCACGCGATATCGTAGCCATTCTATTATTTAAAACATTTACAATTTAGCAATTTAATGTAGTATAATATGGATTAGTAGACTTTTCTTTCAACGACTAAGTAACACTATACAAACTGAGGTTGCGAGATTAAAGTCACGAGCCGCTAATAATAGGTATATTTGTGTCCAAAAGTATATTAAGTCCCTTAGTAAATAATAAAGTATGAGTATCTACAGAACATAACAGAAAAATGAAATTACAACCTTCCGTAACTTACTCGTACCTACTAGGTATAGGTGCTTATAAACTCTTCGAAGTAATACTGTTAATAATAACAGCTCTTCTTTACACAGCAAAAATTAACAACATTAGTTGTCTTAAAATAGCCTCCAGGAAATACCAAACAAGCGTCTTTGTTACTATTAAAGCTCGACGTAAGAAGTAGGTGTGCTAATTAATAAGCTGAGTCTAAGAATTAAGACGTCTGGAACTCTAATAACGCTCGGAGCTCAAATAGGTTTACAGGTATATTCATGGTATTTATCTATTTACTTACCATAGATAGCAATTTTCCTAGTCATTTTGTGAGAGAAAGAAACACAGCTATAACGTTAATTTTATTCAACTTGCATATTTTGAAATTTTATTTTATCATTTAAAAAATCCTATAAAGCTTATTTGTATCTCATATGTGGGATTTTTTAAAGATTTTCTACATAGTACTTATTGGTAGGACATAATTATTTATTGACTAGGTTTTATAAACAAAATTAACATTTATTTTTAAGCTATCACACAGGCAATTATGAAAAGCTAGACACCACGTATGGAAAACGCTTTTAAGTGGAAAACCAACGAGAAGAACGAGTCGGAAACTTCTCATTGAATTAATCAAAAGGAGCTTAAAAGACAAGCTTCTTCAGAAGTCTTACTTTTGGTTCATGTTATGTATAAGAAATTGGTGTTAGCTTTTACAGCTTGATTTGTTGCTTGTAGTTGTAAGTATCACGGAGATGTCATGATGAAATCTTTTAAGCTAAAACAAATAAAGTTAATGAATGACGATTGCCCAACGAAGGGCCGAGAGTCGAGACATCTTCATATTATCGCGTGTTTCAATTAGCTGGCCAATTGCACGCGTCGCAGGCGCAGCCATGATAAGTTGCTGCATACTCGCTCGGAGAAATTTCTCGTGTGAAAAGATCCGAGCTTGTTCTGATGAAAGATTTAAGAAAATTACGATGAGTACTCTTCTTAGATACATACATAGTAATAAAATGTGGTCTTGGTAACTAGATGCAATTATCACTACTGCATTATGGCGTAGAGCTACGAATACGGAGAGACCCCGTAGAACCTGTCTACCAGCTACTTAATAGGCTCATTGATTAAACATATAAAGGATGAGCACTAAGTGACGTCACGCATGTATTTTAGACTCCGTCCTGAAGCCGGATTTTTAATTTGTTAAAACTGTTAAATGGCGCTAATGTAAGCGACCGATAACGGTAGGTATACTCGTATGTGCTGTCAGCGGTACCGAAATGTACGACGCGCGACGCCATAATATTTGAGAAATTTTTGGTTTAAACATTCGTCACTTCTTTCCCGTCCTCTTACTTGTCATTGGCTTCACTATAAAAAAAGCGTATGTTTCTTGTAGTATTTTTCTTTTTTTGAAAAAAAAAAATCTTGTTACAAATACATAAGTCCTGTATTTTTAATGTTTAATAACATTCACAGAGGAAGGCAATACGGTTATTGCCTTGCTCGTTTCAGTTCCGCTAGGTGCAACAGTATTGTTTTGACGGTTTTGCTCTACTGGCGTTAGGAATAAATTATTCTAATTCGATCGGAGCCCTAACGGAATTCCCACGATTTGGTTAGCACAGTGAACTTAAATTATTCATTTTTACATTTAATTAACATTACGAAATTAAATATTCATACTTTCACGAAATTAATAATCTAAATGAGCTTATAATTGATAACTCAATAAAATAAGTTACCATGATCGTACCAGTTACGGGTTACCATAGTACGTCAAATCGGTGGGACTTCGGGCTCTTCACAGACCAGACCAGACTTCGATAGCACGTTTTGATATCATAAGGGATAGAAGACGGTAACTTTAGATTGCCTGCATTGGTATTGTATAGAACAACTGAGTTAGGTAAGTCAGATTGCCGGTAAAATAAATATAACTTATGAATGATAAAACGATGCCTAAATCTTCCTGTATTATTTTTTTAACCTCCACATTTTTTATTTCTTTCACATTATATTCGAACAATCCAGATTGAACTTCCGACAGGTACAAGACGTTGTCATGTCCACCATTCCGTAGCAGCATTCCTCTATGCTCAACGAGCTTTTGAGCGGTCATCACGCATGGGCAGACACCTACATAATACCCCGATATATGCATCATTAATTTTGGTATTTTGAAATACATAATGAATATGGTAAGAATTTTATTTATGTAATAAAATGTGACTAAAGTTAAGTAAAAATCAACTAAGTACTACTAGTAGAAGTAGGTAATTGCCTTTTCTGGCATCAACATCCTTAATATATAAACATTTTCTTTTCACCCTATTTTGTATTGCTATATTGCAGTTGTCTTTAAGTCCACTTATAGCTTTTTCCTTGTCAGCCTGTTCAGAAATTTGGATCATAACCTTGCCAGACATCGTTTTTCTAACCCCTTTTATGTGTCCAGACTCCAGTGTACCACAATACTTCAGTCCTTCCTTTAGTTTCTTTATTTTATCACTGTAAGTCATTGCATTGTCTTCCAAGACTATTATATTGTTCTCTTCATTTTTCTTTCTTTCGTAAAATTATCTTTCTTTTCCCCAGTAGTTTTCAGAATTAGCTTGAATGGGTTTGATGGAATAGAGCCTCCAATATCTTTTCATGTTGTCAGCTTAGATAACTTGTGCCTTTCGTAATTCTCACAGATTGTTTTCAGCTCATGCACAAATTAAAGATATCGCATATTAGCAAACTGCAGCAATGCGACGCGGAGTGTACTCAGGAGTGCGTTGTATGGAATAAGATGTACTCTAAAATAGATCCGAGGGGAGCTGGCTGGCAACTAGCAGCTTCCTTCCTGCGACCATCCGGCGCGCGGCGCGACTCTCACGCGCCCCTGCCGCGCCGACCATGGTGGATGACCACCGCCGCGCCGGAAGGCCATGCCTCCATGACCAGAGTCAATAACCCGATCACTGCTACTGAGCTATTATTTATTATCAATACTCTACTGAACTATTTTATTATAGCTTGGCAACTTCGTGCGGGACCCTCCTGTGGGGTGACAGACGGCCGGGGGACGCGTTAACGCATACATGCAGAGAAGTGTCCCCTTCCCCGCTACACCGCCCGCTAACCGCTGACATCTAAGTTCCTTGCCTCCCCACCGTCTTGCCAAGCTTATAATACGTGCACTAGCTGTTGCCCGCGGCTTCGACCGCATGAATTTCGGGTTGTACATACATTTCCCGTTATAATAAGTCGACCATAAAGGATAGACAATTGATTTTTTTGAGAACTTATAATGGAGAACATTTCGGTCATACACGATTTTTATGTAGGTAACCTAACGTAAGATCTACAAAAGGAACAATTTTTCCAGTTTTTCCAGCATTTTATTGATGCCTCCGGCCTCGCTGCTATTGGTCAATTGGTCATACTCATAGCGTGCTGTTATAATTATAGCTTAATTAATAAGAATTATAGCTTAAATAATTAAGAAGAAGGTAATTGCTGGAAAAACTTATTTTATACGTAGGTATTCAGATTATTTCTTTCACTTTAAAGCTCAAGCATCTCTGTCGATACCATTTAGTAAACTACGCTTTTCAATAAGTAGTAAGTGATTAGTTATAACAAATTTTTCGTTTACATTTACCTAGAAATCACCAAGACGAAAGTGTAATAACAAATTGTAAGTATATACCGGCAAATACTATAGGCAAGTGGTTAACGAATAACAGGAACTAGTGAACTGAATGCAATGTAAACACATTCTGAAATCCTGAAGCCGTAGATGCATCCGTAGACCGACTTGCAACTCGCTACTAAACAGGTATCCGACGGGGGAATGCATTATGTCCTTTACACCTTTATTAGGAATATTGATTGATTTAGGAGCGTCTGGTAATTTTTATTTTGGTGGATATTTTAACACTGTTTTGTATTGTTTTGTGTTGGTAACATGGTAATTACGATCACCAGGAATCCTTGACAAAATTAAAAATAAAATACCTTTAGCTAGACTACCTCAAACATTTTAAGCAATCAAATCAAATAAAGTACTTTTAAGTGATTTTAAATTATATATTTATCATTACATAAGTAACCGTTTAATTCTGATGTAAACTTTGACATCTGAATTGCTCTACAATGTTAAAATTATTGTTATACCAAAAATATATGGAAACAAGTCAATTGACTTCATTAAATGTGTGGAGGGTGCGCGCCGCCCGTCTCGTCACTTGAGAGTTTTTGCGCTGCGCGGGCGCATAAATTGGACCCGGCCGATAATTTTGACATTAACCAGTAGTAACTGTCAAAGTTTGGGGGAACGAGTCGTTTTGTGTCAATTAACTTGTCCTAAAAATGACGGATAACGTTGTTTTATTTAAACAGTTTAAATACAGAACAAGATATTTAATATGCGTGACTGAGAGAAGGGTATACCTAGTTAAAAGTTGGTAAAATAATAATTGTATCAGTCACGTTTACAAATTAGTAGTTTATTAAAATAAAGGTCATCATAAGAATACACTATCCAGTACTTATCCACAATCGTAATCAGGATTTTATGACATAGAGTAAACGCTATGTCCATCCAGTAACGGTAGAGGTAGAAAGTAGATAACAGTGGATAGATTATAATACTTGCTGTCTCACTTGGAAAGACAATATTACTATAGATTGATGATGAAACCTCGTAGTAGGTTCTTGTCTGTAACTATCCAGTCCGTGTACATGTAGGTACCTTCTTAAATGGGAACCTCGGTAGCTACTCTATACGCCCGTTACGCGCTGTTCATGGATTTATCATAACACTGCAGTTTAATATAAAAGTTACAAGATAAAACCTCTAAGCGACGATCCTGTGTAGATGGATCCGGTAGCTACGCAAGGTTTGCTAGTTACGCTCTAGTTCAGTTTGTTTGAATTAAACCTGTTGACAATGGAGCTCACCTAGGTTATAGTTAAAACAAGATAGTCCTCGTAATTTTACATTAACTGTTTGACACTTTGTAGAATTACATAAATTATTAAATATTGCTTGCTTTAAAATATAGATACAATTCGCTAACCTATCGTCGTCTATAGTCGTCAGTAATCACGACCAAATTAGTTTACCAAATTATAAAGTACGTACCTACAGAAGAAGTAATTAAAAGCAAGTAATCAGTTGCTAAGCTAAGACATAGGCAGAAGAATTTTCAAGTGTCGCGCTATAAATATTGGTAAATAAATAATCTTAATGTGCAATTTTATCGACTGTTTTCGACCACTATTCAGTTAAGGCGTTCTATCGCGCAATAAGGGTTAGAGGTCGACATGAAGCGACTAAGTTATCTGTGAGTAATTATAAACGTAAGATAGAGGTAAATATTTTCATGTGGTAACTGCGATTCTCAACTTGATCACCCAAGTGCCTCTATGTGGGGTTCCGTAAGAAAATAACACACGATATATTTTAATTCACTGCATATGCCCGGGAGGCGTTACAAAGATTTGAACGAGTGCTTTGCTCGTGACTAAATGCTATGGCTATTTGCTAAGGTTACCCACGTAGATTAAATGTTCCTTTTTTAACTCATTTTAATTAAAACTCTGTTTAATTGCATTTTAAAACAAGTTTTAAAACGAAATACCTATGTAATTTAGTGATTTGAATTCGCGACTTTGTAGTGTAGTTTATGTGAAGCGTTTAGCGACGCGACGCGAGGTACCTACGGAACCCTCGATGCGCTAGGTCCGCACTTGACGTATTTTTTTATAAATTTAAAATCGGCATTGGTTTTAAATAAACAATTGTATACAAATTTTGTAGCGATTACATTTTTATATCAAAAATGATGATTATATCAGAATCATGGGCTTGGTGCGTGATATTTCCAACCGACTTAAAAAAGGAGGAGGTTCTCAATTCCACTGTATTTTTTAACCGATTGTAATGATTTATTTTATTTGAAAGCTGGTGATTGTTAAAAAAACAATATCTTAGCTTAATTTATCCAATAACATAAAAAATAAATAGACATATATTTTTTTACACTATGCAAGTAAGTACTTGACTGCGATCTCACTTGATGGTAAGTGATGATGCAGCCAAAGATGTTATTGAACTAACTTGGAAAGGGTCAGTAAATTCACCCCTAACGGTTTCTAAAAATTAGAATTTAATTAATTATATTTTATTTAATACCTTTTGAGTCAAAACCACTTTAAAATTAAGTATACCTAGTTTAAAGAGTTTCAAGTACCTAGTTAAAATACCTAACCTCAATATTGAATTTCCGTTACACAAAACTAAAATTATTTTGATATGGAATTTTAGTAGGCTATACGATAAACATAAACAAAACAGAAATATTAAATAATAACACTTCAGTAATAAAAAAACCCAACTTATCGCCTTCGAATAGAATTTAACGATTTGCTGGCGTAGGTACATACTATCAAGCACAATAATAATATTAATATTTTATTCTTAGCAACTGCCTGTGTATTTTACACATAAATAAAATAAGTGATAGTCGTCTTGGTAATTAATTATTAGTAAACAGTTAATTTCAACACATACACATAGGTATATGGAACATAAGTATATTTAATAAACAATTCGAATACTACAATGTTGAAGTTTCCTTCCATAATAATTAATTTAGATTTACTCGTACTTACACACAAAATCAAAAGTCACTTTGAGAACTCCGCTTGTATCATTTTACTGACTTTTAGGGTTCCGTAACTCAAAAGAAAAAAAACGAAACCATTATAAGATCACTTTGCTGTCCGTCTGTCTGTCTGTCACGACCCTTTATTTCAGTAAATATTAAAGATATCATTATGAAATTTGGAATAATTGTAGATAATGATGGCCCGCCGTCAGTGGCACTCATAAAAAATTTAAAATAGTTTTTATTTTTATTTTATTAAAAAAGGGGGAAAACCGGGTCGTCGAAATTTAAAAATGAGATAATAATATTGAGTGGGGTATCATATGAAAGGGCGTTACTTGTGTAAGTATTCTAAAACCAATTTTTATATATTTTTATGCCCGATAGTTTTTGATTTACCTATATTGAACAAACTGTCGAAAAAATACCGTTCCCCCCCCTTATCTCCGAAGTTTACCAATCGAAAATTCTAAATAGGGAATAATTATGATGAATAGGGATCAATGTATATTTTAGGGAAAAATAAAATTATGACTGTATCTTTATATATTTTTTGATATTAGCAATAAACCTCAAAAGACAAAGTTAAGTTTGCGGTTCGGTACAAATTTATTTCGTCCACATTTGTTCCCGACATACAAAGATTTTGGACAGGTAGATTTTCGTAACGCTCACACTGGACATTGGGTACCTACAATTTGGAAAAACTTACTTGCTGAACACTGCAGTCAGATCCACAGCTGAGGTCAAAATGGCCGTCGCCCGTTCGGTTCTGAAAAAAAAAATCTCGGACGTAATTAATGATGTCTTGCACAAAAAGGCAACAGGTAGTGCCGTTTTTTGATAATAATCAAGTCCAATATCCCGGGGGCCGGACACAACCTGCGCACATCCGCCGTGCCTGCGCGCGCGCATCGGAGCGTGCCGCGCGACATTAGGACACGAGCGTTTAGCCCGTGATAGATTGCACTTTGCCGGATATAACGTTCGTTAGGTTAGTATTAATTGTTAAACTAATATAACACGGAATCAGATAAACAAGAAGACGATTTGCTGGCGTCGTTTTCAAAAATGGAAGCCTTATTGTTGGAGACTTTCTTGAAAAATAGTATCTTTTTAAATCATTTGTAGAAACCTCAGTGCGCGAATCTGACCCGCATTCGGCCGGTTTTTTAATATAAATGTTATAAAGAAAGAATGCCATAAGAACTATGTAAAACCAATTTTACTATAGGTAGGATTTCTATCTAAACAGCAATCCGCAATGTGTACTGTGATTCGAGTTATAGAATAACTGTCATGTTATGTACTTATGTAGCCTAAGTTAGGTTAATTTAGAACATGGAAATTTAAAGCAGACGTACCTACTCGTATGTATCGTAATTTGTAGTACAAACATAAGTAGTAAAACATTACGTTATGTACAGTGATCAGTGCTATAAATTCTAAACTAAGTACTTACATAGAGGATACTATATAGAGGGTAACATAATGATTACCTCAAAAGATGCCTATTTTATTATTCAACTATTAACATAACAATAGATATGATGCTTGCATAGTACGAGCGTTAAGAAATCCCAAAAAGTTAACCTCAAGCTATCACGTTACGTACTCGTAAAACCGTACGAGTGCAGGACAACCGCGCGGGTTCCGCTCTCACGCTCGCAAAAAACGGACGAACCGTTCGTAGCTCGTACACAAAACAGATCAACTGTTAACTGTTACAAACAATGTTTCCTTCACTAACTATTTTTTTGTAAAATGATCCCTTTTTAAAATATGCTGTTAGACTGATCATTATTATTAACGTTAAATTGTTTAGACACCATCATTTTTTAGATTGGCTCGGCCTCTATCTCAGAGATAATCACTCAGTGGCCTTCAACGAGCTTTTTAAACATTTATTTTTTATCCAATGAAGGTTTGCTACAAAATATTATAAGCGTTCCTGCGATTTCGTGAAAGAATCGTAAGGAGTTGGTTTTATTCTTAAAAGTTAGTATACGAACTACGATAACATCTTCGGCTGCATCGTCACTTTACCATCAGGTGGAGGTCTAGTTGAGTGTAAGTAGTTTGTGAAAAAAATATATAAAAAGGTTTCAATTTCAACCAAGCAAGTAAAATTATATGCATCTTTATTTATTTGCCTTTTATATACAACAGAAGAAAAGGATACACTTGATTTTAACAATGTTATGAGTCATTCAAAAATTAGTTGGCCACACCGACATGAACGTGAGGATGAGCCCATTGGAACATTTTACGTCAATTCTCTTCATATAAGAAAAACTAGTAGGGCGCGTGGGAGCGCGGGCCACATGTGGCCCGCGGGCTGTCTTCTCACCTATAAAAGAATCGCCGTCATCTCGATCGCTAATTGGAATCCGATTGGCAATGGGCTAAAAGAATTACCTCGGAGCACGGTCATGGATTTAAAGATAGTTAAGGGCTGTTTGAATAAAAAATACACTGAACCTCATCATGAGGTTCAGTGTATTTTTTATTCAAATAGCCCTTAACTATCTTTAAATCCATGACCGTGCTCCTCAATCATCATCCAAATCGTAGACCATCGTCTCTTCTCATAGTTTTTCATAGGCCTTTGGGTTTATTGTAGCATTCACATTTTCCATGGAAAAATAAATTCAACCTCTTTGATTTTTTTTCATTCATCCCGTAGACCTTGACATTCTAATTACGTCTTGCAAAGAAATCACTCTCTTATCTTTTATACTTTCCGAGATATAACAACACGAAATTTGTATGGCGGCCAATTTGTCTTGAATCCGCCATTTTGATTTTTGTTCAGCTAACTGCCAATTGGATGACGTTTCGAGTTACATTTGGTCGACCACCCCCCACCTATCTTCGATACCCTGGCTGTGCTCTTTACCCGTCTCCGAAATCCTCAATCATCAGCTCTCTCCATATTTTTCTCTAGTAACTCTCCGAAAAACCGCATCATAACCTTGCATAATTACCAACTGTTAGTCTCTTCAACATTCCCCATACATTTTCTATGGAAAAATAAATTCCGCCATTTTGAATTTTTTTTTTCTATCCATCAAATAGACCTTCGGGTCCTGATCACTTCTTGTCAAGAAACCATTCTTCCATCTTTTATACTTTCCGAGATATCGGCGAAATTCGTAAGGCGGCCATTTTGAATCCGCCATTTTGAATTTTTTTTCAGCTCACTGCCAATTGCATGACGTTTCAAATGACATTTGGTCGAGCACCCCCCACCTATCTCCAATACCCTTGGCTGTGCTCTTCATTCGTCTTCGATATCCTTAATCATCAGCTCTCTCCATATTTTTCTTCCTCATGAATTTTTGTCTTCTATACGACATCATCCTTCAAAAAAATTTTTTTCATACAAAATTGTTCAGGAGAGGTGATCAATGAGTCAGTGAGTCAGTGTTGAATCAGCACAAGCAGCTATATATATATTAAAGTAGCGCCATTTGACAATGGCGGAAATCGTTCCTGAGGAAACAGCAGGACTATAACAAGTATAGTGATATGTGATTTGTAGAAAAAAGCTCACGTGCGGACTATAACAAGTATAGTGATTTGTGGCGTGGACCGCGGCCCATAGACAATACTTCGGTCGGCTTACAAGTGACACTGTTGGTGTCAAAACAAACATTTTTGACACCAGTAAACTGGCGACAATTTTCGCTTGATCCGCCGGGTCCTGTGTAAACGTCTATTGTTGGCCCACATTTTATTTGGTGATCTGCACCGCTCCAGTTCGATGTAACACAAGGCCGGCCGAGTGCTGTGGTCAAGTCAACACAGTTGTAGCACGCTCTATATTTAGCGAGCGCGTTGATTACCGGATAATTGTCAACAATTAGTTGAGCGTTGAACTTGCAGCGCCTCCCGCACATGCGAAGTGTTTGGTTTGCAATACTGAGATGAACAGTTCTGTCAGATTTTCAATAAAATCGCGTAGACGGCATATTTAACTGATTTTAGTAACCTGCGTATTCATCGTTATCGTAATCGTTTACTAATTCTGCCCCTGATTTTAAACGTCAGCCAATCGGGGGCCAGAATTCGCTAAGCAGTGTACCAACAACCAACTGTTTTATGATGGTCTATAAAACTGTTGGTGGATATTCTATAACTATACTAGAATACGAGCTTGTTTAAAATCTTCACAGGCAGCGTAGAAATGTGCAACTTTTTTAAGCTGACCATCGATAATAATACTGATGATGAACATTGTCTTAAATGCCTGTTTTCCAAAAAAACTTAGTAGTAAGTATCTAGCAATCTTACTTTACTTACTTGTTACATGGAACATTCTTGTTCTTGTGCAAGCCGTTTTCGTAGATTTGTTTGATCTACGAAAACAGCATGCCCAAGCTGCCAAGCGATTTAGCGAAATTTTTGTAAATTTTGCGGAAGATTTTATAGTATGAAATTGTATGCGCAAACAAGTAGATGCACTCTCCATCCCTAAATATTTCTGATAGTAATGCTTTTCCGACACAACCAGAGAGACGACCGACGGCTTAACGTGCTCATCGAGGATAAAGATGTTGACCGGCCCAGGGATCTAATTCAGGATCTGTGATCTGATGCCGAATATGGAACAATACCAACGGCAACGTGACAGTTGATTGACTGTTGAGCACCATAAAGGATCGTAAAACACAAACAGACCTGGAAAGGGCATTTCTCATTGCATCGCGCCACAGCTTCCGCTCCAAATTTCTCGGTGACGGAGCCATAATAATCGGCGCCAATTGTGCGAGCGGACAGAGCCAATCCGAGCAGCGGCAGCACTAGCCATTTGTGCCAATTCCGCGGAGGACTCATTGTGCCTCACCACACAAACACACCAAACATGACTTGTTTATACCATTTCATATCATGACGTTTCTAACATTTCTATACAAGTATTTTTTGTACGACACTCCTAGAAAAAACACTTTATTTATTTACAAAAAAAATATAATGATAGCACGCGCGTCGAGTTAACGTTCGTAATTTGAAAAGCCCGGGAGTGTTTGCATGCGTATGCGCAGCAAAAGCGAGTGTCGCACTGAGCGCGAGCGAGCTATGGTCTGCGACCGCGCGCCGCCCGCCTCTACGAGCCGCTACGCTTGGGCGCTACGCCTATTATCCTAGTACCTGCCGCGCCGAAGTTTATGTAACTAATTTTCTTTATCATTATTCATGAGGCTATTTTTGGACCATTATATTGTTATCATACAGCATAATAATATGGTAAAAAATACTGCCATTGACATTTCTCAGTTCACTCGCGGTTGCCTTGAAGAATCTTTGTAATAAGGCGTTAAAGGAGTAAAAATATAACTTTGGACCCATTTGCATGCGCGAAGCACAGTATATGTAGAAAGCACAGTATTAAAGCAAAGAAAGACGAAATCCCCCATTCGAATAAAGAGATTTTAAAATATCTTTAATACAGGTTTTTTCTTACACCTTTAAATTATTGTTTTAATTATTGTTTACGTTTACGTTACATATTACAGAAAGTATTTGAGAACAGCTAAACAAAATTAACTTGATACCAATATCATCGTTCAAAATAAATCTGTGGTAGGTATCTAGTTCATCTCTCATTCATTTGATTATTATTATCAATAGTAATATCACATTTTAAAGATAATAATATGTAGGCACCTAATATTATGTATTTGGTGCTCATCTATACTAATATCATAAAGCTGAGGTCTGAGGAGTTTGTTTGTTTATTTATTTATTTATTTATGAACGCGCTAATCTCTGGAATTACAGCTAGGTCCGAATTAAAAAAATATTTTTGTGTTAGATATTCTATTTATCAGAGAAGGCTATAGACTTTATTATAACATCACGCTATGACCAAAAGGAACATCAATAAAATGTTAGAAAAACGGAAAAAAATCCTTTTGTAGAAAAAAATTATTTTTGTACCTTTTCTTTCATTGCGTGCGCTGCTACATAAAATGGTTAAAGTGGAATTGTTCTCCATTTAAAGTTCTAAAAAAATCCGTGTGTCTAACTTTTAAGGTTACCTAACTAATTATAACGGGATACCTATGTAGAACCCGAAATTAATGCGGACGAAGCCGTGCGCAAAAGCTAGTCTAATATATATAAATCTCGTGTCACAATGTTTGTCCTCAATGGACTCCTAAACCACTTAACCGATTATAATAAAATTCGCACACCATGTGCAGTTCGATCCAACTTGAGAGATAGGATAGTTTAAATCTCAATTTATCTATTTTTTATTATCCCTAAGGGCAAAACAACGTTTGCCAGGTCAGCTAGTAATATTATAAAGGTAAAGTCTGTACCTACTCGTAGTCCGCAACTCACACGTGCAACAGCAGTATAATTCGATAAATATTTTACTTAATTTAAAGCGATATTTGTCGAAGATTTATAGTTTTCACCGAGTTAACCTCGTTGATCCTATAACAATAGTTTATAGAGCGGGTTTTGGAGCAAGGCCACGCTATCGGCTGAGATCCATGCAGCAGCCACCAGAACCAAGTAGGTACCTCGGATCCCGCGTTCAATTAGTTAAGTACCAGACTTCCCACGCTTAGACTGCATTCCGCGCGCTCAATGATTTCATCTCTGTTTCTAAGCCAATAAACATGATCAACATTCGGTTTTTTTAAACAAAATTTGACTTATAACATTTTTTTGTTATTAATCAAGTTTTGCGAGCAGCAAGAAAGGGACGGAAGACCCTCCCACTCCAAAATTAAAATGTTATTAACATTCTTAATCTTCATTGGATTTTGATTGATTTTGATTGATTGGATTTTGGATTTGATTTTACAGTGTAAGTACATCGTTATTTTTATCCTTGTTTATAATTTTTATGAAATTAAAAAGTAGTGTGATTCTTTGAATTTGTAAATTATTATTAGTGTATCAATATTTTCGCTTCCAACGGGACTTGAACCCGCATCCCCAGCTATCGCGGCTGGGTGCTCTACGATCTACCAATAGAGCTATGGGAGCAACCGTATAGAGTACCCAGACGCGATAGCTGCGGGTTCAAGTCCCGTTGACAGCGATAATTTTGATGTGTGTGAAACACTGTAACAAAAATATAAATTCCTTATTTTATTTTAATTTTCTAAAGTGAGAGTCGTTTCGGTATCTACATGGTATTTAAGTAGGGTGCTTAGTTTCAGGTGCCACTGATCCAACCAGGATACTTATATTATAATATCCTGGAATAACACATAGGCTACTTTTGATCCCGGATTCTCGCTGGATTTGTAAAAACGAAATTCAGTCCTGCGTGTCTAGTCGTTTGTCATACTCGTAGTACAAGAGAGGTGGGCCAAAATAGCGCCGCAGCGCGTTATTGAGATCTAATTTATGTAACTCCATCTATCTACAATGCCATACAATAACTTCATCTGTTGAAACAATACAGTGTACATGTATAATAAATATGGTAAGTGTCTCAGCCGCATGTTGTAATAGATCTTTGCTGAAATGATACCGACTGATGCAGAGAGATGGCGTAACTATAGCACGCTCAACGTAACTGTAGCACTGGACGTAGCGCGTAGGTACGCATACCTATTATATAGAGGGCGTTACGATACCTAATAAATAACATAAAGTACAGCAGGGTTAGTATATTGTACAACGTACTATAATATTAAGAATTTGATAGAGTTACTACCCGTTCGCAGAAGCTTTGCCGATGAATTCCCCTCTCACTTCATACTACCATTACATAGGTACACTAAATGCGGGCCGCGATAGTGAGAAGAGGAAGAGGAAGTCATCGGCAAAGGTTCTGCAAACCGGGTGTATGCCCCCGTATACACTCGGTTCGCATCCCCGTATGTTAATCCCCGTAAAATTTTATGGTGAAACCAAATCGAAATTGTAAAACTTGACCATTTTTTGGCCGATATATAAATACCTATCTAGTCTACATGTACTAGTAGGTAAACGTGGTTAGAAGCCCACCAGGAAAATTCTGCTATAATTCTAATTCCAATCTAGATGCATAATCAGCAATATGGTAACTTTATAGGTATTAGTTTATCTACTAGGTTTTGCCTGCGGTCCCGCTCGCATGAAATAACGATTTTCGCAAATCTCGCGGGCATCATGGGTTTTTCTGGGATAAAAAGTAAATCACAAAAGTAAGTAAAACTGTGTTAATTCCAGTGTAGAATCGAGATCCCTTCTATTTCACCTAAATAGGCTTAGTAAGTTCGGTTTTGGAGTCACACACACACACCACACATAGAAACTTTCTTACTATGTGTGTAATTAATCTTAAATTAATTTCTAGAATTGTACCCATTTAAAGAGTTAACATATAGGTACTTGCGTGCAAGTTGGAGCATACCTATTTAAAATCATCGAAGTGGCTTTTTTACAAATCTAAAGAATCACGGCTATAAAATCTAACTGGATTAAGATAAAGTGTATGAGCATTGTAACTTTGTCATAACACAATCTTTTAATATCATTTTTATTATTTATGTTTTAATAATTTTATTACACTTGTTTTACGTACCACTTTTTTATATGCAGTCGGTTATCAAAGAAAGTAAGATTAAGACATATTATGTATTATGTATATATTATGTATTAACCTACCAGAGAAGTAATTTTAATAAATTTTAGTTGTAGTGTTTTACCAATTAGTACAATGTTGCCTGTTGGATTTGAACCCCCGACTTCTGCTATAATGCAGATGTCTCAACCACTGAGCTATCACAGCGTATATTATGCTATATTTTATTACCTATAGCCGTAACCCCAGATAAATGCGTAATAAATTGCAATCGAAAATAAGTCAATAAACTAGATGTAAACATAATTACATAACGCATGGTTATCTTATATCTGCGTTCTCAGAGTCAATAGTCCATTCCTAGTTGGTACCGCTCCAAGTAACATATCAAACCGTGCCAAAGTCGCTCTTGTACGTGGTACTTGGGACAGCAGGAACAATATCTAGGTACGATCTATAACGGTGCTGAAAAGCATTCGAAGAACACTGCCGTTGATAAAACGACGAGCTTGTAAAAGTGAATTAAATTACAGTTAGGTAAATGTTTCCCATAGAAAAAAAATTCAATATAACAATAATTGTGTCTTTATAGTTCATGCATAAAGTGCCAATATAATAGCGGCAATTCACCGTTTCAATTTAGATAAAGATTGTAATTGTGTAACTGAAGATAAAGGATTTTATTGACGGGAGGTTATAGAAAGACGCGTGGAAAACTGTTCTGCTCATTGCGCGTTCAAGTGTCGACGTACCTACTGACTTAGTGACTGCAGGAAACACGGAAAATGACAAAGGATTTAGTCGATTTCAAGGTATGTAAATATTTAATTGTTTTTATATATTTAATAGCACATAGGGAACAAATAGCTGCTTTATGGTGAATCTAGGGTTTGCCCAAGGTTTCGAGGAGAATGTACTTACCTTAAAAGTATAAAGCCTATGGAATGTGCATCCTGGGTGTGCTTAGGATATACATAAGCCTTCTCCATTGCAAACTTAAGCCAAGAAGTTACCTACCTAATTATGGCGTGAAGGAGTAACAAACATCAATAATATATTCTCATTTACGAATCTAACAATAGATTTGTAACAAAGACATCAACTTTTGAAGCCAATTCGAGTCAGTGTTCAAAAGTGATGATGATGAAGATGATTATATAACTCACTAGACTGATATTGTTGTAGCTATACGTTGTTATGTTGGTAAAAGACAGAACTCGCGCGCTAAATCAAGGATGGTATAGGCGTATACTTACAAACATATCTCGGTATCTTTTTATAGTCCTACCTAAGTTAAGATTTCAGCGGTCTTATAAAATTGATTTTTAAGTTTTGCAAGTCTGTGTAACTTGGTAGAAAATTTAACTACCATTTACAATTGTGTCAAAATAATATTTATTTCGGTACCTAATTCACAACTTCCGAATTTAAGGATGTTGTGAATTAGGTACCGAAAGAAGCTAAGAAAAGAGCGGTAAGTGGCAGAAAATCGGACGGTCAGAGAAAAAATAAATATAAAATACAAGGTTTTAGTCATGTCACTGCATGGCAATAGGAATCCTGGAAAGTTCTTTTTTAGTACACCTAGTACAGCTCTTATAATTAGGATAAAGAAAGTTTGCTCAAATAGATAAACGTAAGCTTTTAAATCGTTTGAAACAATCATATCTCCGTCAATTACAGTTTTCCTGAAAGTGTCTTATCACTTAGGTACTATTTGCACGAGTGTAGATATTATTAATAGGTACCTACACTTGTAGGTTATTTCCCAGATAACCTCGTATTTAACTCTAGTTTTGCATTATCTTTAGTTATAATTCAGACTACATTTGTTTAATTCATTAATCTCGTAGAGTCGTTTTGTTTAAAATTTATAATGTATGTGTAATTTGAATGTCGTCCCCTCATTATACCCTTTAGCCAATGAAGATAGAACTTCTTGAACGTAAGACAACCTTAGTTTTGTTGGTGAAAAGAGAAAAGTCCACGTAGGTTATTGTCGCGTGAAGCTTGTCTTAGCATGTCTCCACAAAACGCAAAAATAAAAATAATAAAAATATATATACTTAGAATCAGTAGGGCTATAGCACAAGACACAATAATACTAAAAATTCGATAGGATTTCTTATTAATTATTAAAAATCTTAAGCCAAGGCCTACATAAAATCATAAAGGCACTGAATACTAAATACTGAAATTAACAAAAAACTGGAAATTGCGTAAGCGTAGGCCGTAGACCCGTAGCCCACAGCGTAGCCCGTAGAGGGTGAATTATGGATTAAAGACATTCATCGCATATTCACTGATATATTAGAATTGGATATGGCGCAGACTGCAGGTATAAAAAAGTAGTCCCTGGATCCCTAGCTATGTACCCGAATATAGTTATAAATAATGATACCAGCACGAACTAATGAAATTACTATTTTACTAGATAAGACTAATCTAAAGAAATAATACTGTGATTATATATTTTCTTTGATTTGCACAAAGTTATTACTTTTTTAGCTTACGAGCTGACTGGGCAGTCGTTGTTTTGCCATTTGAGGGTACCCCTTCCGAATTATAGACAAAAAAATCATAAAAATCGGTTACGCCATTTCAGAGGAGTTTGGTTACAAACACTCACGAGAATTTAATATAATTTAGAAGAAATTATAAAGAGATTTTCAGGTTTCCGTAGTCAAAAAGAGACCCTTACAGTATAGTTATACGAGTAGTTTGAAATAATATCCGTGTGCTTTAATCTTGCTTTAATTGAATTGATGATAGCTTGTCCGATGTCTCATAAGCGTAAAAAGTGCACGCTGTATAAAAACTCTTTAGCTTTTTAGGGTTCCGTACCCGAAGGGTAAAAAAGGAACCCTATTAGCGAGACTTCGCTGTCCGTCTGTCCGTCCGTCCGTCCGTCCGTCTGTCACCAGGCTGTATCTCTGGAACCGTGATAGCTACAGACTTGAAATTTTAACAGATGATGTATTTCTGTTGCCCCTATAACAACAAATACTAAAACAGAATAAATTAAATATTTTAGGGGGCTCCAATACAACAAACGTGATTTTTTTGCTTGTTTTTGCTCGATATTGATGACGCTTCAAATTCTCACTGCAGAATATTTAGTTATATAGGTATCTACTTACCATAGGAATAAATAGTTAAATAAAATAAACCAAAAAATTAAGGGGGGCTCCCATACGATAATCGTGATTTTTATGCTCATTTTTAGGGTTCCATACCAAAATGGTAAAAATGGAACCCTTATGGTGAGACTTTCTTCGTCCGTCCGTCCGTCCGTCCGTCCGTCTGTCACACTCGATTATTTCAGTAACTATTAAAGCTATTGACCTGAAATTTGGAATAGTTGTAGGTAATTGCGGCGCGCCACCATTGCAATCATAAAAAATTGAAAATCTATTTTATTTTTATTTAGAAAGGGGGAATAACCGGGTCGTCAAAATTTCAAAATGAGATAACAATATTGAGTGGGGTATCATATAAAAGGGCGTTACTTGTGTATTCTAAAACCAATTTTTATTTATTTTTATGCCTGATAGTTTTTGAGTTATTGGGCAAACTGTCGAAAAAAATACCGTTCTTCCCCCCTTATCTCCGAAGTTTACCAATCGAAAAATCTAAAATAATTATGATCAATAGGAATAAACGTATATTTTACATGAAAAATAAAATCAACTCTCTAACTATTACACTTTTTTTATAATAACAATAAACCACCAAAAACAAAGTTAGGTTTGCGGTTTGCCAACAAAAGTATCTACATGTATATTATTATACTCTTAAATTCATGAACCAAAGTGATTCTTTTAATATTTTACTTCTTTTATAGTATGGAACCCTCGGTGCGCGAGTCCTACTCGCACTTGGCCGGTTTTTGATTTAGTGGGCAGAGTTGTTTAGGTTACTTTAATACTATAGAGAATGGAAATATACTCTTGATGGTACGGAACCCTCAGTGCGCGAGTCCGAATCGCACTTGACCAATTATTTTGTTTATACTGTCTGTGTAGCTATCCACAATCCATAATTATCTGATAACGATCATGTAGTCAGCCAGTAGGTACCTACTAATTTATCCACGATTGCCAGCATAAAGTAAACAAAGTAAGTAAAATAATATAAACAATCTACTCGTAGCCAAAGATTTAAATCGCTAGATGGGCCCTTAGCCTACATTGCGCACATCGAAAACGTCCACAAACATGTTGAGTGAGTGCTCTCAACATGCTAAAGTTTTACTTGTGACAGAGAAAGTGACGCCGTGTCACACGCAAGACAAAAACCTGGACGTTTTCGGTGTTTTAGGGCTCATCTAGCGATTTAAATCTTTGCTCGTAGCTATAGCAGTAGTTATAGTGATTCCAAAAGTGATACGAGTATCACGAAGATTAATTATATAAAAAAATGGCCTCGTCATGTAAAAAGGTATATGAGAGTAATTGTTATACAGTTTTAACCACAAGAAGTCCCCACCTAAATGACCCATCAGGGTGTTTGCGTACAGACACACCTACTCGTAAGATATCTTTTACTTGTAAACTTTTGGTAAAACACGTGGGAGCCCTCTTAATATTTATTTTAATCTGTTTTTAGTATTTGTTGTCAAAATGCCAACAGAAGTACAGACAGCATCAGTGAAAATTTATTACGCTTAACAATCATGGTTCAAGAGATACAGACGGACAGACGGACGGCGGATTCTTAATAATAATAGGGTCCCATTTTTTAGCCTTTGTGTACGGAACTCTATAAGCAATGATTAGGTTGCTACAATGTTTTCTAGCTGTATGTCTTTGTCACCCGGGAGTTCCCAGAACGAATAGAATGACGCATCAAAACAAGGCTTGTTCGTGGATAAATAAACCCATTATTATTACGAAGGTAGGTGCAATCTTGTTATGATCTGATGAGGTTTACGATTTTCCTCAACCTCAAGACGACGTTTGTAACATTATACCAACCTCCATTAAACAACTCTAAAAATGGTCTCTCGAACTTAACTAGGTGATTTTAAATTGAAACGCGCAACCGTCTATACTTATCTATACTAATATTATAAAGCTGAAGAGTTTGTTTGTTTGTTTGAACGCGCTGACACAAAAAGTGCAATTCAGTTCTCAATAGAGTTGGCCCCGCCTCCGTAAGCAACACGACACAAACGCAAAGTTGTGGTCTCTTTCAATATAACTTTATCTCATTCGACGTACTAAGCCTCGCACGTAGCGCGTAAAATATCCTACCGTACAAGAACTAACGCGAGCAAAGTAGCCGGCGCGCGGCGGCCTTCTGAAATAAGTAAGTCGAGACGACTACCTGTAGTTTCTCGATCACGTGATAAGGGAACCTGGCCTTTCACTATAATTTGAAAGAAAAATAACCCAATCATATTTTAGACAAATCCAAACATATAAAATATCGCCTTTGCCTTGTCGAAACTGCGAACTTATTGAACTTAGTAATTTTTTTTAACTTTAGTCATAGCAAATCGAAGATCAACACCAGTTTTACAGCATGTACATACAATTAAGTACCTACATGCTTACATTGTTTTATCTGTGGCTTTCAGTCACGAAGCACAATCCTATTCTGTATAACACCCAGGTATCCTATAACACTTTAGATAAACATACATACTCTTACCCATTGTGTTGGTGGAATGATGTCATCTAGGAAAAATTCCCGGTGGCCGTTACTTAAGATCTGTACCTACGTAAGCAATTAGGTTTACAATTTGATATACCTAGGCATTACTTCGAATGCAACATGATATGTTATGGACTACGGACACTTTATATTCCACAGTTCTTACACAGTGTTAAAAGATCATATCTTTAAACTGTGGTTAGGTACGAGCTGAAATGAACAGTTTTATGTTCGTTCGGGCGATTTCCATTTTGGGAAGTCTTTCGTTATTCCTTGTATAGGTGAAGTGAACTTCAGAAGTTTACAGAAGTAGTAGGATTGATTAATTTGTTTTGCTATAATCCTAAATCCACTACTTGAAAAGATTCTATATGCAAGAACACTGCCCACATGAAACACCACACACAATTTTCCAAGGCATCCTCAAGAGATGAATTCACAATGCGAAATCGTAGAGATTCTCGTTAGCTTAAGTCCTAAGATAAAAATAAAATGACCTTGGCTAACCAGATTAATTTAAAAATCATCTTTTTCCCCTATTTTATTTTTATGGTGCTCCGTGCTGTTGACGTTGCAAGTCCTTGCATCATCAACGAACGGTAAAAGTTCTGTTCCAGTGAGGATATAGCACGCTAGCGGAGCTATAGCTACAGATAGAGTAAAAATTAAAAACATTATTGCAAGCAAATGTACAAATTATATATAATTTTTTTACCAATTTCGATGATTTCATTATTCTAATCGATAATATTATTAAGTAGGTAGGTAATTGATTAACGTCAATACCCAGGAAGAAGTACAAACTGAAAACCATTCAGTAGGAGGTCCTATCTCCTCCTGTGGGTCATTCATAGACACCTACTTTGTTGCAGCGTAAAGACGATCTTTTGTCGTGTAATGCTTTGTAATACATGGCCGACATTATTTAATTTATTAGAGCCTTCCCACTTTTATTTTATGCTCGGAGTATCTTTGCGCGATCTAATCAGAAATGAGGAGATTCGCAAAAGAACCAAAGTGATATCGCTCAACGTGTTGCAAACCTGAAGTGGTAATGGGCGGGGCACATAATTCGAAGAACCTATGGACGTTGGGAACCGAAGGGTGCTGGAATGGCAGCCACGCACCGGAAAACACAGTGAAGGCAGATCTCCCCCCAGGTGGATGGACAAAAGAAAGTCGCTGGCGCCAATTGGGGCAAGATCGTTGTGTTTGGCGGTCATTTCAGCAGTGCTATTCTACAAAATGTCCATGTCTGAAACAGCACGGCAGGAGGCCTATGTTCAGCAGTGGACGTCCATCGGCTGAAACGACGATGACGACGACTTTCATTTTGCGTTAGAGCTTACAAGAACTAGGAGTAGGTACGCACTTTGGCATGCCTCATCTTTAGTCTTTGATTTTGCATCTTTGCCTATATGAATATTATTTTGCGTATGAAAATCTACGGACTTGCTCCGGTACCTGCCGTGCTATTCTGCAAAAATACTTAAAGCAGCGACGAGCGTACATCTATGCATAGATATGAATTTGTCAGTTGTAATAGAGTACAATTTTGCATGCCATCTTCGGCTTGGCAGCTGTGTCAGAGATGGACATTTTGTAGAATAGCACTGCTGAATCAAAGCCAAATTATTCTAGAATTCGGTCTCGTAAATTTTTTTTTTAACTTTTTGTACATAACAAATTCCTAGTGTCAAAGGTACCCAAAAATACAGTTTTTTCCCCTAGAATACTTACTTTGGTTCTGACTTCTGAATCGTGAATCTGGCAGGTGAATCGTGAGAACATATTTTGATACCACCTTTGGTCATTGTTCTTAGGTACTTATTTTCTTGAATCGAATGAAAAAGCCGAAATAAGATCTTTACTTATCACCTGTTTACTTTTACCAACTGAATGTCATGTAAAGTTAGTTCAATGTGGTCGAGTAAGTAGATGAGTGTATTGCCTGTCAATATCTTGAGGCGCTATGTGTGTAACACGGTTAACGCTGACACGTGCTCGGTATCATGGCTCCGGCCGCTGTTGCCTATACTTACCTGCGCAGGGGCACGTCTCTCGTCGCCGCGCCACACCCACAGACGACAAACAATCCTTTCACTCCGCTACAGAAGAATACTAATTACCGACTACGCGACTGGCTATAAATACTTGTAATAGCCCTACCTATAAATGCCGACAGGTTTAAGAGCAAGTCGATAAAGATTTCCAAGGTTCCAACCCAGCATAACCTTTACAAAACTACTAAGGTACCAATTTTAATGAAAAACTCACAAGTATTCCCTCTTTCCAAACTGCGGTGCGGACGGGTCTCTTCTAAAAATGAGAGGGTTTATAGGGTCTAGGCATTCTAGGCGCTTAGGGAATCACACCTTTGAGAACAGTAGGTAGCTAGGTATAGCTACCATAACCTAAGTACAGTGCGACAAGGCTATCTTGGCGCGTGGCCAAAATCGGTACTAACACCGCTATCTTGTGAAACTGTTTGATAGTCCGCTCTGTCAGTATATCGCTATTGTATGTTGTGTTGTTTTTGCTAACTATCAACTATTTTAAACTAAATCTGAAGTAAAATTGAGGAGATTTTGTTTTCTGGATGCCTTTGTTCTATAACAGCGCCCTCATTCAAGTGCCAAGAGAGCCTTGTCGGACTGTAATTGTTTTTATCTAAATTGAGGCTTAGCTTGCCCCTCAAAGGAAGAGAATTATAATTCCATCCGTTTCTAATAAAAGGATTAGACCAGCTTATTTAGTCACTGTCCAATAAATCGAGGAAACAGATAAATGGAACATGACGAACGCTTTTGAAACGTTTCACAAGAATTCAAAAGTTGCGTTATTTTGGCGCTGTGTTGCGTGAAGGGCGTCACGTGAGCGCGAGGGCCCGATGTACGCGGCTGTGACGTCACGCGGGCGGGGCGCGGGGCGCGGGGCCTGCGGCCGAGGGTGTGCCGCGAGCTGCACATGCGCCGCGCCGCGCCTCAAGGTGACCCTCGCAGTCGCCGAGTAAGTGCCCGCGCTGCATTCACGTTGAACCGTTCCTTTCACTTCTGCACAAACTACTCGTGCCAGCGGCAAACCGGTATTCGCTCGAACGCGGATATCGCCCTCGCCTCGCGCCCGGTGTACTTTATGACAGCACCCTGTGGACTCCGACGCTCATCGTTCATCACCTTTTATCTCAGTCGTCGCGACTGACAAGACGAATCGATATGCGTCAAGCTCGGGACATCGTGAGTAGCTGAACGCCAAATATTTGCAGAAACGTAAAATTTTCCAATACTTATCCGTCTGCACGTTTGTACCTAAGTACAGCGTGTTGGAAAATCTACCGTTTGATGCGCTTATCGGTAAACCTAAGCAACGAATGAATATTTTGAACTACCTACGGTGCCATGCCGTCTGTTTGTTGATTGTTCACGTGATGTGATCTTTACCTGTCACTTGTGAATTGACCAATGTGATGAGAACATCGCTATTTAGCAGAAAACAAGTCTATACGTCCGTCTCCATCACTATTCGTCAAGACAAGAGTCAAATGACAGGTTGTACCTACCTAGGTATCGTATGCCTACTTAGTTACTTAGCTGTTAGAATAGGTTATATTATGTACCCAGTAACTATGTATAAAAATGGTCAATACATGCCTTGCGTGGACTGTGGGCAATGGCGCCAAGATCCTGTGGTCGTACCTACAGAAACCGATACATGTCCGACAAGGCATTGACAAGGTCACCGTTAAGGTCAAACGTAGGTTTGTAGAGTGTAGACCTCTACGAGTGTACTTAATATACCTATTATAATATACCTACGAGTAGGTACTATAATCATATTATATGAGATCTTCTTTGATTCAAACAACACACACACAACAATACTAACCAGATTTTTAATAGCTACCTAGGTACTTTAATACCTATTTAAATAATGGACCATCTATTTTCCACCATTAAGTAGTCATTCTATGGCTGTTTTAGCAAATCATTCATAAATAATTGTTTGAATCATCATGACTAGAGAATAAAATACAAATAAACTACCTACTGCCACTGAGATGCCTACTGCATGTAAAATAGCCCATTCTCATTAGATTAAAGAAATAAACCAAGGACTGTATGTACATAAAAGATTTTTCCTAAATCCTACTATCAGTCTGAGCCATCTGAGCCTACTATTATTATCAAGGCGAATCCATCAAAACCAAAATTCATGCGGTCGGAGCCGCGGGCAACAGCTAGAATTTGATAAAGAAGCTCCTACAATAAACTCCAACACACACACACCCTTCACAGAAAGTGAACACATTGTCTCCAGAATTACCTAGGCTCTAGATATCAAAGTATCCAGACTATAGGTGCATAAGTATTGTCGAAACTGTCCTTGAGAAATGCCTACGCAAGTTTCAAGTTACCCACTAATGTAAAGCGAGTAGGTATGTCATTTTAAATTCGTTAATTGTTCAATCTATTACAGATGAATTGTTAGATTAGCCACACTACAATGTACTTACTATTATCCAGTTCTAACCAGTTACAAAGAATACCTCGTATAATAGGATAATTATTATTTATAGCTACATAGATAAGTTGTTAGACACGCTTGAGATAAGTATATAAGTATAATTCCATGGTTCACACCACCATAATAATTGTAATAATTAATAATTGTCACCTTTTGCATTACGTGCAACTTAACCCAACTAACAGCTCTCCTATTCGTACCTACGAAAGACATTCTGGTTTGCAGGTGCAATAACTACTTAGTGCAAATTCGCAGTATTGGTGGTCATTTTCTTTCTGTAAAGTTTGAGAAGGGTAGTGATTCATGTATTTTTTGACATAAACGAGAAGTCCTGAGTCCTGGCTTTACTTCACCGAGGCGTGACCTTAGCGTAGCGTACTACATCATTGGGCGTGCCGCGTGATATAGAAGCACGTTTATTAGAGATGGCCAAAATATCAATATTCATAATACCTGAATACATACAAAAATTATTATTGCTGTTGCGATCGCGATTTTTTACGCATTTACTTCAATTGTAACAATACCTAAGTACATATTTGGAATCCAACTGGAACTCTTTGTTTCTCAGGAGTTAAATCTGGGGACACGGTAGTGTCCCCGCCAAGACGAGCCAAGCGAAGCGCGAGGGCACTACCTATCTTTTCTCGAAGTGTTTCGCCGTATTTTTAAACCCTTATAACTTAGGCCTGAATTATTTCAGATAGTCAAAATTCTCGGAAAATGATGTCGCCAGTGAACTTATTAAACCTATAAAGTTTCAATTTTATAGGTCTTATACTTTAGATTTTATTGACGTCTAAAAAACCCAAATTTCGTCACTGACTGACTGACTGACTGACTGACTCACTGATGATCATCAAAATTCCTAGGTACTTCCTGAAGACCTAGAAAGCTGAAATTTGGTATATAAGCTAGTATTAGCACACAACCAACAAAAAAATTCCAAAAGTTGGAAATTTAACCCCCCAACCCCTTAAAATAGGGGATGGAAGTTTGTATGAAATTACCGCAAATATTGATGCTAGAGGTCTCAAAATTGATATAGGGACTCTTTGTAATAAACAATTAAATACGTGTTTCAGGATTTTTAGTTAATCACCCCACATCCATTAAATTAGGGGGTTGGAAGTTCGTATGGGGTTTCCCATAAGTATATAGGTATAATAAAAACTTAATTTCTGAAATTTGGTATATAAGCTAGTATTAGCACACAACCAACAAAAAAATTCCAAAAGTTGGAAATTTAACCCCCCAACCCCTTAAAATAGGGGGTGGAAGTTTGTATGAAATTACCGCAAATATTGATGCTAGAGGTCTCAAAATTGATATAGGGACTCTTTGTAATAAACTACAAATAAGGAAAAAAATAAACTAGGTGAATCAAGGAGGGTTCCCTCATTTAAATGATAGAGGGGGAGGATACTTGATTCGGACAAATATCCACCTTGCAATGATATTCAAGAAATACACCAAAGAAAAGGAAATTAACCAAATAAAAAATATAGTCGTAAACAACTTACAAAAAGAAGTGAAATCCCAGCAAAAACATTTTCATGTAAAATGTTGCCAAGACGAGAACATGTGGCTCACACTATCAAAAAGTTATCAGATCTCATGTAGAGCAAGACTTCTAACTCTACACGCCCTAACTCTATACATCCTAACTTTATAAACTCTACACTTTAGTCAAAATATATTATGTCTTGGCTGTTTCGTTACTGTCACATGGGTGTAAAGTAAAAATATTATTCACTGACTTTGTACTTTTCTGATATACAATACCTAGTTTCTGTAGTAACGATTATTTATTAGATAGGTATTGAGTCTCCTCAGAAACTGCACTTAGGTTTTACTAACTGCATTGGTTTCAAATACTTCATCACACTTTGCAAAAGTGTGTTCCTTTGCTTTAGAGGATATTTTTAATAAATGGAAGTTTTTTCCCATAACAATGGTGATACCATTTAATTTTAATGTGAAATTTCTTGAATTTTGCATGGTCCATTATGCCACTTGCAAAACTCTATTAGAAAAGTACTGAACAGTGAATAAATTCTTCACTTTACGCCCATGTGACGGTACCGAAACAGCCAAGACATAATATATTTTGACTAAAGTGTAGAGTTTATAAAGTTAGGATGTATAGAGTTAGGGCGTGTAGAGTTAGAAGTCTTGCTCTACATGAGATCTGATAACTTTTTGATAGTGTGAGCCACATGTTCTCGTCTTGGCAACATTTTACATGAAAATGTTTTTGCTGGGATTACTTTTACTAAACATAATTACATAATGATTACTCAGTCTTCAGTCTTCACTCTTCTATCCCTACAGTAAGAGACGATGGATCACCACTTTGCACGGTCATGACATAAAATATAATATCTCTCTCGGTTTTGAAAGAGTGAAGTATTTTCTCTCTTATCTTGACCCCAGCATTTACCAGGACTTCTAAGTTCTGAAGCTTACCTTTAATCTTTTGCCTTTCTAGTATTCCCTTTAAAGTTTGCACAATAGAGTTTACATCTTCCTCTTTCCTTTACCCATCCGCTCTAAATGCAAAATCCATTATTATAGTTCAATGGCTCAAACCATAATTTCTTTTAACTTTTGTCACTACTGCGTCTTCCTCCAAGCCACACTTCTGTCGCATACTCACATATTTTCGTTTCTCATAGATATCTTAGGGTATCTTAATCTTCAGTGTCTTTTGGGTTTTAACCCATTGCTCAACTGATGTTTAATTAAATGAAAATTAAGCCAACGAACGTATTTTCACATTTATAAAATTAGTCAGTAGGGACTTTAATTTTTAAGGCGCGTCAGATCGGTTTAAAGCATGTTTCATTTTATTGATAGTTTCAGCGAAAACGTTTTATTGGTAGGTATATAGGTTCTCCTATTTAGGAACAGATTTAAACTATAATATCGTGACCGCATTACCTTGATCTAGCCTTTAGGACACGGCTTGAGAGTTGAGACCTTTATCACAATCACTATTTACCTAGTCGAAAACAATCGCCAACCGAAACATAATTATAATCTGATTATTAAAGGAAATCCGATTATGAAAAATGTGCGAGTCATCCCACTCTCGCTCTAGGAGCGGATTATGGATTTTTTTAAAATTTCAGAATCATGCAACAAACCCATACCTAACAAACCACACCTGCTGCTTCCACAGTCTGCATAGGTATTCGTTTCTGCTTCTGCTTCGACCAAAAGTACCTAAAAAATAACATTTTTTTATCGTAAATACACTTCCGCTCGTTTCCATTCCTACTTCCGGTGTTACTATTGTCTTAACCCGTTTGACAAAAAAACCATCCACCCCGATATAAACGATCATAAGAGTTAGGTACTTAGTTAGCAAAATGTAAATACATAAAATTTCGATTTTAACGATATTTGTGTGAACTACAATTTGTAGATACTGTTTATAGGTAAAGGACTAGAGGTACAGATTAACTACGTAAAGCTCTCCGTGCGTAATTAGACAAATAATAATTACGTATTTTTTATTTACGAATTTACGTTGGCTGCTGTGTCTGTGTGTGTGTCACGTTAGCGGTCACGAGACGCTCAAAAATAAACAAGCAACAAGTGCACAGTGCCAAAAACCAGCTCATACTTCATTTTTCTCTCCTAACAGAATACAATAGATAGGGACACTCGACAGGAACTTCCATATAAAAAAAATGTATGAAAGTGACATATCCTGTGGACATATCACTCAGTATCTAGTATCTATTTACTTATACTTTAAATATTTATTAGAGTATCTATCTACGTAATTACCTAGGTACCTGAGTCTGGACCTACTCTGTATATTCATTGTACAATTTTTCTCGGTGCCATTTTCAATTGATGTTTTTATTCCGGCAATTTAGTCTAATAAAAGTTTCGTCAATCGTCTCTAATAAATGAACTCAGCTGACGTCTTTTCGATTGTACTCATTGTACATTTTAAAATCCGCATGGAAAATAACCAAATCAAACGAGTTACTTATCAGCACAAACTGATGTACCTATAATAATGTAACAAGTGTTTTATCATTCTGGTACATCGTCAAAATGTGTTCTGATATGATGATATGGCACAACCCTGAATTTGTCTGCTGCATTTGTTGCAAGCTGATGTTTTGCATTGCACGGAAAATCCAGACGTTAACGACCAAAGTACCTACCTACTTCTACCATTATATATTTATTAATTAAATAAATAATAAATAAATAAATAGTGGACAACATCACATACATTGCTCCGATCCCTTAGTAAGTAGCTTATAAGGAAATCAGGAACAACTAACAACACCCAGACCTGAGAAAATGTAGAAAACTTATTTTTCTACATTGCCCCGACCGGGGATCGAACCCGGAACCGAAGAGATGGCGGCGCCGGCACGCTAACTACTCAACCACGGTAGTCGTCGTATTAGAATAACCAATGCATAGAGGTCCAAGAGGGCGCCCTCGACTTCAAGAGTGCGGCAAAGATTACTTTGTCTAAATTGGCAAACCCGAGCCGTCGATATACAATTTTCCTCGCACACTCGTATCCGCGCACCATACAAATTTCAAATTGACATACTCACACTACAAGAAAAAGTTGCTGCACTCACGGAGCTGTCGTTGTTAGGTAGGGCTCTATCTAGACGGAGCGCGAGCTACGACCTATATACTTAAATAAATCTATGAACCAATGATTGTAAACAATAAATAATAGACCATTCAAAAAAGGAGAATGACTAAAGATGGTATCAAGTTCTCTCATGAACCAAAACCAAAATATATTCTAGGATAATAAAATAGGGTTTATTAAGAACCATTGGCAGTAAGAATTTGTTTTTATATTCGGAATTTAATTTTGCATGCAAAATTTTTGCATACTTTCATTTCAATGCGCATTTCCTGTCATACAGATTTTATTGAGAACACAGATATGGATTGAGAAGTATAATTAATGTTACTTTACTAGGTATATTGCTATTTTCCCTTATCTAAATATATAAAAGAAGAAACTGACTGACTCACTGACATATCAACGCACAGCCCAAACCGCTGGTGCTAGAGACTCCAAATTTGGCACACATGTTCCTAGTGAGGCCTAGGGGTGCACTAAGAAAGGATTTTTCAAAATTCACCCTCTAAGGGGGTGAAACGGGGGTCCGAAGTTTGGATTTTATCAAGTTAAAATACGTCTTCACGCCGCAACTACTGTACCGATTTGGCTAAAATTTAGAATGGAGGTATATTATATCTTGCATTACCACTTAGGCTACTTTTCGTCCCGAAAAAATTCATGGTTCCCGTGGGATAAGTTAAAAACCGAAATTCACGCGGAAAAAAATCTCACGCCGCAAGTACACAACCGATTTGGATAAAATTTGGAATGGAGATAGATTATATCCTGGGTTAATAAATAGGGTACTTTTTATCCCGGAAAAATCCATGGGTTTTGCAGGAGAAGGGAAAAACAGATATTCACGTGGGAAAAATACTACTTCCCGCCGTAATTACTGAACTGATATGGCTGAAATTATGAACAAAGATAGATTATATCCTGGATTAATACGAAGGTTCTTTTCATCCCGGAAAACTCCATGGTTCCCGCGGGAAAACTGAAAAATTGATGTTCACACGCAAAAATACTACTTTACGCTGTAATTACTGAACTGATATAACTAAAATTCGGAATGGAGATAGATTTTACCCCAAATTATTACATAGGCTACTTTTCATCCCGGAAAATTCCATGGTTTCTATGATAATAGTGAAAAACAGAAAGTAGGATAGATTGGCCCTAAAAATTGGCTATATGTTTTATTTATGCGAAATGCGCGGTTACTCTGCATGCACGCACACAGTTGCACCATTACCAGTGCCACCCACACTATTGCAATAGTTGTAAATATAGAAAGACATCGACTCGAGGAATTTTTATGACGTCACGAGCGAGCCCACGCGACGTCCAATCACAATCATACAACGAGAGGCGCGCCGCAGGATATATGAATAGCATTGGATAGTGTCCCGAACGTAGAAAATGCATTCATAGGGGAAATTATGGAGTATATAAATGTAGTAAATGTTCCCGAATAACAACACTATAAATATAATAATAAAGAAATAGCCACCAAGGATTCATTTAACAATTTTTCTCATTGCATTGCACAATGTAATGCCGTATTACTCCAACACGTAGAATATAAGCGCACATGAGCGAGATAACAACTGTTTATTATCATGAATGAAAAAGAACGCGTCAGTCTGCAAGAAACAAGCACAATCGACGGTCACCGCTTTAGCGACGGAGTCGTGTTCCATATTTCTTTGCTCGCGTTGCAAGTCGCATAGTAGACGTAACTTCGCAGTGTTTTATTCAGTATTAAGTTGAATTACCATACATTTCAAAATGGGTATGGCAATAAATCATTTACCACAGGTATGTTTATAGTTTGGTTCCTAAATTTGAAATATAAATAGATCTTGCGGCTGTTGGTGTAGTGCAGTGTATGCCGGGTTCAGTTATATTGGAAAGCTACCATAAGCGACAATAGTGTTGTAATGACCGCTTTGACCTTGTGAAACTCGCCGATAAAATTAACGATTAGTGTAACGTCATTTCCATGCAAAGAAATTGCATTACTGTTTGGATTATATCATTTCTTTACGTTTATTATAATAATACTCGTTCGCGTTGTGTTGTTGCCTTTTTATGGTTTGAATAGGAAATTCAACGTATTAATTTTTAGGGATTTCCTCAACTGTTGAATGTGTAGTAACTGTAAAAATTTATGTAGGTACCTATTCCAAAGCAGTTGAGTAATAACTTAAGTAATTAACTAGTAAGGAATGTATTAATTACTTCAATTAACCGTAAAACTTGTGCTGGGAGAATGTTGCCGATAATGCTTTCGATGTTGACATTTTTTGAAATTCCTTCAACATTTATCAATAACATTATACATCCGTATTTTATAATGGTATTGAACTGTCTGCTGTACATGATTATAATTATGTTAATGAAATAACCAAAGAATAATGTAGGTAGACTGAAAACAAAAATTTTATTGTTACAGATTCGCGAAGAATGCGAAGTGTTTCATCTGTCAGAGAAGCACTGCAGGGAGATAATGACCAGGCTTCACAATGACCTGGTCAAGGGTCTTGGAAAGGACTCGCACGCCAATTCCATTGTCAAGTGCTGGAACACATACATACAAGATTTACCCAATGGAAAAGGTATTTGCATTGAGCGTAGCTGTTATGCTTGTTATTTCATTCTATATTCTTCTCTTAATTAAACATTGACCACTTAATAAACATTGTCATTGTTTCAGAACGCGGAAAATTCTTGGCTTTAGATTTAGGAGGGACAAACTTTAGAGTACTCATCATAAATCTAGGTGAAAATCACTTCGATATGCAGTCAAAAATTTATGCCATTCCGAATCACATCATGACTGGTACAGGGATAGCTCTATTCGATCACATCGCCGAGTGCTTAGCTAATTTTATGAAGGTAAGCATTATTTTTTCAATGTTGAAAGTTAATAATTATTGAATTTTTCAATTATAATCAAACTTTTGCATTAGTATTCGATCTCAATTCTCAACATACTAAGTTATATTTAGTTTATTAAATATTACTTAAGTTATATTTAGTTTATTAAAAATATACTTTTTTTTTGCTGACCGTAACGTATTCAGAGTTCTGACATTTTTGCTAACGCGCGCGTTGGAGTACGAAAAATATACATATATATATATATATATATATTTTAATTTTGATAGATTATAATGCATCTTCAATTAAACTCGCCGGCATATTTAGCGGAACATAAAAAAAAGGTCCATAATTAAAAAAATATGGTTTTATTTTAAAATCTACTTACTACACTTCTTTTGTTATTTAAAGTTCATTTGTTTTTACTTAAAATGAGATCACATTAAGAACAGATTTTGCGAGTAAAGGCTATTTGTGAAAAATGGTACATTTTTGAACTTCTCATGTAACCTGGAAAAGTGAAATTTAATATTAAAATTACAATTAATTAAATTAGAAAAATGGTGATTAATATCGCGTATTTCCTCCACGTGCTCTTATTAAAGTTTCTACCCGTCTAGGCATACTAAGAATGATGTTATCGATGGTCTCCTGGGATAGTCTCCGCCATTCCTCAACTACGGCGATTCGCAGTTCTCCCACGTTGGCAGGAGCTGGATTTCTGGACTTAACTTTTCTTTTCAGCAAGTTCCAAACGTGCTCTATTGGGTTCATATCCGGTGATCTCGCCGGCCACTCCATAACAGTGATATTCATATCATTAAGATAAGCTTGAGTTACCCGAGCGGTATGCGGCAGAGCATTATCCTGCATAAAAACAAAATCGTCACCGATATATGGGGCAAACGGTACGACATTTTCTTCTAAAACTTCTCTGATATAGCGGTCTGCAGTCAGACTCCCTCTGTCAATCACTACCAAGTCTGTGCGAGCTCCCAAACAAATGCCCGCCCAAACCATTATTGATCCACCACCGTATGCAACTGTAGTTTCAAAATTTGTCCGAATGTATCGTTCTCCTTTGCGTCTGTATATTCTTTGCCTGCCGTCAATTTGATTTAAGAGAATTCTGCACTCATCACTAAACAATACCTTACTCCATTGGTCCGCGTTCCAAAGTCGATGTTCCTGAGCAAAAGTTAACCTGTTTCTACGATGATTTACCTCGAGCCTTGGAGCCTTGGCGGGCACAAATGAACCCAAACCAGCTTCTTCGAGCCTTCTTCGTACCGTACGCTCACTTACGGTTACACCCCGCACTGCTTCTAACTCATGTCGGGCTTGGACGGCCGACAAACGGGGGTTCCTACGTACACAAAGCCGAATGAAACGATCATCTCTACTCGAAGTGCGTCTTTTTCTGCCTTGTCCTGCTCTTCTCACATAAGTACCGGTCTCCCTGAACCGTTGGATACTGCGATGGATCGTTGAAACTGGTCGACGAAGACCTCTGGATATCACTCTGTAGGTTTGATCATTTCTTCGCATTTCGAGTGCCCTGGCAATCTCCGTTGGGGCTAAGTCAGGCATAATTCAGTCATCAAGTCCAGAAAGATACGCGATTAAAAAAAAACTAACAAAAAACTGTATTTCAATGAAATTTTAAATCAAACTCAGAAGGAAGAAATACTCGAAGTTCGCTCCAGATAAGGTGTATTTAAATAAAATTAAAACAATTGCATAAAATGTGATGTTCAGTTGTTTTCTTAATTTGAAAATATTTCTTTTTAAATTAAATAACGTATAAACCAGTCAGCAACTTTATATGATACTGATATCAAACCTTTTTTTTATGTTCCGCTAAATATGCCGGCGAGTTTAATTTTACCTAGGTACCTGCCGAGTACAACATTTTTACTAAATTTTACAGTATTCAAAGCAGGAATAACGTGTTGTGTGATGCTGGTTTTCTTATGCTATTAAATTAAATGAAAATTAAGCGATTAAATTGGTGTGTTTGATGCAAAACGTAGCAATAGAGCACCCTTAAGAATAAGATCGACTGTAACGTACTAATTTCGCCCGCTGATAGGGTCGAAACACCTTAAGATGTAGCTCCCGAATAATATACTATAATTAATTAACAAAAAAACCGACTTCAACTTTCATCAAACTACTGTTGAATACATCTTTTCCAATTAAAAATTTAAGACTTGCATGGTTTTGTCATGGATACCATTATCAGAACTGGACTAAAATGGGACCACACGGGAAGCGTCAGCTTTAAAAAAAAATCATCAAAATCGGTTAACCCAGGCAAAAGTTATGAGGTAAAAACATAGATAGGTACAGTCGAATTGAGAACATCCTCCTTTTTTTGAAGTCGATTGAAAATAGCTTAAACCCGTTTAGCTCTCCGTTACAGATGGTTTATATTTTAGGAGCACAACGTGTACGAGGAGCGGCTGGCGCTCGGCTTCACGTTCAGCTTCCCGCTGCAGCAGCTGGGGCTGACGAAGGGCATCCTGCAGCGCTGGACCAAGGGCTTCTCCTGCTCGGGCGTGGTCGGCGAGGACGTCGTGCAGGGGCTCGAGGACGCCATCGCGAGGCGCGGGGTAACTTACTGTTAATTGCGTTAATAAGTAAAAAAAATACCTGATACTAACCAAAATTAAAGTTTTTTTTTTAATCTCAGTACTCGACTTTTTAAATTAATAATACTTATAGGTGTATTTTTTAATTAATAATCATTAATTATTAAATCATTAATAATAATTATTTATTAATCATATAACTATGGATGAAGCAATTTTTGTGTAACCAACTATTGAGTAGACTGTAGACTACTGTTACAACTAAATAAGAGTTATTGGGTACACGAAAGGTGTATAAGGTGAAATCAATCGTGTTCAGTTTGGCGATAGGCATCAATTTATATAATACGAATCAGCATTCGTAGTCATATTACTATGCCATATTTGCGATCTTCACAGAAAGCTGTCGATTGCTAAAATGGATTAACAAAACTCAAAAAATTTATGTGAATGACAGTTGTTGTGTTAAGTATATGTGACCAATTTGGCTGTCGGATAGGTATGTCATTCTCTTTTTTTTATTTTTTTACCTTTTTAAGGAAGGTATGGATACGTTTACCTAGAATAACTCATTATATTTAGTTGTAACAGTACATGTACTCAATAGTTGCTTACAATTAAACAATTGCTCAGTTGCTGCTCTTTCTAATGTTTAGCGTTCATTCAAAATTTATTACAAAACACCATTTTCCAGGACCTTGCTTTGTCCGTAATGGGTATATTAAACGATGCGACCGGGACCCTTTTGTCCTGCGCTCATAAGAATCCCAATTGCCGAATAGGAATCATTATCGGTGAGTCGAGGACGATTCAAGCTCTCACTAAGTAGTTAATAAGGCATGTTTCCAAGCCAACGAGAGCCGTATAGAGGCTTTCTATTTCCAATGGAACTTCAGCTCAAGTGACCAACTAATGTACAATCGCATAATACCTACCTTCACTCTATTGGATTTCAACAGAACAATAGTATGACATGTGACCGATGCGACAGCAGCTATAACATTTTCAGTTTCACGAGTATTTGCTATCCGCAGGTTCACGTTTGCAGTTTTATTATCATCTATTGTTTTGTTAATTTAATTATTTTCTATAATGTACCCAAATTCCGTGTTCAGATTGCATGCAATTTGCTATTGGGTGTAAGTAAGTGCATATAATGAATTAAGTTAATCAGCCTATTTTGTTTAATAAAGATGGTTCATAGGGACTCTAGGAGGGCTAAGTATAGGGAAAATATTTTGTAATTTTTATCTCATATTATCATCATTTGGGGCACGTGTGCATGATAATTTTTGGTTGCTTGTAGGTACTTATTCAAAATTTTCGATCGCGGCTTCTTTACTTTATATATTTCTCCTTCACATAATTAAATGGAATCCTAAAAATTCTTGTGAGGAATGCGATTAACTTGCATTAATTATTTATTTTATCAAAGTGCATTTTTAAAATGTAGAATTACCTTCTTAATTAGTTACCTTGTAATTTATTTTCGATAAGCAAGCAAATTATTTTTTATTCAATCGAGAAGGCAGTAGGTATTTTATATGCATTATAAACTCGCACCTACATTTCTCTTGAAAGAGTTTCCATAATGGAAATGAAAGCCTCTATTATCTAGTAATTAATCATCGTCAACGATTCATCGATAGTGAAGTTCTATCGTATGTGAAGTGGACTAAGCTAAGTCCAATATGATCTTGTCTAAAAGCTGTTTTCTCTATTTTTGTAGGACGTACAAATTGACATATGCGCTATTCTGAACGACACAACCGGAACGTTGATGTCTTGCGCGTGGAAAAACCACAACTGCAAAATAGGACTCATCGTTGGTAGGTTTACCTTGTTTACATCACTGCTTGTACTTGCTTGTGCTAACTGCTGCTGGCTTCTCTCAGGAATGTAATACAGATAAATTCTAAATAGCTCATTTACCGGATATACATCGCTAATGTATGGATAGATCGTCTAATCTAATAATGAATGCTCCTCCATGTGTTTATGCTTGGTAGTTGAAAGAATAATGTATTGGAGATGATTCATTTTTAAATTGGACTGTCTATATGTGCCTAATACCATGGTTAAAGATGTGCTAGGTATACATATAACTATGCTAATGCATCGCAAATGTTAAATTCATGTTTCATACCGATGTATGTACTAATCAAAGTATTAATTTCCTCTGAGAATCGTTCCGCTATTGTGGTATAAGGTTTTTAAATCAAATCATGAGTCACAGCATTAACAACTTGACATTATCGCCGATTTATTAGAATTGACTAGGATGCCGATTAGATAACGGACTATCGGTTGAAATTTTAAATGTCATTTCCATCCGGTGCCCTCTTCAAGTTTTTTGATTGTGGGCAAATGCAGTTAAAATAAATAATAAACTATTGTATGAAGACTTCATTGAGCATGTATTCGTACTTTCTTATTTCTTAATATTCCAATATTTCTTATTTCTTAATATACCGAATTGCAGACAAGGATCTATATTTATTATCATACAAAGTATATTGACTGCACGAGCGTAGACATGCGCATGAGACAGTCTGCTAATCTAATCGGCATGCAATGTAAAAAAATTCATGATAACACTACTTACATACATAGATTAGGTATTTATTTATTTTTCCTAATCTCATTTGCTATTTCCTGTTGTTTTTATGTTGCTTACGTATTTTACAATCATAAATTTAAAGCGACACAAACGACAAACTCGTTTTTAACATAAACGTAACATTGTTTTAGTATTTCTATTTTTCCTGTTGTAGGTAAATTAAATGCACATTGCACTTACGTGTTTGTGACGCTTGTTCATATTTTGTTTACACGGATAAAATGTAAACGATAAAGTCTATCTTTATCGTTTACAATTTTGCCCGATCCGTAGAATGAACACATTTGGACTATCGGCTGAAATAGCTACGCTAATTGGCAAAACTGAAAACCAGCCAATAACGACAGAGAGGATAATCCTCATGCGCTAATCACATTAACTTAATAATGAGAAATGGCCGCCATCGGTGGTGAGAACCTCATATCAAATTAAGGACAGCACGCTTTATTATATTAGTCTCTTACACCTTCTAAATATTAGTAGATATCTAAAGTTTACGAAATCTCTAAACCAAACTGCTTACTTGTGAAGTTTTAAAATAGTGCAACTTTTTCAACATTCTACATTACAATAGCCACATTTTCACCCAGCTCTATTTTTTATGCTCTGTGAAATTAGTGAAGAGATTTTGTAAACTCAAAAAGGCACCATTATTATGTGACACACATAAGTAAGTAAAGTAAGTAATAGTGTAAGTTGTAACACACATCATTCAGTAACATATCTAGTATCGGTAGCAGCACGTGTTGCGTGGACTAGATTGAGAACCGTGATCTTTTCCAAAAACACCGTTTTCAGGCCTGTCAAACTACTGTCATTATTTTCATTTAACATAGAATTGTAACACAGCTTATTGTCATGTAACATAGAATGTCGTGCACAGGTACGGGCAGCAACGCGTGCTACGTGGAGAAGACGGAGAACTGCGAGCTGTTCGACGGCGAGCCGGGCAAGCCGGAGCTGCTGATCAACACGGAGTGGGGCGCGTTCGGCGACGACGGCACCTTGGACTTCATCCGCACGGAGTTCGACCGCGAGGTCGACGCCAACTCCATCAACCGCGGCAAGCAGATGTAAGCACCGTACCCTACCCGTATGAGTCGTATCTCAAATGAGAACCTAGCAAACTAGCTAGCTAACTCTAATAATGATAAATATCTCAAATCAATCGCATGAAAAGGAATATGTACATTGTACGTACATACCTATTGTATTGGCGATAGGCGCGCGCGCAGACAGCTGACGCAATCTAGCACCGGTCGACGTCACTCGAAGCGGTTATGGCGCGAGAGTGAATTTGAACAAAATTGCTCATAATACTTATATTTTTTCTCATTTATTTTCATTACAATTCAATAATATTTTTAAGTGATTCTAAAAAAATACTAAACCAATTGTGTGGACTCAATTCCTCGACACTGGTCGAGGTGCTTTAAAGGTCCAAACCTTGCTCATATTATATTTATTATTATTATAAAATTTTCAAGAGCAATTTATTGGTGTTCAATGACCTCCACTGTCTGTCATCAGTCGCAATACTAAATTGGTTTCATGTGATTTCGATAGACACCTAATTTTAACTTAGATAAGTATAATATAGGTGACATAAGTCAACAACTTATTCTTTAAAGTAGAACGTGACTACAATATCAATCACAATTCGTCATATTTACTTACGTACCTACAAACATACCAGTATGAATCTAAGTATGATTCACACTATAGAACTTTATAACTGTAAATACCTAAACCTACTCTAATTGGAAGATCAGTTGAATGACCTAATAGATAAATAAGTCAACTTTTATTTTGAAAACAACAAAACATGAAGGTTGTGTATAGACTTTGCATATCAATCTTCAATGGAAATATTCTCATGAGAAAACAGTAATTTTAAAACATTCAGTAAGTAGGCACCTACCCATCGTAAATAAAAATCGCAAGTTTTATACTTGTACGTTTTATAAAGACGGAACAACCAAATGACCTTTAGTATGAATAGGTATTTCCTGACATTACTTTGACTAAAACTTTCCGTAACAACCTGCTAGAGCTCTTTTTGCAGAGACCTCTTTATAGTCTCATGCACAATATACACAGATTATAAAAAAAAATCTATTTAAAATCAATATTCGTATAAAAAATAAAATATGGGTAGTTCTTTTAACAGAAATTGATAACATAATATTGATTCAGTTGACACTTGTAGGTCATTGAAAAAGTGACCTACTTAACAACAGAAGACTAAATAATAATCAATCGATTTATCATGAATCATGATTGCTGACGAAACAAAAACATTATCGTTGAGGATGCAAAGTTCAAACGTAGTTTTCATTATCACTGCCGTCAGCGCGCGGTCTGCAGTGCGATAATACATTATACCTACACGTCACTCGTCATAACAATTAAAACCCCTATTTTAATTGGTTTGATATCTGACAGGCCAAGAATGGCTTATTTTGTACACCATTGTGAAAATTATAAGTATGTGTGTGAGCTTATGGCAATAGTTTTGTGCTATTGTACATTCGCGATCCAACCTATTTATGCACAACACGACTGCCATAAAAAGGAGTATAACGATTTAGCTTTCATGTATGTATGTGACTTTTTTATTTCACCATCACTTCTGAACGACTGAAAAGATCACCGGGGTCTCGTTAGAATTCTTACATCATTCCGAGTAACATATAGGCTATTTTTAATTTATTGGGAAAAATGTCGAAAAAAAATAGCGTTAGGTTTTCTCGGGAAACTTTTTTCGTGGATTTTATATGACACCCAGGGTCCTTAGATTTATAATATGCCAACTAGCAATCCCGGCGAACTCCGTTTCGCCACCAGATGGCTTTCCCGCTAAAAAGTTTTTCCCGCTTTTCTGTTGAAATTTTTCCTGAATTTTCTGTGCTATAAACCTCACGGAGCCCGAGACCTTTCCAACGAATGCAAAACTGTGGAACTCGGTTCGTGCGTTCTGGAGTTATAGCGTCAGGAAGGAAAACCCGACTTATTTTTATATAGTAGAAAGAAAGATAACAATAAACCACCAAAAACAAAGTTACGTTTGCGGTTCGCCAACAAAAGTACCTACATGTAAATTATACTCGTAAATTCATGAACAAAAGTGATTCTTTCAATGTTTTACTTCTTTTATGGTATGGAACCCTCGGTGCGCGAGTCCGACTCGCACTTAGCCGGTTTTTTTTTTTTAATTTATTTTGAAAAATGGAAAAAAAAATAGCGTTAGTTTTCCTCGGGACACTCTTTTCGTGGATTTAATATTACACCCAGGGTCCTTACATTTATATGCCAATGTCCTACTCAGTGCGTTTATTCACGTGTTGCAGTCAAGAGAAGATGATCTCGGGCATGTACATGGGCGAGCTGGTGCGGCTGGCGCTGGTGAAGTTCACGCGCATGGGGCTGCTGTTCGGCGGGCGCGGCTCCGACCTGCTGTTCACGCGCGGCAGCTTCTACACCAAGTACGTGTCCGAGATCGAGTCCGACAAGCCGCACGACTACACCAGCTGCATGGAGGTGCTCGAGGAACTTGGTAAGCTGCTAATCTATACTAATCTATACTAATTTTGACGACCTCTGTGGCGCAGGGGACGCACGCTCGGATTCGAGTGCGAGGTCGCGGGTTCGATTCCCGCCACGGGCCAATTTGGAATTTTATAATTTCTAAATTGGCTTAGGTCTGGTCTGGTCTGGCTTTGGCCGTGGCTAGTTACCACCCTACCAGCAAAGACGTACCGCCAAGCGATTTAGCGTTCCGGTACGATGCTGTGTAGAAACCGTTGGGGTGACATAACGTACCCCTTCCAAGTTAGTACGCTAACATCTTCGGCTGCATCATCACTTACCATCAGGTGAGATCGCAGTCAAGTAGGTACTAACTTGTATAGCGTAAAAAAAATATTATATAGAAATAAGGATAAGGAAAGAAAAAGAAAGAAAGAAAGAATAGTAGTTTATGGTACAAGTGAGTAAAGTTGGTGATTACCGCTGAGGCGTCATTGAGATAGCCGAGGACGGTAATCATCAATACTCACGTGTATCATACGACGTTTTTCAACACACTTGTGAATAAAATAATATTAAAAATAATTTTATTTAGTTGATAAAATTAAAAAAATCATTCACTAGTGAATAATAGCATTGAAAAAGTCACCGTTTGCGATTATAGGTGTAATTATGTGCAAGTGTGTTGAAAAATATTTTTTTTTTCATAATACTATGCCACAAATAAAAACAATGCTTACTTCTAGCAATAGCTCATAGCTTGCCAATCGGCGGATCCCCTAGTTCTAGTCTGATTACCTACCCGATATTTATAGAAATACCGACAGAAATGAAAACTCAAACAAAGGTGTCGATAATAGTGTCGTCAGTTCAATGTTTTTTTCTTTTTTCCCATCTCATAAATTTGCAACGCACCCAAAGAAATGTTCACTTCAATAATAAGGTGCCATGCGAATGTACTTCGAGATTCTTTAATTCGCCATAGCTTTAAACGTTTGATGTGTTTTAGTGGTGGAATCCATTCACTTAGAATTCAATCATCATCATCATCTCAACCCCTTTTTATGTCCCACTCCTGGGCACGGGTCTCCTCTCAGACTGAGAAGGGTTTGGCTATAGCCCATCACGTTGGCCAAGTGTGGGTTTGCGGGCTTCACACGCCTTCGAGAACATTTTTGTGAACTCTCAGGCATGCATGTTTCCTCATGATGTTTTCCTTCACCGCTAAGCAAGTGATATTTAGTTTCCCAAAAACGCAAATAACTCGGAAAAGTCAGAGGTGCGTGCCCAGGATCCGAACCCGCGACCTCCTTATGAGAGGCAGAAATCAGAACCACTGAACTATCACTGTTTTTTTTGCAATGTCACCCGGCAAATGAGGCTACTTGGCTATACCTAGTAACATGTTATTCTTATCTCACACGTTGCAGGTGATTTTAAATTTCCTAATAATGATAATCTTGTGCATAATAGAAATCGTTCGCACGTGTCAATTAAATAGCTAGGTATCGTGACATCGTAATCCAGATAATATGCCACTAGCTATCAAATATTTGTTGCATCATCACAACTATTTGTTATCATGTTATCAAGGGCCCTTGTAGTTTTTATGACAGCGATAATGGGCGGTGATTTACAAACAAACCATTACGTAACGGATGCCAGCGAAACTGTTCATGAGCCCTGTAGAGTGTAGATACGACGAAATACGAAAAAATCAAGTTCCACGAGTATTGCGTAATGGTTTACCAAACGTGCGAGCGTTAGTCAATGTTACCTAAATGTCAGTTATGTAATGCATTTTCAGCATTGTGATTTATGACGTTGCGGGTTTTGTATACCTACTGTATACAATCAATTTAATAATAATAATTATTAGATATTATTATAATTAATTTAAAGTCACGCAGCGGGCCATGGAGAGGGCTATGTTAGGAGTTTCCCTGAGGGACAGAATCCGAAATGAGGAGATCCGCAGGAGAACCAAGGTTACTGACATAGCCCAAACCATAAACAAGCTGAAGTGGCAGTGGGCAGGTCACGCGTGTCGTAGGGGCGATGGCCGGTGGAGCCGAAAAGTCCTTGAGTGGCGACCGCGTACAAGTAAACGTAGTGTGGGGCGCCCTCCAGCTCGTTGGACCGACGACATTAAGCGGGTGGCGGGAAGCGGCTGGATGAGGAAGGCTGAGGACAGGGTGTGGTGGCGCTCGCTTGGGAAGGCCTATGTTCAACAGTGGACGTCTGCAGGCTGATGTGATGATGATGATGATGATGATTATTATAATAATTTTTGTAATATAATTATTATCAAGTGTGATAATTCCTACACTGAAAAATGTAGCACCATCGTAGCTCTTCGTAGACGTAGCGACTACCGATACCGTAGCGATATCCGTAGCAATGACCTTTCGAACGACCTTCATGTCCCACACGTGTCTGTGTTTATTTAGGTATCGATCACAATAGTATTGTAAATTAAATCCCATTGTTTACTTCGTACACTTTATTTCATGTGACAATATCTCGTTTAATAAATAAGCAGCTTGTTTGCTTATACATCATAACTTTGACATTCATTTGTTAAATTCTAGTAGGTATTACAATTCAATAGCATATAGCTTTTCTTTCAAATTAATTAATATCTCAATGATTCGCTCTACTCCAGACTCTCTCCATCATAGATATCTTTTTTTTTTTTACAGCTGTCAATGTCAATGGCGGGAAATGCTATGATTGGTCAGCATTCTGTGGTCTCAACAATGGAAGCCATAGATTAAATAAAATCATGACATTCGGCCATCCACTCTTGTGCAACCTCCCGGTGCACAATACTTAAATTTTCAAGTAAAATTTTCTACCACCAATCAAGCAACGCCACCACGCCATTATTGTATCTAATAAAATATAGAATTTGTCGTTACAATATTATGTTAAGTAACTACTATTCCATCTTAATGATTAACAAAATTATAATATATATTTAATTCAATTTCAAAAATTTTCTCTTATAATATTATTGCTTAAAATACAACTCAATTCAAATACTTAATTCACATATGCCTAACTCACATCCACTTACTTATGAATAGTCAGTATTGTTAAATTACAATATCTAAATAATACCACCAAATACTTAAATAATATATGATAATACTGACTTTAATATACATCTAAATCTCTTTAAAATAATCATGACATTTGGTTTCTTAGATTAATATTATTCCTAACAATATTATTATAATGAGTTTCCATAAAATACGGAAATTATCCATTAAAAATTATTAATTACCTAATATGTTAGAAAATTATAAATACCTAACTCAAAATTATTAACATAACATCACTTGTTTGAGACGGTCGACTCAAATAAATTGTTACGTTTGATTCAGACATACATTGCCTAAATGCGGTCTGCTGCAAAACTGTTGTTTTAAATGGATTTTTTTTTACACTTGTATATTATGACGAAGGCATATGACAAAAATAAAATAAAATAAAATTACAGAAGCAGTAAACAGGAGTTAAAAGATATTAGTGCGGTAAATCATCATTCATTTTTCTATAAAATATATCAAAATTCATTCTCACACATACAGAGCATTACATTACAGAATAAAACTACTAAAATATTTTTAAAATAATCTTTAAAAATTATAACAGTATAAACCAAACTCCATTTTTCAAAAAAGATCATATTAATTTTATTGTTCACATTTTCTATAGTATAAAACTACTTATCTATACAGGTTCCAATGGATAGTCAAAAAGTTATCTACCTTAGAAAGTAATGTATGTCCATTACATAGACCTTTGTGTGTCCTTAAAAATACTTCAAATCAAACTTGCACAATTGTGAGTACTGAATAGGTACGTACGTACGAGTACATACCATATTTCAATTTATTAAAAAAAATAGTCTATTTTCTTACAAATGTATTGAAAAGCGTCGTCCGATAGGTTAAGACGATCTCATAGTCACACGTCATAACCCATTTACGACCCTTATAATATCACAATAGATTATATCAAACTCGGTTATAGCGCTGTTTCTGTATTGTCAATATTAGCTATTACTCTATGGTATTCTATCGTTTCCATAACTTCAACAATTTCGTAAGGCTCTAAAAATTTAAATTAGGTATAATTTGTGGTATTAACATGTAGACAATATTGGACACTTAATTATCTGAAATCAAAATATCGAACCTTTAAATTTGTTTTAATAAATATAATTATCAACTAACAAAATGATTACAAAAATGATAAAATTGATTAATTAATTAAAAAAAAATCATAAGGAAACCAATATTATAAAACTTCTGAAATAATTTGTCGAATGAAAGTGTTTATTGTAAGTCGAGTCGAATGGTATTTTATCTTTGCGCGTCCCAATTACGTTCGTCTTTGAATGAATTACTTTTGGTCCATCCATAGATTCATGTAAAATAGGTCGTCGCTCACAAGTCACAATCCAACTAGATAAAGCCCTACCTAACAACAATAGCTCCGTGAGTGCGTCAACTTTACATTATACTGTGTATAGTATAACTTCTAATTTAATAGGAGTGCGGATGCTACGGTGCGTTAAAAATCATTGCGAGTTTCGACGGCTCGAGTATGCTAATTTAAATAGAGTATTAATTATTGCCGCACTTTTGATGCCACTGGCGACCTCTGTCACATTTATGTATTGGTCAGTGAATTTAAAATGATCTGACTGAAGCGTTCGGCTTGGTTGTAAGCTCGTGGATAAGCGACTGTCAGACTGTATGCACTGTGATAGGGTATTTTTTTTTTATTACGTAATTTGGACAACCAATACCGATGGAGACTGACTAAGTTGCATACTTCTAACCTAGTGCTACCAGATACCACTAGATGCCTACTACATGACCTAACTTATCTTTCACTTTTCTCTGCACTTTATAATTTTACTTACAAAATTCCTGTTGACATCCTTTGATTACTCACCTCTCCGGTTTTTTTTTTATATTTCGTGACGTGATTGACGCCCGGTAATGCAAATTCGTATTTTGTCTGCATTGGTTCTTTAAGAATGGTCACGATCTTACGTGAAGCAAAAACCATGTTTTGACATTAGTAATGTTCGTCAATGATAGAAATATTTCTTAGAAATGATTATTCTGAGATAATAATATTCAAATGATACTACAGCTGAATCCTCATTCAATCAAGTCAGCTTCAGGAATTGTCTGTCTTATTGCAAGGTATTATTGGTAAAGAATATTAGGTTAATAATTATAATGTTTAAAAACCAAAAAGAAGTGTGTCTCTAAGAGCTTGCTGCAACGTCATTAATAGTAATAATGAAATTAAACTACTATTTGAAATTGGGACACGACAGAATTGCCGAAGGCCTTTATGAAAGGCTTTTAAAATCTCTTGAATAAAACCTAGATAGCACTTCTGTAGGTGTTATCATCCGGACAATTATTGTTAGTTAATATCACAAAATACTTATTTATTTCAGTTTCACAAATCTCACAATAAATAGTCAACGGACTTTGTTCACTGGTTACAAAATCGTGACCAATTCTAAACCATTTGTGACACATTAATATGGATATTAGGCATTTCTAAATAATTATTTCTTTTTTCCTCATTAAAGTGCCACTATCACTATCATTTAATTGAATAGACGAGCGAATGTTTTTTTTTAAACAAATCTGTTAGCTAAGATCGCTATTAATTTAGGAAATACAATATACCTTGATTTTTAGGTTCCTTACAATTCAATCCTTGCGCTCTGTTCCGAACTAATTTACCGCGAATGATATAATCCACTGCCTTATTACCGCTAATTTAAAAATGCCAATAATAGCATTGGTTTAAATTTCAGTTACTTCGTGAAATGCATACAAGCATCTCATCCAAAAGACGACCGTTATTTTGCTCATTTGAATGCTTTTAGAACCTTGCCTTGCCATTCGTTCCAACTGTTATGTGTACGAAAGTTAAGCCTCGAGTCACTTTTTTTTTTTAACCTACTCCTACATGCTCTATGACACAAAATGTACGGTACGCTTTTGGCCCCCTTATTTATGACATTCACGCGCATACTTTAACGACTACGCTAAGTCCTTTGCTGGACGGATCGAAGTCTGGAATTACATTAAAATGATCGCTGGGTCTTGTCAACCTTTTGATGTAAAGATTTAATAAGTTAAACCAACTCATTTGTTGGGAGGCTTATTGTTTGCTGTTGCATTGCTGCTTGATATTGGTACCTGTTCCAACAGCGGCTCCGTTTCGGTGAGCCGCGAGCAGTGCCGAAGCTGCGTGTGTCTTGATTTAACATTCTCAACATGTCCATGATCCTTGATGGGAATATTTATGTGCTTTGTGGAGAAACATCTGTAGTTATCTAGAGTTATGACGGAGGTCGCGTTTACACGCGCTTGTCTCTGAGCCGCGTTCGTACACGGCTAGCTCGTTCCATGCATCTCCCTTCTGTTGACGGAGACTGCGTTCTCACGCGCTTGCCTTTGAGCAGCGTTTTCCCATCACCAGCTCGTTGATCGTGCCGTGTTCCCGGCAAATGAAATAAACAATGATAAATTAATATAAATCAATCATTAGTAATACAAAAAAGATTATTCATAAAAATATATTTTATTATTAGTAAACTATTTTCAATAATACGACTATTTTTAGTAAAATATTGTTTCAAATTCCATTAATCATTCTACCATTATTTTTTTTTGTCACTATTCATTAACATATAGTCCAAACAAGTTTATTGCCCTTTTCCGAATTTTTCATTCACAGTAAATTGTTAGTAATGTGATTTAGTGTTTTAATACACCGACAAACTGCAACTAAGTACTCATTATTATCATTTTGGTACTATGTGTACCGAATAATTGTGGAAAATACATAGTTCTATCTTGGCACACATAACCAAGTAACTCTTGGCACACTTAACCAAGTAACTCTTGGCACACATAACCAAGTAACACTTGGCACACATAACCAAGCAACACTTGGCAAACATAACCAAGTAACTCTTGGCACACATAACCAAGGACATTATTCAACATAGAACATACATAGTTCTATCTTGGCACACATAACCAAGGTCATTATTCATCATAGAACATACATATTTCCATCTTGGCATAATATGATCCCGAAGTCTGTCTTGGACTTACCTTTGCACCGGTTTAAAGATACTGTCAAAAAACATCTAATAAATCAGGGTTACTACACCATTGAAGAATTTTTAAATAACAAAGATTCTTGGAACGATAGTGATATGCTTCCATCTCCTCACGAGATATCTTAAAAATATTGTTTCATACTAAGTACTAAAAATTGTATATTGAGACATTTTTTTTTAAAAGAGCAAGTACCGAGTTTCTTGCCAGTTCTTCTCGGTGCAATCCTGCTTTCCGAACCTGGCGGTAGAGTCTCGACATTTTCATGAGAGCTTATATCTAAGCCTATGTGAAATAAAGAATTTCATTTCATTTCATTTCATTTCATACATAACCAAGGACATTATAGAAAAATTAAATACGGCACTCATAACCGAATGATATTATAATTTAGTCACGGCACTCTTAACTGCCAATTAATTTAATTCAATCTTTAATAAACCAACACCAAATCAACATTATTTAAACCAATTTAAAAATTGTTTGTCATTACTAATAAACTCCCATCAATTGTTGTAAATGCCTCAACCAGAATCACATTAATTTTATCGTCATGCCATTATTTCATAATTCCTGTCTAAATATTTCAAGTACTAGGGAATTGCAAATGAATTAAAATAATAATATGTTTCTTTATTTCATAATCCCTGCCACGGCATATCTTTGAAGAACTATAGAGAATTGCAAAAAAAATCAAAATCATACGCTGATGTTCCTAATAACTGTCAGTTTGGAATTGTTCACCGCTTCTTTATTGTTCATATCTATAACTTATGTTGCTCAGCGGAAAGGAACTAATTTATTTCCATTTTCAATATACGATATATGCCTAGTAAAAGTTTCTGTGCTCAGGTAGGTTATTATATACCTACATCATTTTTTTGAAATTGCTAAATTATTGCTGCGTTACATAAATTATTCAAATTACTTGAACTTATGTTGACTATAGATACATACAATAGTCCTATAATACTGGAAACTGAAGTACAAAATGTTATGAAAATCCACGAATTTCCCTATTCTTCTTAAAAACTTCAGCTATATTCGACATCACTAGCAATGAACAAACTATACGGCGGCGCCAATATAACTCTAGCATAAATACCTACTTGCTAAATTTTTGAAGCAATTCATAGTCGAATGACTGTCATTATCAATTATTATTCAATTAAGTCACAGAACATTGGCCTATGTGATAATATTATGTCCCATATGTAGGTATCAATTTATTTTTATTTATTTCGACTAATGTATGTCCAGTATGAAAAAGATCTATTACCTGCAATTAACCTAGAAAACTGCCTGTTTCCATAAAATAATTTAATCAAAAATAACTATGTATGATTATTCTATCACATTGTATTTTATGCACAGTCATAGCGGTCATAGCATTTCTCACTCTATGCTCTAATTTAATAAGAATACAATTGTTAATGGCGCTGTCACTAGATGGCGCTGTACGATAGTACGGTACAATTCGTATGAACAAAATATTTACTCGAATTATACCTACAAGCACTAAAAACCTCTATTCCTCTAAAGCGACACCCTATTATTGCACTCTGTATTCGCAGTAACAAAACTCATACAGTTCAATAGGGATTTAAGGCATTGCTGATTGCAAATAAATCAAAATTGGTATTTTATCTTCACCTTGACGAGGTTCAACAAAGTAATTACGAATTGGCTCTACTTAGACTTTTATGTTTTCGTTATGAGTTCTAGATTCTATATTATATATATTATACTTTGACTAATATTTGTAAGAACATTCATAGCTACCTATTTTACACGTCAAGGTATAACAAATTGCTTAGTAGGTAGACTAAAACAAAAATTTAAATAAAACTATTTTAATCCACCGGCTAAACATGCAAATAAATAATCGAAATGAAATCAGAATAATATCATACCTCAATAATATGTGGGTTAGCAGTTCGCGTAGGTTCTGTCACTTCTGAATTATTGTAAATTAAATCCCATTGTTTACTTCGTACACTTTATTTCATGTGACAATATCTCGTTTAATAAATAAGCAGCTTGTTTGCTTATACATCATAACTTTGACATTCATTTGTTAAATTCTAGTAGGTATTACAATTCAATAGCATATAGCTTTTCTTTCAAATTAATTAATATCTCAATGATTCGCTCTACTCCAGACTCTCTCCATCATAGATATCTTTTTTTTTTTTACAGCTGTCAATGTCAATGGCGGGAAATGCTATGATTGGTCAGCATTCTGTGGTCTCAACAATGGAAGCCATAGATTAAATAAAATCATGACAATAGCGACATTATAAAATTATTGGGCTGATACTGTGAATTTATTGATATTCTTAACACCTTACGACGTTTACGTACCTATATGTACAGTTCCACAAACTTTACTGACTAGGTGGCCAAAACTGGAACTTACGCCGCGGCCGTACAAAAAACAGACGCAGACAGCGACATCCTCTCCGGGCTACATAAGTTAGTGACACTTTATGTTGTTCCCGTTTCCCAGTGCGGTAGTCGGTAGAGTAATCATTACTGAAGGTTTTTGTACAAATTTCGAGTCGACTCGCTTCGAATAAACGGATTTCTCCATACATCTACGGCCAGCGTCCCAAGCGGAAACTTGTCCGTGCTAACCCTACTAGATGTCAGTGACGTCACGGTGTCACGGTCGGTGTCGTTGCAGGGCTGTCGCACGCGACGGAGGCGGACATGGCGGCGGTGCGGCACGTGTGCGAGAGCGTGTCGCGGCGCGCGGCGCACCTGGTGTCGGCCGGCATCGCCACGCTGCTCAACAAGATGGCGGAGCCGCGCGTCACGGTCGGCATCGACGGCTCCGTGTACCGCTTCCACCCGCACTTCCATGCGCTCATGAGCGACAAGATCGCGCAGCTCGTGCGCCCCGGCATACAGGTACGCAACGTTCTAATTGGGTATTCACTACATTTTTATGACTATAAACTAAGATAAAAAAAAACGTGTGGCACTCAGAGACTGCCGCGATAAAGCTATTGTATAGCATTTTTTATCAACTTCTAACACCCGAGTGTTAGGTTATTTTCGTTACGGGTTGATTCGGTCTCCACGCTCAACGCCCGCGATAGAAGCTATGCAATAGCTTAATAATTACGTCCACAAAAAATAAAATTAAAATCAAACAAAGAAATACAAAGTTTTAGGCATTTTAACTTTTGGACTAGGGGGTCTTCTGTGCCTATTTCGTAAAACGAAAATTCGTATAGAGCTTGACCACACTTCGACGTCACACTATAGTTTCAAAAATAAACGATAAAAAAGTCATTATTTTGATAAGAGATTTGATTGGTTTGTTAATAATTTGTATGGTTCAACAACAAAAAAGGCAAGTTCCCAAGCAAGCAATGCAACCACCACCCACATGCAAAATCACACACAACCTTACGACACTCGACGCACGTTTCGTCCCGACACCGGGACTTCCTCAGAAGATGTTGACTTTACAACGCAAGATTGTAAAACCCTAATACATCTAGTGCTAGTGCTACATTATCATCACTAAACGGGGGTACGGTCAGGGCTCCATCTCTCTCATCATATTCCGGAGATGTAAAGAAATGTTGTGTGGTACGCAATGAAGGCAACGCGGACTACCATAGGGAAATAAGTCCGA